>CM061042.1:134144049-134808366 GCA_030762985.1 Adelphocoris suturalis
AAATTTTCGTCACGCAAAAGTTGATGTCACAATCAACATGATTTTTAATGATCACGTAAAACCCAGCCGTTGCTAGGGGAATGGAACTTCCGCAGTTCATCGCACAAAAATCGTTCGCCACTCGTTGGAAAGCGCTCGATTTATGTGATAAATGTTCACATCTCAAGCTACCAATTTCCCCCTCCTTACGTACCTGGCTACATTCCTAAACTATGTTGATTGGACTATAAACAATTTTAATAAGCCGGTTACAATATTCTTAACGTAAAGCAATAGTATCATTTACTCCACTCCATAGGAAACATTTTCATCCCCTTGACAACAGTCGACTGTTTACAACAACTCATTGTAGTGGCTTCTCTCCACAGTTATTTTCAACATTTCTATAAGTAAACCGTTGTTTTGTTCGAATTAGACGGGATGCGGCCCAGGGGGAATGAATGAAATTATTTCATTTATTGTTTTATTTGATAACAAAAATTCGGCCCAGGGGGAATAAATGAAATTATTTCATTTATTGTTTTATTTGTTTTGTTTTTATTTGATTTTATTTGAAATTTATGTCACAATTTCTGAAGATGTTCACGTACAACCCATCCGTTGCTAGGGGAATGGAACTTCCGCAGTTTTCATCGCATAGAAATCGTTCGCCACTCGTTGGAAAGCGCTTGATTTATGTGATAAATGTTCACATCTCAAGCTACCAATTTCCCCCTCTTTACGTACCTGGCTACATTCCTAAACTAAGTTGATTGGACTATGAACAATTTGAATAAGCCGGTTACAATATTCTTAACGTAAAGCAATAGCATAATTTACTCCACTCCATAGGAAACATTTTCATCCTCTTGACAACAGTCGACTGTTAACAACAACTCATTGTAGTGACTTCTCTCCACAGTTATTTTCAACATTTTCTATTTCTACATTTCTAGCCGGTATACAATCCAAAGTTCAAGGATTTGCTTACAACTCTCGAAGACAACCGTTATGAAATCCCCAATCAAAGACATATCTATGTAACATGGTATCTGCTTGTAAAGCAGATAGTGGAACTCGTTTACGAGTTTCTGAATCATTTGTAAATGGTTTTTAAAAGTATCAAGAAATGGGGGTTTTTCAAATTATTATTAGTTCATTATCCCACCACGTCAGGCAGATGCAGGATAGGGATTGGTCTCAATCCATTCTAGTATACTTCATCACACTCCATGAAACCTGGTGATGTCAACCGCTCCATAAAGCCGGGATCTACTTCGTCATTACGCTGCCCATCAGATCGTCACTTGACTCGTTACGTTCTCCTGTGTTGGTAGAACTGCGTGGCCCTCTTCTGATTCGCTGGATCAGCCCGGCTTCACTTCTTGCTGCAGCTTCGGAGTTCTCTCTTACTGTTTCAAGCTATTTTTGCTCTTGCTTTTATAAAAGTCTTATACTCACAGTTCACTATAATAATAAAGTCAGTATTCAGTTCAGTTGTGATAATTCTAGTGAAGTTCATTTCGATTCACCTCATCAAAGTGAGTAACTTATTTAGTTAATACTATTTTCGATCAGTCTGAAAAAGCACGAATTCGTTAAACCTGCTCAGGTTTTTCAGCGAATGATCGATTTGTTCGACAACGATCCTCAGTAATTATAAAACAGCATCTTTGCTGCCCCGCAATCTTACGAAATGAGGACGCAAACATATTGTTGATTTTATGTATGTAATCCGCAAGGATCATGTAATATTCCTTCTTTTTAAAAGGGGGGAAGTCAGTTAGATTTCGTTCCCTTGTTCATGGTGACGCTTTCAAATCGACCGCCATGATGTTTTTTTTTCTTTTGTTACTTGTGCACAAACTTAGGTAGGCAGGTTAGGCGTCCCTCCGCGCGAAAAATGTACGATAGTTAGGGAGGGAAATTTTCCCCGCGGGGGAAATATTTCGCTCCGACCGACCAGCACTGATGTAATCTCTTATCAGTGTTAAGGTTACCCTTTCTTTAATTGCGCAATCGTGTTTTTGTATACAAATATTACGATCCATTTGCGAGTCTGAAGTAGAGCTCTACCTGGTTCAGTTGAATCAGTTAATGAATCAAAATCCTAGGTACAAATTATCCTCTGCCAAGATTCCAGTCCCCAGCATTCTGAGGAGAATGAAGTTCGGCCGTTCCTTTTGCCCACAAAGGCGGTATTCGGGCGCGAGTTCCGTTGATGGGGTTTTTGCTGTTAAACACCCAAAGTAAGTTGTCAAATGTACGAACCCTGGAGTTAAATATATGTAAAAAGCGCTTTACTCCAAAGTCAGGTGGTGCGTGTTTGCTTTAAGCAAACCCTTAAATAATAAATAGTTCTACATTAAATTGACTTTCTCGAGTTGCAGCCCTCGATAAGACAGATACCGAGAACTCATTAAAGTCTGATACGTTTTATAAAATAGAAAACGTCCGTAGGGCAATACTAAAGGGGTATATATAAAAACGAGACTGAATGTGTCCCCGTTACTGGATAGCAGAGAGGAATAATTAATTACAAAATCAACAATATGTCAGCTTACTAGGAATCCGAGCCAAGTGTAGGGGACTGTAGCATAAAGTGTTCTTTCTCTCAATTTGTTTGGAAAATGAATATGAACATAACATTAGAGTAAAATTTTAATATCTTTAATATCCTTCTAAGTAATTGTATATCTGACTTAATGTACTACCTTGCATATTTCATGCACAGTCTTTTCTCTTGAGTCGGATTCTTTGTTATGAACTGCTTAAAATCCCTCCAGGGCACTCCTACCTTTTTCACCAACCTTGGTTGGTTGATTTCTGGCGGCCCAATAACATGACAATGAGGAAATTAAAAATCAACCAACAACAGGGTGTCTTACGATGCTGAAACCTCGAACATACAGATTGGCTAGCTTGCCGTTTGTACTAATTAACCGACGCGTGAAGCATTGGAAACCTAGTCACGGTGAGGTGGCCTCTCTCTGTCGGAACTGAGGTTCTGGGTGCTCGAACATTAGCGAGTACCAGCCACACTGAAAAGAGATATATTTTGTGTCTAGCTTAATATAATTTCCCTTCCGTATTGACTCATTGAGTAGGCGGACACTGTCCGCTCTAAAACTAGGTTCACATGGGAAATTCTTCTTTCCCAAAAACTAAGCATTCACGCTTTCCAAATTACTACCGTCCTAATGGATGAATAATCTGTTGACTGTGTAACAGTGTGGAGCATCGACACCCTCAGTCAGACAAAAATTGGCTATAATCTAAAAGTTAGTATTTAGTCACAAGGTTGGTAGTTGTAAACAGAGATCAAAATATAATGAAAAAGGTAAAGGGTATTTCGTAATAAGTCAGTATCTGTCTGTGACGCAGGATGTCGATGTAAAAACAAAGTGCTACCAGAATTGCACCACAAGCACTCAAGTTCCAATAATGATGAGAGTACACTACAGTCAAGAATTTAAAATTATACCGAAGCTCTAGTTAAAAGAAAAGTCATTATGAAATTCTAATTATTTTTAATATTTCAGGATGTCTGGCTCTTCCGATCTCGATTTTGAGCGATCTGACTCTGAACTATCTGAGTCAATGGATCATCGTCCTGAGGATCGCCGCCGTCGCCCCAAAAGGCAATCCTCAGCCGCCCGTAAAACACGCTCAGAGCCCGACTTTGTTAAGATGATTGCTGATCTGGAGGCCAAATTAATGAGCTCCTTGAAGGAGGTAAAAGAGGAATTTTCTACTATTAAGGAGAAAGTGAACCATTATTCTGAGGTAAGAGACATAGATTTTCTCTTTGGTGACCGTTCAAATCATACCCAAATATCAGATAATGTGCCCGAACCTATGGATACCTCTAATGCTCTGCCTGTAGTTTCTGAAACCTCTGTTCTTCCCTCTATGTCAGCACCAAATGTAGCGACTTCTGCTCATACTGTCTCAGATCTAAACTTTGTAGTAAATAACAATCATGAGTCAGAGCAGGTGTCAAATCCTTGCCTTCCGCAATCACAAAGTAACAGCTTGCCAATATCAAGTAATCCTAGGAGACTTGATGGAGTACGGTATCGCCCCCTCTCAACAAAATTGGAGGAAAATTCCCAGTTTAAACTCTGGCGTCGGAATGTTGAAGCTGCCATTGATGCTCAAGAATGTGGCTTTTTGTTGAGAAGGGACGAGCCCGTGCCAGAAGGGTACACAGCTTTTGATTATAATACTGCTAAGAAAAGAACCAGATTTTTCCTTTTAGAGTCTATGTCTGACGACTATCATGAACTTGTTCAGGAAGTTGAACACCCATTAGATATGCTAACTTCATTAGAGAAAATCTGTGAGCCCTTCTCCCCACATCAAGTGAACCAAGCTGTACTTTATTTTAATACAATGTACTACGACTCATCAGCTGAGAGAGTCATTGACTTTCTGAAACGATTTGATGATGCTCAGCGCAAACTCGTGAAGCTCCATCCAACGATGATGTCCCCAACTTACATACGCCAGATCTTTGTCTTGTCAATTCGCGACACACAAACGTATGAAAAAGAACAGCTAAATCCCGGTAAATATACGGTGTCAGAACTGCGTGAAATGCTGTCTGATGAAGAGATGCGTCTTGAAAATTTAAACACCCTTTCTAAAAGATCAGACTCCGCAAAGTTGGCGAGGGCTTCACGTAGTACCTATTCTACAGGAGTCAGAGGAAGGGGAAAACGATCTGTAAACTCACGCGTTCCCTTTAGACAGAATAATATTCCCTTTAGACAGAATAATATGATCTTTAGTCAAAATAATCTCCCTAATTCCGTTTTTCCATCACAGAACAGAGGGAATACTTTCCGAGCTCAGAGCAAACCTAGACGCAGACCTCGATGCACTTACTGCCACCGTCTAGGACATGACAAGGAACGTTGTTTCAGTCTTCAGAAAGTTTGCTTCAACTGTGGAGGAGACCACTTGGTCTCCATCTGTCCTAAACCCTCAAGGAAACAAATTCCCAATCCTCTTAAGAGAAAGTCTGAGGCCTCCACGTCCGCTACACCAGCACAAGATAGACTAACTAGAAATAAACGATTTAGGTCAATGTCAGTTAAGAAGCCAAATCTTGTTCGAATGCCCTTGGGACATGCTAAGTTGCTTCAGCGCCGATTGGCTGGGCATCAAGATGCTTGTTTTTCAATTGCTGGCAACTTGGATGGTCCCGATGACAAGGAGGTCTGGGTCACCATGGGTGACGAAGAGGAACAGGAGGTTGCTCACATAAACTATTGCTCTGAGAAAAACTCAGGCTCGAAAGCCCTTACCATCATCACTGGTAAGAATCCTAAGTATTTTAGGGCCATCGTAGACACAGGATGTACAGAGCACTTAGCGTCAGAAACAATCTGTCTCTCTAATCTGCGTCCACTTAAAAGTCCGAAAATTTTTAAATGCGCGAATAGTGATGAAAATGCAGATTTAGTCGGTACCATGTCAGGAACCTTAAATTTTGTTAACAATAATAAACCCAGAACACTAAGTGATGTGATGTACATCCCGGGTCTAGGCTCAAACCTGTTTTCTGTTAGAAAAATGACTGATTTAGGTTTTCATGTGTTATTCACTAATGAAAGAGTCGATTTTATACAACCTACCACAGGTAAAGTTTTCAAGTCCGGGTATTTTAAGAATAATCTATGGTACGTAGATCTAGAATTACTTGAAAAGAACCCTCTTAAAAGAAAGTCTGATCACTCTGTTTATGGAAACAAGAGAGTCAGACTTGATAATTGTTTTACTTCTATTCCTACAATAGATTCCCCATGTAATCAAGAAACTATCACTCTCTCCACCGATATTTTGTTGGGAGGGAGGGAAAATGGTAGTCCTAAAAATGATGATTCTTCCGAACTTCTAGGAGGGAGCGCTGCAAAGTCGCAGTGTTCCACTACAATTCAAGGGGAAAACACTAATAAAATTAATGCCAGTAAAAATCTTAGTGCCAGAAACCTATCAAATAGTGACAGTCTAGTACCTAAACATAATACAAAACAGAGTTCAATTCAAGTAGGACAACTTTCCAAAACTCCAGGAGGGAGCTCTACCTCTAGTGACAGCTCTAAAATTCCCACTTGTAGTAAAAACTTAGACAATGAAATTTCAAAATATGATAACAAAATGTTAAGTCAAGTCTACAAGGAAAGTCTGAGAGATAACTATGGTACGCTATGGCACATACGTCTAAATCACGCTTCAAAACATTACCTGGAAGCAGCCAGCAAATTTCTACCAGAACTAAAGTCAGTTAAATTTGGAAACGAAATTCTAGACTGTGTAGATTGTGCCCAAGCTAACACCAAAAGAAAATCACATAAAGAGGTCAGACATAGAGTCCAAAAACCCTTTGCAGTTTTACACTCAGATTTGATGGGACCTATTCGTCCGCATAACTTTAGAAATGGTGATTCCTATATAATAATCTTTGTATGTGATTTTTCCAGATATCTGTTTGCTTATTCCCTTGCAAACAAAAGGGAAGTCCATCTTGCTTTAAACAAATGTCTGAACGAAATAGCTACCATTAGTTTGCAACAAAATTCGGTGTTTAAAATTAGAGCTGACAATGGTCTTGAATATAAAACTTCCGAAATGAAAAGTCTGTTAAAATCCAAAAATATCACCCTAGAGACGAATGAACCATATACCCCACAACAAAATGGATGTGCCGAAAGAATGAACCAAGAATTAATACATAAAGTCCGTGTTAACTTGTTGTCAGCAAAAATGCCCTTGTCGTTTTGGGGACATGCTCTGAACTATGTAACCCATGTCTATAATCGAATGCCACACTCTTCAAATAATTTTAAAAGTCCATTTGAAAAAGTGTATAACTATTCACCTACCCTAAAATATATTAAACGCTTTGGTTGTCTGGTGCTAAGTGTGGATAACGAAAATACAAGTAAATTTGCTCCAAAAGCCAAACGCGGGTACCTACTCGAATGTACCAAAACAGGCTATGTAATTTTTAGCGAAAAACATAAAACCCTCGTAAACTCATGTAATGTAAAATGTATAGAATCACAAGTATATGGTGATCATATAAAGGATTATCCTCAACCACTTTCTGAAATCCTTGAAATAGGAGAAAACGTCGGCTCTTCTGAGGAAAGCCTAGGGGAAGTCGACAACTCAGAAAGTCAGCCTTCCGCTATTAATGAAATTTTATATGTTGAACCCTATTCATTCTCTGATGCAATGAAGTCACCTGATAGAGATCTATGGGAGGAAGCCATGCTTGACGAATTAGAATCCCTCTCTAATAAAAACACCTGGGAACTAGTACCAAAGTCAGAACTACCTCCTAAAACAAAAATCATAAAGTCCCGCTGGGTCCACAAGCGAAAAATGGAGGCTGACGGATCCTTTCGTTTTAAAAGTCGTCTAGTAGCTAAAGGTTTTGCTGACACGAATGATTATATACTGTCTGAAATATACGCACCTGTAGCAAGGCTAGGTGACGTAAGACTATTACTATCAATAGCAAACAAATTTAATTTACATTTGTATCAGTTAGACGTCAAGACAGCTTTTCTAAATGGAAAATTAGAAAAACCCGTTTTTATGGAAGTCCCTGAAGGTGTAGTAGAATTAACTGACGTCCCTGAATCTGTTCAGCAAACCCATGTCTGTAGATTAATTAGATCTCTGTATGGTCTAAAAGTATCTCCGAACTTATGGTTTAAAAGATTTACTGGACTAATGAGTAAAATGGATTTTGAAGAATATCCACATCAAAGATGCATTTTCAGATGGCAACAAGGAGAAAAGTTTGCCATACTTCTAGTTTATGTCGATGATATTTTACTAGGTTCTAACTGTAAAACGAAAGCCTGTGAAGTTATAGAATGTCTGAATCAAGAGATTGAAGTGATAAATCTAGGAACCCCAAAGAAATTTTTAGGTCTAGAAATAGAACGTAACCTTGAAAATCAAACTATCTTTATTTCACAAAAATTATTTATTCAATCTCTCTTGGATGAGTTTCTCCCACCTGATTTCCCAATCTGTGACATTCCAATGACAGATAGAATATGTACTCTAAAATTCCAGTTGGAACACCAGTCCGAAAGTACGTCACTCCCAAATGTTCCGTATCGCAAAGTCATTGGCTCATTACTCTACTTGCAAGGAGGTACGAGGCCAGATATTTCATATGCAGTAAATTTTCTTAGTAGAAAACAGGTCAATTATACGTCTTTTGATTGGGAGTGTGTACTAAGAGTCCTAAGTTATCTTAAGGGTACTATAGACCTGGGACTCTTATACACTGGGACAGGTGATACCATATTCAGTTATGCTGATGCCTCTCTGGGATCAAGTGATCTCAAAGGCAAGTCCACAACAGGATATACTGTTTCTGTATTTGGAGATCTAGTGACCTGGCGGTCGAAGAAACAGAATCATGTTGCCCGATCGACTTGCGAGGCTGAGTACATAGCAATGTCAACAGCTTGTACTGAGGTTATTAGCTTCAAAGAACTCGTAAAATTTCTAATTAAACTCGTGATAACTCCCACTATATATGGTGACTGCACCCCAGCAATAGCCCTAGCGATGACTGATGAATCTAGAACACTAAGACATATCGTTAAACTTAGCTATCACTTTGTAAAAAATGAATATAAAAAGGGGACAATAAAGTTGGAATGGGTACCTACCCAGGAACAGTTGGCTGACTGTCTCACAAAACCCCTTCCAAAAGGACTATTTACAAAATTTAGAAATGATTTATTGTTCTCTATGTAATTATATGCCACCTAAAGATGTATTACTGCATTCCTTTTCGTTTGTGTTTCAGATTCTGATGATGAGTGTTGGGCCTAATCAGTTCTGTATCTGCCTGCTTCTTTTACCATATAACTAATTGCCCAGAAAAAGAAAACAAAAAAAAAGGAGGAAAAAGAAATTCTTAAGTTGACTACTTAATTTTTGGTATGCCTGAATCTACACAACAATGTTCTCCACCAAGAGTGAGTCAGTTCCATGTATTTCCTATCAGTAGCTTCCTAGAAACAATTCTCACTTGCCTTCCATTTTTCGCGGAACTATCATACATGTAATCTAATATCGCGAAACCGTCTCGGGGAACAATAGCTCTTAAAGCGACTAATATACTCTTATCTTCCACAAGTCTGACCTATATAACTTACTGTGACAATCTGTCTGAAGGGCACATATTTCTTCTCTTTTAAAAAAAAATTTGAAAAGGAGGGAGTATCAAGAAATGGGGGTTTTTCAAATTATTATTAGTTCATTATCCCACCACGTCAGGCAGATGCAGGATAGGGATTGGTCTCAATCCATTCTAGTATACTTCATCACACTCCATGAAACCTGGTGATGTCAACCGCTCCATAAAGCCGGGATCTACTTCGTCATTACGCTGCCCATCAGATCGTCACTTGACTCGTTACGTTCTCCTGTGTTGGTAGAACTGCGTGGCCCTCTTCTGATTCGCTGGATCAGCCCGGCTTCACTTCTTGCTGCAGCTTCGGAGTTCTCTCTTACTGTTTCAAGCTATTTTTGCTCTTGCTTTTATAAAAGTCTTATACTCACAGTTCACTATAATAATAAAGTCAGTATTCAGTTCAGTTGTGATAATTCTAGTGAAGTTCATTTCGATTCACCTCATCAAAGTGAGTAACTTATTTAGTTAATACTATTTTCGATCAGTCTGAAAAAGCAAAAAGTACAATCCATTTTTAAATAACTCGTTAGAGTATATATCGTCGTTAGCCGTTAGCTTTGCATACCTACTTATATCTATCAGTTCTAAATGCAGCCTCACTGCTAGTGCAGGAGCTGAGAGAAGTTTCGCTCGCAAAAATAGAGGCACGTTTTCGAACAAAATTTGATTCTCGGTCAATTAAAAAGGTTCATTATTAATAATGATAAACGAAAATTTTTATGAGGAACTTTCGTTCAGTAATAAGCTCTACAATCGATCCCTGGAGTTTGTACAAATTAAAGTTTTCTTGAGTACCTACATACTCGTATTTCAATCAATTCTAAATACACCTTCACTATGTTTGGCTATTGGGAGCGACTCCCAGCTAAAACCTAGTACGGTAGTTCACTCGTCCTGACGTCAGACCTGTAGGACCATTTCGCTATTGTGATCCTAATTACGGTAGCAGGTAGCTCAGGCTTGGTAACCTCCACCGAGATAGATGTGGTGAGCACACGTGGGTTTTCGGGTTGACAGGTGTCTCATATTTCCGCACAACCGTGAGAGCGGCAGCGCTGGGGTAGTTTCGACGTTTTCGGGAGATAGCTACAACGGGCTAATCCAACTCTAACAGTCAATTTAATTTCAGATTAAAAGTTCCTCTTAGAGATTTTTTTTAACGCTTAGTATTCAAGTTAAGATTATTTTCGTGTGTTGTACCTCATGTTATGACATTAAAACGGCAATAACTCCACTTAGAATCATTTCAACAAAAAATAAGGAAATAAGGACATCATTGGAAAGAGCGTAAAATTTCCTATCCACCTAATGCCAAAAGAATATTTTTGAGCCGTCTTTATACGTAAATAAAACGCTAAAAAGCAAATTTTGAAAACTTCTTTGACCATTTGTCGTTTTGCTCTTAATACACACTATTATGGAAAAGCGCCTTACTCAGAAGTTTAGCTCATTCAATAATTATACTTTTACTTTGCTAATTAAGGGAGAAAATTATGCATAATTCTGAATAACATGAATTTTTCAGTGAAATTGAGGGTTTTTATACTTTTAGAGCGGAAATGCGCACTTTTGGAGCGAAATTTCGCCCGTTTGCGCGCACCTAAAATATCATGTGATGAGTCATTTCTTCATGAAATTTTACGTAAAATTATATCTGCAATAAAAAATTGGGGTTCTCATTTAAAATAACGAAGTTGATGTAAACCGCGCACGTGCGCAGTTTTGTCATTTTTGAAATCTTTACCAAAAAAAAAAAAAAAAACATTATGATTGAAAGAAAAATTTGGGTGGACAGTATAGCTTCCTCACATATTGTAACATGGACGTATAGATTTAGCTGAAGCACAAAGTACAAGTCGACAATATAATATACCGTAACATCGACGTCCGTACCTACCTGGAGATAAGCGATGGATGGTGACTGAAGTGCTGAGCCGGCTGCCGCCCAAACTAACGAGATGAGGAGTTGCTGCTTCCACACGTACACCGCTGTCTTCTTCCCGGACGGACACCGTGGACATCAGAATCTGATGGAAACAAATACATAACATTAGAGTTATAATTATGAGTATGACCAACATCTTGCAAATCAAAGTTAAATACAATGTCTTGTAGGATGTTCGAAAAAACCTTGAAGAGCCGTAGTTTAGAAACGAAAATTCTGGAAAATAATAATTTTATTCTATGTAAGTGAATTTTTGAAAATGTGAATTTATCAAAATCGGCCTATCTAATTGCTGATGCTGTACGTCAGAGGTAATCCATCATAAGTGCTCCCCTCCTCACTAGAAATTTAAGTGCATTTTTTAGCATATATTTGTATTTAAAATTATTATTGTTCTAGTTGATCGTTTATAAATTTCTTTTGACTAAAATTCTGCTTGGAAAAAAAAAACAAAAAACAAATCTAACGATATTTAGCCGTTTTAGCTATTTTTAGTGATTTTTTAAGCACATTTTTTGAAATTTGACCAATTTAATGTGCTCAAAAAGTGATGGCCAACGGACTCATCCTTTCGTTTGGAAAGCTTAATTTTTGGCGCAAGAACGGAATTTTTATCTCAATCACAAGGAGAGTTATCGTCTGGAATGACACATACATAAATATATGAAAAAGCGTTGAACTCTAGAATTCGTCTCAGAATGTCTCAAAACGGATTTCAATGAAGACATTTTTCAAAAATTTTGAATTTAAAATTTTCCGATCCATTGCAATAGTTTCATTTTTAACAAAAATTCGCTAATGGTAGGTAAATTTTGACATACGAAAACCTACCTCTACGCACATCTGCTCTGCACTGCTGTTATTAACCTACTATATAACGTTTCCCGTATAAAAATGGGGAAATGTCAGATGAGAAGGTAAGAACGAAAGAAGAATGTGCATAGAAATCTTGGCAACGTGAGACGTGAAGAATCGGCCTGAAAACAATGAATTCAAAGAAGTTCCATAATTCATGGAACCCTTCTGATAAACGCCATCCTTATAAATGCTTCAACGAGGTTCGGCTCCCATTCTTCAGAGAATATCACCATAATCGACTTGGCAGTCGATGCATCACTTGAAGAGCTGTCCCAGCCTCTCAGTTCTTCGAGATTCGTGGTCCGATTTGCATAGGACGCCCAATATTTCCTCCTCGGATGCTACGTATATGCAAGTCCCCGCTGCATAATACGCACGTATACGAAAGCATTCCGTAGAAGGACCGGGAGAAGGTTACGCAAGAACTGAAACCCAGCTTGGGATTTAATCAAAGAGAACTCCTACCGCCAGTTGGTGTTTGCCGGCACTTGACTAGCGAGGAAGTCCCTCTTGTCGTCCTTTCTCCGGGCCGAACAGTTGGCGTTGGCCTCCGCCCGCTCGCCCCGATGGGTCAGTGGGGCGAACACATGATCACTTTATGCGTGTTTTCCCACGAAATCCCCCGGGATATCGCCCACAACTAGCATAGTAAGGAGCAGACCGACTCAATAAAGTGGTCAAATGTACCGTTCAAATGTGCGTAACCAAACAAAATATACTAGTAAGTAATGTCCCTATCGAAATAGTATACCTAATATTTCATTTCCCTCTCTATCACTCCTCTCCACAAAAAATCGTCATCAAAATTATAAGTAATGCATGCATTACGGGGTGGTCCCTATCACTTTATGCGAGTTTTCCCACGAAATCCCCCCGGATATCGCCCACAACGAGCATAGTATGTACAGACTCCATAAAGTGGTCAAATGTACCGTTCAAATGTGCGTAACCTAACAATATATACTGGTAAGTAATGCATGCATTACGGGGACGTCCCTATCAAAATAGGGGTCTATTCTGTTATATCCCCGCATTTACAAACTATTTTCTATAGAATGGGAATTGATCGGATTGATGATCCCCAATAATTTTTACTTCCACTATGGTAAAATAGATCAGAATGCTCTGTACAGTTTAATGGTCTGGATGCTCGGAAGCTCGCATCTCAAAATTACATTACATCAAGTAGTCAATCCCTTAATAAAGAATTGGATTAGTTGGACACATATAAGTCAGAATGATGTGCACAGTTTGGTGGTCTGGATGCTCGCAAGCTCGCATCTCAAAAATACATTACATCAAGAAGTCAATCCCTTAGCAAAAATACAGATTAGTTGGACATACAGGTCAGAATGAATGAATGGTAGAGAATTAACGAAAATATGCGGGGATATAACAGAAAAGGCTCCAATATAGTATAATATTTCATTTCCCTCTCTATCAATTCTCTTCACAAAAATTTGTCATCAAAATGATAATCCCCTTCGGTGTTAACTCATCTATATCAAAATATAATTTAACCGAAAAAATAAATTGCCCGAGGCAACCTAGCGTAGTGCCAGCCAAGCTTTGTTTTATTTATTTATTTTTTTTAAATTAATTTTTTATAATTTTATACGGAGGGGTTTTGTCGAGGGACGGGTTAGAAACTTGGTTGGTCTTGGGGTTTGGAAACATCGAGGGTTCATTTTCCACACATGAAAAAAAAAAAAAAAAAAAAGGCGAACGACACAATTTATTGTGGGGTAACTGCGATTTTCCGGCCATCAAAGGGATTTCTTGAGCAATTTCAAAAGCGATTTCAAGATTTCAGTTGCCTGGAGCCAGTAATGAGCTTTTTTGTGAACCCATTCATCATGAAACAACTGAAACCTCAGGAATTGCAAGAATTAATGCCATAAAAATGGAAAACCTCGAGTTGGAAATAGTCGAACTGAAGAATGATATAATCCTGCGGGCAGATACCACAGATGTAGACTTCAATATGGGCTGACGTTAACAAACTAGTGAAGCAAAATTTCGCCAAGGAATGGCCTGAATATCACCCGGGACGGGAATTTCACGTGGTGCCTCGCTTCACTTTCTGAAACTGTCTTGTGCGCCCGAGTACTGAAAAACGTTGAGTACTACTGATTTAATGGATCAGCCACTACAATTCTTGTCGTCTACTATATCTAAATAATCCCAAACCTGAGAGTTACCTCTATCACTACTTCCACCAACAACCCTCTACTTGTTATCAAATATTTCCACCGCTATTCCCAACCCCAACATCACTTAACATTTCACCCACACAACGAATATGCTAAATCAGAATCAACCGCTGACGCAGGAATCAGAGATAACTAGATAAGATAGGGATCATCTAAGGTGAAATGGGGGTCTAAAGGTGCGTCCATACATGCGGGGTATGGCAAGTACCGAATGTTTGGCGAACCCCAAGCAACTCGCGGTCGGCCGATTCCGCCATGAAGCGAGACAGGGGTGTCCACACATGCGGGGTTATGCTCAAACGACAAACATGGTAGTTTTACTTAATTTCTGTCACTGACCACTTTCCACCCAGTTTTCCCTCAAGGCGTTTCCACGCATCGTGGACTTCATTCCTCAGCTTGTGCTGTGGATGAGCTGAACTTCCTCCAGCTCGTAGGCTTCAAGGAAAGTAATGACGGATTCGTTAGTCCAATCCATCTGGCTGATATCTCGACCGCACAAAACAAAAACTGAACGCACACACAAAGAAGGGCAAAAACGAAACAATGGCGGTGGAGAACGGGAGACCTGGGGAAAACCCAGGACAAGGGTGAATCACTTTTCGGGAAGCGACTCGAATATGTGGATTGGGCTTTTTGGCGGGTGAAAAACATTTGACTCCTTTAAAGCACAATTTACTGACACTGGACGGAGCATCCCGAATCCCGATTTGTGGTTTGGCAAAAAACCATTCCATCATACCAATTTTCAGAAACTATGTATCTGATTCCTATTCTCGTTAAATAAATCCACACGAGCAGCAGCGGTGGCAACCACATACATACATTCATTGATAGAAATTTTAAAAATTCTCCACGTGGAGAAATTGTCAAGGATGAATAAACTGATGAATGATGGAATGGAATAATGTATACATGATGGAATACAGATAAAAGTAAATAATACTGGATTCGAATGGTGAATGGATAATTCGAATTCGAAAGCACCCCTTCAGTGAACTGAGAAAATTGAAAACTGAATTCAGCATACTTGTTGGTCGGGAGTCTATAGCAAAAATTTGTATAACCCCCTTCGAACTCTGTCATTTTACGTTGCAAAGTGCGTAGAATCCAAATTTGCAATGTCCGTTTGCCGTCCGCCGTCCGGGCGGGGGGGAATTGACTTAAAAAATCCGTTCTTTCGCACATAGACTCCACTTGGGGTCTAGTTGGTCCTAACTTCTCGCCAGCTCGATCGCTCCACACCCATGGGTGCTATGAGCCAAAAATAGGCGAAAAAGTGTCATTTTCCAGGATTTGAGCGTTAGACTGACGTACGCGCGCACGCCTGGCACGCTAAGTGGAATGATGCAAACATTGGCAGAGGGTCATGAGGGGGGACAAGATGGGGTTAGGACAAAATTCACTCATCTCAAAATGCACAACTTTCAAATGAATGTTGATTTAAAAATATGAGTGATATGATAGTGTAAGCGTAATAGGGTGGTGAACCTTCGGTTGTGAGGTAACGAGACCTAGGGAGTACCTCCAGATTCCTACACTTGTATTGCTTTCGAATTTCATGTTCCTTCGAGCATGAATAGTTTTTTTTCTAGGTCATATTTGTGTGTTAATACCAATGCTTTTCCTACGCATATTTAATAACATATCCTCTCGACTTTTCGTACGTACTTAGATAATGATATTATTAAGGCGATAGATATTTGAATAGATAGGAGCTCAAATCGATTTCGTACATAGTTCTCAAAAGCTGCATCACGTTATAGATTCTAACTTTGAAGGCGGTGTGTAGGCATATCCCACCGTTTCAAAGACGTAGGACGCTATAAATCGATCGATTGAGAAACTTGCTTGCTTGTTTCTTTCCCTCTTATACCTACGAGTTGTGTCGAACGAGAATTCGTTATTTGTGAGGTAACCATTATTAGCTTACGATATTGTCCATAACATAACGTATTCCTCAATTTCATAGAATATAATCTGTCAGGACTGCTGGTTTCCTATAACCGGTATAGGAAAGATTTTCACCTATCCGTCAACTCAACGCTTTCGAATTAACTAAAAACAAATGTCGTAAAATATCTAAGCTCGCAAACAAATAACAACTTCCTACTCGGCTTAATATTTCTCTGGAACAATATTCAAACTCTGGGCAACTTTCCCTGAAAATAGTACCGGATGTTTCTTTTTCGGACAAATACGACACAACAAGAAAAACTGGGAACCCTTACAGGATGCGGAGAAAGTTGCGGTAGTCGACCGTCAGAGATCGCGTATTATTCGACAACCAACGGCACCGTCACACTTGATTCTTGGGGGTTTTAGTTGTGGCAACTGGATGCAACCGCCCTCGTATCACTGAAGAAGGAAGAATAGAACTCCTTATCGTTGCACATTACTGCACAATTTATTAAGGGGTTTATTGGAGTTGATACTCTCCTCCACCTTAGAAAATATTGATGGCAGACTGGTGATGCGGGCCTTGCCCCTACACTTCAGTTAGTCCGAGGCAATAGCTCCCACATATTTCTAAAGCATAGTTATACAGGAATTTGCAAATCATCGAACAGAAACATGGATTGCATAACATAAGAAATTCAGTTTAATTATGCGGATACCAGTATTTGATTTCCATTTATGAGCATGCTCAGTACGTAATATACTACTGATTTGAAATGAACTACTTAGGTACCTTCCAAGTTGGTTTGAAGTAGAAAGGAAATATTGAGTTATAATACGCTTTAAGTTACGATTACATATTCGCGCAAGCACAGATGCATCCATCCCAAACGCCGAAATTTTGAAGGTTACACGCCTAATGGTTCCCGATAATTTTTCGAAACCGGATGCAAATTAAAGGAGTTATGTGTGTTGCAGGAATTACACGTCTGTTCATGCGCAGTGATTATATTGGAACAGCATTATAGGGACCATCCTTGTTCAACCCAATCAATGCTTGTAATTTAATTAACATCTGGTGAAAACTGATTGTGTGCAAGCACAGAAGTTGCATAACCCCCCCCCCCCTTTCCTAAAAATCCGGTGATAATAAAGTACGCTTTTGGCAAGGATTTCCTATTCGTCAATTAGCCAAAAACCCTAATAAAACTTGAGGGAACCCATCTAGCGAAACCAGGACAACCCTCAATCTGTGGGAATTGCGGATACAGAACATTTTGCAAGAATTTGCTGATGAAGATATTACTGTAAAAGCCTGAAGTGCGGTAAATGTTAGGATTTACCAGAAAATCCTAGCATTTCCCAATATTGTTGGTGAAATCCAGAAATTATATGAAAAACGGGTAATTTACCGCTTGACATTTGGGTAATCTTAGGATTGACTGACCAATTTTGTAAATGCCCAGAAAACCTTGTGTTACTGAGGCATTTTGGACTTTTACCAATGTCTCTTGGCAAATGTGCGGATTTCCCACGACTCGTTGGTAAATGTAGTACATACAGAGACTTGTATGCAGAGGATGAAGAAATGAGCCTTCGTATCGCAGTTCAGAAACAATCATTGGTCGGCGGCCAGGGTTTCTAGAAATGCAATTGTTTTAAAAAGTGTTCCACTAAAAAATGCCTCTACAAGGCTGCAAATATGAAGAGCAACTCGAAGTGCCATAATTCACTACCTTGTTGTAACAAGTACAGTAGATACTTAAATTTATTCTAAGTTTCTTGCTATAATTTTACTTGATTTTACAACGTGAAAATAAAGTTTAGAAGTTTACAGTGTTAGCAAATTTACAAAGTTGATTCACAAGTTTGCAAAGTGGAAATGAAGTTTATAAAGTTAGTACTGTTCACCTTTATTTCAGCTTTTACCGTCTAACGCTGGGAAATGTCAAGATTTCCCACAATCGGTTGGTAAAAGTTAGAAACAAGCTCTCTAACTGAAATAATGCTAGCTTTTACCAAGCCTCTTGGAAAATCCTAAGATTTACTGGAAAAAGTCCGGTTTGAGTGCCAACACTGGGCTTTTACCAACAATAATGGGAAATGCTAGGATTTTCTGGTAAATCCTATCATTTACCGCCTTCGGGCTTTTACAGTAACTAAGACACAAGATCAAATTTGTTGAGAAAGCAAAATTTTGTTATGGAACGCAAAATTTTCCGTTTCCGGCAGTATTTAAACACTTCGCAACCGTGAGTGACAAGGGAACAATGATGCTGGAATGAACTAACCGCTTTGTCCAGTTTTCTATATTTTATCTGATAGTTTCGTGGAATCGTGTAAGGAATCTGTAAGGACAGTTCCGGAAACCAGAAAAGATCGTGATAAAGACTCCACAACTAGACTAAAGCATAACCATTATGTGATTTTGCAGGATAATCCAGAAATATGATGCATCGAAAGTGAAATGCCGGATGAAGGAGCACGTGCGTGAGAACATTCGCCCCACTGATAAGCGAGTGTGTGAAACCAAGCAAGGAATGGGAATGGTTTTTATGAAAGCGAACCTTCCACGCCGGCTTAAATCTGTACTTTCCTTCAGTCCATGTTCACTTGTGATGCATGCACTTCCTTATGATGCAACCTCGTATTCACCGAGTAAATAATAAAGTAAACTGATAAACACAAATAGGTACACTAAATTGCCACTAACCGATTGGTATGTTAATTTTGCACCGGTTTTTTTCATATCACCTATAATTTGTTTTCCAAATTTAAATACTAATCAAATCGAAACCAATCGATCCTGAGCTACCTCCCAGAAATGGCGAACGAAATTCTCATGTCAAGACCCTATATCCACTGCCTTAGTTTCCCTGGTAATAGAATCCATTGACGCTCTAACCGTATCCAGTAAATTATCATCAGTCGTGGTTAAAGAAGAACAGGCACTTATGTGAGAGGTTTTAAGCTCTGAGGTTGCGGTGATCATCAGTTGTGTGAAACATAATTTTATTGTAACGACACAAGGCCTGTGATCGAACCATTAGGCCACTCCTGATAATTTCTTGCCAGAAGCTGACCATGGGTGCTTCTCGGAGGGGTGGAAAATTTGGTAAAATTTTACCTGATATTTCGCAACGCTGTGGATGAAATATCAGTAAATACTATTTACGGGCCGATTCAATGTCTCTGAAAAAGGATCAGAGGATATCTGCCAACGTAACCCAGGACAATTATGGCACTACTTCTCGAAGCACTACATCAGTCAATGTTTCAATAAAAATTGGGGATGGATCAATACGAGTCGGGGTAATCAATACGTGTTAAACAACAACCACCACACTATTCGGCACCACAACTCGAGCTTCAACAACATGAAAATTTATGATACAAGCGGACGAATATCAGATCTAGATAGCAAGTCGATGAATCTGGATTTGAAGTCAATGATTGTATTAGGTACCTATACAAGGACTACACAGTCAATGGAGTCTGAAAATGCGGCCATGCTAATCCAGACCGGTTCGCGGGTCGTATTCCGGTCATGATCTCCATAAAATACACCAACTATTCCCCAAGGACAGACCGACGCAAAGCAAGTCATCACAAATAGTACGTTGCAACGAATACGGTGCGGTCGAATTCAAGACAAACAATATTCAATAATTACATGGACATGCAGCCTGAATTATTGTATAGACGATCAACATAATCATTTGGGCATTTCGCGTTTGAAAACGAATTGAACGTTGGCCCAAACGCAACGTCATTGCTAATCCTGTACTACGGTGAGATTCATAAGCAATCATCTTCAACTATCTTTCACTCATGTACAAATTAGGGGACTTTTCGCAGCTGTCATGAAAACACCTCAATTAATTACACAATGTATTCATCATAAGAAATATCCTCTGGTCTGAACTACATTTCTTCAATAATAACTATAACTCGCTAGACGAATTATCCACTAAAAACCATTAGAACTGAGTTTAAACCGCCCTCGACGACCGTTCAACATAAAGCAGAGCTTAGCTCTTATCACCAACTATGAGCTTCATTTAATGGCTTTTACACCTGGCATAAACTAGATTTTCCGTTTCAACAGCAGTTTAAAAACTGAGTGAGGTTTCAACTGGTTATGTACCCCTGGCTCCAAGAATTTGTGTGCATGTAAAAATGAATGATTTGTTAAGGAGATCGAAATTTATCGACTTCTATCACATTTATTTCTTAGTAGAACTTATTGAAGGGACTTTTGATTTACTAGAAAATATCGGGATTTTATCGTTTTACTGGGGTTACGAAGAAAACGAGGTTCAACTGAAATTGGTAGTGGAATCGAACCTTGGATCCCGGCCAAGAACCTTGGGGGTTCTCGGCTTTTGACGCTAACGGTAAACATCCTACACATATCACAAATTGCATCGAGTCGACTCATGAGAAATATTTTTAAAGGAGAAGAAACCAATCACTAGATTGGAACGGGGAGCAATGAAACGTGGGGAGGAGCACGTTATATCGAGCTTCTCCTCGCCCAACTGGCGCAGTTCATGAAGATGTCATTCCCATTTCAGATGTCACCCGACAGATAAGATACCATCTCCGAGCTGGGAACTGAAACAAAGTTGCAACGCTCGTGTCCCCCTGGCAGCCATCCGTTGTCGCTATAACGACTGCCAAAGGGAACCTCAGAAAAAAAATCTATAACGAAGAAACCGCCTTGCAAGAAAACGAGACAAACATGTTTCAGGTTGCCAAAGTACTAATCTTGTCTGTCTAATTCAACAAGATGAAATTCACTTGTCCGCCTTCTTTCCGAATACAAAGGAGGAGCTCATTTCAAAAAGGGTACTAAAACGCCATTTCTTCACATTTTTGACATTCCATTTCCTAGTTTTCCTAAAGTGTTCTAGCTTTTTTATTTGATTACATTGTTCAAAACTGAAGAAATGTAGAAAAAAGGCCATGAAGTATGTTGATTCCAAAAGGTATAGAATCTGATACGAATTGAATTCAAACGAGTGCTTACATTCCGTATAATGATTTCTGTCAAACCCCCAAATTTGTATTCCCACAGCAGCAAAAAAAAGGCTGTAATGTTGATTTCAAAAGGTACCACCTCTATATCCATTAGCCTGGTTTCTTTACTCTTCCAAAAGGCACTTTATCCAATACAAATTGAATTCAAACGAGTATTTACAATTCCAAAAAACACAGCATCCAACATGTTAATATGTAACATGGAATTTACAGTAATGGAACAACAGTTATGAACTCGATCTTTTAGATTGATGAAACTCATAGAGATGGTGGTAGTATTTCTTTCATTCACCAAGAGTCGAGTTTCTTATGGCCAGAAGCATGGCATGTACTTTTGCGCACCTCATCTCATGCTAACTCCTTAGTAGTAGATTCAGTGTTTCGGATACTGCACACCGTACCTAGTGGCTGAAAGAGACGAGATGTTCAGGAAATTATCGAAGGTTGTGGGCTTTCCGACGAACTACAGTTCAACGAGAAACTTTATTGTATATAAAATTATTTATGATTATATACAAGAATGTAATATTTACGTATAAACAATAAATTATGAAGTCCATGTAAAAATGTTGACGTAGAAGCACCCTATGGCTGTATAACATGTATTAACGCCAACAATAAAAAAATTGAAAAAAAAAAAAAAAAAAAAATTGAGCACACTCGCCGACTGTGGCCCAACCGGTGGCGTCACCAAATATGCGGTGGCTCGAAATGGCAATGGGGAATTTTCGTGGTTATTTTCAATTTGCTCAAAGAAAAAGCTGATTGAGAGCTTTCCGGAAAAGTGCCATATGATGGGTATCTGACCAGCTAAACGGCTCATGACATTGATTTCATCTCACGGCCCCCACCTTGCTCTACTGTT
Source organism: Adelphocoris suturalis (assembly GCA_030762985.1). Classification (NCBI taxonomy): domain Eukaryota; kingdom Metazoa; phylum Arthropoda; class Insecta; order Hemiptera; family Miridae; genus Adelphocoris; species Adelphocoris suturalis. Next base: position 134,166,090 of record CM061042.1, read on the forward strand.
CCGCGCGTGATCTTCTCACTCGTTTATTGGCCAAACTAAACTGTCTTTTGAGCTGAAAATTGCAACTATAAATAGTAAAACAAATTTGTTTTTTAAGTGTGCTGAATCCGTATCTGAGGTCAAAACTGTAAAATACCATCAGATGAAAGGACCCCATTTTCAGAGGTGCCACCACCACGTCGTCCAATTGTTTTCTTTCTTTTTGGACATGGAAGCGCACTCAGCCCTGTTGTATCGAGTACCTACGTATTTCGCGAGAATACGTGCGCTATTCGTGCGAATATTCTACAAATTCTTTCATCATTCTATTATAATTTTTGGCTTCTGTGATTTTTTATTCCTTTACAAATGAAAATTTTACATGAATCCATTTTCTAATGGTTCCTTTCTGTACGATTTCTTTTGGCACCAGTAACAAGTAATGGTATCGTCCCTAGGATAAAGCTCTGCTCTGGTAGCTGCAGTTGTGACTGGTGAAAAATGAACAGCTACGGTAGTGACCAATTGTACAAAATCCTTATCAGCCGCGGTAGTGTCCAACTGTACAAAAGCCCTTATCATCAGCCACGGTAGTGACCAACTGACAAAAGCCCTTATCATCAGCCACGGTAGTGAACAACTGACAAAAGCCCTTATCATCAGCCACGGTAGTGACCAACTGTACAAAAGCCCTTATCATCAGCCACGGTAGTGAACAACTGACAAAAGCCCTTATCATCAGCCACGGTAGTGACCAACTGTACAAAAGCCCTTATCATCAGCCACGGTAGTGACCAACTGTACAAAAGCCCTTATCATCAGCCACGGTAGTGAACAACTGACAAAAGCCCTTATCATCAGCCACGGTAGTGACCAACTGTACAAAAGCCCTTATCATACAGTGAACAGTAGTTGACAAATTATTAGGAGTCACAAGGTATAGTTTGATTTTCATCCTACGATCAAATATAAAAACTGTATAAAAAATTAGGCAAGTTCGTCGAAGTTCGATCTTTAATCCCAAAACCGATAGAAGGTAGTAGTGTAAGATAAAATCAATATTCGTCATATATAAAATTTCGAAGTATTTTCTCGCATTTAATGGGCAAAGTATATATTTACGTCAAGAGTTATCAGCCATTATTTAATGCAATTTCGGTGAGTATTTAAATTGAACTATTATTGAGAAATTCATAATTAAGGTGCCTTTATTTCCCCGTCCCCATTCAGAAAAAAAAAACGCTAAGCTGGTAATACGTGAAATAAAACAGTCAAGTAATATTCTTCAAAATTAACTTCTATTACCCAGACCAGCTGAGTGAGCTCTGAGGGTTTCGTATATGTTCCTTAATAGCCCACGAAGTTGAGACTTATGCCCTGTAGAAGCATATACAAGTCCTACACGTGGTGCAAAGATATGCTTCAATGCTTCGATGATCTGCAATTCAAACTTCAGTTACCGTTGGATCATTGCGGGTTTTTACATCTGAAACGAATGCAGTCGTTAATGTCCGAGTGGATTCACCGTTCATCGTGCCACTGAGCAGTAGATTCCCAACCAATAATTACCACAGTGTTCCTAAAATAACCGTTTATTTGATTTTTATCAGCCTCGAGCCATCTGCGCCTACCCTAAACAAGTCGGAGACCCCACACCGCGGGTTTGCCTGGTACATCGTCTTCCTTCACTATCAAGCAAGGAAGGAGTGACGATCAAGTGGGACGCCAATATAATTGGCTTGAATCAAGATGTCGTCAAGTGGCAGCCATGAAAAATAAAATTCAGAACGGGAAATTTCATCTATTTTGTTTTATTCCATCAGCTGAAAGATATATGAAGAAGTATAGTAAGATTGGATATGTTCCAAACAGCGGGGTAAAGAAAGCTGAATGGCGTCATAGGGGAACGACCTCAACCGTGGCGTGCGCCTTGAAATGGTGGGGGGGGGGGGGGACTCAGCGAAATCCACCAATGACGTCAAACCATTTTCTTTGAATTGATTTTTTGCCCGAATTCTTCGAAGTCTTGAGCTGAAAATTTGCAGTCGTTTGCTTACAAAGGCGCAGAATCTGATTCTTAGACTGAATAAGCACTAAATCTTGATGACAGAATATGGAACAGTAGAGAATTTAGGTCACTCAGCTGATTAAGAAAAAGCCCATAATTGCAATGTGTTTCTTAATGTCCCAGAGAGTCTCCCTAACAAATTTCAACTTCCAAATTTCTTACCAGTCTAATAGTGGATGCTTTTCATGTTTACAAAATTAACTGAGAAGGATCACCTGTATTTTAACAATATTTAGAAAACCACGCTCTTACCTCAGATTGTTGGGTACTGCACAGTGGTTAACAAAAAAAGGTTAGGTAAACCGACGACTGGCGAACGTTTTTTGTAGGATGATAAATGCCTAACATACAGCTCCGTAGCAACGATTTGGTTGTAAGCAGGAAATGCAGAAAATAGAAGCGTAACGCACTAAATGTCACGTAGAAAGCGTAACGCACTAAATTTCACGTACTTAATGGTAATTTTATCTCATTTTCCGGGTTATATTGACAAAAACATGTTCCATGTTAAAATGAAAAAGTCCAACACACGAAAGTTGATCAATTGCTAGGTTGATTTCCTCCCACTGGTATTGTGCCCCTCAGCGAACCAACGAGAACGCAAATTACATTTGTGCTGATAGAGTTGCCTGTTCATCCACCGTGGAGAAATCAAATTTACACGTTTTTACACAATTTATAAATTTTTGACAAGAGAACGAACGAACCACTTTATCGCTACTGATTACAACGCGTTTTTTGACATTGAGATTCGTATATGTGAGTGAGTGTACAATATACGAATATATAAAAGTCATTCAGACATTTCATAAGTCATTTAGTCTCAATGAGAGGCAACAGTAGCTACTGTGTACGGTTTAATCCTCCTTTTTCAATACCAGTGATATTAAATTTGAGCGAGATATGTTTCAATAGAAAATAAGGCAACATCTTGAAGTCATCACGATTCGCCCGTCACCACCTAATCTGTTTCACGAGAGGGAATATGCTTTCGACATCAACAGGAAGCCGGCACTCTGACCCACTGCAGTCATCCAGAGGCCTCTCAGTAATACGAATTAGAGGGACATTGTCGAGCCGAAGCGGGCTCCACAGAAAACGATCTTCTATTGACTACTAACTATACAATCCGGACCTCTATTTCATTAAACCAGCTTGGTTCTATATCCTTGCAGGATTCGCACATGTTGAAACTTGCAACTTCCAAGTCTATCATTATCTATCCATGAAGATAAAAACTGAAGATATATATAAAATTGTTGGAAAATAGTCTTCAAAGTGTCATCTTTTCCAATGACTATCACTCTCATCTTGCAAGTATTATTTACTAGCCGCTCCGGCTCGCTTCGCTTGCCTCCACGTCCAGCCGGGGGGCAAGCCCCCCGGACCCCCCATTAAATTGCTCGCTTCGCTCGCAAAGTGTGGCATATAGGGAATGTTGCTCGCTTCGCTCGCAAAGTGTGGCATGTAAAGGACCCCCCATTAAATTGCTCGCTTCGCTCGCAAAGTGTGGCTGTAAACATGCGATGTATTACAATTGAAACATGTAGGGGATGTTGCTCGCTTTGCTCGCAAACGGTAGGTCCCTAAGGGTAGGTTTAACGTGTGTAGGGTATGTTGCTCGCTTCGCTCGCTTGAGGAAGTTAGACTGCCCACCCAACATGGCAGACGTTTTTATCTGTTGGAAATGACTATCAAACGCGGCACATAATGTGGAACCACGAAAAGTATAGTTATAAGAACACTTCAGTACTAACAGTACAGTCAGATGTTGAATGTTTGTATTTATTTTCCAGTTCTATTTTTTAAAGGTAGGCCATTATTTTATGAGCGTAGAAGGGCGAATGGGGAAAACCCACCTGAGTCATCGAGACCCTTCTGGTAAGCAACGTTGTGAAACGGCAGCGGGCTCGATTAAGTTCTGCTAATATAAATCGCTTAACCTCGCTTCCGCTCGCGATTTGACCGACTTAACGTCACTTTTTTCGATATCCGATTTCGGATTCAGATTCGGCGGACCCAAAGCTGTATTTCGCCCGCAAAAACCATTCCAAAAAACGTACCTTTATGGGGTATATTTTAATCGGAAAAAACCAAGTTTTTCGAAGGACTTTTCGAGAAAACGGTTCGTACTCTCGCTTCGCTCGCAAAGTGTGGCTGTATACATGCGATGTATTACAATTGAAACATGTAGGGGATGTTGCTCGCTTCGCTCGCAAACGTTAGATCTCTAAGGGTAGGTTTAACTTCTGTAGGGGGAGTTATACTGCCCACCCAACTTGGCAGACGTTTTTTTCTCTGTTGGAAATTCTTACAAACAAATTACCACGAAAAGTTTATTGGGGAATGTTGCTCGCTTTGCTCGCAAGGTACTGCTGCATATGTGTAGAGAAAAACCAGTATTTATTCCGTTGAAATGAGTCATCGAGTCCCTTCAAGATTCAAGTGCGTAGGCCTGCCCGCAACCTTGTGAAACAACAGCGGGCTCGATTAAGTTCTGCTATTAATCGCTTCCCCTCACAATTCGACCGACTTCCCGTCACTTTTTTCGATATCCGATTTCGGATTCAGATTCGGCGGGATCAACGCTGTATTTCGCCCGCGACAACAGTTCCGAAAAACGTACCTTTACGGGGTATATTTTAATGGGAAAAAACGTAGTTTTTCGAAGGACTTTTCGAGAAAACGTTTCGTACTCTCGCATTTTTTTTGACGCATTTCCTGATACTTTTTTCGCGATCCGATCGCGCCGTCGTCTTCCTCGTTAAAAAACCTACGAAACCGGAATTTTCGACGGCCGTTTAGAGGGGTAGAGGAAGCGGGGAAGTCCAAAAAGCGCACATTAATTCTTACTTCGACCCCCCTCCCGCCCTACGGCCCATGGTTCTGGTGGGATTAGAAAATTTTAAATTCGCTCGTTCCCCTTTCGGAAAATCCCAAGAAGATCCCCCCACTCGTAGACTCCCCCCACTCAGCCGTTTGGCCGTGCATAGACACGACAGACAGACAGACAGACGGAGTTTCATTCTTATAAATAGTATAGATAGATAGATAGATATAGATATAACTGATGATCTACAACATTTATATTAAAACACATTTATGATTTGAACATGTGTAAATTGTGCCATACGGTTGGTACTTTTTTAAGGATTCTCACAACGTGATTTGTGCACTTCGAGTGAAATACTTGTAGATTCTGACATTATTGTGTATAACAATCTGTTACTATAATAATGCAATTCGTGAATTAACCATCGCTTAATACAACTTTATTCTCCAACAAACGGTATGTTCTTGCAACTTGATTATTGAATTATCTTGGGCCCTGTTCGGAGGAACAGTACCGACCTAGGTTTGGATTGACAAAAATACCTTCAAATTTGACAAAGGAGTTTTTTTAAAGGAATTTTGAGGTTTGGGGAAAATTCGGCCATATTTCCGGCCATATATCCGGTACTGTAAAACTAAATAAATAGATTCGTAGAAAACAATTGAGTCTCAGTGAGCCTCCCAGTGAATCATAAAAGATTCTCAGCACGATACTGGCGAACGATTTTTGTACGATGATAAATGCTTAAGATAAAGTTCCGTAGTAACGATTTGGTTGTAAGCGATAATCAACAGAAAATAGGACTGTAACGCACTAAATGTCACGGTAATTTAGTCTCATTTTTGGATGGATTATGATGGCAAAAACATGTTCCATGTTTAAAAACCAATGAAAATCAAACTTCAAGTACCTATCTAAACAACTCGTAAACGAGTTCCACTATCTGCTTTACAAGCAGATACCATGTTACATGGATATGTCTTTGATTGGGGATTTTATAACGGTTGTCCTCGAGAGTTGTAAACAAATCCTTTAACTTTAAACAAATCCTTGGGCCGCATCCCGACTAATTCCAACAAAACAACGGTTTACTTATAGAAATGTTGAAAATAACTGTTATCACATAAATCAAGCGCTTTCCAACGAGTGGCGAACGATTTATGTGCGATGAAAACTGCGGAAGTTCCATTCCCCTAGCAACGGCTGGGTAGTACGTGAAAAACACTGAAATTGTGACACAAATTTTGCGTCACGGAAATTTTTGGTTGACCCCCCAGAGCAAAGATGTATCCATGTCAAAATGGAAACGTTTGAAAAAAGTGTTTTCTCGTCCGTAGATTTCATTTCGGGAGTAAGGAAACATTACACTAATATTCAAGTGTTGAACATCGGTACACAGAACAGTTGTCGGTTTACCGCTCAAGACATGGGCACTCCTTAGAAAACATATATCTCTCGGACCGGTGTAACTGATACTCTCCCATTATAACTGACTAGGATGGAGCACAGCCTTGGGACATATTTCACACCTACCTATCTAAATTTCTCACCAACAGTTTTTAAAGGACAGTCGTTAGAAAGTTCTTCACCCACCGCCATCTGATACCGTTGAAGTAAAAGGGGAGAAAGAAAGAACGGCTATTGAAACAAAAGAATGCTGGACCTGTTTTGATCAAGACAAGATCACCCGTATCACTACAGTAAAAATGTATTAAGTAATAACGAGACAAGGCCTTAGCTGGCCATCTATCCCAGTTTCCAATCTGATTAGGAAAGATGTAACATTAGTAGAAAAACAATGGATAAGTATACCTTATTATGGGAAAATTTCTGATAAAATCGGCAAAATTCTATCATCAAGGGGTTAAAAACGCTGCAAATTATTACATAATGGTTTATTATTTCTGAATCAGATAGCCACCTATAGTAACCAGCATGCTCTGGGGCTTTCGCCAGTCTCTTTTCTAGTACCCATCTCTGTTCTCGCGTTACAGGCTGCGCTCCCGATGGGGAGCAAATTAATGATCGTACAGCCACCCGAGTGGTCTCATTCATTCCACGGAGCTAATTTCTATAGGAACCCAACTAAAACCGTAGGTACACTGAATTCCAAAAGCATCTGGGACCTATCCCAGTCGATTCTGCTCTCACTGCACCCCCCCGCTCACCCCCCTCACCACCCACTGTGACCCCCTGCCAAGCGTGCCAAGCGTGCGTCTAACACGTCTAACACTCAAAGCCTCGAAAAAGACACTTTTTCGCCCGTTTTTGGCCCATAGCATCTATGCGAGTAAAGCGATCGAGATGGTTAAACGTTAGGACCAACTAGACCGCAAATGGAGTCTATGTGCGAAAGAACGGGTTTTTTAAGTCAATTCTTAAGCCTTTTATGGCCCGGACGGCGGACGGACATTTCAAATTTGGATTCTACGCACCTTGAAACGTAAAGTGACAAAGTTTGAGGGGGGGTTATAAAAATTGTTTGCTATACGATCACATAGGCTTATTATTGGAAATAATAAACCAATAGTGGGTTTTAAAACTAGAAATAGTCTTAGAGCATTACTAGGATCCGTTAAAGACAAAATCAATGTTCAGGATAAAGGTGGGGTTTATAAACTAAACTATAACTAGCTGAGTGAGCTATAATCTCTCCTATTTACCGTAGGACGTCGAAATTGGATAGGGAGCTTCTCTGGGACAACAAGAGACGAGCGAAGTGAGGAGCGCCATCCTGATCATCTGAGTGAGCTAAAATCTTTCCTATTTACCGTAGGACGTCGAAATTTGATAGGGAGCTTCTCTGGGACAACAAGAGACGAGCAAAGTGAGGAGCGCCATCCTGATCATCTGAGTGAGCTAAAATCTCTCCTATTTACCGTAGGACGTCGAAATTCGATAGGGAGCTTCTCTGGGACAAGAGACGAATGACCTTACAGGCTCCATCCTGATCAGCTGATTGTGCTAAAAGTTATGTCGTCTGTCTGATTACAACGAACGGGAGCCTCTCTAGGACATCAAGGGACGAATGAAATTACTGGCTTCACCAAGAGCTCCAGCTGACCGATTCGGAAAGTTGGTTCTGCTTACGCAAACTGCGTGTTTTTTAAAATACACTTGATCACTACGGACAGTACTGAAGTATTATGCCGAAAATTGGCACATTCTATAAACTGTTCACCACTAAAAAGCTACTTGGAACAGAGAGAACTCCACAAAGAATATTACCAGCTTGGAATCCAAAGCACATTTATTAGTGTGTTGGAGTATATCTATTTACAAATACGTGTTCCGTATAAGGAATTTAGGTGCCCCCCCCCCCCCCCCCCCCCCCCCCCCCCCCCAGAGCAATGGGGGCCTAAACCCTCATAAAAAGGTAGAGGAGTGTAACAGGCATCCCGTCAGAGAGATACCACCCCTACTAATAGCTTTTAATGAGCCATGTTCGGGGAAGGTTGTTTTTCCTGTCACCAGGAATCCATCCGACGCCAAACCAGCTGTATAAAATGATCGAGATCGAGAACAGCGCATGGTTCCCATTGATTCCTCAACGGGACGCCAACAGCGCTATCTCTGGTGCTCTGACGGGAGCTTGATGGGCCTCTCAGGAGGTAACTCTGTTACATCCGTCAATCGCGGGTAAACGAGTTTTAAAAACGCATCGTAAAATCGTTGAGGAGGAGGAGTCGAAATACTTGTGCTGATATTTTTACTGGATGGCAGCGAAAGAAAATTGATCCATTACAGTGATCCGTTGAAGAGATGTATTCGGATGACAGTTGCAATCTGTAATCCTACTACCTTATCATATTGCGCATCCGATCCTACTACATCAGATGATATTGAATTTACTCACTGAATTTACACATCACGTTACCTTCATTGGAAGAAATGACAATACAAGATAGAGAAATTCATTCTCAGGGACTATTATGTCTATGAATAGCGAGGAAAACCGCATCAGCCTCCTTCTTTATTCCGTCTAGAAAACCTTCATCAGCTCCGCTTTATCAAAGTTAACACGCACGCGTGCATGAAAGTCAGTTTCAATGAACCGGCTCATTAGCGCTTCAACGGGAGGCCGCCGAAAAAGCAAATATTTGGTTTGGCGGTCTTCAACGCTTTCATTTCACCGGCGCGGCTCGACGAATCCGTGCCAACAACAATGGCCGACTTGAGCCGTGACATGGAAAACTGATCCAGGCCTTTTTCTTGATGCTCCACAACTTTTCCATCCCCAAACCAAAGAGATCTGTCAGCATCCACCAGCATTTAGTATTCAGTATGCATTTAGGATCTATTTAACTGTCTTCTAGGATCTATTTAGGATCTTTCTGAGTTATATATATATAAGGGTATAATCTGTTTTAATAAGTTAAATCATGAAGAAAGGAAAAAACTATTGTTGAGCAAAAAAACAAAAATTATTACCTTAAAAATATCTACCTTAACAAACTATAGAGAAGTGTGTTTTATGTTACATTATGCTATAACAAAAAAGTGACTAGAGCTTAAGAGTATTACTAAGATAATATTAACATAATGAACTGACAGCAACTCATTTCCCAACGCGAGCTAATGCAGCTCATATGGGAATATTAACTTTCCCTACCTATTTGATGATGAACGAAAAGTGTTTGTTTTTTGGAAACTTTCTTGTTTACATAGTAAGTAACCACACCTTTGTATCTTGATGGAAATAAATATAAATATATAATTTAAAAATTTAACTACATGTTAAATTCAACTTCCATCGCCCAAAAGATTGGTATGTATGCTTAGTTGTGCTGATGCGAAGAAAAGTTATTATGAGGAGTTGAGACAGTAAAATATGTATATTATCATTGTCAAATTCTTGAGACTATTGAAGTTGAACACACTTTCAGGTCACAAGCATAACTTCGTTCGGGTATAGATATTAGGTATGTAGATGTGAAGAAAAGGGATTACAAGGAGTTCAGACATAAAAGATGTGCATTATCGTTGCCAATACAGAAAGATAGATATAGGTAAAAGTCATTCAGGTCACAAGCACAATTGGGAAGTTTCATGTGTTGGAATTTCACAATTTTGACCTCAGATTCGGATTCAGCGAACCTGAAAACACCTAAGATCCAATTTTCAGCTCAAGAGACCGTTCAGTTTGGCTAATAAACGGGTAGGAAGATCACGTGTGACGTAGTAGTGCAAGGGAGCTGAGGGTTCCTTATTACTGGTCGGATACCCATCATATAGCACCTTTTTGGAAAGATCTCATCCTAGCAAATAAAATTGAACCATGAAAATTCCCCATTTGTTCGAGTCGAGGATCAAATTCCAGAGTTGAATATTTTCCAAATGCAGCGAAGGCTCTACTTTGACTTGATCTGCACTTTTGTGTTCGACTGTGGGTATTTTTGTTTGGGATGCGATACAGGCCACAGTTTTGGACCTATCGACTTGGAATTTTGAGAGTAAACCACTCCTTATATGCACAGAATATGCTGTATAGTTTTTGGTTCCGAACCGATTTAACTCCTCCGTACCAGAACCGTAAACGAGGTGCCACACTATCTTTCAGTTTATTTCTCAATTATTTCAACATTTCAACGATTCAACATTTTCAATCATTTCAACATATTTCAACAAGTATTTCTGTTTATTGCCTATCGAGTTTTTACAATTACCTAACAAGTTATGTTAACTACCCGTAGTAACTATCAAGTTTTTCGAGCATTTTGACTGGCCCAAACGCTGAAGAGAATCCAATTCCTAACATTTTTAGTCCTAATGAGTTTATTGTTGGACAAACAGATTCCGCGGTAATGCCATTCAAAGTTTCCAGAATGGGAATATTGGTAGTCACACGTCAATAGCCTTTAATTTCTGAAACTGTTTTTCGAAATTTTTGTTCGTTTGTTTCTGACTTTCAACCTATATTTCAGTACCTTTCCAAGCATTTTATGTACAAAGCCTGTGCAAATTATTACTCAAAGGCTTTTTTCCCCTTGAAGTTAGTAGATTTTGAATAGAATAGAATAGAATAATTTATTGCAAAAACCTAAAAGGTAACACAAACGTCAATAAAAATATACATGAATACAAGATGAAAAAATCGTCAATATACAGAAAAAAACTGTAAATGCAAATGACATGACTCAGTCAAACAAGACCAATAACAAATGGCACAGATGGCTATATCAAAACTTGATGGTGAAAAAATCTGAACATATAATTCAGCATCAAGGAGAATAGATTTTAGTATTTTGACAAATGGCTTTTCAGGAAGATCACGAACACTTCCAGGTAAACAATTAGAGTCTCACACCGGTCTGTAAAGAATTCGTTAGTCGGGTCACGGGAGGATGGAGATAATTTCGAAAGCGAGTCAAATAGCTTTTCCGATCCACGAGGCGCTAATCCAGGATTTTTGTGAATGATGTTAATGCAGGTGAACGATTTGCATGTATCTCTTCTATTGGTCCCCCGCCAATTCAAATGAAATGGTGTGGTGGTCAACTCCTAAAAAATCAAAAGAGGGTCGGAAGGCGGATTTTTCATTATATTGTTTATTATAATTTATTTTTATATTATTTATTTTTTTTATTTTTTCTTTTTTGGTTTTTCGGAATCTATGTATATCTTGGAACGTAAGCCAACAAATCCCGAAAAGGGATAAACAATATTATTTTCAAGGCAGAACAAAATTGCACTACTTAATGAAATACTGAATATTTCTGGATTTACTCGAAAGAATGTCCAAGAGAGTAAAAATATAAATACGATTTTTACTAAGCACGAAGCGAACACTGTAAATTACAAATAGCCCAGGGACGAAGAGTATAATAAATTAAAAACTCATAGTAAGGAAACGGTTGGGAATCATAAAGTATTTTATATTCTGACCATAGAACAAACGATAATGAGGAAATGAGCTATGCGATTGTGAAGGAACAGGTGGTTGCTTGGGAACGGTACTAATGATATGGGAAGTGGCATATAATAATTCTGGGTTAGATGTTGAAATTATAACTAAGAGAGAGGCGATGCTCTGGTAATTACAACTGCTTACGCATGGAGCGCTAGTTTTAGTATTTTCAAACAACAGACAATTCGTGACAATGTATATCAATCAGGTTCATCATTATGGAAAATAATTACCCGAAAATGCATAATGTGTAGCAGAATTTTGGTTGCGTATTACGACGTTATGTCAGAGCCACGGTACATCAAATCTACAATGATAAGATACGATAGAGGAGAGTTTACTCCTACACTCCATACGTTTGTATAGAATTATATGTTATGGAAAACCATGGAATTGTTGGTATACTGGTTTATAGCCCAATCATCGAGGAGGTACCTCGAGCGGGAACTATTTACGAGCACCCACTCACGTAAACATCTGCTGTAATACATATTTAAGCTCGCGTATAATTGCCTAGTTTATAAATAGAACCCGCTAAACCTACAAGACCTTTGAAAAGAATTTACTTATGTTAAAATTATCTTCATGACAACTAGAAACTCATATTCCTGATTTCAATGTAGGATAACAAAGGAACCTACGTAGCACATTTGGCGTGACGAAAGTAGCATACCTAATGGATAGGTCTCGTTGTTCGACATGGAAATTGACAATTCGTTATTTGCTATTCTTTAGTTATACCTCATCTAACTCCAAAGGTAGTAATTTGCATAATCGGCGCATCAATTTTATCAAGTAAATAGTAAAATAATATAGATGGAAAATGAGGTTTTGAGTTCTGATACAATAATTATAAATCTAATCAACTCTACCCTGGCAGGCTCGGGAAGCATAAAAGCAGATAGACATGAAAGCCTAACAAACAATATTTACAAGTTACTTCAAAAGGATAAAGTTTTCATTTTCAATAATGATCCTTTATAAGTGACCCAAGAAAAATACTGTTAATTTTGAGAATATTCTCAGGGATTGAGAAGTCAATTAGTCAGAGTAGCTCTCTTATTTTCAAGTAGAAAATATTCAAAATAACGGATAAAACTAGAAATCTTTCAACCTATGACCCACTTCTATTAAACACATTTTTGGGTATAATGTATGTTACAAAATCTTGTTATGAATAATATTCTGATACAACCATCAATTCTACGATTTTTTGCAATTTTTCGACGTTTTTCCTCATTTTTAGTTCATTTTCGAGCTCACATTTTGTTGGGAACCTATAAGAGGAGAAACCGATCTTTCACACTGATTGTAAATTCAGATAGGTATTGTCATTAAGGAAAAATATTAGATATGAAAATAATCAAAGTTCCAGTCATGCATCATGAACGTATGAGCGAATTTTCTTAAAAAATATCATATATTGTGGTACAATGCTTGGATATTTGAGCACTTTGAGTGCAAAGAAATTGTTAACTACCAATTTTATGACAAAAAACTTGTTCTAAATAATATTCCGCGACTCAAAAAATGTTTTGGATTTTTAGGTTTTCTGTTGTTCTGTTTTCATCAATTTAAGTATCTTCTTGGATTTCTCCGGAATAGTGTAAAAGCGATTTTAAAATTTTCTAATCCCAGCCGAACCATGGACTGGATGGCGGGAGGGGAGTGGGAGCCCGTTTTAATGCGCGTTTTTTGCCAGCGCTCGGTCTTCTATCTACTGCCACATTCAAATTCGATCTAGAACACTTCGTATGTCAGCGACAAAGTTACGTTTCAGGCTCCAAGAACACGATGGTGCCGTCAAAATCGCTGAAAGATGCTGTCTTCCCGGAGAAATCAGCGAAAGAATGCGGGAAATGACGAAAAAATTCGTTCCCCGCTATGGGTTTTTCCGCCTTAGACCGAGTAAATTTCGACGGTTTTTGATCGGGTAGGTCTTAAAATGTTCGTTGAAATTCCAATTTGATCCCATGCGAGTTTCGAGACATGAAATTATTTTTTCCGATTGTAGTGAACGAAAATATGGACGAAAACGTTGGTTTTTGAGCTACCGCGCTTCCTTATTCCGTCGAAACGTAGTTGCTCTGAACTTAGTATTCGAAATCCCTTGATCTCGGGGAGGTCTCCCGGTCGCCCTTCTACGCACATCAAATAATGGCCTAGATAACTTTAGAAAAATAGACGGCGAAAACAAATACGTACAAACATTTAACATCTGACAGTTCTGTAAATACTGAAATGTTCTTAAAACTAAACTTTTCGTAGTTCCACATTTGTCCAAAGTTTTCGTGTTTTCGTGGTCCGCGTTTGATAGCCATTCAAGTACAACATAAAAAAATGTCTGACAAGTTGGGTGGGCAGTATAACTTCCTTAAAATGTTCGTTGGAGTTCCGATTCCAAGAGAAAAATAGATGTGGTCTAATTTTGATGTTAAAATTTTCTGGAGACATTGCAATCGCTTCATTATCGACGAAAATTCGGTAAAAGAGTTTAAATCGACTGTAAAACCACAATACTCTTAGACTAAAACGAGAAAAAATAAGGTATTGATATTTTTGATATTTAGCACAGTTTTAGGATCTTGATATTCGGTCAGGATGATAACATTCAAGTCTTCAAAGCCAACGTTTCGATTTATTTATACATCATCATCAGGGCTACAACAAGATGAGATTTTAAAAGTCTATTAATTGAACAGCTGTTGTTTGACACGTTACATTATGACCAATAGAAAAATTAATAATAAATATACATATACATAATATTAGTATTGGATGAAAAACCAATTTTTGGAAAAACCAATTTTTTCAACCAATTTTTGGAAAAACCAATTTTTTCAACCAATTTTTAATTTGTCACGTGTATCACTAGTCAATGTATGTCCATGACATGAATATACATACTACATGTGCTATAAACTACGAAATGACTTTATAGAAACCAGCCTGAATTCTCCATGGTACGTAATACTATGTATATGTATATTTATTATTAATTTTTCTATTGGTCATCATGTAATGAGTCAAACGACAGCTGTTCAATTAATAGACTTTTGGAATCTCATCTTGATGATGATGTAAAAATACATCGAAACGTTGACTTTGAAGACCTGAATTTTATTATCCTGACCGACTCTCAAGATCCTAAAACTGTGCTAATTATCACCTAGCGGTCAAGAAACTAAACCATATTATTTTTGATATTGTCACAGCTTCATTTTCTACAAACCTATGGGATTACTATTCAAACTTGAGCGTATACTAGATATTTGGTAATCAATACACAAACTCGCAAGAGTCGGATGCTATTGAGTGCAAACTGATTACGACATAAGTAAATTTTGAATTCATTGCGCAGAAGTACGCGAAATCAGCTTGCAGCTCATTCCATCGGCTAATGCAGAGGGACAGAAATATGTACATCGGTTTTTATAACCAGCAACAACAAATCAAGTCGAACATACCACGAATTTTTTGCGCCGCATGATTTTCTCCCAGGAGAAAAGGTCGGTAGGACATTTGGTGATACTCACGAGCCACCATTTGCAACACTGAGCTATCACGTCGGGCGTTATCAACAGAATTTACAACAGTAATTAAGGTGGCAGATAATACAAGAAGGACAAACATAAATCCTTCGTGGAGGAACAATGCGGAGAGACACAACCAACGAAATCAGAATGAGAAAAACGTGTTTACGCCAGTTGAGAACAAAAGCGTTATGACGATGCAGGCCGATAATTAGAATCAAAACAAAGAAGCAAAATAACGAATAACTATTCAATGAATGGACTGAGAAGAAATTTAGGTGAAACCAACCAATAATTTAATTTTTGTGTTGTTATTAATGAATTTAAGTATCCCCGTGTCATTGTTGGTCATCTTTCATATGCTGGTTGACGTTTTAGTCGCCCTTGGCGGTATGAGGCTCCTTTGCGCTCGTTTGCGTTCCTTGATACTTGAGAAAACTAACACGAAACATATCGATCAACCTATTCCCAGTGTTGGGCATAATCTTATCGTCGAATACGATTGTAATCGCGATAATTATACGTTGATTCTGGGTCATCAATTTCAATAGGGCGTCCCTCTTATAATATGCGAAGTCATGCTAATATTACCTAGCTTCAGAGGGACGTCCTATTGAAATAGATTTGAGACAAATAGGATGGACTCCAATCGTTGAATTCGCTGCATGGACGTCCCTGTGAAGCTAGGTAATATTAGCAAGGTCGCATGTTATAGGAGAGACGCCCAATTGTCGACCACGTTTCTATAGATATGATTGAATCAAGCATTGAGAACTTGTTGAATGTCAAGACTCCAGAAGTGGTTACGTAATTGTTTCATTAAGGAAGGAAGGGGCTTCTTCGGTATCTTAGAGTCAATTTTCATCAATGTAAAACGCGATAAACAACAATAACGCTAAAAATCGGGATTCGGTGCAGGGAAATGCCGTACTGCACTCTAGAGTTGATGATCTAGAATCATCAGGGAAAAGAACCTGATCATCATAGAGCTGGAAGAGCAGTCCAATGAAGACGACGACGCTGCTGCTGCCTCTGTAATTTTATAGAGAATAAGTTGGATATAAGCTGAACTCCAGCAGATTTGGATCAAGGCAGAAGACTAGGTAAACCTATGGCTGATGGCAATCCTAGGCCAGTGTTAGTAGAATTCATCAAGAAGAGGAAGAAATACGAGGTAATTATTAGTAACGCTAAAAAACCTAAGGCACCCATTGCTCAATTATTATGCCACAATTAAACTGAAAGGGTAATTTTAGTGGTATTTCACAATGTCTCAAAGGGGACATAGCAACTCACTAGATTCCGAGTTCTGACACTTCGTCACTGAACGAAATAAAATCATGGCAAATTTCACTTTTTTTTTTTTTACCGGCAGATTTTTTATCAGTGCCTCCAAGTCCGGTGAAAATATCGATCGAGATAACATTTCGTGACCACAGAAGGGATTGGCAAACGGTTGAAACTGACACCCTAAGACCGCTCAACCACCCTGATATCGCTCAAAGAAGCCTTAGGCTCTTGTAAGGGTTCAGTTTACCCAACACAAAAATCCCAGAGCCTTTAGTGACGAATAAATCTCTTCTCAATCGTTGGATACTACAACTAAGTATCCAGTATGACCAAGTACCTATTGATAAAATTAACAGAAAAAGAAAGATCTGCTGGCTGTTGCATAGTTGCGGCACATCTATTTATTGGGATTTTCATTTTGATGGAATTACTCCATTACTTCAAATTACAAGGGACTTACTAGGAGGTATGATAGGATATCCGCTCGATTAGGCATTTATGATTATGGTATTACAGGAATAGCATAAGAGCGCATGCGCAGTCTCGACCATTGATTCGAAGGCGATAAAATTCTTAGGAGATAAAATGATGGTGCCTTCCTACAACCCACACGTCCGAATTTGAACAGAATTTAATAGGCATCATATTAAGTGTTACCGAAGCACATTACAGACTTCGTGGAAAGTAATCTTGAGTTTTTGTACTGGCTGTGCTGGAAGGTTAGGTAGTCTCACCAGACATCAAGTTAGAGCTTTGTTTGTTCTTGATGATGACGAGAAAAACAGGAAGAACAGTGAATAAGGCGTTTACTCCCCCAATCTTAGTGTTACTAATCTCCGGAGGAGCGCCAGATTCATCGTATTTTCAATATCCTTCTGTCGTGCTATTGTAAACAAAGAATCCCATTCCTTTCCGCCTATACGGTATAAAGAATGAGAAAGACTCAAGGAGAGGAATACTAACAAAAATCTTGAAGGAAATTAAAAAAAACTTCAACCAAATGCAAATCTATTGGACTCCGATAAATACTATACAACAATTTTGAAAGATACTTTATTATGTGATTAACCCAATCATGGTAGAAGACAAATCAAGAATTACAGTTTTTGACATTTTATGTCTTTACTTTGGCACATAAACGAAAAAAGCGTTTACAAAAAGCGTTACGGTTGGTTTTCTGATGATTTCCGCTTACAACCGAGTCGTTGCTAAGAAAAATTAAATTGTCTTAAAGATGTACCTAAAAGGTTAGTGAAATTCGTGTTTGTGTTACTGTCAGAATTTAGGTTCTAGTAAAAGATTATGAGGTGATTGATGTTCTCTGAAATTGTGTATGATGTAATCAACATTAGAGAGCCCATAGCTTATTAATATTCTAACACCTCAACTTGGGTGGTTACAAAAAATATTTAGGTAGATTGCAAAACTCGCACTTTACCTCTTCCTTCAAGTTCGTCTTCTTATCCACAACATGATCGTGATTACTGTCAGCTGTCATATTTATCAGACCATTTGAATCTCTTGGGTTGAAACAACTATTGACATTTTATGTCTTTACCTTGGCACATAAACGAAAAAAGCGTTAACAAAAAGCTTAAAAAAAAAAAAAAAGCGTTACGGTTGGTTTTCTGATGATTTCCGCTTCCAACCGAGTCGTTGCTAGGGAAATGGTACTTCGTCGTTTTTCATCCCACAAAATTAGTTGACCTTTCGTTCGAAAGCTCTCGATTTATCCAACCATATTATGTTAACTACTGCGAAGTGCTTGGCCAACAAGCTGAGTTATGAGCATGGTTATTTGAATAATTGTTTACACCCAGGTGGTCATTCTCAATTATTGATATTGTGAACATGATTGCAACGACTTGTTAAATTCTGATGATTTCATTGAGCTGGTGTTTTGATGATTTGATTCATAGCAGGTAGCATCCGAATTTCGCGAGAACGGTTTGATTTGTGAAGCGGTGGTTAAATAATTTTATTAGGCAATTTCTATACTTAACACTCTAAGAAGCTGTAATTTCGTATGTAGCCTCTTTAGAACATTTACTTGACGATGCCCAGGGTGCGGATCAGCTGAGTGGCTCTTAGATCTTGCATACGAGATCTGCAACTAAAGACATAAAATATCCCAATGTGTTGCAGACTCTTATGCAAGGGTTTTTTGTCTTGGCTTCATCATTGATAAAGATGTTTAGCTATTTTGATTTATTATTTCCAATAATAAGCCTATGTGATCGTATAGCAAAAAAAAAATTATAACCCCTCCTCAAACTTTGTCACTTTACGTTTCAAGGTGCGTAGAATCCAAATTTGAAATGTCCGTCCGCCGTTCGCCGTCCGGGCCATAAAAGGCCTAAGAATTGACTTTAAAAAACCCGTTCTTTCGCACATAGACTCCATTTGGGGTTTAGTTGGTCCTAACGTTTAACCATCCCGATCGCTTTACTCGCATAGATGCTATGGGCCAAAAACGGGCGAAAAAGTGTCTTTTTCGAGGCTTTGAGTGTTAGACTTACGCACGCGCGCACGCCTGTCACGCGGTCACGGTGGGTGGTGAGGGGGGTGAGCGGGGGGTGGAGTGAGAGGAACTACAGAGAAGAAACTGGCAAAAGCCCCAGAGCATGCTGGTTACAATAGCTGGCTATCTGATTCAGAAATAATAAACCATTATATAATAATTTGCAGCGTTTTTGTAGTTATTACCGATTTTCAAGCAAAAATTAATGAAATTTAAGTACATTTTGTTGTCTTATCAAAACACTGTAATTTTTTATGGGAGTTGAATAATTTACTGTTGAATCACTACATTTCCCCACATTCAAAAATACCTGATAGTAGTATAGTAGTACATGTAATGTTAGGGAACAACCTTTTTGATAACTGCTACTTTTGTCGCACCATTGTCATCTTCATTATGAATCATATAAGGAAAATTGGCATAAAATTTAACTCCTGTGACGCTAAACGGTTATTTTTTACTTAAACCAACTTGTCATACAGATTTATTATAATTCATTATACTAATTATACATAATACTTATACGAAGATAGGGACATCAAATACCATTGTAGTTATATTATCTAAGCTATGTGTATATTATGTAGACGAATATTTGATGTTATGTCAACGGGCTATGTTTGAAATTATGGGCAAATCGCCTAGACCTTAACCAACAGCACGGGTCAAGCCAACAGTTGGAAAAGTAAGCTAGGCTAGTAGCCTAGTTCTACGTTTGTACTATCATCATTGTATGTGTCTTTATTGAAATAAATCTATCTATCTATTATTTTAAACCAAGACGATTTTTTATTGTCTTATCAAAACACACGATCTTTGCTAATTTTTATGGGAGTTGAATATTTTACTGTTGAATCACTACATCTCCTCATTCATAAAAGACTTTTGTCGCACCATTGTCATCTTCATAATGAATCATTTTGGGAAACTTACCAAATAATTTAACTCAATATTTTAATTTAAATTTAAAAGGTTCTTTTTATAACGAACAACATTTCTTTTATAACCCCTACTTTTGTCGTACCATTGTCGTCGTCATCATAAAGAAATATTTCACGAAACTTACCACATGTTACTAGTAACTTTAAAAGGTCCATTTTGACTTTAATCTGCTTGCCATGAAGATTTTATTGTGTCAAAACGAATTCTCCTAGTCGAAGCATTTGAAAAATTTAATTCACAGACTTCATGAGAGATTTAAATTTAGATAATGTGGTAATATTTTACAATATCAGCAGAATACAGTGAAATATTACCAAATACTTGGCAATTTGGAGAACATCCAACACTTATGTTGTGTGATCGATTCTTCTTGTGGTTTATGGTGCCCTCTAAACGAGCCTCATGGGAAAATTTTTATTCATGAAATAATTATATTTAGTAGAAATTATGTCTATGTGAAATTACACAATATAATATTTAAAATATAATAGTATCAAATGAGTTACAAAAAAGTGATGTCAGATGCCGAACAAACGTAGGACTAGAAGAAAGTTTGAATTACTGATAATTCTCTGCTTCAGCCGTTCAGAATATTTACCATCCATCTCTGCATATATATATATATATATATATATATTTTTTTTTTTTTTTTAAATAGATAGATAGATTTTATTTATTTTAATAGAGACGCATACATATGATGATAGTACGAAAGTAGCTTTGTTAGCTCGCCTAGCTTACTTTTCCAACGGTAGGCTTGACCCGTGCTGTTAGTTAAGGTCTAGGCGATTTAACCATAATTTCAACTATAGCACGTTGACATAACATCACATATGCGTCTACATAATCTAATTATTGAGCTATTAAGCGATTAAGCTAATCATAGCTAAAATATTATAACAACAATGGTATTTGATGTCCGTATCTTCTATAAGTAGAAAAACTTTCTATAGAAAAATTATTGTTTTATAATATTATACATGATTGCTGTCTAGCATAGTTTTGCAATCCACTACCCCATGTCTCACAAGCCAAATAAAATTTACTTTTTTACATTCCCTGCGACAACATATCTAGTGGTATATGCTGGATTACGCTGTGAATTTATTATTTGTGGATAATTATGGAATTGCAATTTACATAACTGATTAAGGTACATTGCATCCAGGATTAATAAAATAATCAATAATAACAGTAATTAGCACGTTGAGGATACGTAGTAAACTTTCACTACATTTAAGACATCAATTTCGAACCACCTATCATCACATTTAGCCTGTCATCGTATTTATTTCAGCCTTTCCGGTACGAGAAGGTTATGCAGTTAGTTCCAACTACCACCCAATGCAAGATGTGAGACATCGAGTTGACCCCGGAAGGCTCCATTTAACGTTATTATAGTCTTCTCCAGCGCTCCACTATGAAGCGTGGGCCGTTAACATTATCTAGGCACATTATGCAACTGTAATTTCGGACTTCGGCGTGGGAGCCTGTTCAGATTAGGCTGATTATGATGCTGTCAGCTCGGAAAACCAGACGCTTCTAATTAGGTGAATGGACTACCAGGGGATCCGAAATAAACGCCACGAACCTCCACTTCAGACACACATAAATATATTCAATAATACTCGTAATTTCTATGTTTCAGTTATGCAATCCGGAAACGTTTCACAGGAACTCAATGAAAACAGTAACGCATATAATTATCTTCACGAATCAGATAACTGAAGTACAACTGTGTGACTGTGTCTCTCTCTCGCCAGCCGTAATTACTTTTTTTTCAACCAGAAGGGTCATTAGCGGCATTGAACAAGGTGCCTAAAGGGACACTGCAAGTGGCAAGATTCTAAGGAGAGTCAAGTTGCCATCCTGGACTAAACGGAGCGCCATCATGAACTCCACTGGAAAATCGGAGGGGGAAAAACAGGGGTACAGTGATGACCACTGTTTAGCCCCTAAAGCGGATTTAAAAAGTCCAGTCATGCAGCATGATCCCATGAGCGAATTTTTGAAGAAATATTCGACATTTCAGTCGTTATTGATCGTGTAGAGAAATTTTAGTTTATGATTTTGATAGACAAACATGGATTTCACATAGTAAACTCGTCAGTTTTGATTACATTTACCTATTTATTTATTTATTTTTTTTTTTTAACAAGCACCTACTACCTACGTTTTAAACAGCATGGTTCTAGGATTGGTTAGGTATACAGGGATACTTCCATAAGAGTAGTTCAATCTGAATTTGGACAATGTTTCATGCAAATATTAACTACCGATTTTTACAACTAGCGAACGGCATTATTTCGATTTTTGACTGATTTTTCAACTTTGAAATTTTTGAAAACTTGATACATATTCTTATAGGAAATTTTACGCTGATTCCGAATATACCACATGTAAGTATGCTGATAAAATTATTTCGCACAACAAATCGCAAAAAACAGGCTACTTTGAAAATTTTGACTACATTTTTGAAAATTTCAACCCGAAGATGTAATCCGATCATGTTAAACTTCAGAATATGATTCAGAATAGCCTGAAATGGATTTCTGCATAAATTTTTTTCAAAAATTCACATTCTACAAATTTTGAGGCGAGAGCAATAGTTTAATTTTCTTCAAAAATTCACTAAAAGAAGAACCCAAAAATTATATAATACATCTAAGACAACACGCTTTTGTATACTCAAACAGAACTCCAAACAATCATTCCCAGGCAAAATATAATTAAATTTTAAAAAATATTAATAAATAAAATTATAATGATATGTTTTAAACTTCCAGCACAGCATCATGGCTTAAAGGGTAGCTATTCCTCATTTATTCACTTCTTCTTTGATTTTCGCGCATTTTACGTGGGCGAGCAAACTTATCAAAATCATATTCTGCTGGAGAAACCAACTCAAGGACTTCTAATTTTTTTTTATAACTATTTTTAAGCACATTTGCGTGCACGAAAATCCAAAAGTTCTAATTCAGGTTGACACCTTTTTTCAAGAAATATTATATAATAAAATATGAATTAGATACTTAAACAACTTTTAGCCACACTTCGTTTCTCATTTATTAATTTTTACTATTTTTTTTTTTAATCCAAGCACATTTTTGGACTCAGACGGGAATGTCATTTTAAGCGTTTTTTGGTTAAATTAGTGTAATCAGTATGACGGAAAATTTTTGAGTTACATACTGGGTATTGTGGATCAAGCCTATCCATGCAACAAGGAACCATATATATCTTTTCCCTTTTTCATGACCTCGAGGTTTCAATAACGAATTTATTGAACTGCTACCACCTGATCATTAAAAAGATTTGACCACGTTTTCGATCTATTTAAAAACTGCATTTCTATTTAATTTACCTTTTAGGTTATTCATCGAAAGTATTTTCGTTTCCTACTGTCTATTCATACCTAAAGGTAGAACAGACTGGCGACGAGTGAACACTTTTATTTTCGGGTTTTATTGGCCTAAGACATGACGACGCTGGCGCCACACAGTGGGGCGAAATGCGTTCTTTTTGGACGTGGCAATATTACAACCTATTCTTACAGGAAATTTCATGATAAGCATAATTAATTTCATCGCGATGAAACCTAAGGTAATGATTAGAGGCATCAAATGCAAACTTTTGACATTTTCAAAATTTTCAGAAATCTTTTTCTGACTTCCCAAATTTTTTTCAGTAGAGAATAATTACAAAGGAACAACTGCTTTACTGCTAAATAGCTCCGGAATAGGTAAGTATATGTAAGATCGGTCAACGGGATTTCATAGTTCAAACCCAGTGTGAAGTCATGGTATTATTTATTTTATTCATTTATTTTTTTACACGATTTACAAAATTAAACCTCAAATTTTAACGACTTCCGTCTTTGTAGAACAAATAATCGAGCCAACCTTTTTTGTAATTTAATCATTTTTGTGATACGACCTCGAACTACGTGGTCATATTCAATATTTGATCGCCACCTAAAGAGTCATACGAGCTAATCAAGCAAAGTGAAAAATATTGGGGGGACGCCCTGTAGAATGCATGTAGGTCACAATTTATAAGATATTTTCAAAATTTGTTTTTCCCCAATGTCCAACTCTCCCCTACACTCATCCCACTGAGTGCCACCCACGTTGTTCCATCCTTCAAATTCATGGAAATTATTCCTTAAACGAACGAAAAATCTTTTTATATCGTGCAAACAGACTGACGGAGAAGCTCATGGTTCATACCTATGGATGCCTGAGGATGCAGTCTCCACATTCCGTATGCTCTCAAAGAATTGGAATCAGTAACTTGGGCGTTTTAATAGCGTAAAGAGGTTTACTCTTGCAAACAAACCCTTTGGAAGCAAAATCACCGATTTTTCGGCCAGAATTGGCAATTTAGCGTCCCGAAGTGCTTTTAGAACTGAACTGGATGTGGTAATGAGAGACAGGACTAATTAACGAACGAATTCATGACAGACTATTAGAAGAAGACCCAACTAAAACTACGTTCACCCTAGCAGAAGCAATTAAACTTGAACCAGACCTTCATTTTATGAAAAGTAAATGAAATTATAAAACTACGTTTACAAATCCAAATACGAACGAACAAAACTAAAAGCCCACATTGTGGGTGGAAGAATGATGATTCCTCCAAATGTAGATTTAAATTTGCTACTTGTAATAAATGTAACGCGAAGGGTCATTTAACATCAATTTGTCACTTTGAAAGAGGTTCCAATAATGAAACGCAACGACATTTTGGCCAAGTTTATCCCGATTCGAAAATGGGAAATATACTTTTTCCAAAAGCCATTTGAAAACTGTAGTGATTTTGTAAAAGTTAGAAAATGCCCAATTCTGACCTTGATTTGTACCACTAAATGAGCTTAAAACAGTGATATTCTGAAAGGAATTTTTGCGGTCTTTCCGACGGTGTGCTAATTTTTTTACTATACTTTGACTATTGACTTTTGAGTATTTTTATGACAAAGTCGAAAACCCGGAAAAAATCTTAAAAATGGATTTACTCCAAAACAAAGCGTTAAAAAAATCTCTAGGAAATTTGGGGTAGAATCGAACCTCAGAAAAGTTCAAACCAGCCATTGGATTCTTACTTGTACGTTAAATTGCTAAGCTACAATACGTGTTCGAAGTACGCGACCTGAAGTTTAGTGGCATACGAACCTAAGAATGACATACACTGTCGTAACAATTCCGCAAAATACGGTATAGTATTTTAGCCAGCCTAGGATGCAGGTTAGTATGACTTACTAATTCTGCAATATCCACGTTGCAATAAGATGAAGTCATTCTAACACGCCAACGCCAACTTGGCTAGCTATTTTACTCTTCCAATTAATAATTTTTGCCATCTGCTTTTGAAAACAATCTTAAATATAGAGGGGTAGGCACACACTCGGCTTCACCCTAAATCAGTTCTTACAAGCCTGTGATTACATCTTGGGGCGTGTTGAACAAGAAGTTTTGAGCCAGGCAGTTTATTGAAAGCCAAAGGAAACGAGCTGGAGGAGAGAGATTGTTTCTTGTACGACGTTAGTGGAACTTGGTGTCTGAGTATGTGTGTGTCGGTTCGAGTGACGGTCCTATTTCGGTACCAGCTGTTTATAACAAGTTGTGATAGGGAGGTGGATGTGGAGAACCAAGAAAGAGGCGCAGGAGGTGGTGATGAACATGTGTGTGGTTCATTGCCACTGAAGTTACTTGGGAACAGAACACTATCAGACTGGTCCTTCATAATCCAGGCTTATAGTCCCATACATCAAACTACCACTCAAACTCACCATTGATCTGGATAATGGGAATTTATTGAATTGGTGGCAGAATTCCTATTTTTCGTCGCAGAGTAATGGCAGACCCGAGCCCGTTAAATATTCATTATGATTGTTTGGTGATTTAATGTATGTACCTAAACATACAGTTGCTAATCGTTTTTATACGTTAACTAAACCTCAAAAAGATGCCAACCCGCGAAATGCATGATATCATCCAATTTTAGCCAAGCTGATAGTCAGATTCTCTTTATCTTTTAGCGAATTTTTGAAGAAAATTAAGCTATTGTTCTCGCCTCAAAATTTGTAGAATGTGAATTTTTGAAAAAATTTTATGCAGAAATCCGTTTCAGGCTATTCTGAATCATATTCTGAAGTTTAACGCATTTTTTTATGTATGTATGTATGTATATATGTATGTATGTGTCATTCCACACGATAACTGTCCGTAGAATTGTGCTAGAAACTTCAAACAAATTTTAAAATGTTAAGGACACAAAACGAAAGTTCAAGTTCGTTGGCCAGCATGATCGGATTACATCTTCGGGTTGAAATTTTCAAAAATGTAGTCAAAAATTTCAAAATAGCCTGTTTTTTGCGATTTCTTGCGCGAAATAATTTTTTTAGCATACTAACATGTGGTATATTCGGAATCAGCGTAAAATTTCCTATAAGAATATGTAGGTATCAAGTTTTCAAAAATTTCAAAGTTGAAAAATCAGTCAAAAATCGAAATAATGCCGTTCGCTAATTGTAAAAATCGGTAATATTTGCATGAAACATTGTCCAAATTCAGATTGAACTACTCTTATGGAAGTATCCCTGTACAACCAATCCTAGAACTATGCTGTTTAAAACGTAGGTAGTAGGTGCTTCTTAAAAAAAAAAAAAAAAAAAAAAAATGTAATCACAACTGATGAGTTTACTCTGTGAAATATTCCGTCCTCCGTTTCTCTCGGTCGCTGTCTTTAATGTTTTACGCTCAACTGTTTTAGGACTTGATGTAGCTTTAATACTGACTGAGGCTTAGAAAATATCAGCCATGAAATTATGAAGAAGTTCTATTTATGTACGTACTAGCACGCAGACCCAAGGCCTCGCGCTCGGCCGTCAATACCGACTGAAATGTCGAACATTTCTTCAAAAATTCGCTCATGGGGTCATGCTGCATGACTGTACTTTTTGACCACGTTTGGAAGTGACACGCATGTTTAAGAGGAACTTTCGTTCAGTAATGAGCTCTACGTCCGAACCCTGAAGTGTGTACAAATTGATGTTTTCTCTAGCATACTCGTATTTCAATCAATTCTAAATACGGATTCTCTACGTTTGGCTATAAGTTGTGACTCTCAGCTAAAATCTACTCCCGGAGTTCACTCGTACTGACGCCAGACCTGTAGGATCATTGTGCTATTGTGATCCTAATTACGGTAGGTACCTAGTGGTGAGCATACATTTAGGGTTGAGAGGTTTCTCACATTTCCGCACAACGTAACAGCAGCAGCGCTAGGGTAGTTTTGTCGTTTTCAGGAGCTAGCTACAACGGGCCCTGAACAGCTTAGTCGATTTGCGCCTATCGCACAACCGTACTGGTAAGTGTGGTGGTGGATTTACTGTTCTCACCGAGACATGGGCAGATTCGTATTCATAAATTCGAATCCAAATTTGATTCACAGCATCTTAACGTGTCAATCCGAATACGAATAAATTCGTATTCAAAAGTGTGAATTCGAATAGATTCATATATGCAAGTGTGAATCCGAAAAAGAAATTTGGATTCTCACCTATGAATACGAATCCGAATCTATTCGGATTCACACCTACGAATCCAATTCATTTCGGATTCACGTCTTTAAATACGAACCCATTAGGATTCACACTTGGATTCACTGAAAAATTCAATTCAAAACGCCAATATAAATAAATAAACTCGGCGTTTCGCGCCTCGCCGGGGGGCTTCGCCCCCCTGGACCCCCCTAATCTATACTCGGCGCTTCACGCCTCGCCGGATCTTTTCTCTTTTGTACTGCGTATAAAACGAGGATAATTTGCTATGCAATTCTTAGCCTGAATCAACTTAGTTTTGGAATGTAGCCAGGTACGTAAGGAGAGGGAAATTGGTAGCTTGAAATGTGAACATTCATCATATAAATCAAGCGCTTTCCAACGAGTGGCGAACGATTTCTGTGCGATGAAAACTGCGGAAGTTCCATTCCCCTAGCAACGGCTGGGTTGTACGTGAAAAACACTGAAATTGTGACACAATCTATAGCAACTACTCAACTATCCGGTTGTTCGTGAAAATCATCGTTAATTTCGTTACGGACATTACAAAAAAAATTATTGGGGGTCGGCCTAAGAATTGCATAGCAATTAATATTGCTCGACGGTGCTTCGACCTTCCTTTGTTTTAGCGAATTTTCGACGAAAGATGAAACTATTGCAATGGGTCCAAAAATTTTAGAAGTGGAATTTTACAAAAATGATTATACCGAAATCCGTTTCAGAACATTCTGAAACAAAATCCAAAGTTTAACATTTTTCCATATTATAATATATAGAATATAATATGTGTAGATATAATATACGTCCTTCCAGACAATATTCGTATTCGGATTGACACTTTAAGGTTCTGTGAATCAAATTCGGATTCGAATTTACGAATACGAATCTGCCCATCTCTGTTCTCACCGAGACAGAAAATATATTCCTAATGTTAAATAATAACATATTTCATTCATCAATTATATGGGGATGTGAACCCTTTAACGTTACTGTGGATGACTACAGAAATCTTCACAGCCCACTTTAGCTCTACATTTGTAAGAAGTATACGTAACCCCAATGTCATTGTATGATATAATTTCAAAGAGAACAGCACTCTTAACGGAATGGAAGCAGTTTCACAAAACGAGATAAGAAAGGTATGAAACAGTGTTACATACTTTGTACTAGTCTCGTGTTGAGTGTTTTAGAGCTTTGCGGAGTTCGTGGGTTCTGGTCCTTATATAGAAATGAAATTAAAATCGGGGAAGTCCGTTTGAAGGAGATATTTCCGAACCACAATTGGAGAACATACATTGATTGTGTAATTGGCGAGAATCAGCGAAGCTGTTAAGAAGCGTCTCACTCCCAAACCCAGTGAAAATGAGTGAGAGAATCCGACAATTGAATGAAATGAAATCATATGTTTACGATAAAATGTAAGCATCATAGTACATATACATGTAGATCAAATAATAGCTGTTCCTGTGGGAAAATAGAACGTGTAGCTGAGCATAAGTATCTTGGGTTAGTCTTGGACGAAGAGCTAAATTGGAAACCCCATATTGACTATACTCACAATAAAATTAATAAATACATGTACATATTCTATAATATTCGACACACACTCCCTAGAAATACGATAAAAATAATTTATTACAGTATGTTACAATCTGTATTTCAATATGGCATAATTGCTTGGGGTGGGACATTCTCAACCCATATAAATAAATTACATGTAAGCCAGAAAATCATAGTAAAAATTATGCTGTCTTTACCAATTAGGATTCCATCTGACAATGTATTTATTATCGCTAAGCTATTTACTATAAGGCAATTATATGTTAAAAATGTACTTCTGCAATTCCATAAGGATCCACAAATAATAGGTTCACAACGTAATACAATCTATATTAACAAGGTACGTAGCCGCAGGAAATGTAATTGCACCTAGACCGAGATTAACGTTGTCAACTCACAGTTCAAAATTAATTATTTACATTACCCACAGCTATGGCTGTAATTTTTTATGGCTAGAGGGCCATATGAAAAATGCTCAAAGATTCACAAGACAAAACTACAAGAAACATATTTTAACCTGGCTTGTAGAAAAGGGGGAAGCGGGATGTGAAACTGTATTAAGCAGTATTTATGTACAGTGATTATTTTTGAAAATATCTTCTCTTAAAATTATAAGAACATTAAACGCATAACATTATATTTTTAAGTACCGTTTGTATCATAGAGTAGATAGATTGTAAGACATGAGCGAATCACCAAGACCTTCCCCAACAACACGGGCCAAGCCTATCGTTGGGAAAGAAATCGAAAGTGAGTAGCTTAAGTTGTTCAATTTGTACCATATTTATAAAATACATTTGTATGATTAAAATAAATAAATAAATAAATTGTCTTGGTGGTCTAGGAGGAAAAGGTTGGAATTTACAGGCTGCTTAGGATGGAGTCCGTTATTTCATTCGGCTTTTGTTGTCCGAAAGAAGCTCCCTGTCCAATTTAAATTTCCTAGGGTGAACAGGAGAGAATTTAGCTAACTCAGCTGATCAGGATAGAGCCCATAACTTCATTCGTCTCATATTAATTAGAAATAATACCATAACTTTATCCGTCTCTAATGTCCCGACCAGATTTTAACTTCCTCCAGTAAACAGGAAAGAATTTAGCTCACTCTGCTGGTCAGGAACCCTTGAGATTATTCGTAACTTGATGTCCCAGAGACCCTCGCTATCAGATTTCAATTTCCTTTCAACCAGATTTACTTCCGAGTAACTCATCTATAAGTTTTTGTCTTCCATTTTGCGTTTTAGACATTCCTTGAACAATGTTGGTTTCATAGATCTGTCCGTCCGCTCATTTTCTTGAAACGGGAAAAACTAATGAAGCTACAGTCCAATTTCACACTGTGATTTCAGGATTATGCGGGTTGGGGTCTAGACTGTCTCTTATGAGTTTCATCGTCACCTCTGCTTATGCACAAACATAAATTCTGTTACGAGGTTTTAACGTTGTAACTCAACCATGCATACTACAGTTTCTATCCTTTTTAAAAATACCCACGTACCTACTCAAAGATTATTTTTATATGAAAATAGATTCTATCCTAAGAATGTTTACACCAACGTTTCTTTATTTAGACAGTTCAAATTTATAACAAGACTTTACCAAAGAGGCCTTTCTGCCCTTAAATTGGGCTTCTTCAGGGAGACAAAATTCAAAATATCAAATTAAAAATTGGTAAAATATCCACTTATCGGTTTCGTTTCTTTTTTCTTTTTTTTATTTAAAAAAAAAAAAAAATTGACTTTAAAGTTACCTCTTATCAGTTAAAGAAAAACAAATTTTAAATTTGATTTTCTTAAACTGATAACTTCGAATTCAATTTTCTATAACAAAAAGAAAACAGAAGGTATGTGAATATTTAACAAATTTTTTAATTTATATTTTGAATTTTGTTTCCCTGAAGAAACCCCAGTTCCTAGGGAGAAACGTTGAAGATTAATAAAAAACTAATTTTAATAAAGACAGAAAGGCCTTTTTTGTGAAGTCTTTTACACCAAGCACCGTCTACTGCGATAAGGTATTTGCTTTCTATGATTTTTCAAAATTTACAGCAGCGGTGACGTAACACTTAGCCTCGGAAAGGAACTAGACGGGTAGGGTGCTACTTTAGGTAGAATTCCCACATGTAGCAATATCGAGTTCAACAGCATAATATCATAAATGTGAAAATGCTGTAACCAAGAGCAATTTTCTGTCGGAGTGATTCCCAAGGTAGAATCATTCGTAAACCAAAAGTTCCGGCAATAGCGAATTTTTATCGTTTTAAGACCAATAGGCAGTTGCAACTTCAAGCGATTAAAGTTCACTAACGCAGCCAATGGTGAAACTCTTGTGGTTCAGGTAAGTACCGTCTATGTAAATGACATAATTTTGAAAGGAGTAAACCAAGAAATTACAACGTTCCTTTCTCTCTATAATTTCAGAAGGTAAAGTGACGGTCATGATTTGAGAAGGTTTTTACGGTCCAGAATGAATCGGCAACATTTGCCGCCTGACATTTTGGTTTATTATTCGATGATAAACCATTGAAATCGCCATCAGAAGAAACCCTCCGTCGTTTCATCAAGCGAAAATTAGTGATTTTTCTGTCATGGAACTTAGAATCGTTGAGAGAGAGAGAGAGAGAGATTCAGAATATTTTTATAGAAAAACTTGTACCTACATGATTAGAGCAATGCAGCCCTCTTCACCATCAGGCACATGAACATGATATATGCTTATGAATACTACGTCAGGTAAGCAGTAAGCTAATTACAATTTAATGAAAAATTAAAAATATTAATGCTCCTCTAGATTCCACTGAAATAAAAATTAACTAACTTGTTGTGATGAATATCTTGCTAGCAACATATCAAATAATGTTTTGTCTCAACATTGCCGTAAAATTTTGCACCTTGGACAACGATAGACTTTTCATAAAAGGATGTTTTATACGCCGGGACATGAAGACAATTGGAAGCATGCCTAGTACTAACATCGTACATGTCACTTCTCATCCGAAAATGAGTTACAAGGTAAGCGGGAACTCCAAACTTAATAACTTGAAAATTACTCAAACCGCTCTACTACTTTTAACCAGTTTAATTGTAAATTGTACTTGGTCCCATGCTCAACCGGTTTAACACTAAAGATAAACCTAACTGCTGCGTTTTGTGCTATTCGATACAGATGAGAGAAGAGAGAGAGAGAGAGAGAGAGAGAGAGAGAGAGAGAGAGAGAGAGAGAGAGAGAGAGAGAGAGAGAGAGAGAGAGAGAGAGAGAGAGAGAGAGAGAGAGAGAGGGGGGGGGGGGGCCAATAAAGGGGTAAACTAACAGTACAATAATTTAGGAGAGAAAAGCAAGCAGATCATGATTTTACTGGATGTAATCCCTCCATTATGACCCAACATGAATGTGCTACAAGCAACTCCCCCTCCTCACAACCACCATAAAGTATGAAATAACCGTAGTATTTGTTTCACTACTACCTATCTTGAAGAATAGATTGTGAAATCAAACAAAGAAAGATGACGGAAAAAAGTTGAAAATATCATGACTTATCGGTGACCTCACCCCCTCCCCCATCATCAAGTAACTTCAATTTTTTATTTTTGCATTATGCGCACAAATGCGCCCGTTCTTTCCAATTTTACATATTTTTCGAACATTTTTTGCAAGTTCAGCACTTATTTGTGCTCAAAAAGTGCTGTTCAACAAACTCAATCTTTCTTTTTTCTCCAACACTCTATTTAAAGGTGCCCCTTTACACACACAACCAACTAATCTTACACACAGCCCTGACTGCCTACCCCAAACACCTACTCCGCAGAGTAGAAGCACTCTGTAACAGGTGATCAAGGTTCATCCAACAGCCACTACAGTGAGTTGGAGTTTGAACCCATGGGTGGGCACGCACAGTTTTACCCATCAGTCGTACCAGACACTTGGTTACACAACATGTCCCGCTGTGCGCGCCCTTGCCGACCTGAATTCGAACTAACGTCAACTGGCAATGGAAATAAGCTCCCTTATGGGTAGCTAAGTTCTATGATTATTCATAGATACTGAAGTCCTCCGTAGTACGATGGAGAGCAATCAGCCTCTTAAGACAATGGACCAGAGTTCGATCCCAAGCTCGGGACAATACCTATATATATATATTTTTTTTTCTTTTTTTTTCATTCGAATTCAACCTCTGAAACATATTTTTAAACGTCATTATTATAAATTTTTTAAATCATATTTTAAAATCATCTCTAAAACGATCTTTTCGTCTAACTAATCTGTATTTTACTGAAGGAATGACTACATGATGTTATGTATTATTGAGATGGGAGCACCAGAATCTGAATTTTTACTAAGGGATTGACTACCTACTTGATGTTATGTATTTTTGACATGCGAGCTTGCGAGCATCCAGACCACTGAACCACACAAATCATTTTAATCCATTTGTCCAACTAATCTATATTTTAGTAGCGGACGCAGATTAATAAACATTGAAGCGCCAAATCATTCAACAGAACCTATTAGTGCGAAAATACTACGGAGGAACGTAGTTACAATTCAGCTTGGTAGGGGTGCGCACAGCGGGACATGTTGTGTACCCAACGTCAAGTTTCAGTCGTTCCCCGGTGAAGTTGAGCAAAGAGGAGGAGGAGGAATGAAAGAAGGTGCTCCAAAAAAAATGACCACCAGTTGAGGTATGATGCCTTAGGAAACGTGTGGTGACACCACATAGCACTCCAGCCGGGGTCCAGTAACTCCATTGCACTTTTCCCACCAACCTCGGCCATGAACTCGATGTTCCCCGCGTTCCGAATCACGTCAACAACGATTGCGCAGCCCCAAAAAACTTGCCAACTGCCGTTCCGTTTCCTGCCACCAACGCCCATCTCAACACATCGATGACGTCACGGATTTCTCCTACCCTTCAACACTTCTTAAGGTGAACTTAAACATGGCGGATGAATCTTCCATCATCCACCTACGTATGGAGCTTGTGATAAGACGGGCGATAAGATAACAGATTACGCAAATGAGTGCGAATTTTGGTTCACCAACAGCATTGTTTTATTTGCTTACAAACAGTATTCTGTGCCACGGTTTGAGTCGAAATATGTCAGATACGTAGGTACGTACATTAATATACATGACAATAATTGGAGCCGTCTGTTGAGCAGGTACCTACAGCGAATAATGTTGGTGTTAAACCCTTCATGGTAGACCGTTTTGTACGTATAGTATTTTGTATGTATTTTGTACGTATAGTATTACAGAAAAGCAAATTATCTACCTACTACGATCTTCATAATAGAAAATTGCTAGGTATTTCCAAAAATCAATGGCTCTGAAAATAGGATGATATCCAAGAAAACGTTTTGTGATCACCTATGCAAATCCAAAATGTGCTTCAAAAAATCGTTAAGTTCGTTTAGTTGAACAGTAGGTAGGTACCTAGTTGAATATATCATTGTTTAGTTATATATGGACCAATTCCATAAGTTTCATTTTATACATTAAAGCTCAACACTTTGCTTGAAAAAAGAAATTAAGTACATAGTATTCCCTTAAGCTCGGATAGCGCGTACGCACAATCACATACACACACTCCTCAAAATAGTCATGAAAAGTTTGGAGAATTTGAATTTTAGAACTTCTTGAGCCATTGCAAACAGATTTTTATTTTCTTAATTATAGTTTTTCCCTTAAATTCACTAATAATAAAAGATGAATTGATCACTGAGGATTCATAGGTAGATAAGTTGGTCAGACATCAAGAGACCGATGTGGCGATGGGGTTTTGTTATTAGAGAGTTTTTGGCGACTTCAACTTAACGTCACCCGTTACCGTGTAGTCTTGAGGGAGCTAACGAAGATGCTAACCCAAATGGAACCGGGAGAACGGTTGCCTTAATTTTGATGTCACGTTAACGGTGGTTGGGTAACGCGATATTTTCCCTCCAGCTGTCTTGTTGTCTACTGGTTGACTAATCAATTTCTTCATTTCGATATGAAACGCCGATTTTCAATCCTGAATTCGAATTTCATGTTAGTTTCAATACAAATACGGGCTAATTTCTCATTTTTAGTTTTCAATTCGTAAACAGGGGATGGATAGTAAGCCTCAAGTGTGGAACACCGCGGTTTAGTTGCACTTATAGGTCATTATTCGTTACGAACTTCATGTTTTTGGGTTTTCCGTTGGGCAAACTATCAACAAGTATGAAAAAGTATTTATTATTTAAAGTATGACAATGAAACAGGATTTTACCTGACAAAATCATCAATGGCTTCACGCAATGTTCACGAGAAAATAGCTGAGAGTTCAGGTAAACTAAGAACAATACTGCGAAGAAGTAGTGTCTTAAAACTCAGTTTTCTCATTTAAAATATGTGAAATAATAATAGAAACAAGGCTCTAATCGACCAAATAGAGCCTGAGCGCAAAAGAACGGAACTTTTCGATCGAGTTGAAGGCTAGTAAAGCTGGACAGCGGAGGCGGACTTCTGATGGCACATCCGGTTTCTACGCGACTTGAAACGTAAAAATAACCAAGTTTGAGGGGTGTTCAAAAACCTACCCTCTACATCAACATAATTAGTTGGTAATGAGGCATTTGAAAAGAAAAACTATTACATTTTTACTTCAGCAGTATTCGAGTGATTTTGAGGTGAGCAGTAGGGTTACATTTACAGGAAGGTTAGGCTGGTGTCGTGTGCCTTTAGGTCCCCAAACGGGTGACGTTAAATGAGCCATCCTAACGTACGACGTTGCTAACGTCCCATCAAGGTCACGTACTCTTGGGTACGGTAGGGTGACGTTAAGGGTACGTTAGTGGTCACCAAAAACTCTCTATTGGTAGGCAACTCCAGGAGAGTCTCGCGGGAGCACACCGAAAGGCACAACTAGCGCATCCTACTGGCATTCCGGGCTACTAGTCAGCTGATTGGGTGCCTGCAATCCTGCATTGTAATACAATGTCTTTGGGTGCCTGATGTGTGTATTCGCCGGCTTCCCGCTTATACTTGAATCTCGTTGCTTCTAAGTGAATCTGGGAGAAATCGTGAGTTAGGTATCAAAATGGATCCAATACGAGTAATTTCGTTAAGCGGTTGGCAACCATCTCAAAATATTTTTAGGTACAGGTAGCATCAGAGATTGAATTAGTGTTTAGCCTTTGAAGAAGTACCTAGGTACCTAGTTTGTATAGGTCACACACACATGCCTAGTTTATATAAGTGTTGAGTGTACATACATCTTGATGTTTCATTTTTTGCAGCTCTCCTCGCTGACACTCATGTCAAGCGTCTAGGGCAGATCTCTTATTGCCTCCATGCTATCAGTATTTTGCTCTTTGCGGAACAAAAAGTGGAAGCTTTGGGTTCGCGACGATTCTTGTACAATTCCTACATACTCGTATATAATTGGCCTATAATTTGTTCCGAAAAGAGGAGAGAAAAGTAACGAAAATTCGCTCTTTTAGTTCTCAGTTTAGTTTTAGTCATGTAGCATGGCTGGAAAAGCTCACCTTCTAAGGAATTTTACTAGGTATTATCCTTTTTGTTAGGTACCTATACCTATGTAAGTTTTCCGAGAGTTAATACTCTCTAGTACTGTAAGTTGCCCAGAATGCCACAAGGAAGAGCTGGTTGTGCCTTTCGGTGTGCTCCCGCAAAACTCTCCTGGCAACTATTCGATCTGTCAACTTCTAAAACTCGAATCTCAGGTTGCTCTTGAATGACTATGCAAAACCAATAACAACGCGTCTTCACCTTCGTCGTCATGAAACCCAAGAAGGCCTTCACGTTTCCACCTCTGTCACCTCAAGTTTTATATCATCACCTCAGCATCGACTCAACGTCAATGTTTATCGGTAGAACGGAGACAACCTCGTTATTAGGAAACGCTAAATCGAAGGCTGTTGCCGTCAGCCCCTCTCAAAACATTTTTCAAACAAATCACGACGGTGCGATGCGAAGAGCCTCATTTGCATTGAGTTCGCATGTCACAACAGACGTTAATCATTAAAAATGTTCCAGTCATGCAGCATGATCGTATGAGCGAATTTTCGTAAATTATCGTACTATTATGTTAAATTGTTCTGCAGTTTCAGGACTTTAGGTGAAAAGAAATTGTTAACAACCAATTTTATGGCAAAAAACTAGTTCTAAATAATGTTCTGCAGTTCGAAAAAGATTTGGATTTTACAAAACTTTTCGTAGAAAAGGGGGTATTACAGCCGTCGGCACGGCGGCACTTGGGTAGGGATGCATTTTCTTTGCGTTTCAGAGGGTGTAGAACACGATTACAATAGTAATTAATTTTCAGATTTCTTTATATATATATATATATATATACAGACTTGTGGTTTTTGTTTTATTTCCCGACGTTTCCACCCAGGGTCTGGGTCCTAGTCATGGGATCTACAAAATACAAAACATGAATATGAAAAATGGACGAACAATACATGGGCTAACAAAGTATCGAAGTATCTCTAATAGCATTTCACTAGTAGGTAGGTATGAAATTTACTTACCACGTCATACGAATATGAGAGTTTCTGTTACGTAATGTTATAAAGAAGTGGCGGTGTAAAATTTACTTTGTGTCATATTCGTTTAAAATTCATAACGTGCCAAAGTAAAGGCATGAAAAGTCAAAAAGTATTTCGGGCCTCAAGTGTCTGTGCCTTCGTAACATTTCAGTAATTATTGTACTGTATTTCAGTAAAGTTCTTTATTCATTGTATGGGTTGGATCACCTGGCTGTAGTCACCTTGTCTTTGATCAACTAAATTAGTGCAGGGGCTTTGTCTTTGTTAAAGGAAAAATTAGACTGAATATTTCAACAAAGAAAACAACTTCACCAAATACAGAACTGCCCTGCCGCAAAAGGTAAGGCAAAACAAACAAAGTCTCAACAAAGTCTTGAAAATTGAGGTTATGGATGGCGTTTGAATCTGTATAGCAGATGATCTATTCAAGGCATATCAACTTTTGTTGATTAATGAATCTTTTAAATTTGTTTCCGCGTTAAATATCTATTCTCATTTTCGACCACATGATGGTCACCCATTGTTTCAGTCGCACATTTTATCTGTGGTAACTGGCAGACAATCGTGTTTTTTGTAATTCAAGTTTGATGATGTTTGAAATTGCCAAGAGCTGTAGCGAATCCATAGCGAATTTTCGTAGGAAATGGAGCTATTGGAATGGCTACAAAAGTTTTAAAATAAAAATTGTCGAGAATTTTCTTGATTGAAATCTGTTTTGAGACATTCTGAGACGAATCCTAGAGTTTAACGCTTTTTCCTCATTTTAACTAACCCTAATGTTCGGGTTTGAAAATTTCAAGTACCTAGTCTGCGTTTCAAGCTGGAGGAACCCGAACATATTTCAACAATCACGTCTCCAGTTTATTTACTGATGTCCATGATACCCCATTTCACCCCCCTCCTCTCCCAAAACACCCCCTATGGGTCGGATTTGGAAAATTTCAAGTAGCTTTTGATTCAAGTTAGAGTAATTCAAACATATTAAAAATTTCAAGTATCCTGTGAATCAAGTAGGAATAATTCAAACATATCTGATCAATCAGATCCCCAGTTCGTTCAGTGGTGTCCAAGATACCCCATTTTACCCCTCCCCTCCCCTAAAACACCCCCTCTGGCTCGAATTTTAAAACTTCAAATAGCCTATAATTGGATTAGAAGTTGGACTGATACAGACATTTCACACCACTCATATCAGTGGTCAAAAATGACCCCTGTAACCGTGAAAAGCGGACAGACAGACAAGAGAAAAATTTAGAAAATGGTAGCAATCGTCTAAAAGAAATGTACAGGTCATGATTCCATTCAATGTACAGACATACATACTTACGATTTTATAAATATAGATGTCGTAAGGGACCTTCCCGCATCATCCTTGAAAATCTGACCAAAATCTCTTCAGCATTGACGGACTTAAGAGTGTAACAAGAAACTCATGTTCGCGCATGCCCAGAGCGTACCGCTGATTCAATCATGATGAAACTAATACCTAGAGAACCATCTAGGGCTAAACCCAAACTATTCCTGAACGTTTCATTAAAATCAAATCGAGATTGTGGAAGTCATGTCTGTGGCAAGCAAATGTGGACAGACAGACAGGAAACCAGATTTATTCAGGAGGCCTAAAACGCAAACTGCGAGTGGAAATTTTGATTTTGGAGCGCAAATTTTTTTTTTCATTTTGAAGTGAAAACAAAGCTTCCGTTGTCAAGCAGACTCGGAAGCAAAAGAATAAGGAAGCAGAGTTTTGGCCACTGCCAACCATCCGATAGCCTTCATATTGCGCCTTTTTGAAAAGCTCTTTTTGAGATTCTTCAGCTAATGGAATGTAATAAATTAGGCGAAATCACCCATCTCTAAGAACTGCCATTGATCGCTGACAAGGAACCTATCAGTTGGCATGGAACCAAACCAGTCCAGAATGCGCGGAACTAGTCGACGAAAGTACTATTATTGCACTCGAATAAATCATGAGACTCGGATCACCGTTGGGCATCGCGTTAAACCCTAAGCCCACGGTGTAGGAGGATCGACATGAAGAAAAAAGAAGGAAGGAATAACGTCACACTGTTTTGGCCGCTGCCAATCATCTGATACCCTTTATATTACACCTTTCTGGAAAGCTCTATGAGAGATCCATCTCTAAGAACTGCTACCGATCACTGACAAGGAATTCAGTCGGCAAGGAAGCAAACCAACCCAGAACGCGCGGAACTACTAGAAAATACCATCATTGCACGCAAATAAATCATGAGGCTCAGATCACCTTTGGAAATCGCGTGTAAATCCTATTCCCACGGTGTAGGAGGATCGACATGAAGAAAAAAGAAGGAAGGAATAACGTCACACTGTTTTGGCCGCTGCCAATCATCTGATACCCTTTATATTACACCTTTCTGGAAAGCTCTATGAGAGATCCTTCAACTAATTTAATATTTATAATGAAATGGGCGAAATCGTCCATCCCTAAGAACTGCCACCGATCACTGACAAGGAACTGTCAGTCGGCATGGAAGCATACCAACCCAGAACGCGCGGAACTAGTAGAAAATAGAATCATTGCACGCAAATAAATCATGAGGCTCAGATCACCTTTGGAAATCGCGTGCAAATCCTATTCCCACGGTGTAGGAGGATCGACATGAAGAAAAAAGAAGGAAGGAATAACGTCACACTGTTTTGGCCGCTGCCAATCATCTGATACCCTTTATATTACACCTTTCTGGAAAGCTCTATGAGAGATCCTTCAACTAATTTAATATAACGAAATGGGCGAAATTTTCCATCCCTCAGAACTGCCACCGATCACTGACAAGGAATTCAGTCGGCAAGGAAGCAAACCAACCCAGAACGCGCGGAACTACTAGAAAATACCATCATTGCACGCAAATAAATCATGAGGCTCAGATCACCTTTGGAAATCGCATGCAAATCCTATTCCCACGGTGTAAGAGGATCGACGAGAAGAAAAAAGAAGGAATAAGGAAACACTGTTTTGGCCACTGCCAAACGTCTGATATGATACCCTTTATATTACACCTTTCTGGAAAGCTCTATGAGAGATCCTTCAACTAATTTAATATTTATAATGAAATGGGCGAAATCGTCCATCCCTAAGAACTGCCACCGATCACTGACAAGGAACTGTCAGTCGGCATGGAAGCATACCAACCCAGAACGCGCGGAACTAGTAGAAAATAGACTCATTGCACGCAAATAAATCATGAGGCTCAGATCACCTTTGGAAATCGCGTGCAAATCCTATTCCCACGGTGTAGGAGGATCGACATGAAGAAAAAAGAAGGAAGGAATAACGTCACACTGTTTTGGCCGCTGCCAATCATCTGATACCCTTTATATTACACCTTTCTGGAAAGCTCTATGAGAGATCCTTCAACTAATTTAATATAACGAAATGGGCGAAATTTTCCATCCCTCAGAACTGCCACCGATCACTGACAAGGAACTTTCAGTCGGCATGGAAGCATACCAACCCAGAACGCGCGGAACTAGTAGAAAATAGACTCATTGCACGCAAATAAATCATGAGGCTCAGATCACCTTTGGAAATCGCGTGCAAATCCTATTCCCACGGTGTAAGAGGATCGACGAGAAGGAAAAGAGGAAAAAAAAAGAATAAGGAAACGCGAACCTTCTTCGATTTCAATACGTCTTGTTTGTCCGGCTCGTTTCGAAGCTCGACGACATAATCCGAGGCGAAAAGTCAGGCCGGCCGACGGAGGATTTCTCTCCTTCGCAGACGGTTCTCGGATTTCAGGAGGGGTTGCCAGGTCGGATGGGAAGTAAAACCGGACCAAGTTGAAAAGCATATAAAAAAAGTCCAGTCATGCAGCATGACCCCATGAGCGAATTTTTGAAGAAATCTTCGACATTTCAGTCGCTATTGATCGTGTAGAGAAATTTTAGTTTATGATTTTGATAGACAAACATGGAATCAAATTATTAAAAATAATTAGGAGGTACTCATACTTTATCATTATTAAACTAATCTGGTAGATTAACGTTACTGACGGCCGAGTGGAGCAAGGCCTTGGGTCTGCGTGCTAGTACGTACATAAATAGAACTTCTTCATAATTTCATGGCTGATATTTTCTAAGCCACAGTCAGTATTAAAGCTACATCAAGTCCTAAAACAGTTGAGCGTAAAACATTAAAGAGAGCGACCGAGAGAATCGGAGGACGGAATATTTCACAGAGTAAACTCATCAGTTTTGATTACTTTTTTTTTTTCGGTCATACAGGGATACTGGATTGGTCATACAGGGATACTTCCATAAGAGTAGTTCAATCTGAATTTGGACAATGTTTCATGCAAATATTACCGATTTTTACAACTAGCGAACGGCATTATTTCGATTTTTGACTGATTTTTCAACTTTGAAATTTTTGAAAACTTGATACATATTCTTATAGGAAATTTTACGCTGATTCCGAATATACCACATGTTAGTATGCTGAAAAAATTATTTCGCACAACAAATCGCTATAACAGGCTATTTTGAAATTGTTGACTACATTTTTGAAAATTTCAACCCGAAGATGTAATCCGATCATGCTGGCCAACGAACTTGAACTTTCGTTTTGTGTCCTTAACATTTTAAAATTTGTTTGAAGTTTCTAGCACAATTCTACGGACAGTTATCGTCTGGAATGACCATACATATATACATACATACATATATAAATACATACATAAAAAAAAAAATGCGTTAAACTTCAGAACATGATTCAGAATAGCCTGAAACGGATTTCTGCATACAATTTTTTCAAAAATTTACAATCGACAAATTTTGAGGCGAGAGCAATAGCTTAATTTTCTTCAAAAATTAGCTAAAACTCATTAAAAATTTTACAGAAATTTATTCCACGCACGAGTCACAAATATTGATACGCATTTCCTATATGAATTTACCGCCTTAGTTAGTCTGGACTCTAGTTAGTGGACTCTTTCGCTAAAGTCCTTTTGATTTCTTCCTTGGTTAGGTGAAGAATCTAATACTTTTTTGATATTTATTTTTATTCGGAGGTTTTTCCCGGGGGATCCCTCTGCTTGTGGTTGCCTATGGTAGAGAATAGCTCTAGAAATAATGATGAGGATCTCTTGTCTAAAATTTTTGTGGGTAATGATACGTTGGATGATATAGCTGGTAGATTGCATTCTCCATATATTCCAACAAATGATATTTTCTTCAACAGACAATTTTCATGGTTGATTTTATATGCTCAATAAAAAGAACTGAATGAGAGCTTTCCAAAAAGGTGCTATATGATGGGTATCTGATCAGCAATACGGCACCTGAATTTCATTTGCACGATGACGGGCCCCCTCAGCTCCTTTCAGGGTTGCCAGGTGGTAAGAGAGAAAAACCCCCGCTTGACGTTGTTTATTTCGTTTGTCCCCACACGCCATTTTGGTTTATTATTTTCAATAATAAGCCTATGTGATCGTGTAGCAAAAAATTGTTATAACCCCCCCTCAA
Organism: Adelphocoris suturalis; assembly: GCA_030762985.1. Taxonomy (NCBI): domain Eukaryota; kingdom Metazoa; phylum Arthropoda; class Insecta; order Hemiptera; family Miridae; genus Adelphocoris; species Adelphocoris suturalis. The sequence goes on from CM061042.1 coordinate 134,209,317, forward strand.
ACTTTGTCACTTTACGTTTCAAGGTGCGTAGAATCCAAATTTGAAATGTCCGTCCGCCGTCCGCCGCCAGGGCCATAAAAGGCCTAAGAATTGACTTTAAAAACGCTGCAAATTATTACATAATGGTTTATTATTTATGTGTTAGACAGCCCTTCTACGTAGATCTCTGGTCCATAATTATTAAACGCCGCTTATATATTTAGTATCGGAACTCGGAGCTTCGGACCTCAAAAATGGGTTCAATCCATTACAGCAGCGGAATCTCACAATTTTACGCTTTTTAATATAGTTGATAAACAAAACAATTTATTACCAAGTCATCTTTCCAACACATAAAAGTGTTAACTATACTGTATATTGATATCATTTAATTGGTCAAATTTCAAAAAATGTGCTGACAAAATCAGTGAAAATGACTAAGAATTGTTAAGTTGATATTTTTTAGCATAAGATTGGTCAAATAACGTTTATCAACTATGAAATAGAACATTCAACAATTTATGTACGAAATTATGCTAAAAACTTGAACTCCATTAATTTTGTTTTAAAAAATCTATAAAATTGCAAAAAAATAGCCTAAAATCCAAAATCTCTTTTTGAATAGAAGAGTATACTTTTTTTTTTTTTTCATAAAATTAATAGCTAACATTTTCTTTTCACTCATAAATCTCCAATTTCTATACAACTTGAAATATACAAAGAAAAGACACTTTTTCACCTATTTTTGGCTCATAGCACCCATGGGTGTGGAGCGATCGAGCTGGCGACCAACTAGACCCCAAGTGGAGTCTATGTGCGAAAGAACAGATTTTTTAAGTCAATTCTAAGGCCTTTTATGGCCCGGGCGGCGAACGGCGGACGGACATTTCAAATTTGGATTCTACGCACCTTGAAACGTAAAGTGACAAAGTTTGAGGGGGGGTTATAAAAATTTTTTGCTATACGATCACATAGGCTTATTATTGGAAATAATAAGCCTATGTGATCGTATAACCATCCCGATCGCTTTACTCGCATAGATGCTATGGGCCAAAAACGGGCGAAAAAGTGTCTTTTTCGAAGCTTTGAGTGGGGGGGGGGGGGGGGGGGGGGGGGGGGGGTGGGGGGGGGGTGGAGTGAGAGGAAGAACAGAGGTGGATACTAGAAAAGAGACTGGCGAAAGCCCCAGAGCATGCTGGTTACTATAGCTGACTATCTGATTCAGAAATAATAAACCTTTGTGTAATAATTTGCAGCGTTTTTCTTTTCTGCTACACTTGTAAACTTAGCTTCTACAAGTGTAACTTTTCTACACTTGTACTCTTTGTTTTGGTGAAACACTTGTTCTAGTTTACCGTGCATTACAAGTACCTGTACTTGTTGACTTGTACACTTGTAACTTGTTGTTTTATGAAATAGGCCCCTGGCAACCCTGGGTAGCATTCTAGCGACGATTGCGAAATAAGCAATGTAGGTAGGTCCTCCAGAAGTCACAGCTGTTTTCGTAGTATAACAACCTACGATAAAACCTGAAAAAATAAATAAATGAAATAAAAGAAAACCCGGATATTTGCCGCCCAATTTGAGAAAACCGATTTGGCGTTCAGAGCTACTCCAAATTTTCGTCCGGACAGCTTGGTGAAAAACCGAACTGTCCGGACCGAAACCGGAGACCTGGGGAGTATTTCATAAAACAACCAAGTTACAAGTCTACAAATTAACAAGTACAGGTACTTGTAATACACGGTAAACTAGAACAAGTGTTTCACCAAAACAAATAATTCAAATATTGAAAAGTTACACTCGTACAAGCTAAGTTTACAAGGCGTGTGGGGGACACGAAATGAACAACGTCAAACGGGATGCCAAAATTGAAGTTTTGTCAGCGAATCATAATATAAAAACGGTGTTGAGTACACGATATGATGTTTATCGTTCATGAATGACAAGGAGTAAAGATTGGAAAACAGACAAATCATAAACTGAAAAGTTGAGAAAGTATTCAGCGGAAATGATTAAATAGTTCATCAAGTCTTGATGCTGCTGGGTTAAGATTGTCATTTGTAACTTCGAGATGATCTTCACACGTCACTTTGTTCTTCAATGATAGGGAGATCCTCAATACCCAATCAGGAAAAATTGCAGAGGGTCACGCACCTGAATCTTTCAAGGGTCTCGGAAGACATCTTAAATCTCTCGTTAAACTCAAAAATACCCACGTAAATGAGCGTTTATTCGTGGCCGAAAAAAAAAATGATTCCCACGTATTAAACACCGAAAAATAGTCAACTCACAATGCTGGAAAATAACAAGTTTACAGGTGAACGGACGTATGTTTAAAATCGGATATTTTTTGCAACTGTAAAACAGTAACTCGTTCAAAATGATGTGGAAACACTTATAACTTGTCCAAATTCGCCTGTACACTTGTTAATTTTCACAGCGCATTACAAGTCTACACCTGCATCTTTATGAAACGCTTGCACACTAATTTTTTACAACTTGTACATAAAATCGTTGTCAAATTATCAGGGTAAGGGTCAAAAACGAATAAAAGTCCTTATCGCCGAGCTTTCGGTTTATATAAAACCATCTTCAGGGCTCAAGGATCTTTCACGGTGTCAAAATATAGGACACGGTCTTGGATTTAGAGTCAATTGTCATAACAAAACAAGAAATGGTTGCAGTTGAGGCTAACAAGGGTTGGCACATGAATAGGACTCAAAAAACTAGAGGCTAAAATTGAAAAAACTTTGAAAAATCACTGCTGGCAAGCATACAGAGCTAAACTAAACTAAACTGGTTTAGTTTAGCTCTGTATGCTTGCCAGCAGTGATTTTTCATTTTTTTTTTCAATTTTAGCCTCTAGTTTTTTGAGTCCTATTCATGTGCCAACCCTTGTAAGCCTCAACTGCAACCATTTCTTATTTTGTTAATCCAATAAACCGAAAGCTCGGCGATAAGGACTTATATTCTTTGTTGACCCTTATCCTGATAATTTGACAACATAGGTACATATTGTGGGTCGATAATCTCTTTCTGTACATAAAATCGGCTTGTAACTTGTCAATTGTTGCTTTATGAAATAGGCTCCTGGCAACCCTGGTTAAGACCCGCGTTGGTCGCCGCGGCACAATGGATGGAAACAGCTGTTTTTGTGCAAAAACCTCTTAGATGAGCCAAGTGGTTGAACTTGATGTGGATTCTCATGTTTTGTGGGGTGCTGAGTCGATTGAAACCATTCCCGACTCGCTAACTATAATGACTAATCGGATAGCAACGTTTTAGCGAATTTTCTTAGAAAATGAAGCTATTGCAATGGCTCCAACATTTTTAAAATAAAAATTTTAAAAAATTTTCATAATGGAAATCCGTTTTGAAGTATTCTGAAACGATTCCTGGATTTTAACGCTTTTTTATATGAGTACATATATTTGTATATATAAGAATGCCCTGCTTTCTACATTGGAAAAGCCGAAACCAGTCATATCCCTTGTTACTGCACCAAGTATCTACTACCAAAACGATAACTAGTAAATAAAAGATGTGGCGATGAAGGGCTAATGAGAACCTTTTTCATTTTTCATAGCGCGAAAGCTGAATCAAAAGTAAATCAAGCTGAATAGTTATTTTGAAGGTACGTAAGTATAACCGAAATGGGTTACTTAATTATTTTTTATTCACCTGATGTAAAACCGTTTCTTCCCAATTCGGGTATCGTTCGCACAGATCTTTCTCAAAATCACTTCCACTCTTAAATAAAATATCGCAAAGCACTGAATATGGAATTTTAAAAGACATTTTTTTTTTTAACCACGATGCTACGATTTCTTTTTCCACAATGTGTGTTTAAATGTTAGGTACCACGCTTCCGCTGACGATGAATGTGATAATGATAGAAGACTGCTCCCAAAGAATTATTTTTCTAGACGAAGAATGAATCGTAACATTCATTCTCGGGACAAGGTTCCGACCTAGTGGTTTAGGTATTTACTCCGACTCGTCAAAGCAGGAGTTGATAGGCGGGTGCCGTCACTTACTTTTCTCAACGTTTTCGTTCATTGTGATCACCGACGGCGGAGAACGGCGATAAAATTAATACACAAGACACTTGAATGAGTGCGTAGTCGGATTATTCCAGTTCCAGGACGACCGGAGATGACCTGCACTTTTGGCACTCTACCAAAGTTAAATAATCACATGATTTTTCCAAAAATCCTCATTATCACTGCTTACTCTTGGTGATGCACCAAAAAAATGTGAAAAAATGATCAAGTACACCTAAACATGTATACAATAAATGATATATTTCGTCTTGGGGGATTTCTCCAGTTTTGGAGGCGTAATCAATCATCAATAACTGCTACACCAAAACCATAATTTCAAGCATACGACCATTTATCACACTCAATGCCTTCTCAAAATTGTCTGCATGCCCAAATGGGGAAACTAAGGGCTAAGTTTGTGTCTGAAGGTATCTAGGAACAATATAAAAATGGGAAAACATTTTTATTAACTCTTTCATTTTTTGGGGTTTTTGCACGCTTCCATCCACCGTGCGCCGCCCCCTCGTTCAGCTCGCGGCTCCGCTACTCCGACAGAACCGCGAGGAGGTGCTCGGCCGGGCGGGGCAGCTTCCAGCCCAACTGTGGCAACCCGGCAGGGAGGACGCTCAAGGCCGCGACTTCTCCTTACTTCCTCAATACTGGCGAAATGCAGAAACAAACGTCAAGTCTCGCTGTGTTATTAGAGAGTTTTTGTTCTTCACGTAATTTTCTACCAGTGTGCGCAAAAAGAGTGAAACACCAACTGCGCATGCGCGAATTTACGCGTCAACGCGTAGAACTACACGTAGGCGGGAAAAATGTCTACCTACACGTAGGCGGGAAAAGTGCTTTCGTTGGAATCCCGTCCTACGTGTAGCCGTCATAACCTGACGCAAAGGTGACCACAGTTTTAAGAATAGGTTAGGTATGCATACTCCCTTAGCCTGTCGTCTAATAGCGTTCCCTTCCACAATTACCTACATAGTCGAAAAAATTAAGAACCTGTGATAAATATAGTTGTAATACTAAATCAAATTCCGTTAATTATGTGAACAAAGTACCGAATTCGTCCGACAGCCAGATATATAGCATTTCTAACTCAAATTCATCCTTTTCCAAAACAAATTCAACCTATTCCAAGTCGAATTCAACCTTTTCCAAAGCAAATTCAACCTTTTCACCATTAATAGGGAAATGACGAAAAATACGCACAAGCCCTAAATGTAGTACCAAATGCTTGTCTGTGATTGGGGACTGGGCTGAAAACAATACTCCAAACACAGTAGGTACGTAGGTACCTATACATAAAACAAAATCATGTTTTATTAAAAAAGAAATCAACAAAAATTACAAGTACCTACTCGTATTTCACAAAAGTACCTACCTGTACTTTTTTTTTTTTTTCAAGTGAAAAAAATCGAAGATAGACTTTCTAAAAAGTAAGATTTTTAATTTTAAGAATGTTAAAATATTAATTATGTAAAGAAAGAGAGAAGAGTTTTTCTTTAAAAGAAATGTTGATTTTTTCGATTTTTTTATTTATATTTTTTGTTGATTCCTTTTTTAATAAAACATGATTTTGTTTTATGTATAGGTACCTACCTATTATATAGGTTTGGAGCATTGTTTTCAGCCCAGTCCCCATTCACAGACAAGCATTTGGTACAACATTTAGGGCTTGTGCGTATTTTTCGTCATTTCCCTAATAATGGTGAAAAGGTTGAATTTGACTTGGAAAAGGTTGAATTTGTTTTGGAAAAGGTTGAATTTGTTTTGGAAAAGGTTGAATTTGTTTTGGAAAAGGTTGAATTTGACTTGGAAAAGGTTGAATTTGAGTTGGAAAAGGTTGGATTTGACTAGGAAAAGGTTGGATTTGACTTGTAAAAGGTTGAATTTGACTTGGAAAAGGTTCAATTTGACTTGGAAATGCTATATATCCTGTTCACCAACTTGGGAGTAAATGCAGTCGTTGATACTTTTCCGATTTTTAAGTAGATACCTGTTCTTCGTAAGCATTCGCAAGTACATTTCGTACTACCATCTACGAACATAGAGATTCAGACAACGAGCTGGTTTGTGTTTAAATAATGAGTTTGTATACAAAAGCTGTTGTCAGTTCAATAACAAATTGAGTAGGTAGGTAGTTGAATTTGTGCTAGGTATCATCTCAGATCCTGGAAATTAACTTTTGATTAAGCAGGGAAGGCACTCAAAACAAGCTATTCCACGAGGCCTGATTACGTAAACTTGATGTAGCTTGATGAAAAATTGAATGAATATACATAAAAAAATATAAAAGATGCCGTAATCGCGGCGCTCCCGGACGGACACACATCCAAGTACTTACTATACCAACCGAACCCGATGTTGCTTAGCTTCGGTGATATGACGAGAACCGATGTTTTCAACGAAATATGCGTTGGAAAATACTATTTTTCCTTAGGTCGAACCTAGTTATTCGATGCCTGTGAAGATAGCTGATAAAGCAGAGTGTAGAATGATTTCAAACTTCCTCAACTCGATCTCGAATTCAAGAGAATCATTGACTATGAAATACTAAGGAGACTTTAGCGTGACGATGGCGTTTGGTTAGTCGTGTACATACGTGTAAAAAAACGCGTAGAAATACGCGAAGACATCAATGGTTTAATATTTCTGTGTTAGATAGCCCTTCTACGCAGATCATTGGTCTATAATTATTACCGTCAACTCATACAACTTTGTGCACCCCGTTCAACATTGTGCCAATCTCGTTTTTTGAACCTTATGCTCTCTAACGATAACAAACTTGAAGTTATTAGTTCGAAAAAATTCCCACGAGCAGCGGGATGGTAGAAGAGGATGCCGACGCTTCCACAAGTCTTCCCTGTGGATTTCAGTGCCGGCAAGGTAGCTCTTTCTCTAGTCCACTAAAAGGGAATTGTTCAGTTTGTGCTGGGAGTCTCCTTTGGATGAGTATGCTGCGGATTTCTGAATAGTCTGGTAAGTTCATATTTTCATCCCTATACTGTCAGCTACCAATTACAGTATTTGGTGTTATCAGAAGTTTGTTTGTTTCTATGATATGACCAGATATGTTAGAAACGGGAACTTAGGGGTACAACTTTGTGCCACCGTTTTTTTATTATTTCTGCAATAAAATTTAATGCTTTCTCGTTGTATTTTTACAGAAAATGGGTGCTCAGAATCGGAGAAAGGTGGCTGGACGAGTTGAAGATTTGTTGGGATATTTTTGTATGAATTGTTAAGATTTTATAATAAAAACGAACAGAAAGTTGCCTTGCATTGATTTTTATATTCACCTTGTTTAAAAAATCGAAAAAACACTAAAAATTCCGAGGGCAAATTTTTTTTTGTATTACGTTGCAAAGTCAACATGCTGATTAACAAGATTCAGACCGCCACAATGAGCCGCATTAGGTTTTTCATTTCATTATAGGCTAAAAAAGATGGTGGCTCAAAGTTGCACCTTCCTGGGGTAATGAATGTGCCACGAATAAATAGTTCCCATTCTATTCGCTGAACAGATGGAATTTTTTCCTTAGCGACATTTTATCACTGAGATGTGTAAGTATCTTGGGTAAACATTTCAACGAGATACGACGACAAATAAACTTCTGACGCTCAAAAAACCAAAAAAGTGGCACAAAGTTGTATGAGTTGACGGTATGCCCCGTATGTAATATATGATCAGAACATGGCGCATCGTGCCTTTGAGAACGGTTCACACTTTTTACAGTTCCAAGACCCCGCAATTTTATGCTTCAGAGTAAAAACGGGTAATTGACAGTAAAAATCACACTAAAAAACGGGAAAATGATGCTTGAAGTAATTTACGTTAGCTCATGCGCAGAATGGAGTAATGATTTGAGAAAAATGAAATTGGTAGGGAACAATCTACAGCCTAACCTACAAATTCCCAGAAAATATAATCAAAATCTGACGAAAACTAGACCTTGTTCTTGGAGTACAGTTTCGGGCACGCAGAGGAGCTAATAATGATGCAATGATGTTGAAATTAACATGGAATAATTAAACCATTGCACCGCAACTAAGTACCAAATTTGAGCGGGATCGGACGACGAGGGCGTAAAAAAAATGATGCTTGAAGGAATTTATATTTGCGCATGCGCAAAATGGAGTAATGATTTGAAAAATATGAAATTAATAGCAGAGCATTTAAAGCCTAACCCACATATTCCCTGAAAATTTCATTGAAATCAGATGAAAACTGTTGAAATTAGGGGGTTCAGATTGATCAAAAAGATCCCATCATTTCAATAGTCTTTTAATGTCCCAAAGAGTCTCCCTATCGAATTTCAAGCAGCGAAAAGGCATATTTATGTAAAAAGAATTAGTTAAAGTAGAGCGAAATACAATAAACACAGTCAAGCGCAATTTTCTCTCTCGTAACTAGGGAATGTAACTCAGTAGGGTTTTCACTTACAAAAATCGTTGGAAAGCTCTCGATTTATGCTGGCTACTCGGCCATAACAAAAAAAAACAAGTGAAACATGGTAACCCATTTTTTGTAACGCTTTTGACAGGACGCAATTTTGGATTGACCCCAGCGAAAAGACATGTTCAAGTCAAAAGGAGTTGAGATTTTTAAAATAATAAGAATGTTGAAATTAATTATTTATTCAACATTCTTATAACACTAAACATCTCAACTTTTTCCTCACTTCAACTTTAGATACCTATATTTTACCACCTTGAAACGTTGCCTCGCTTCAATAAGGAGTGTCTCGCCGCAGCGCGGAGCGGGGCACAACTACGTAATTATCACCAAGTCATCAAACCAAACCTTTGGAAGGCCTCACCGTGTGCTAGACCCAACCGTTATAAGGTCTTTGGCCAGGTAGTTCATGGTGGCGATGAGCTGTAACAATGGCAGGTTGTTGTCCCAAAGTAGACCAATATCCGACTACTACTCCCACCATTTTTCAAGAGTTTCCCGTCAGCTCCTTTTTGATGAGTTTCCTTCAAGGTAGTTTTTGAGGAGTGTCTCGACAGTGCTGGATTCTAGTCGAAAAAAATGTATACTGATTCATAACTGAATTAAACGGATAAATTTATTGGATTCCATTTTTTTATGAGTCGCTTGTTCATGAAGATTTGTTGAGTTTCCACCCCACGTGGAAAACTGATCAACTGCGATTTTTTTGATGAGTTTCCTGTTGATGAGTTTCCTAGTTCCTTGTTAATTAACATAGATTTAATTTTCTTGGAAAAAGCTTTGTATGATAGCTGACGCAATTCTTTGGGTAGTTTGTTAAAATATGAAGGTCCGAGTATGGAAGTGTTTGCGATGGTAAAGCTGTTGTAACTGAAAGATTTGTATTGTGCAGGTACCGAGAGGACCGTTAGGCTGTGAATCCTTCTTCAAGCCCACGAGTTACGACTGTGGCCGCAGCAGCCCCGACAAGGCGTAGCCACACCTAGTCTGACGGTAATTGGTAGGAAGTAAAAGTGATGGGTTTTTCGAAGGCAGAAGAGACTACGGGCCGTCCTCGGGGGTTCTTGTGGCCAGTAAAGGTACAAAGGCCTCATTGTCGTATCTCAGGAGTAGACAATGGGGCTGTAGGAGCTCCCCCACCATCCAGGGACCCCGTCCCGCTCGGACGGAGGGGCACCTGGAAAACGAAAACCACCCGTTTCCCGCCCGTTCCGACACCCGGCCGGGTTTTAAACAGCTGTCGAGATGGCGAAGTGTAGGCGATAAGGTCGCGGCAGGAAATGACCCCTACGCCGTTTGTAATCTTAATAGGCCTATTCCACCGTCCTTAGCTTCCCATCGAGTTCTGAGTTACGCAGTTGACTCCATCAACCAGCCTATAATGGAAACTCGACAATAAGAAAACCATAATTTCAAAAGAACCTCATCTCCTCTTGATCGCATTTTGCTTGAGCTTTTTGAATTTGTGCCCCCACTACCAGTGCGAAAAAATTTATAACAACGAATTTCAAGTAGTTGCACCAGCACGCGGCTATATAATATGAGGAAATACTCCAACCTCTCCCCTCCGCTCTCCTCACCCCTCCCCATTTCTACTGGTAAAACACTAAATAAACAGCAGTAGTGTGAACCTGTACACTTACATTCGAAGCTCATTAAAATTGACGTCTCATCCTAGAGCGGTTTTTTAGCATAAAAACGCACGAAAATATCTGAGATATAGTTGATTTTAAGCTCAAACCGGCCTATCCAGAAGCTTTTTCACTTGGAAACGCACACACACAGTAAAATTACTCGATGCCTGTTTTTTAGTTAGTAAAAAAGGTACAAAAAAAGCCACAGTTCCTTTGAGCCTGACGGCTAAAATTAAAAAACATGAATATGCTTTAGCCGTACACGACTCACTCCTCGTCGATTCTCTGAACCCGACCCCCCATCGGCCTCTGAACTCTGTTTATCATTCAAAACAAAAAAATGTTTTAGCTCCTCGCTCTCACTTTATTATAGAAATGATCACGACCATTGAGCTCTTGTGAGATGATGATCTCCTAATAGAAACTCGCGAGTAAATATTCACTTTATTATAGAAATGATCACGACAATTGAGCTCTTGTGAGATGATGATCTCCTAATAGAAACTCGCGAGTAAACATTCACTTTATTATAGAAAGAGGCTAAAGAGGCTACATACGAAATTACAGCTTCCTATAGTGTAAAGTATAGAAATTACCTATTAAAATAATTTAACCACCGCTTCACAAATCTAACCGTTCTCGCAATATTCGGATCACCTGCTATGAATCACATAATCGAAACACCAGCTCAATGAAATCATCAGAAATTAACAAGCGGTTGCAATCATGTTCACAATATCAATAATTGAGAATGATCACCTGTGTGTAAACAATTATTCATATAACCATGGTCATAACTCAGCTTGTTGGCCACGCACTTCGCAGTAGTTAATATAGTATGGTTGGATAAATCGAGAGCTTTCGAACGAATGGTCAACGAATTTTGTGGGATGAAAAACGACGAAGTATCATATCCCTAGCAACGACTCGGTTGTAAGCGGAAATCATCACAATTATTGGCGCTACTTTCGTTGCACTCTCGTGGGACATTTTTCGGTAGTTAGGTCACGGCTAAAGCATATTCATGCTAAAAAAAAATCATGGTCGGAAGCTGAAAAATGCAACGAGACCCTCTCGAACGAGCAAGTTTGTTGTCCCCCACCCCGGCAACTACTTGGAACCGTTCCCTACAAGAAGAACTGTGAGTTCTTCAATTCCGTTCAACCTGTTTAGTGGACATGTAGGTTAGAATGAAGTGTATAGTTTGGTGGTCTGGATGCTCGCAAGCTCGCATCTCAAAAATACATAACATCAAGTAGTCAATCCCTTAGTAAAAATGCAGATCAGTTGGATATGTAGATCAGAATGAAGTGTATAGTTTCGTGGTCTCATAACACGATCACATAACAGTTTAGAAACGTAAATGTGACTTTTCATTTGTGACTCATGAGCTGCTCCGCGTTGAACGGAATTGAAGAACTCACAGTTCTTCTTGTAGGGAACGGTTCCAAGTAGTTGCTGGGGTGGGGGACAAACTTGCTCGTTCGAGAGGGTCTCGTATAAATGAATTAATTTGACGCGCACTGGTGGTGTGACCGCCAGCAAACAGACGTATAAAAATCTCATAGTAGTTTAAACCTGTACACTTACATTCGAACGCTCATACAAATTAACGTCATCATCCTGGAGCTGTTTTTTTCGCATAAAAATGCACGAAAATAACGGAGATATGGCTGATTTTAAGCTTCAAACCAGCCTACCCTGAAGCTTTTTCACTTGGAAACGCACATACACAGTAAAATTACATGATGCCTGCTTTTTAGTAGGTAAAAAAAAAAAAAAAAAAAAAAAAAATGGTCGGGAGCTGAAAAATGTACGCCTGTTTGCTGACGGCCACACCACCAGTGATCGCCAAATTAATGCATTTATTAGCTCCCGACCATGGTTTTTTGTTCCTTTTTTACTAACTAAAAAGCAGGCATCATGTAATTTTACTGTGTATGTCCTTTTCCTGCTTCAGAATAGCCTAGTTTGGAGCTTAAAAGCAACCATATATCAGTTGTTTTCCTGCGTTTTATGCGAAAAAACAGCTATTTATTTATCTATTCATTTTTTAGGGGCTAGTTTGCCCAATATACAATAATATTACATTAATGATACATGGAAAATACAGAAAACGAATGAAAATAGAAATTTATACAGAGTTAAAAGTGTTAGTTACAAAAAGTAAATCAATCACAAAAGATAATAATAGTACTTTTACTAGGTTGCAAATTTATAACAATAAGAAATGATGTGATTTTTAAAAATGGAAAAACTATTGAAAAATAAATCAAGGCAATTATTCTCAGCTGCTATTAAATTATATTGCCTAGCCATAAAGAGGGTTATTGAACAAATAATTAAACGGCACAAAAGGGACGGAAAATAAATCATGAAGCTCATGGGTGATGAGGCAATTTTTATGAGCGTTGAATGTAAGTGTACAGGTTTGTATGACGAAGTCTTGCCCCCTTAATTCTGAAGTTGTCCTTGACAAATTAGACCAAGAATAAATACTTGATCCTGAAATAAAAATAAGTAATGAAATCAATGTAAATAAATGAATGTTTATTCTTATTCTTTATTATTGTTTGAAAAAAAAAAAAAAAAACGGCTCAATGTTTGATTTCAGTTTTTGCTGAATTATAATCCTAACATATTCCCAAATCATAGTTCGAAAGAAAATTTGAAGGGCAAGCACTTTGAAGTCAAATCCGATTGAGGACCACCGTGAGGGGGAAGTATTGGGTACTTCGAAAAAAATCCTTTTTTTTTGCCTACACACCTCATTTAAAGATTGGTTAGAGTACTGAACACGATGATGAAACCAGGATTGCGATATCTTATGTCCAACGGGGTAGTCCAAAAACTTTTGGATTTTTCCTGATTTTTATTTGTTTAAAACTTAGTATCAGGCACCCCAAAAACGCTTCCCAAGTTTCACTTCACTATCTCAAAAACTGTGGAAGAAATAAGAGGGGGGGGGGGTTACTTTCGGGACACCCTGTATGTGAACAAATTCAACTATGCCAAAACGATTTTGGTGGAATGAGCCGAGCAATGTTTATTCGTAAAGATAGATCTTGAAAAGCTAAAATTAAAAACGCATTATCAACTGCAGCAATGTCGGCCGGGAAGAGTTTGAGGTTACCTATATTGAGTAAGAAACGGGGCCGGTTAGTTGAAAAACTAATTAGGTAGGTACAAGTTGAAAATTGATTGCTGAAATTTGAAATTAATCCTTTTTGGGACTGCTGGGTGAAATAACAAGGTACGAACGAAGCCATCTTACATAGTGCAAGGTGCTATGTAATGACCATAAATTGCTCGTAGCGGAGCGCGGGTATCAGCTAGTACCTAATAGTTATAACACCTAAGGTTTAAAATGGCACTGTTACGTAATCCAACTCCCTCTATAAAATCCAAACAGCTTGTGTAACAGAAAGCGTATTGGATCAATTAAAATCGAGACAAACAGCTCTTTTTGTAAAACTACCTTTCTGAAGCTCCATCCTTGAGGACCTTTCGACGATATGTGTCAATATGCCATATATTTTAATTGAGTGGGTATTAAGATGATGAAAATTGAATCTAGGACACGTGAATTGAATTTTACCGTGTGTTGAGCCACCCAGATCAAGCTGTGAGGCTGATAAACAGCATTTTCCTAGTCGACCTACGATTACATTTGCCCCTGGTGCATAACTTGTGAATATATTTCCAAAGTTGAATGCATTTTCATATGTCCAAAGCTGTTTTTGAAATAATAAAGCCAATCTTCAAAATTGATTTCACACTCAGTTCCCCCCTCTTTTAATTTTTCAGTTTCTCACGATTTTTCTCAGTTCCACACCGTCCCTTATCGATAATGTATTATGGATTTCTACGTAGGATTCTTTGAAAAACTGCATTACAGTATAAAACAAGCGGTACAATTATACAGAGTGCACACCAGAGTTGGGCAAATATTAGTTCAGAAACTAGAACTAAAAACTAAAACTAAATTAGTTCCGAACCGGAACTAAAAACTGAAACTATTAGTTCTTATTCGCAACTTCGAAACTAACTTTTGGAACTAAATTAGTTTTAGTTTCAACTGTTGAAACTAAAACTAATTTAGTTCCAAAAGTTAGTTTCGAAGTTGCGAATAAAAACTAAAGTAGTTTCATCTTTTATTCGTAGTTTCGGAACTAAAAATGAAACTAAATTTTCTTCCTCGCGTTTTTTACTGATTTGAAGGGGATGTGTGTTTGTGTGTGTTTCAACGAAATATGGGTGCTGAGTGCGAACAAGTTCTTTTTTTCAGGGTCGTAGAAGAATAGATTCAAGTTTGCTCCCCTCGCCACCATTTTGAGTTAAACATCAAACGTTTTCAGAAACGTATCGAAGAATTGAGGGTGATGAGTCATTCATTACGTCTGGAGGAAAAAAAATAATATTTTATTGGATTGACGAAACTGTTGGAAAACTGGAATACAGAACAGAAAAGTCCTGAAACAATAATGGAAAACGACATAATAAAAAGATGTTTTACAAACACTAAACAGGTCTGCTGTAAAATAATAAGTCATTGCCTTTCAAATTTCTATAAAAACAATTTTTTTTAAAGAAATTTTTATACAGAAATTTTTTTATAGTGAGGAAAAAACATTTAGTTTCATTTTTAGTTCCTAAACTACGAATAAAAGATGAAACTACTTTAGTTTTTATTCGCAACTTCGAAACTAACTTGTGGAACTAAATTAGTTTTAGTTTCAATTTCGAAACTAAAAACTAATCAGTTTTGACATGGATATGTCTTTGCTCTGGGGGTCAATGAAAAGATGTTTTATACACAGGTCTGCTGTAAAATAACACTTCATTGCCTTTCAAATTTCTATAAAAACAATTTTTTTATAGAAATTTTTATACAGAAATTTTTTTATAGTGAGGGAAAAGAATTTGTTTCATTTTTAGTTCCGAAACTACGAATAAAAGATGAAACTACTTTAGGTTTTATTAGCAACTTCGAAACTAACTTGTGGAACTAAATTAGTTTTAGTTTCAATTTCGAAACTAAAAACTAATCAGTTTTGACATGGATATGTCTTTGCTCTGGGGGTCAACCAAAAATTTCCGTGACGCAAAATTTGTGTCACAATTTCAGTGTTTTTCACGTACAACCCAGCCGTTGCTAGGGGAATGGAACTTCCGCAGTTTTCATCGCACATAAATCGTTCGCCACTCGTTGGAAAGCGCTTGATTTATGTGATAAATGTTCACATCTCAAGCTACCAATTTCCCCCTCCTTACGTACCTGGCTCCATTCCTAAACTAAGTTGATAGTCCAATTTTAATAAACCGGTTACAATATTCTTAACGTAAAGCAATAGCATCATTTACTCCACTCCATAGGAAACATTTTCATCCTCTTGACAACAGTCGACTGTTAGCAACAACTCATTGTAGTATGTAGTGGCTTCTCTTCACAGTTATTTTCAACATTTCTATAAGTAAACCGTTGTTTTGTTGGAATTAGTCGGAATGCGGCCCAGGGGTTTGTTTAAAGTTAAAGGATTTGTTTACAACTCTCGAGGACAACCGTTATGAAATCCCCAATCAAAGACATATCCATGTAACATGGTATCTGCTTGTAAAGCAGATAGTGGAACTCATTTACGAGTTTTTAGTTTCAACTTTGGTTCAACTAAATTTTTATTCGAATAATCCCAACTCTGGTGCACACAAAACAGGTCTGCCAAACTGCAGGAGTTGATTCTAGAGCTCATTTCTGATCGAAAGTTCCTCCAAGAGATTTTTTTTAAACACTTAGTTTTTGAGTACTACTTGAATTTTTAAGAGTCTCGCAGGGGGCGGATAGACTAGAATTACGTGTAGAACCATCCTGATCAGCTGAGTCAGGGCAAACTCTACTAGTAGAGCCGACTAGCAGGGCCGAGACAGAGTTGGCTGTAAGGTCAATTTCTTTCCTAATCACCCTAAGATGCAAAAAGTCCAGTCATGCAGCATGACCCCACGAGCGAATTTTTGAAGAAATCTTCGACATTTCAGTCGCTATTGTAGAGAAATTTTAGTTTATGATTTTGATAGACAAACATGGAATCAAATTATTAAAAATAATTAGGAGGTACTCATACTATTTATTGTTATTAAACTAATCTTGTAGATTTAAAGACAAATGTAGGTAAGTATTCATAGATTTCGATGTCCAATGTGGTCAGTACTGAAGGCAGTTGACTTCAAGGCAGTTGACCGTTACTGACGGCCGAGCGGAGCGAGGCCTTGGGTCTGCGTGCTAGTACGTACATAAATAGAACTTCTTCATAATTTCATGGCTGATATTTTCTAAGCCACAGTCAGTATTAAAGCTACATCAAGTCCTAAAACAGTTGATCGTAAAACATTAAAGAGAGCGACCGAGAGAATCGGAGGACGGAATATTTCAGAGTAAACTCATCAGTTGTGATTACTTTTTTTTTTTTTTTTTTTTTTTAACAAACACCTACTACCTACCTACGTTTTAAACAGCATGGTTCTAGGATTGGTTATACAGGGATACTTCCATAAGGGTAGTTCAATCTGAATTTGGACAATGTTTCATGCAAATATTACCGATTTTTACAACTAGCGAACGGCATTATTTCGATTTTTGACTGATTTTTCAACTTTGGAAATTTTGAAAACTTGATACATATTCTTATAGTAAATTTCACGCTGATTCCGAATATACCACATGTTAGTATGCTGAAAAAATTATTTCGCACAACAAATCGCAAAAAACAGGCTATTTTGAAATTTCTTTTTAATTTTGAAAACTACATTTTTGAAAATTTCTACCCGAAGATGTAATCCGATCATGCTGGCCAACGAACTTGAACTTTCGTTTTGTGTCCTTAACATTTTAAAATTTGTTTGAAGTTTCTAGCACCATTCTATGGACAGTTATCGTCTGGAATGACACATACATATATACATACATACATACATACATACATACATACATACATACATTAAAAAAATGCGTTAAACTTCAGAATATGATTAAGTATAATGGAATCACAATGTGTGAAACCACCCTGATAGACCTGAAAGACTTTGATGCTGACATTTTAAACGAAAACTCACTGGACTTGTAAAATTTCGGCTTTTACCTTCCTAAATTACGGACTGAAAGATGGATATTAAACAAAACTTTTGACGGGAGGGGGATAAGTAACTCCTCCAATAATTCCCAATGATCTATCCCGTATCAAACACACTTAACTACAGTACTTATTATATCTATTGGGTCAAGTACGTGGTCCCAATTCATACGGACCCACGAAGAACCGGAATCACAGCTCGACCCCACACTCTAACCGCTGGATCGAGGTGGGAGAGTTCAGATTGCTACGTGTACGTAAGTAATGGGTATCTACACCTACGTACCAATCACTCTCACCGCAATGGTCATGAAGAGTCTGTGGTAGGACTTCTCTCACGGTGGCCTCCGTCGTAGCCCAGATATCCGCAATCAATCGTTCAGCGCAGTAACCTGGAGCAGTAACAGCTCGTTTGGCACGGTTCCAAAACTTTGTGCTGCTAAACTACGTTTGCATTGAACTTCGTCCACACTTGGGCATTCGTGACGAATTCAGCTTCGCGAATGTTTGCGAGCAGCTTCGAACTCCTGCTCGCGCTCTGTCCAGCCTACACGAACATTCGAGAAGAACAGGCACACGAA
The DNA here is from genome assembly GCA_030762985.1 of Adelphocoris suturalis. Lineage (NCBI taxonomy): Eukaryota > Metazoa > Arthropoda > Insecta > Hemiptera > Miridae > Adelphocoris > Adelphocoris suturalis. The sequence continues at coordinate 134,227,140 of CM061042.1, forward strand.
CAATCGTGGATGTTCCCACTTTTCTCCATGCCTTCAGTTCAAATCCTCAGTGATTTTCATTTGTTTTTGAAATGTATAACCTTCCACTGTAGAAATGACTCCCTCACCACTCAGCAGGGCTCACCACTGCATCAATTTCCAAAGTGAAGACGGAGTGTGGAGGGATTCTGACAAAATTAAAAGGCACTCAAGTATCGAGAAATGAATCGGTATAGGTACCCCTTCAGTAAAACGGTTTTCATTCCAGAAAGAGCAGTAGGAAAAGAAATCCAAAAACAAATGTACTGTTCAGTAGATACTTTCAATAAACCAAAACAAAACATGAAACAAGAAAACATGCATGCAGAACCTTTTTATTTCTTGTTCAATACTTCAAATTCTCAAAATAATCCTTTTTCTGGGGAAGATCGAAACGAGCTGATGGTCTGCCATTCTCGCGAGCGCGTCCACACTGGACGAACACGAACGGCAAACATCTTTTGATGTTCGCGGAAATACCGACTCCTAGTGAGAATATCTGCGAACCGAATCGAGCATTCAAAAACGTTCGCAGTTGCTCACGAAGGTGTCTAAACTACAAGAGCAAACTAGAAGATTCCCCAATGAATTTGGAACAAAACTTTTCACGGTTTTTAGTAATAGAATTTGGAAAAAAACTTAATTTTGGGAAGCGTTTTTTTTTTTTTTTTTTTACCGTTTGTAGGATAGATCTGCATCAATCCTGAAGGGAAAATTTTGGAAATCACTACACAGAGTTTATAATTTTACCGGTTTGGTCGTGATGGTTGTGTAGAGTATGTTTTATTATATTTAATTCATTTTCATTAACCGTAAAACGGCATAGATTTGAAGGAATTTGAAATTGGTAAAAATGTTTTTGTTTCGAAAGATTTTAATTATTCAATATAATTAACTTCATAAATTTGTTTGCTCACATAAAAAACAGAAGCGTAATAAAAACCAAGAAATATTATTATATACTTTATTTAAAAATAAAGAAATTTCGCTCATAAGGTCATGCGCCGCACGATTGGAACTATTTCATCAATAGCTAAATCAGTTTATTCAGCTTTTTTTTTTTATTTTTTTATTATATGAAATTATAAAGGTCGGTATGCTATAGTATGTTATTTAGTAATGGCATAATTTATTTCATAATGTATTGTTAGTTTTCATCGCATATATGGAGCCTCAATTAATTATTATAACAAAATGAATTAAATAATATTAAGAGAAAATATACCTACCTATCGCTAATAATTCTAGTTAATTATCTTTACCAATACATAAAAGTCCAGTCATGCAGCATGACCCCATGAGCGAATTTTTGAAGAAATCTTTGACATTTTTAGCGGAGCGAGGCCTTGGGTCTGCGTTCTAGTATGTACATAAATAGAACTTCTTCATAATTTCATGGCTGATATTTTCTAAGCCACAGTCAGTATTAAAGCTACATCAAGTCCTAAAACAGTTGAGCGTAAAACATTAAAGAGAGCGACCGGGAGAATCGAAGGACGGAATATTTCAGAGTAAACTCATCAGTTGTGATTACTTTTTTTTTTTTCTTTTTTTTTTTTAACAAGCACCTACTACCTGCGTTTTAAACAGCATGGTTCTAGGATTGGTTATACAGGGATACTTCCATAAGAGTAGTTCAATCTGAATTTGGACAATGTTTCATGCAAATTTTACCGATTTTTACAACTAGCGAACGGCATTATTTCAATTTTTGACTGATTTTTCAACTTTGAAATTTTTGAAAACTTGATACATATTCTTATAGGAAATTTTACGCTGATTCCGAATATACCACATGTTAGTATGCTGAAAAATTATTTCGCACAACAAATCGCAAAAAACGGGCTATTTTGAAATTTTTGACTACATTTTTGAAAATTTCAACCCGAAGATGAAATCCGATCATGCTGGCCAACGAACTTGAACTTTCGTTTTGTGTCCTTAACATTTTAAAATTTGTTTGAAGTTTCTAGCACAATTCTACGGACAGTTATCGTCTGGAATGACACATACATACATACATATATACATACATACATATATACATACATATATACATATATACATACATAAAAAAATGCGTTAAACTTCAGAATATGTTTCAGAATAGCCTGAAACGGATTTCTGCATAAAAATTTTTCAAAAATTCACATTCTACAAATTTTGAGGCGAGAGCAATAGCTTAATTTTCTTCAAAAATTCGCTAAAAAATCAAATGGTGTCTATGTTACTCAATCACGTTAAAAGTACTGGAAGCATTGAGCTGAAATTGTACATGGATATTCTTAGGGTCCCTGGTTAACACATCTAGTCTATATTACAATCCTTCAGACTTACTCCTTCGTCGAGAACTCGGCTTTCCCTAACAATGTCGCCTGGGTATACAATTTAAGGAAAAATCTGACATGCGTCGAATTTTTCACGTCAAATGAAGATGGGGTGGGTTCACGGGTAAAGAAATTTCGATAAGAAATTCAAAGATGCCGAACCGATTTTGGTGGGCTGAGCCGAGCAGTTTTTAATCGCAAATATAGATGTTCAAAAATTGTTGTAATTCAAAACCCGTATTAACTGCAGCAATGTTGGTCGGGAACATTTTTAACGTAACTAAGGTCATATTGAGTTGGTAATATTGAAGGGACGCTTGGTTGAAAAATTAATTTAGTAGAACTTGAAACTTGACAGCTGAAATTCGAATTGAACTCTTTTGGGGACTTCTGGGGAAAATCAAGTACCTAACTTAACAACTCGTAAACGAGTTCCACTATCTGCTTTACAAGCAGATACCATGTTAAGTACATGGATATGTCTTTGATTGGGGATTTCATAACGGTTGTCAACAAATCCTTTAACTTTAAACAAATCCCTTGGCCGCATGGCCGCATCCCGACTAATTCCAACAAAACAACGGTTTCCTTATAGAAATGTTGAAAATAACTACCTACTGTGGAGAGAAGCCACTAGAATGAGTTGTTGTTAACAGTCGACTGTTGTCAAGATGATGAAAATGTCTCCTATGGAGAGGAGTAAATGATGCTTTACGTTGAGAATATTGTAACCGGCTTATTAAAATTGTTTATAGTCCAATCAACTTAGTTTAGGAATGTAGCCAGGTACGTAAGGAGGGGGAAATTGGTAGCTTGAGATGTGAATATTTATCACATAAATCAAGCGCTTTCCAACGAGTGGCGAACGATTTATGTGCGATGAAAACTGCGGAAGTTCCATTCCCCAGGCAATGCACATTTGGATAAAATGACCCGTAGATGTGGGTTCGTGCAACGCATGGGTAATAGAGAAGTAACAAAATAACATAAGGTTCTTACTCAACTTCTACAGGCAGAATCAGCTACGCCAGCTCCTTCTCACACATCTCATACAGATCCGCTATGGCACAGTAGAAACTAACGGTGTTGGTACTCACGTGAATTTCAACTGCAGGTTCAATTACTGCCAAACACTCCATGTCGAAAGTTCCAACCGCAAGTAATTATATGAACTCGGTTGGTTATATGAACACGCACGCACTCACTGACGGTCGAGGCGGCACTGAAGTATTCGCGGAATCCTAAAGCCAAGTTGATTAGCTTGACGTAAATATTATCACACAGCCTTCCGAAGTTCATAAGAGGAACGAGCCCTTTGATGTGACTGTATCTTGAGTGTACTATTATATGGTTTATTGACAAGGCCTAAAAGCGCCTGAGAGCTCAGGCTCTACAGCGATAAGCTGTTTCAAGTTCACAAACACCCAGTCTAACTCGTATCGATACGTTATGACGGATAATACGCGAAATCCACATGATCCACTGTGAAACAACCACGTCACGAAATCAATAATATAATTCATTATACGTACAAACAAACTTTAGTACGCAAACATATTGGTACGTTACGCATGCGTTACAAGGACGTCCTAGTATTTAAATACCTAGTAAATCTAAATTATCCTCGCATTGCAGATTCATTGGTTTAATTCTATGCTTTATTTGCCGATCAGTAACTCTGGTAGGAGGACTAAACACAGACTAACCACGTCAAAAGATGCGAGTTTAGCATTTGGAGGCATCTGAATGTCCTCAATTTTGGAGACCAATTCATAAGAATTTAGTACAGCATGTTGAGGACGAAAGTTGATTTTGTTTCTAAACAAAATAAAATCTTGAGTTTTTTAGCCAATTTGTAAGCAGGAGCACCAATATAAGACACCACCGGTCTCATCGGTGTTCCTTCCTTATGAATTATAGAATAGAATAGAATAGAATTTCGATTTATTTCCACAAATAATTATACATCATAATTGCGCATTATACATGGTGGAAACTTCCCCCCTCATAGATCACTGATCTGTGCCAAGGGGGGGAGTTGCAAGTTGATCAATGTTCGACTTGTACGTTTAACAATATGGGAAAAATATAATATATAATTTTAAATACAAGATATATAGTTTTAAATATAAGAGATGAAAACAATTTATAACAATAGAATTTAAAAATAGTAACAAAATTTTATGAAAAAGATAATTAACATATGGCAATAAGGAAGAATAATTAGATGCTATAGATACACCGCACATAGGTGTGTCATAGCGTCGCAATCCGACGGTTAGTAGAAATAAGGAATGAAAAAACTGATTTTTCATAGGAGGATCTGCTGATAGAAATGGGGCGGGCAAAGCAAGCTGGGAGGGATCGCAATATAAATGGTAAATTGTGGTAGATATGACGGGAGATATGATAGGGAGACAAGATAAGCTGGGCGCTTGTGGGTTCATTTCAACAAAACTTGGAATGTACATATTTTTTATAAACTATCATCTGAATGGTTAACAATAGCCGACGTTCAAGGTGAAAGCAAAAGGGGGTCTAGGGTCTCCCCAGCGGGGCCATAGGGTGGCCGAGTTTTTTTAAATTTTCGGCTCTCCTGCGGACCCACTTTGTGAAACACTGAACTAGACCACCAAACTATACCAACACATCAATCTGATTATCTACTCATCAATTCTCTTTTTTGTTTATTTTTTTTTTTTGACATTTTATGTCTTTACTATGGCACATAACTCAAAAAGTGTGACGTTAGGGTGTGACGAAGAAAGCGTTATGAAAATTTTCTAATGATTTTCACGTACAACCGATTCGTTGCTACGGAACTTCAACTTCGCCAGTTATCATCCTACAAAAATCGTTCACCACTCGTTGGATAGCTCTAGATTCACCTAACACCATATTACGTTAACCACTGCGGAGTGCGTGGCCGACAAGCTGCGGTTTGAGCGTGATTGTTTAAATAATTGTTTACACACAGGTGATCATTCTCAATATATATATATATATATATATATATATGTGTATATTGTGAACATGATTGCAACCGCTTGTTAATTTCTGATGATTTCATTGAGCTGGTGTTTCGGTGATTTGATTCATAGCAGGTGATCCGAATATTTCGAGAACGGTTTGATTTGTGAAGCGGTGGTTAAATAATTTTAATAGGTAATTTTTATACTTCACACTCCAAAAAGGTGTAATTTTGTATGTAGCCTCTTTAGGACATTTACTTGACGATGCCCAGGGTCCGGATCAGCTGAGTGGCTCTTAGAGCTTGCATACGAGTCTGCAACACATACTAGTCTGCAACTAAAGACATAAAATGTGTTGCAGACTCGTGTGCAAGCGTTTTTTCAAAATATTTATTTAGTTTTTTAAATAAAGAGAAATAGCGTTAAAAATAGTGAGCTCAACAATCTCGTGTTCAGCTATCCAACGAACTCATCCTTTCACTTGACACGCTCGATTCTTCGGCGAAAGAACGGATTTTTTAATCTCTATCCTAAGAAGAGTTGTTGTCTTGAAGGAAACAAACATATAAAAGCCTCTAGGAATTGTTTCGAAGTCAATTTATCATCCTAAAAACAAGCTTTCCAACGAACACATCCTTCCTTTTGGAATGCTTAGTATTTTGGCGTGAGAACCAATTTTTCGAATGAAAACTCAATGGTAACGGCATTAAACTCCAGTAATCGTTCCAGAATGTCTCAAACCGGATTTCAGTGAAGAATACATTGCCAAGGAAATGGCACATGAGCTTCCTCGTGACCTTCACAGTACGTCACCATTAAATTCCAGAAAACTAGAAACGACCGGTTCTGGCATCAGGGAATTAATAAGGTGGGAAATTGGAAGCTGAATGGTGCATATAATAAATGAAATTAATAAGGAAATTTTTGATTTTAATATGGGACCATCCACGATGTAGTCCGCATGTTCCTCATAACTAAGCTGTGACCGTAACAAAAACATCACTTTCGCGCATGCGCCTAGCGTACCGCTGCTGATGATCGCGAAGAATGTGATACGGGACCTCAAGAAACCTTGCCCGCATCATCCCTGAAAATCTGACCGAAATCCGTTCACAATTGCCTGAGTTATGACCGAAACAAGAAAATTTTGTTTGCGCCTGCCCAGAGGCTACCGTTGATTCGATCATGACGGAACTGATGGGGGACCATGTAGAGCTCTATACCCGCACGATCCCTAAAATATTTAAGAAAATCGCATCAAAATTGTGGAAATTACGGCTGTTGCAAGGACCGTAACAAGAATATTTCGTTCACGCATGCGCAGAGCGTACCGCTAATGCAATTATGATGACTGTCTTATGGGACCTCAAGGGACCTTACCCACATCATCCCTGAAAATCTGACCGAAATCCGTTCAACATTGACCGAGTTATGACCGTCACAAGGAATTCACGTTAGCGCCTGCGCAGAAGCTACCGTTGATTCGATCATGATGAAGTTGATAGGGGACCATCTAGAGCTTAACCCGCACGATCCCTGAAAATTCGGTTAAAATCGGATCAAAATTGTGGAAGTTATGGCTGTTACAAGGAAATGTGGACGGACAGACAGACGGACAGACAGACAGACAGACACGGAACCAAATTTGTTCAGGAGGCTCTGAAACGCAAAATGCGAGTGGAAATTTTGATTTTGGAGTAAAAAAATTTTTTTCATTTCGAAAGTGAAAACAAAGCTTCCGCTGCCTTGCAGTCTCGGAAGCAAAATTGTCGAAAATGTTCGTTTTAAAATATTGGAGTCATTGTAATAGATTCTTTTTCTATGAAAATTGTCTAAAACAATAAGAGAAGGGTTTCCATCCAAACTGAAAACAGATACAGCGGAGAAAGTTCATCAAATCGTCAAGATTTCGGGGACCTGGGAGATGGACTTCAGAGTTAAACTTGACGTGATCCCATTTCAAAATGATATTACGAACGAAAAATGAACGACAGGCTCTTCAGAAAGTATTAAATCAGGAGGAATATCTAACGGATTGCGGTTAACGGCGGGATCGCTCCCATTCGTGTAGTTAAATCGTGGGAGGCGTGCTGAGCCCCAGTCGTTATCAAGTGGCTTCTCGTATCGGAATACCGAGAACTCTGATGTCATCACTTCTTGTAGACAAAACCGCTTCCACCGTCGACAGAAAATCTCACCTAAGCTAATTCGTTCTTCTTTTTCTCGTCTTTGGGTACCGATAGAAGATTACCTTCTAGATGAGAAGCATCGAAAATCTTCATCAACCACGTGTGTTGGCTATCCAAAATTAAAAGTTTGATTTCGTTATCAGGACGTCCCGTTTTAGGCCATACAATATGTTCGTAGGTGAGAGGAAAGACCTATTAGAACTGATTCAGGGTGTTGTTGTGGAATTAGTCGGCTGCATATTCATTGTGTACTTTTTTTTTTCAATTTAATTTTATTATTTTTTTTTTCTTCTTTCAATTGTTTCTTTCTCTTCTGTTTTTTTTTTTTTCTTTTTTCTTTATTCGTGACTTTCGGAGAGTTGGCTGTCACACCGTGGTAGTGCAGCTCCGTCTTCCAATCCCAGGGACCTAATCTTCTTCCTAGTCCCACGTAGTCTCATGGAGACTGCCCTTATTACAGCTAGCTGAGTCTTCACTTTCACCCATCCCAGTATGTGTGAAAATGGTCGTGACCACTTGTCAGCCAATACTCCCGCCAGGCGACGTGTGAAGACATCATATTCCCTATGCATTACTCCATCGCACGAGACAACTAGGGGAGTGAACGAACCCCGGAGGTCCTCTGCAGCATTATTATATTTTTGGTGTTTTTCGGTAGCAGCTCGATTTGAAATGACTGTCCAGTTTCGAGTGCGATACGAAGGGGCGTCAGCATTTATTATGCGTGTATCAAAAAACGCCACCCTCTCTGAATCCCACACTCCCTGAACCTTCATGTTTGCTATAAGTGCAGAGCCTCCGAAGATTCTCGAAGGACTGGCTCAGTAGACACCCCTTCCCAAGCCAAGGCAGCCAGCTTCGCACAATCATCTCGTACTTGGTCATGCCCGTGTTTGACTAGACCACCCTTTTTACAGTTCAACGCGTGAGTCACGTCCATTGGGCTTCCACAGCCATCGCACACTTCTGGCAACCCATCCAAATCATGGCCGTATCGTATGGCCAATGCGTCTCTAAATTGACTTGTGGATAAATCAAATGAGTCTGATGCCAGTGGTACAACAGTTAGCCATTGAGAAGCGCTTCAATCCACAATTCTTTCGATGGATCGCTTTTTTGTTGGAGGTAGTGCAGCTATCACTTCGGCTTTGGCTATCAGCTCTTCCTCTTGCCTGCTTCTGCGAGCTTCATTAAGAACTGCGTGAACATGCTCCCTGTGCTCTTGTAGATCAAACTCTATTCCTCTTTTTATTGAGTTGCAAAGCTTTTCTGTAGCTCTTTTTGAAATGTGATAATTTTGATCAGCAGTCTAAACTGGATTCCGTATCCCAAGCCCTCCGGAACGTGCTGGAAACTCGAAGTCATTGTGTATTCTTTATTTAGTCAGGATTCAGCCAAGGGGTAGAAACACAACTTCAACACATCTCTACACCCACTTTATTTTTTGCAACGTTTCAGCCTAAAACTTGGCCCTTCGGTACTGGTGCATTATACGGCCGGAAGGTTCGATTATTGAGATAATCGAAATATGCGCACGGTGGTCCTCGATCGGATTTGACCTCAAAGTGCTTGCCCTTCACATTTTCTTTCGAAATATTATTTGGGAATATGTTAGGATTATAATTCAGCAAAAACTGAAATCAGACATTCAGCCGTTTTTTAAATTCAGTTTTTGAATTTTTAATTGATACTTTAATCATGAAAATACGCTATAATCGCCAAAATTCATTTATGTGTCATTATACAATAGAATCTTCATCTAGTTTCATAGTTCTGACCTATTTTGTGATCAAATATAATTACAAAAACAAAAACAACTAAATTTATTGGACAAAATAATTATTATATTTGCATGAAGCTCTTAATAAATGCCTATGAATATGCGTGTAGTATGAGCGTGTGTGTCTATGTGTACGCTTGTGTGTGAGTTTATAATGATTCATTATATAAATTTCAACATAAAATATATATTTAAATTGAATTGAAAATAAAAATAATGGCATTTTAACATTTTACATATGCAGAGAATTATATTCGCATACAGCTCTTACTAAACGTTGTCCATACTCAGAATTAGAGAGTTTTTGGCGACTTCAACTCAACGTCACCCGTTACCGTAGTCTTGAGGGAGCAAACGAAGATGCTAACCCAAAAGGAGCAGGGAGGACGGTTGCCTCAATTTTGATGTCACGTTAACGGTGGTTGGGTAACGCGATATTTTTTCCCAGCTATCTTGTTGTCTACTGGTTGTCTATTCGACTTCTTTATATCGATGTGAAATGCCGATTTTCAATCCTAAATTCGAATTTCATGTTAGTCTCAGTACAAATACGGGATAGTTACTCATTTTTAGTTTTCAATTCGTAAACAAGGCATGGATTTAACGCAAAGATAGTAAGCCTCAAGTGGGAAACACCGCGATTTCGTTGCACTTTTAGGTCTTTAGTCGTTACAAACTTCATGGTTTTGGGTTTTAGGTTGGGTAATATATCAAGAAGTATGAAAAAGTATACATCTCTATGACAATGAACCAGGATTTTACCTGATAATCATCAGTGGAGGCAGCACTTCACGCAATGTTCATGAGAAAACAGCTGAGATCAGGCTAACTAAGAACAATACTGCAAAGAAGTAGTGTCTTAAAACTCAGGTTCCTCTTGTAAAATATGTGAAATTATAATAAAAACAAAGCTCTAATCGACCAACTAGAGCCTGTGCGCAAAAGAACGGATTTTTTCCGATCGAGTTGAAGGCTAGTAAAGCGCGACGGCGGAGGCGGACTTCAGATAGCACATTCGGTTTCTATCTACGCGACTTGAAACGAAAAATAACCAAGTTTGAGGGGTGTTCAAAAACCTACCCGCTATCAACAAAATTAGTTGGTAATGAGGCATTTGAAAAGAAAAACTACTATTATTTATTTCACCAGTATTTCAGTAATTTTGAGGTGCCCAGTAGTGTTACATTTATAGGAAGGTTAGGCTGGTGACGTGTGCCTTTAGGTCCCCAAACGGGTGACGTTAAATGAGCCATTCTAACGTACGACGTTGCTAACGTCCCCTCAAGGTCACGTACTCTTGGGTACGGTAAGGTGACGTTAAGGGTACGTAGTGGTCACCAAAAACTCTCTATTGATTCGCGAGATATTATATTTGGCCCACGTCGCACAAAAATCATGATGCACGGCCTCCATAGCCTGTTTACTGTGAAAGCCGAGGCCATTTCCGTATTTGGTACAAAATTCTTCCACATGAGAGAAAACCGTGTGAACTTTTGGAGTGACTGGAATATCCAAAGATAAATATGATGCTTTGAATTCATTGATGTATTCAATGAATTTTGGATCCAGCTTGACTGAGAAAGATGCTTTGACAACTTCATTGAACTTCTGGAAAGCATCAACGTATTTTAAACAACCCATGCTACAGTTTGAACGCAACAAATCAAGTTTCTGTAGCAAAATGCGGCAACTATTTCCTTTGAACGAATTCGTTGATGCTTCCCAGAAGTTCAATGAAGTTGTCAAAGCATCTTTCTCAGTCAGGCTGGATCCAAAATTCATAGAATACATCAATGAATTCAAAGCATCATATTTATCTTTGGATATTCCAGTCACTCCAAAAGTTCACACGGTTTTCTTTCACGTGGAAGAATTTTGTACCAAACACGAAAATGGCCTCGGCTTTTACAGTGAACAGGCTAGGAGGCCGTGCATCACGATTTTTCTGCGACGTGGGCTAAATATAAAGTATCGCGAATCAATTCTGAGTATGGACAACGTTTATTAAGAGCTGTATGCGAATATAATCATTATTTTGTTCAATAAAATGTTATTTTTGTTTTTCTAATTATATTTGATCACAAAATAGGTCAGAACTATGAAACTAGATGAAGATTCTATTGTATAATGACACATAAATGATATTTTTTTCTGAATTTTGGCGGTTATAGCGTATTTTCATGATTAAAGTATCAATTAAAAATTCAAAAACTGAATTTAAAAAATCGGCTCAATGTCTGATTTTAGTTTTTGCTGAATTATAATCCTAACATATTCCCAAATCATATTTCGAAAGAAAATTTGAAGGGCAAGCACTTTGAGGTCAAATCCGATCGAGGACCACCGTGTGCGATTATGTATCGATTGTGCTCCGTTCGAGGTTTCGTCTTTTTCCAGGACGCCAGCCATATTTGCTTTACGGACAGACGTTTTTCTAGTTGTCATGTTAAAGTGTTGTTTTCTCGTCGAATCATGGATTTTATATCTTTCAAATATCTCTTGCGCGATGTCAACATAGAATCCACTGCAGCTCGGTTTTTGCAAAAAGTCCGCGTCATACCAACCGAAGTGTTGTGCATGAGCAACCACAAAATGAGGTTGGTTTACGCAACCACAAAAATGCAGATTAGTTGGAAATGTAGATCAGAATGAAGTGCATAGTTTGGTGGTCTGGATGCTCGCAAGCTCGCATCTCAAAAATACATGACATCAAGTAGTCAATCCCTACCTAACCCTACAGTAGAAATGAATAAAACACTAGAAACAGTAGAAATTAGAAATGATTGATTCCTATCAGTTAAAATGAAAAATCAGTCGAAATTATAAAACCGCTGGAAAACGGCGGAATATCGAATGTGTACCTACTAATCGATACATAATCGCATATTTCGATTATCTCAGTAATCGAACCTTCCGGCCCTATAATGCACTAGTACCGGCCCTTCTTCAGGCAAAACCTATAACAGAAGGAATCCTATCATAAAATCCATGATTCAGGGTGGATGACAACTCAAGCGTGATAAAAACTACTAGGTAGCCCTTATTGAGAGCAAAACGAAGATGGCCCACAACTACTGAGTTTCCAATTTCACATCTTTCGTTATGAGGTATAGAGTCGTCTTTTTATTTTTTTTAAACGTTGGAAAAAGATTATCAGGGACGTCTATCGATGTAGATGTAGATGTAGATGTAGGATAAAACTTTCAGGGCGGGGGTTTTGAGCCCCCAGCACGGAAGCCTGTTGGCTTATTGTACTTTCCTGAGAGTTTTTTGTTTAATCAAAGAGACTCAGCCCCCTGATGAGGGGTGGTAGGCTCTTGATTAATTGTTCGCTCGGAATGGAGCTCATCGGGGTTTGGGCCCCAAAGAGCTCAATTCTGCGATGGGTGAGTGCAGGGCACTCAAAGATTATGTGGGATGCCGTTTCGTCAGTCTCCTCACATAGTCTGCACAGGGTTGAGTTTTGTGTGACCCCTATGCGATGTAGGTGAAATCGTAGGGGTGCAAAACCGGTTATGAGGCCAACCAGTGTTTTTAGTTCCCTACGGTTTTTCCTAAGTAGCCCCTCAGTAATTTTGGTGTTGAGTTCAGCCACCATAAGTTTACTGTGGGTGTGTCCTTCAATATTGGCCCATCTTTTAGCGGTTTGTTGGTTGACCCACGTGTTGATGGTTTTTCTGAAGGTGGTTTTTGGTAAACCGACTGCTGGCTCAGGCCCTACGAATGGGGTTTGGGAGCCCCTTCTCGCGAGCTCGTCAGCCTTTTCGTTACCAATAATGCCTCTATGCCCCGGCACCCACTCCAGGCGAACCCGGTTGTGTTTGGCTAGGTTGTTGAGGGTTTGCATGCAGCACCATACCACTCGGGACGAGATGGTTGGAGCCGTTAGTGCTTTTATCGACGCTTGACTGTCAGAAAGGATGCGGACGTGGGCATTTTTATGCCCCCTCCTAAGACTCTCCACAGCTGCTGCCTCGATTGCCACAATTTCTGCCTGGAATACAGAGGTGTGTTGCCCAAGTGGAAACGAAGTGTTCCACCTGGGTTTGGCCCCATGTATTCCTGCGCCAGTTCCTGCTTCCATTTTTGACCCATCTGTGAACCAGATGATGTCATTGGAGCAGCAATTGTTCTCCCATAGCCCCTCTCTTGTAATGATTGACGTGTAGAGATGGGGTTGGGAGAGAGTTTTGGGCATGATATCGGCCACCATGTCGAGTAGTGGTTCTTGTATCAGTTCCAATATATTGGTATGACCTCGGTGAGGGGTTGTCCGCCAAGAGCCATTCCATTTCAGTCTCAGGGAGGCCATAATGGCCTGACCTTGTATGAAGATATCCACTGGGGGTAGACCCAGTAAAACCTCCATGGTTGCTGTGGGTGTACCATGCATTGCTCCGGTGATGGTTAGACAGGCCAGTCGCTGGATGCTGGTGAGAGTTCGTCGTGCTCCCACCTGACTCGCCTTGTGCCACCACACAACGCAACAGTACGTTATTATGGGTCTAACAATGGCGGTGTAAATCCACTGGACCATCCGCGGTTGAAGCCCCCATACTTTCCCACATGTACGTTTAGCGCACATGAGGGCTCCTTTGCATCTGTTTGCAATGTATCCTAGGTGTTTATTCCAGGTGAGTTTTGTATCCAGGTATACACCCAGATATTTGACCTCACGTTGAAAGGGCACCCTTGAATTAAAGAGAAGAGGTTCTGAAAGGCCCCTCAAATCTCTTTTTCTGGTAAAGGTTACAAGTGTGGTTTTGTTGGGGTTTACATTTAGGCCCTCAGTGCCACACCAATCCTCCACCACTTTCAGAGCTGACTGAGCCAGATCTGAGACTACTCCAACGAATGGTCCCCTAATCAGGATGACCACATCGTCGGCGTAGCCTTGAGCGTAAAAGCCGAGTGTGTTGAGTTGTTCAAGTAAAGAGTCCACAACGAGGTTCCACAACAGTGGGGAGAGTACCCCCCCCTGCGGGCAGCCCCTCGCCACAGACACCTCCACTGATTCCCCAAGGAGCTCAGCATTTACCGTTCTACTCGTAAGCATAGTTTTTATCCACCTACATATGGTGTTGTTTATATTGTGCCTTTGAGTAGCCCTTATAATGGAGGTTACTGAGGTTGAATCAAATGCCCCCTCTATGTCCAAGAATATTCCTATTGCAAATTCCTTGTCAGCCAGCACAGTTTCCACCCTGGTGACTAGGTGGTGCAATGCGGCTTCACAGGATTTGCCTTGTTGATAGGCAAATTGATTGGGGTGAATGGGCCTCTCTATTAAGGAGGTTTCCCTCAAGTGTCTATCGACAAGTTTTTCCAACGCCTTCAAATTGAAGGATGTCAGACAGATGGGTCTAAATGCTTTTGCCTGGTTATACCAAGGTTTCCCTGGCTTTGGCAAGAATATGACCCTTGCTTGACACCATCTTCTGGGGATCGTGCCTGTTGCCAGGCTCGCCCTAAAGAGAGCACCTAGTATCCTAACGACATTGTCCCCCCCTTCTTGTAGAAGTTTCGGGATGATGCCGTCCGGGCCAGGTGATTTATAGGGGTCAAATGAGTTGATGGCCCACATCACTCGCTCTTTGGTGACTACACTCTTTGCCACTTCCCAGTCTAAGGGAGAGGATTTCCCGCCATTAGTGCGGGCTGGTGGGTCAGAGTCTGTACCTAGAGCATTTATTACTAAACAGCCAGGGAAGTGGGTCTCCAGCATGAGTGCCAGAGTGTCCCCAGCTGTTGAGGTATATTCTCCATTTGGTTTCACAAGTGTCCCAATTGGATTGATAGGATCTTTAGCAAGGATTCGCTGGAGTCTGGCGCACTCAGAGGCACTTTCTACCTCTTCGCAGAACCTCCTCCATGCTTCCCTTTTTGCTATTCTAATAAGTTTCCTATATTCAGCTAATTTGGTCTTATAATCATCCCAATAGCCGGTCTTTTTGGCTCTGTTGTACAGTTTGCCAGTTTCACGTTTGACAGCTTCTAGTTCCGTATTCCACCAGGAAACCTGGATTGGCGAGGGCCCAGTTGTTGTCAGGGTGTGATTGTTGTATGAGGCGAGTAGCGCGCTTTCCAGCTCTTCCGCCAGGGCCTCGATATCATTGTTATTGTGTATTTTGGTCCGAATTTCTCTCAACCTGCCCTCTACTTCCTCCTTGTAGTTCTTCCAGTTCGTTTTCCTAGGATCTCTATGTACTTGTCGTGTTTTACCCAAACCTTGGATTACCACGACAATGTACATGTGATCAGAATAGGAGGGGATATCGGATACGAACCATTTTTCAATTTTTCTTTCAAGCAGAGGGGTTGTGATGGTAATGTCGAGAACTTCTTTCCTGGATGAGGTTACAAATGTTGGTTTGTTTCCCCGGTTTGCCAAATATAAATCATTGGCTACCAGGTAGTCAAATAACAGGTCCCCTCGTGTGTTGATGTCAGTGCTTCCCCACGCACTATGGTGGGCGTTGGCATCTGCACCCAAAAGTAGCTGCATGTTGTCATTGCGGCATTTTTCAATAAGGTTAGCCACTTCTTCTGGTGGAGGTCCTCTTGAAGTATCTGCATCTCCTGGGAAGTACGCTGAGGCAGTGACTATATGCTCCCTATGGTTGCCTTCCTCGAGGATGATTTTCACTGCAACTAAGTCTCTGAAACAGAACTCAGATGTTTGTTTAAGAACGTTGGAAAAAGATTATCAGGGACGTCTATCGATGGTTAGGGATGGTTGAGAGAGGTTCCGGCCAACGGCCAATCCCAGGAAAATTCACCAAAATCGGACTATAACTTGGTATAGTTTTGGGTGTGATAAGGAACCACCACAGACAGACACTTAACAAAACTTGATCAGCAAGCTCTAAATCGCGAAAAACAAGTAGACATTTTTATTTTGAAAGACAAATATTTTTTCGACCTCGCACGACACAAAGCCTCTTCGGGAATCCACGAAAGATGCGTACAGCGAAATAAGCGTACTTCAGGAATCTTGCTTAAGATGCGTACGGGATCAAGTTTTGATAGATGGTGATGTTATGTTGTCAAAACATTTTATTGGCGGTCTGGATGATCACAAGCTCGCATCTCAAAAATACATAACATCAAATTAGGCTGGTCTCACACTAGAACGACTTTTGGTCGCACGTAGTCGCACGATTACGCACGAACTTTCCTGATTTCAGGAACGTTATCAGCGCTCTCAGAGTGGAACCGACTTAGTCGTGCGACTACGTGCGTGTAGATCCGATCTGGGACTCGATCCCATTCACCTGGGAGTTCATGCGATTTTCGTGCGACTTTGTGAAAAGGGAGAGTGTTTGAGCGAGTTTTGTAAATTAATAATGGACACAAAAAAAAACAAATTATGTTGATTCAAGAATTTAAGATTCGCCATGCTCTTCTCTCTTCAGGAATATGTGATTTACCCATTTTGTTTTTCTTGAACGTCTTTTCCCCCTCCTCATTACCACACTACTAATCTCAACAACGTGAAATACACTGCCAAGGAAATGGCACATGAGCTTCCTCGTGACCTTCCCAGTACGTCACCATTAAATTCCAGAAAACTAGAAACGACCGGTTCTGGCATCAGGGAATTAATAAGGTGGGAAATTGGAAGCTGAATGGTACATATAATAAATGAAATTAATAAGGAAAATTTTGATTTTAATATGGGACCATCCAGGATGTAGCCCGCATGTTCCCTGAAAATTTCGTCTAAATCGGATAAAAAATCTAAATACGATTCGTATGGCGCCTCAAGGGACTCTACCGGGATCATCTCTGAAAATTTGAACAAAATCCGATAAAATTAACTAAGCTGTGACCGTAACAAAAACATCACTTTCGCGCATGCGCCTAGCGTCGTACCGCTGCTGATGATCGCAAAGAATGTGATACGGGACCTCAATAAACCTTGCCCGCATCATCCCTGAAAATCTGGCCGAAATCCGTTCACAATTGCCTGAGTTATGACCGAAACAAGAAAATTTTGTTTGCGCCTGCGCAGAGGCTACCGTTGATTCGATCATGACGGAACTGATAGGGGACCATGTAGAGCTATACCCGCACGATCCCTAAAAATTTGAAGAAAATCGCATCAAAATTGTGGAAATTACGGTTGTTGCAAGGACCGTAACAAGAATATTTTCGTACCGCTAGTGCAATTATGATGATAGTCTTATGGGACCTCAAGGGACCTTACCCACATCATCCCTGAAAATCTGACCGAAATCCGTTCAACATTGACCGAGTTATGACCGTCACAAGGAATTCACGTTAGCGCCTGCGCAGAAGCTACCGTTGATTCGATCATGATGAAGTTGATAGGGGACCATCTAGAGCTTAACCCGCACGATCCCTGAAAATTTGGTTAAAATCGGATCAAAATTGTGGAAGTTATGGCTGTTACAAGGAAATGTGGACGGACACACAGACAGACAGACAGACACGAAACCAAATTTGTTCAGGAGGCTCTGAAACGCAAAATGCGAGTGGAAATTTTGATTTTGGAGCAAAAAATGTTTTTTCATTTCGAAAGTGAAAACAAAGCTTCCGCTGCCTTGCAGTCTCGGAAGCAACAATCCGTTCATATTTTACATAAAATATTCAACACAAAAACTGCAACGAAATTCAAGGCACACTCACTTCCCGTCAATAGCTAGCGACTGCGACAAGCCGCTCCTAATGCGAGAGCTCAAGTCGGACGACCAAGTCTACGTTAGGTCGCCCGTAGTCGACAGTCGTACGTAGTCGGTTCCAGTGTGAGACCAGCCAAATGAATCCCCAAGTAAAAATTCAGATTAGTTTGACAAATAGGTCAGAATGATATTCACAGTTAAAGGGTCTGGATGCTCACAAGCTCGCATCTCAAAAATAAATAACATCAAGTAAGTAGTCAATCTCTTAGCATAAATTCAGATTAGTTGGACAAACTTACCGCTTACCCTCGTCAATAGCTACTGTGGGGACCTACCTACAGCAAGATGAATCAGTATTTATTATTATTTTATTCTTCAGTTTTTGATTTCATCATCAAATTACAACCAGTAACCATGCCGTCATACTGGTAACTAGGGATATTCAAACAATAAAAAATTATTCGCTTCTCAGATCTCGTTCGAGTAAATTGTCCTAATTAAAAAATCTATTTTATTCCAATTTAATATCATTCTACTTGTCCCTCAATTTTAATAGTTCAGTGTTCCAAATCCAATTCAAATTTGTGTAGTATATTTCCACAAAAATTACTGGAGTGATACCCCACAGCAACTGTTTCCTCATGTAGGTACGCATATTTCGCTGGTACGCATTTTTCGTGCCACTATCTTCGGCAGTGAGGAAGCGAAATAACAGAATACAGATCAGTAGGAAATCATTCCGTGTTTTGTATTGGCTAATCGGCCGACGACCCACCATGACCATTGGTAACAAGCTGCTTCTTTACAATCAAGTACCCAAGCCAGTTTAGATGTATGGAGCGCAGTTGTGGGGCTGCACAGCTCCAACCAATAGACCGATCATTCAACGTTTCCAGAACTCTGTACTACGATGTATCACTGATGCGTCGTGGCACTTCCGAAATGAGGCACTCCACCGTGAACTTCAAGTTGACAGTGTAGATGAGGTGATCAAAAAGTGAGCAACGGCTCATCTTGCCAGACTAAAATATCAGGTGAATGAGGAAGCTGTAAAGCTCCTGGATGTTCAAGACCTAACTCGACGCCTTAAGCGTTTGAAGCCACATGAGCTTGTTTAGGAAGTGAATGAGATATGTTCGAGAGACAAGGGACAAAATTATGCATCTCAGGTCTTGAATAGTGTATTATAGTAATATAAGTCAGATTTATATTGTTAATGAGATTACTCGGTGCAATAAAAGCTTCAAAAAATTCCACTATCTGCTTTACAAGCAGATACCATGTTACATGGATTTGTCTTTGATTGGGGATTTCATAACGGTTGTCCTCGAGAGTTGTAAACAAATCCTTTAACTTTGGACTGCTTGTAGGCGACGAAATGTAGGATAAAGAATTTATTTTATTATTCTTGGAGACACAATAAGCATACTATACATACTATTAAAGTTATTTATCCAATACAGGCGCTATCATTTCTATGTTCATGATAGCCTGATTTTTCATTTTTTTAGCTCCTCCAGCATGAGTCTTTCTCATGATGCTATTGCTTTTCAATAACTAGGTAACAACATTATAACCGGTTTACTTAAGTTGGTAGTTTGGTCGGTTTTGTTGGAATTAGTCGGGATGCGGCCCAGGGAAAATAAATGAAATTATATAATTTATTTTTATTTGATAACGTTTCGTCCTCTTACTGAGGACATCTTCAGATCTTGCTTTCTTGACATTGATTTGCTTTGGTGAGCCACTGTTTTATTTGATAAATCCGTTAAATTCAGATGTTTATCAATTTTTCCTGGACGCACCAAGATCTGAAGATGTCCTCAGTAAGAGGACCAAACGTTATCAAATAAAACAATAAATGAAATAATTTCATTTATTTCCCCTGAGCCGCATCCCGACTAATCCCAACAAAACAACGGTTTACTTATAGAAATGTTGAAAATAACTGTGTAGAGAAGCCACTACAATGAGTTGTTGTTAACAGTCGACTGTTGTCAAGAGGATGAAAATGTTTCCTATGGAGTGGAGTAAATGATGCTATTGCTTTACGTTAAGAATATTGTAACCGGCTTACCTATTAAAATTGTTTATAGTCCAATCAACTTAGTTTAGGAATGTAGCCAGGTACGTGAGGAGGGGGAAATTGGTAGCTTGAGATGTGAACATTTATCACATAAATCAAGCGCTTTCCAACGAGTGGCGAACAATTTCTGTGCGATGAAAACTGCAGAAGTTACATTCCCCTAGCAACGGCTGGGTTGTACGTGAACATCATTAGAAATTGTGACATCAACTTTTGCGTGACGAAAATTTTTGGTTGACCCCCAGAGCAAAGACATCTATGTCAAAAAAAAAAAAAAATTCCGTGTTTTGTGACTTGCGAGAGTGACAAATTTTTGTCGACAATTCCACACTTATCAACTGCTTTTCATGAATTCAATACAGGAAAGGAGAAAATAGAAAAGAAACGAGTTCCACTATCTGCTTTACAAGCAGATACCATGTTACATGGATTGGATATGTCTTTGATTGGGGATTTCATAACGGTCGTCCTCGAGAGTTGTAAACAAATCCTCTAACTTTGGACTGTAGGCGACGAAATGTAGGATAAAGAATTTATTTTATCATTCTTGGAGGCACAAAAAGCATACCTACTAACTACTATAAATTAAAGTTATTTCTCCAGTACAGACGCAATGAGTTGTTGTTAACAGTCGACTGTTGTCAAGAGGATGAAAATGTTTCCTATGGAGTGGAGTAAATGATGCTTTACGTTAAGAATATTGTAACCGGCTTATTAAAATTGTTTATAGTCCAATCAACTTAGTTTAGGAATGTAACCAGGTACGTAAGGAGGGGGAAATTGGTAGCTTGAGATGTGAACATTTATCACATAAATCAAGCGCTTTCCAACGAGTGGCGAACGATTTATGTGCGATGAAAACTGCGGAAGTTCCATTCCCCTAGCAACTGCTGGGTTGTACGTGAAAAACACTGAAATTGCGACACAAATTTTGCATCACGGAAATTTTTGGTTGACCCCCCAGAGCAAAGACATCCATGTCAATACAGATAAAACTTCTTTTTTTCGACAAATTCGTCGACACTATACAGGCAACAGCTCTTAGTCAATTTTCGAGACTCTTTTATTGTTCGATCCCACTTTTAGTAAAGTTCAATCAATCGATTGATTGATTGATTGATAGTCAAGTTGTGCAACAAATCTCGGACGTTTTGAATTTGTCTTCGGGAGGTAATTAACGATCCGCTTTAGCGCTGTCCAAACTGTAGTTTTCAAACAATTTCCGTAATTCATCAACCAACTTCTTTAACCAGATTTCAGACCAGTTGGACAACAAACCTTGGAAGTTTCAAACTAATGATCGGTGAGGGTGAATCGATGTAACAATTCCGATAAATCATTCTATTTTCACTTGTCTCAAACGTTTTTATTTATTTTGTTTTCTTTTTTCAATCTCTCGGTTAAGATGTGCGAAAAATCGTAAATTTTATTTTGATGACGGTTTGTGAGGAGGAGTAATGGTGGGGTAAATGAACTGCACTAAGTAATTTTTTTTTTTTTTTTTTTAATTTATGTTTTACTATTTGCTCGAAGCATTTCGTCTCTGTGAAACCATTCTCAGTATATTCGAATTTCAAGAATTGGATGGGGGAGGGGATACTGATAGATTTTTACCAATATTTTCACCATCTTACCGTGAATCTATCACAATGTAAAACCAGTTCATACTGCAAGACGGTTGTAAGGGAGCGAGATGGGTGAATTGATCGAAGCACATTCATGTTGGATTATATGGAGGGGTGCGAACTTTTGTTATTTCGTTATTATTGCTATTTTTTTCGGAAACCAAAAAAATCGGTTGCGAACAGTAGCGCCGTTCATGAAGAAGAAGGATGTTTTGAAGGAAGGATGTTTATATATATATATATATCACTTGAAGAATTATTATTTTTTTTTCCGATTTAATTTGCTTTGAACAACAATCTCATCCTTTTGTTTGCAACGCTTCATTTTTAGGCGCAATAACGGAGTTTTTGTTTCAATCCTAAGGAGAGTAGTTACAATCTCAATCCTAGATGATACATTTTACAATGAAAATTCTCAAAAATTTCGATTAAACAATTTTTGGAGCCATTGCAATAGCTTAATGTTCAACAAAATTTCGCAAAAATAATTAAAAGCTAGAGATCTTGAGGAAGGTGGCATAGGTGGGGGCATCAGAAACTTTTCTAAAACTAGAAAGGCTCAGTTCAGCCTCAATCGGAAATTCGTGGAATTCGTTGCGGTCCAACGATTTACACAGGTTACCTAGGTAGGTACTTCACGGAAATCCTCGTGAGGCGAGCCTCTTCAGTTTTGTTCTTCGTTCAATCATACATATATTTTTCACATAAAAAGTTGATGGAGCAATGTGCTCAGTTGTCTGATTCGAGGAAACTACACCGCTCACAAACAACTTCTCATTTTTAGCGAATGTTGAAGAAATACTGTTAGCTATAAATGCATTCGTTGATTCTATTTTATTTTATTTTTTAGGTTTTTGATTTAAATCAAGATTTTAAATGGTCTTTTTAAATCGTGATTTAAATCACGATCAAACAACCCTGCAGCTTAGTACTGGAATGAAGAGCCGAATCTGCAGAGGGAATTGGGGTGAGCACATCCATTCATCAATGTCCGTATGCTTAAAAATTCCCAATAAATTGCGAATAGTGTGAACGTGAACGGTGCCATTTATACGTATCCATGTCACGATGTATCCAGCGTGTAGCGTCGATATTATAGAAACTAAGGGAAAAGGGTGATTTTAGCATGGAACATGCTTTAGCCTTAGATTAACTAGCGAAAAACGTTACGCGGATGTGTCAAGAAACCTTGGACTAACTAGCAAAAAACTTTACGCGGATGTGTCACAAAATGTTGACACAAAATGTCTTTGCTTTGGCACATTAAAATAAAAAACATTCAAGAAAAAGTGTCCTCGAAAAGCGTTACCTACATTGACATGGTATGTCTTTGCTCTCGGGGGTCAACCAAAAATTTCCGTCACGCAAAATTGATGTCACAATTTCAGTGTTTTTCACGTACAACCGTTGCTAGGGGAATGGAACTTCCTCAGTTTTCATCGCACAAAAATCGTTCGCCACTCGTTGGGAAGCGCTTGATTTATGTGACAACTTTTCACATCTCAAGCTACCAATGTCCCCCTCCTTACGTACATTCCTAAACTAAGTTGATTGGACTATAAACAATTTTAATAAGCCGGTTACAATATTCTTAACGTAAAGCAATAGCATCATTTACTCCACTCCATAGGAAACATTTTCATCCCCTGACAACAGTCGACTGTTAACAACAACTCATTGCGTCTGTATTGGAGAAATAACTTTTAATTTATAGTATGCTTTTTGTGCCTCCAAGAATGATAAAATAAATTCTTTATCCTACATTTCGTCGCCTACAGTCCAAAGTTAAAGGATTTGTTTACAACTCTCGAGGACGACCGTTATGAAATCCCCAATCGATGACATATCCATGTAACATGGTATCTGCTTGTAAAGCAGATAGTGGAACTCGTTTACGAGTTTCGGTACGGTTTTTTACGATAATTTTCACTTACAACCAAGCAGTTGCTAGGGAAATGAAACTTTTGTAGTTTTCATCCCACAAAATTCGTTGACCGTTCGTTCGAAAGCTCTCGATTTATTCAACCTTATTATGTTTACTACTGCGAAGTGCGTGGCCAACAAGCTGAGTTATGAGCATGTTAACTGAAAATTGTTTACATACAGGTGATCATTCTCAATAATTGAATCATGAACATGATTGCAACCGCTTGTTAATTTCTGATGATATCATTGAGCTGGTGTTTCGATGATTTGATTCATAGCAGGATACGAATATTGCGAGAACGGTTTGATTTGTGAAGCTGTGGTTAAATCATTTTATAATAGGTAATTTCTATACTTTACACTCAAGGAAGCTGTAATTTCGTATGTAGCCTCTTTAGGGCATTTACTTGAAGATGCCCAGGGTCCGGATCAGATTAGTGGCTCTTAAAGCTCATTTCTATGCTTTACACTCTAAGAAGCTGTAATTTCGTATGTAGCCTCTTTAGGACATTTACTTGACGATGCCCAGGGTCCGGATCAGCTGAGTGGCTGATCTTGCATACGAGTCTGCAACTAAAGACATAAAATGTCCCAATGTGTTGCAGACTCGTATGCAAGCGATTCTTTCACTAAAAGCTCTGATTTAGATTATGTATTTTTCTTTTGATTTTCACGTACAACCAAGCCGTTTATTTATTTATTTACGGGCAAGCCCAACGACACATAGAAACAAAAACCAAAGAACATACAAGAAATACAAGACAGAACACAATACTAAAATAATAATTCAGAACATAATGAGGAAATTAACAACAAGTGAAACCAGATAGGTGATGATTTTCCCGTTGCTGGGGAAATTAAAGTTCTTTAGTTTCCAATGGACAAAAAACGTTCTCCACTCGTAGGAAAGCTCTCGACTAACCACGCATTTCATTCGTACTTGTTCTTCTATTCATGTCGCAGTTTTATATTTACTTACGTTATAAATGGATATAGTAAACAATGCCGCTTGTTTTGTTGTCACTTGGTTGAGAAGTTAATCTTGGTTAATAGTAATTGTTGACGCTCACCATAACAGAAAATTACCTACCTAGGTACTCGGGTCTGATTTCGAATAGTAAAACATTTATGTCGTAGTTATACATTTATTTATATTTACGAATTAGCGGGAAGAAAGCATGTTCCATGTTTTAGCATTTTAGCCGAAGGCTCAAAGCGGAAAGCAACCGGGGGGGTCCAGGGGAGCGGAGCCCCCCTGGCCGGGTCAAGGGGCGGAGCCATTTGCGAGGCCCGAAGGGCCGAGTTTATTTATTTATATTTTTTAATTCATTTTATTTATTAATTTAGGTGCGTAGTCTGTGCAACAAAATTAAAATGAAAATCTTGAGAAACATGGATATGTCTTAGCACTTGGGGTTAGGTATTCCAAATTTTCGTCCGGCAGTTTCCAAACTGCTGACGCTTTGACAAAGAAAAGTAAAGTCAATGTGCATGAGAATGAGTCCAGATGTAATATAGATACATCTATCAAAAACTCCAGAGGAATCGAAACAAGAAATTATTCAATTTATAATAAAGCCTGTGATTGAATAACGCGTTCGACACGGGATCTGATCTTCTACTCCTGTCAGGGGGGATGTCAGTCGTCATGCTTGTCAGTTCTGCCGCTGGGCATCATCCGGATCGAGTCGCTACACGGAGCTCAACTAGTTACTCCATCACGTCATACGTGACCACAACCCTTTTACTTGGGAAACCGATTCACAACACTTTTCCTGGCAACCAATTAAAGATGAAGTTTTATTTACGAGACCTTCTCGAACGATCAAGTTTGTCCCCCACCCCGGCAACTGCTTGGAACCGTTCCCTACAAGAAGAACTGTGAGTTCTTCAATTCCATGTAGGTCAGATTGAAGTGTACAGTTTGGTGGTCTGGATGCTCGCAAGCTCGCATCTCAAAAATACATAACATCAAGTAGTCAATCCCTTAGTAAAAATGCAGATTAGTTGGATATGTAGATCAGAATGAAGTGTATAGTTTGGCGGTCATAACACGATCACATAACAGTTTAGAAACGTAAATGTGACTTTTCATTTGTGATTCATGAGCTCACACGCGTTGAACCGAATTGAAGAACTCACAGTTCTTCTTGTAGGGAACGGTTCCAAGTAGTTGCCGGGGTGGGGAACAAACTTGATCGTTCGAGAAGGTCCCGTGTTTTATTTGGCCATTACAAGCAATACAACGTAAACGTGTATTATTAAAACGAAAAATGACAGTAATTATATCTTATCCATTAAATGTGAAGAGAAAAATGTCAATTACAGGCCTGTAAAAGCAACAAGAGGAGTCTTCGCTCGCTATTTCTGATGGGGTGATCGACGCTATAACTCGAGAATCCTAATTAGGCAAAAATAGATTTTATCAATGATTTTTTGAGGTTTTGAAATGTAATCAGGTAAGTAATGAAGTCAGAAGTCGCCCTAACGGGAGGGCAACATTGACAATTTTGCTTAAACTTTGATTTACAGTGTTTAATAATCAGCATTGATTACAAAAATAAAACAGATACGTGAGTACCTACTCGTTTATATTCAAATGACCAGGAATGTTCAAAAGTTCTAAACTACCACCTTAATAAAAATAACCATGTAATTATGTACTCAGAAGATCTGAAAGACTACTTTCTCAAATACCTGTTCAGAAACTAGTTACCAAGAATCCTCCCATCTCATTGCCAGAATTACCCGGTCATCTGGAAAAATTAGGAATCAAACACACTCCCTGTCAGGTAGGAAAAGTTACCTAGGAAAATAGTCTGATGTTTGGGAAAGGGAAAAGAAATCTACTGACGACTTGTCAAATCAATATCTCTGCATAAGGCATTTGAGGGGCTCAGTAGTATCTAATACTACAGAGAAGAGTAGGAGCTACATTTTCTTCATGGATCGACTATTAAAAAAACCGTTTTTGACATCCACAACACAATTTTTCCATTTTGCATTTTTGCCCTTTGCTATTTGCTTCATTTCTAGGAAGAGAAATACATACATGAATTGCGATATTGCAACCAGAATTATTATGAATGAATTATTGTGATCAGTAAGTTGTGGACTTAATTTCATCTTCGATCTGTGTTAGAATGTAAAGAGCGGTATCTTTGTCCAACCGAAACCTGAATAAAAATACGCACTCCTCCCATATTAGTAGGTGATTTACACGGGATCTACTTGGTATATACGGTCTTCTTTTCCATTCAACGAATTGCTTCGATAGAATCTTCGCCTTGGCTGCTATTTGAAGACATCCCAAAATATCCATTCCATTGGAAGGTACAAAAATAAAGAAAATCAAACGAGATTCAAATAAGATTTTTGTGAATAAATAAACTTGTTTGAGGTTAGAAAGCCCTAGACATATCATTAACCTCTAGTTATAATTGTTATCCAGCCATCCAAGGACCAGATAAATTAAAAAGCCGGATAGGTTTAACTAGGGGTGGATAAACACCCCCTATTGTGTTATCTGGAGGATAAGGCTATCCCTGAGATAAATCCACCTTATCCATTGGATAAATGAGATTGATAAACCGGCCCTAAGTGCACTTAGTGTGCGTGTGAGTGAGCCATATTTGAAGTATCATATTTGAATTCTATGCTGCAACTTCCCACCCCACCTGTCCATCCCACTCATATCAACGAGCACCCAGTACGAAGGTGCAGATAAACAATAACAGTTACTTCAAAACGAAACAAGGAAAATAACAAACCGCAGTGAATTAATATGTGGTGTTTTTTCTTCGTGTCAAAACTAATAGTTCTCATTATCTCGAGAGGGTTTCGCTCAGTCAGGGGTATCTACACTTCAATCCAATGTCCTTTGCATCACGCAACCACAGCCTGTTGCATGTACAGGGAAGCCCTAAGCCCCCCTTCACGTATAATGAACTATTAAGATAACGGTTGTTTGATTGAATTATTTGATGAGGACTTGAAAAATAGTTAATTTCAACAGCGTGTAGTGGAAACTCATAACTTACTGACATCAATTCCCCGATAATAACCATCGATTATCGTTATTAGGCGTTCGGAATTCTGTCCATTGGGGTTGGCAGGGTTCGTTCATTTTGGTTCGGTCACCAATATGAGTACCTAACATTAATAATATTTTTTGGTTAAATGAAAGGCATTGGGCTGGATGAAAAGTTCAACGGTAAAAAGAAGCGTCTGTTAGTTGTGAGTGGCACATGACTTCCTCGTTTCCGTGATTATACCAAGGTATATTGGTATAATAGGTATACTGGCCTGAGTGGAGTCCTTCAGGACCTTTGCCCGGTTGGCCCTTTTGTGACCCAACTTTCAAGGATGGACCGCATTGTGGTCAATCGGGTTGCTACTAGCCATACACGTCTTACCCATGGACACCTGCTTTGTGCAGGTGCTCGTGATGTTGTGTGTGTAAGATGTGAGGGTGATCTGTCCATCCTCCACTTTTTAGAGGATTGCCCAGCTCTTATGGACCTCAAGAGTCCTGCATAGACCCCATCAGTGGGTTGATGTCCTATCTGGGCCAGACAAGGTCCACTCCCTGTTAACGTACCCTGAGAGCCGAAGAGCTCTACTACGAACTGTGATATTTTTAATCTGTGATATATTTATTTCCACCTAGCCATAGCTTCATTTCACCTATTTATCTAGTCTTAGTTATAGCTTAGAATCGTGCCAGTTTTAGTGACTCACTTGACACCTGGTGCAATGCCGCTAATGACCCTTCAGGTTGAGATGCGGCTAAATTCTTAAATTGAAAAAAATATATACCTAGGTTGTACTCGAAGAATATTTTAAATATAAGCTTGAAAGATTCCATATCGGGTCTTTAGGTATGGTTGGAAGAAATAGTAAATTGAGATGGAGCGAGATATATCAAAATCGGTCAGTCAGGCAAAGAGAAAATGATGCTTGTTGGAGGTCACATTTGTGCATGCGCAAGAGCTACAAGGATGTCGACAGCGATGAAGTTCAGTGGGAATCATCTACAGCCTAAACTGTTTAATCCCCGAATGTTATCGAAATCGGATGAAAACTGAAGGAATCTTGATTGTTATGGGGATTTTAGATTCACGCATGCGCAGCAGCTACGTACTAAATATACACATATATATATATGGAGTGATCAAATCGTCCATTTCCCAACTGCCCCCGAATATGACTGCCCCCAGATCGGACGAATAGGTGATAGTGAAATAATGTTTGATGTGGATGAGGTTTGGGTGCACAGAGTGAAGTATTTAAATTTATTTGATAACAACGAAACTGACCGGGGAATTCCTAAAGCTTCTCCCACACTCTCCCTGGAAATTTCATCAAAATCGGATTTAAAAAGTTCCAGTCATGCAGTATAATTGTATGAGCGAATTTTCGCAAATGGTCTTAGCTGTATTATATTATAATATGTTACCTTGTTTTGAAATTTTAGCACTTGGAGTGCAATGAAATAGTTAACTACTAATTTTAAGGCAACAAAACTCATTCAAAATAATAATATATTCTGCAATGCAATGAAGATTTGTGTGCGATCATCCAGACCACCAAACTATACACATCATTCTGACTTATATGACCAACTAATCCACTTTTTTATTAAGGGATTTACTACTTGATGTTATGTATTTTTGAGATGTGAGCTTGCGAGCATCCTGACCACCGAACTATACACATCATTCTGACATATATATCCAACTAATCTGAATTTTGACCAAGAGATTGACAACTTGATGTTATGTATTCTTGAGATGCGAGCTTGCGACCATCCAGACTATTACACTAGACATCCATCTAATGTATTTACACGCAAGATGGATTTAAATATAGCATGGGGACACATACGGAACTTTTTGACTAGGCAAATAGTTCCTTATTTGTCTCCACTTTTTTCAATTCCATATTTTTTATGTACGCAAAGGAGAAAGTTAGCATATGATTTTAACTTCCAGAACCACCCCAATAGCTGAATCAACTCTTTTAGAGAATTTTCGTAGAAAACTACTATTGCGATGGCTCGGAAAATTTGAAAATCAAAATTTTTGAAAAATGTCATCATCGAAATCCGTTTAGAGGCATTCTGAAACGAATCCTTGAGAGTTTAACGTTTTCTGATATGTATATATATATATATATATATATATATATATATCCTTCCAGACGATAATTCTCCTTAGGATTGAGATAAAAATTTCGTTCTTGCGTCAAAAAATCAAGCTTTCCAAACGAAAGGATGAGTTCGTTGGCCAGCACTTTTAGTGTACATTAAATTGGTCACATTTAAAAAAATGTATTAAAAAAAAATCAATAAAAATAACAAAAAACGGCTAAAAATTGTTGAATTTATATTTTTTAGCAAATTATTGCTCAAATAAAGTTTACCAACTATAAAATAGAACATTTAAAACTGTATGAACAAATTTATGCTGAAAATGTACTTGAAATTTGCTAAAAAATCGATAAAAATGTTTTAAAAAAGTAACAATTTAAAACCTCCATTTGAATAGAAGATTATTATTTATAATACGTTTTTTGCCATAAAAATAATAGTTGACAATTTCCTTGCACTCAAAAAGCTCAAATTTCAAAACAATTCAACATTATACACTATGATAATTTACGAAAATTCGCTCATACGATCATGCTGCATGACCGGAACTTTTTTAGTCTCTGTTCAGTATAACTTAAATAATGTTTTCTCAGTATACCCCAAAGTTTTTTCATAGTTTTCTCAGTATACCCAAAGATGTTGTATACGAGGATATGAAATAAGCGTCCAAATACAGTTTTCCAAGCCCTGAAGATGAAATATAAATATTTCGAAACGTCGGCCTAGAATATAGACTCTTCATTGACAAACCCTCGAGAAACCCGAAACGTTTTACATATAACTGAATAGTTCAAAAGTATACTGGGATTAATTCTCATGATATATATATTTTTTAAATTTTATTCTCATGCCGAAAAATTATCTAATAGGCTCAGGCAATGTGTATTTATATTTTACAGAACCAGAAATATACTCTCTGCCAAATTTTTGAAAATGATTTACTATGCTTTAGTTCACTCTTACATCGCATCGCTATTGCGTGGGGATGTACCTACAAATGTCACTTGAGTCCGGTAGAAACAGCCCAGAAACTTATTTTAAAAATCATGCTAAAATAAACTATCCTGTATTCAACCGAAAATTTATTTTTTAGAATCTGAAGTATTGAACGTAAAACAAATCATCGATTTCCAAATTGCAAAATATTTTATTAAGAAACATCTATTGAAAAAAAGTATTTCGTATCATGCTACTAGAAACCCTATTAGATTTGAAGTGCCATTTAGTCGGAGCAAGCTGTGTTCAATACAAGGGCCTTGCAGAGGCCCTAATATCTTAAATAAGATACCGAATAACTTATTAGAATCGCCGTTTACTCTAAAAAAGAGAAGAGATCTAAGAACACACATACTTCAAAACGGTATTTAACCCTCTCATCTTTACATGAACTCATCATTTTTTTCCTCAAATACATCTGTCTCTCAACTTTCTGTTTCACATTTTAATTCTTATTTTAGATTGAAATATGCTTTAAGCCCTTCATCTAGATTCAACACAACCTTGTAAATCTACTTCGTAATAGAAAATAGACAACAAGTTAATATTGCTTATTAAAATTGTAGAAATGCCCACGCACAGGATTTCCTTTGTGGGTTTGTAGATTACTCTTTTTACCATTGGGTCATTCCATGTCAAATCAACACACTTTATATTTAAATTTTACCTCACCATTTTAGATTTTGCTCAAATTTGGTATACTCATAGTAGGTGTTGAGACTAAGAAAAATACCAAATTTTAAATTTTTATCTCAAACCGTTTCTTAAATATGGCTATGTAAAACTTACAAAATCTCGCCAAAAAACCATGAACGGATATTATACTATTCGCTCTACGAACTGTCCTAATTGAGCTAGAGAGCTGGGGGAGGTCTCATTTTGCAGCTTTTTTTATGCTCTTTCCAGTGATATACAACAGGACATAGGTTCTAATAACAAAAATTTTGTCAAAATACAAATTAAAATTTTGATTTAATTTTTTTCCAAAAAGTACATCATTTAAAATTTTCAAAATATTCCTATAAATACTTAGTACGGTTGTAAACAATGTGACAAAATATAAATATGGGGTGATGATGGGTTCATTGTTAAAAAAAAAATATTCCTGACACTAGTTTTCCACTAATAGCCCGGTTTTGACTAAATAATAAACATATTACGTACTTTTACCAAAGAGGTGAGCTATTTAATTAAATATATAAAGGAATCCTATGTATAAAGGTAAAAAATATCAGAAATATTAATTCAAAATACTATCTTGTTAAAACAAAACCAATAACCATAGATATACTCCAGTAAAAATTAAGTTATTTAGGTTGTTTACTTTAATTTTATACAATTTAAGCCAAGTTAAACAAAGCCTATTAATTAGTAAAACAATAATCTTGAACATTTCTATAACAATGAATTTGAAAAAGGTATGAAAATAGTCTACTTAAATAGTTATGTAATAATTCTGGTACAAACAAATTAATCAAAATTTACATAATATTGTACATATTTATGATGATGAAGTAGGTATACGAGTTGGTAACTAAATGTATCTAACAGTAAAAAAGTAGAAAAAAAAGTAAATCTAGCTGAAAGCGATCTTAGCGAAAACCCAACTGGCTTTTACAAAATGTAATTCCGCAAACTGAGATAATGTTTTGGGAAACTGCTGTCAACTCAAAACTTAATTTTTCCTCAGGTTAGTGTTAATCTAGAAATCTAGATAGTTGTTTAAACATTATCATTAGTACTGCACCAATTGTGTTACATTTACTCGTACCTATACCTACTTCATCATCATAAATATGTACAATATTATGTAAATTTTGATTAATCTGTTTGTACCAGAATTATTACATAACTACGAGTATTTAGGTAGACTATTTTCATACCTTTTTCAAATTCATTGTTATAGAAATGTTCAAGATTATTGTTTTACTAATTAATAGGCTTTGTTTAACTTGGTTTAAATTGTATAAAATTAAAGTAAACAACCTAAATAACTTAATTTTTATTGGAGTATATCTATGGTTATTGGTTTTGTTTTAACAAGATAGTATTTTGAATTAATATTTCTGATATTTTTTACCTTTATACATAGTATTCCTTTATATATGTAATTAAATAGCTCACCTCTTTGGTAAAAGTACGTAATATGTTTATTATTTAGTCAAAACCGGGCTATTAGTGGAAAACTAGTGTCAGGAATATTTTTGTTTAACAATGAACCCATCATCACCCCATATTTATATTTTGTCACATTGTTTACAACAGTACTAAGTATTTATAGGAATATTTTGAAAATTTTAAATTATGTACTTTTTGGAAAAAAATTAAATCAAAATTTTAATTTGTATTTTGACAAAATTTTTGTTATTAGAACCTATGTCCTGTTGTATATCACTGGAAAGAGCATTAAAAAAGCTGCAAAATGAGACCTCCCCCAGCTCTCTAGCTCAATTAGGACAGTTCGTAGAGCGAATAGTATAAAATCCGTTCATGGTTTTTTGGCAAGATTTTGTAAGTTTTACATAGCCATATTTAAGAAACGGTTTGAGATAAAAATTTAAAATTTGGTATTTTTCTTAGTCTCAACACCTACTATGAGTATACCAAATTTGAGCAAAATCTAATATGGTGAGGTAAATTGAGTGTGTTGAATTGACTTGGAATGACCCCATTCTGCATAATATGTATCCACTTATACCTATTTTCACATTCTACCTCTACCTCTTTGCAACAAAAAATATTGTATTTATCATACTCTACAAATAAAAGCATTTTAGAATTGAAAAAAAAAATTGAAATTGATACAAAGGTTTTCACAATATACCGGGGTAAAAATATAAGGGGTAGGGACTATTCCGAAAAATAAGTCACACACGTCAGATCGCATGAAGCTGTTGCCAAGGTCGTCAATGAAGGGTGAAGGTTGCTCGGTGCGATAAGGTAGACGTACCTACTGAAAATGGCCAGTACACCTATATATAACAGCGAAAATGCGCGTTACCTTCGGCAGGTCATTGATAACTTCCTCCTCATGAATGGGCCAATATAGAGATTAATTTGTTACGAGTTTATTCACATCCTACTATCTAGTTTTAACCTGTTTACTTTACAAAAGGTGTTCGCTGCAGAGTTAGCTAAGTTTCACCCATCTACCTACAGGCTCCGTCGGCACAGGTTGGCGCCCAACCGCGACGCTTGCGCCTACCGTGATCCAAACACCGACCAGAATTTAAACTGTTGCAAGACTGCAAAGCATTCAACACGGTTGAAGAATGGACTTTACATAGTAATATTAAAAATATAAAACACAAAACCGTTGAAAACACTCTAGGACATCAATTATTGGTAGGTAAATTGATGTAAAGTATGCGAAAGAAAAAAATATCGCTGATCTTTCGCAGGTATGACCCGTAATCAAATGCGGAGGATGCGAGAGAAACTGTAAGGAATAGCAGTACTTACGCTGTGAGGGCGACGAGATTCCTGAGGGAAATTCCAAAAAAGGCACTAGGTTTTTACTTCACAACAAAACATCGGTGAACGTTTTCATTTATCGTGAGTCTCTAAGTCGTGGTAGAGCATTGTGAAAGGCACCGCGGTCTGACGAACATAGCAAATTTGTGTTTGATAAAATACGGAAGCTCGAAGAATTGTTTGAATAGTCACAATAAAATTAAAATAAAAACTGCACTCGAAGAGGAAAGCACCGCACGATTCCGTTTCGCCGTTCGTCACACAACTGAAGTCGGGAACCATTCGGAAACGTTGAGATGCGTCATAGGAGACGGTGCTTCGATCTGTTGGACACCTGAGGAAGTAACCGGATCACAACAATGTGCAGCGCTGTATGCGGACGGATTTTATACTAAACGCCTCTAAGCACTTACCAGAATCTTACTCTGCAGCATCAAGCATATTATGTAGGTATGTAGAATTTAGAATAGATCATACCTACCCACTTATAGTAGGTACCATCAAGGACAGATAAGCAACTATTTCCATGCTTCCAAAAAGCTTATTATAGATCTCAAATGAAGGTATTTTATGGTTTAAATAATTTATTATTTATTTTTATTTTTTAAATAAAATGCTTTTATTTTGAGGGATAACATGTATGCATACAAATTTCAGAAGTGACATAATAAAAAATATAACAAAACCATAATTATAAATATTTTCAGAAAATACATCACAAAATAGATCCCACAAAACCCACAAAGTCTGTGCGTGGGCATTTTCTACATAGATATTTCTTATGTACACATCGTCTATCTGGTGCGTAAATATTGATAGAGCATGTATATAGTCTATTCAATTACATGAGGAACAAAAGATAACAAAAACTTTAAAATACAAAAAATAAAAACAAAAGGGTGGAAAGAAGAAATAAATAAATAAAATATTATGCGGATAGATGTGGGTGTACGTTCTAAAAGTTCTGAGTTACCCCGATTTTGAGCTCATAACGCTTTTTAACTGCTTGTCAGAGTCAAAATGCCTCTTAAGGTGTCAAACACATTTTTTGTAAATAATGTACACTATGAGGGGCGAAAGCCCTATGTACAATAAATTATTGTACTTTACTTTACTTTAAACACTGGCCCCACCACCCTATAGCTACCCAACCACACTCCATTGTAACAAAAATAATATGATAGGGTAATCTTGGTATGGTATGATAGGTAAAGCTTGGGGAGGGACGTACAGTACGCATCTACACCCTGTTGAAATAGCACAAAAACTAATACTAAAAATCATGATGAAATTGCATACGAGTCTGCAACACATTGGGACATTTTATGTCTTTAGTTGAAGACAAGTATGTGTTGCAGAAATGCAGACTCGTATGCAAGCTCTAATAGCCACTCAGCTGATCCGGACCCTGGGCATCGTCACGTAAATGTGCTAAAGAGACTACATACGAAATTACAGCTTCCTAGAGTGTAAAACACAGAAATTAGATTTAAGAGCCACTCATCTGATCCGGACCCTGGGCATCGTCAAGTAAATGTGCTAAAGAGGCTACATACGAAATTACAGCTTCCTAGAGTGTAAAGCATAGAAATTACCTATTAAAATGATTTAACCACCGCTTCACAAATCAAACCGTTCTCGCAATATTTGGATCACCTGCTATGAATCGAATCATCGAAACACTAGCTCAATGAAATCATCAGAAATATCAATATCAATTTATTATTGAGAATGATCACCTGAGTGTGCACAATTATTCAAATAACCATGCTCATAACTCAGCTTGTTGGCCACGCACTTCGCATTAGTTAACATAATATGGTTGGATAAATCGAGAGCTTTCGAACGAATGGTCAACGAATTTTGTGGGATGAAAAACGACGAAGTACCATTTCCCTAGCAACGACTCGGTTGAAAGCGGAAATAATCAAAATATTTTCGTGAGCGATTTTCCGTGACGTTTTTTTAGTTTATGTGCCATAGCAAAGACATAAAATGTCAAAAAAAGCTGTAGATACCCATCAGACCAATTATACCTAGATACGGAAGTACTTAATATACCTCAAATTATTAATTTCCAACTTGCAAAATATTGACATGGATATGTCTTTGCTCTGGGGGGTCAACCAAAAATTTCCGAGACGTTGTGTTACAATTTCAGTGTTTTTCCCGCACAACCCAGCCGTTGCTAGGGGAATGGAACTTCCGCAGTTTTCATCGCACAGAAATCGTTCGCCACTCATTGGAAATCGCTTGATATATGAGATAAATGTTCACATCTCAAGCTACCAATTTCCCTCTCCTGTACCTGGCTACATTCCAAAACTAAGTTGATTGGACTATAAACAATTTTAAAAAGCCGGTTACAATACTCTTAACGTAAAGCAATAGCAACATTTACTCCACTCCATAGGAAACATTTTCATCCTCTTGACAACAGTCGAGGACAACTCGAGGACAACCGTTATGAAATCCCCAATCAAAGACATATCCATGTAACATGGTATCTGCTTGTAAAGCGGATAGTGGAACTCGTTTACGAATTTCTGATTTTTTTATTAAAAGACTGTCCCTTCTCGAAAAATCAAAATCCACTCACACTACTAGAAATCCAAATACTTTTGTTGTCCCTCGTAGAAGCAGTCAATTATGTTTACCACAAGCCCCTTACCGTGGACCCAACTTATTAAATCGCCTTCCAGAAATCCGTTTCAGGCTATTCTGAATTATATTCTGTTTAACGCATTTTTTAATGTATGTATGTATGTATGTATATATGTATGTATGTATGTGTCATTCCAGACGATAACTGTCCGTAGAATTGTGCTAGAAACTTCAAACAAATTTTAAAATGTTAAGGACACAAAACGAAAGTTCAAGTTCGTTGGCCAGCATGATCGGATTACATCTTCGGGTTGAAATTTTCAAAAATGTAGTCAAAAATTTCAAAATAGCCTGTTTTTTGCGATTTGTTGTGCGAAATAATTTTTTCAGCATACTAACATGTGGTATATTCGGAATCAGCGTAAAATTTCCTATAAGAATATGTATCAAGTTTTCAAAAATTTCGAAGTTGAAAAATCAGTCAAAAATCGAAATAATCGAAGATTTCTTCAAAAATTCGCTCATGGGGTCATGCCGCATGACTGGACTTTTTCAGCTATTCTGATTTTTTAACCCCCTAAAAATGTTTATTTCAAGCTGTTTTTTTTTACAGTAGCTCTGGGGTATAAAAACTCAACCTCGAAATTGGAATTTTTTTAGGTCGCACCGTATGGTCGCAATCGTGTACCTATACGAGTTATATACACACACACACATACATACATTTTCATGAAACGTATAGATATGGGTTCAGGTTGAAAAAAACCCATCCTTTGTTGGGCGAAATAATTTTTTCTGCATACTAACATGTGGTATATTCGGAATAAGCGTAAAATTTCCTGTAAGAATAGGTATCAAGTTTTCAAAATTTCAAAGTTGAAAAATCAGTCAAAAATCGAAATAATGTCGTTCGCTAGTTGTAAAAATCGGTACCTAATATTTGCATGAAACATTGTCCAAATTCAGATTGAACTACTCTTATGGAAGTATCCCTGTATAACCAATCCTAGAACCATGCTGTTTAAAACATGGTAGGTGGTAGGTGCTTGTTTAAAAAAAAAAAAAAGGTGGTAGGTGGTAGGTGCTTAGTTTAAAAAAAAAAAAAAAAAAAAAAAAAAAAAAAAAAAAAAAAAAAAAAAAAGTAATCACAACTGATGAGTTTACTCTGTGAAATATTCCGTCCTCCGATTCTCTCGGTCGCTCTCTTTAATGTTTTACGATCAACTGTTTTAGGACTTGATGTAGCTTTAATACCTTCCATCTCACTTGATAACATAACCTTAAGTTATGCTAGCAAATTTTTGAAGAAAATTATTGGGGAATTTTTGAAGAAAATAAAGCTATTGCTCTCGCCTCAAAATTTGTAGTATGTGAATTTTTGAAAAAATTTTATGCAGAAATCCAAAAATCGAAATAATGCCTTTCGCTAGTTGACCACATTGGACATCGAAATCTATGAATATTTACCTACATTTGTCTTTAAATCTACAAGATTAGTTTAATAATAATAAAGTATGAGTACCTCCTAATTAGTTTTAATAATTTGATTCCATGTTTGTCTATCAAAATCATAAACTAAAATTTCTTTACACGATCAATAGCGACTAAAATGTCGAAGATTTCTTCAAAAATTCGCTCATTTGGTCATGCTGCATGACTGGACTTTTTTTTCACTCTGTACCGTGAGCTGGGTCCTGGATACAGATGTGCCTTGTCTTCAGACTGACGCTGGGATTCCACTGCATGTTGCACGTTGGGCATTTAAAATTCGTGCAGAATCCTTGAATTCAAATCCCAAACCCTATGATACGGATAGACCAGAAGAGTGCTTGATGTGCAATCTTCACGAGCGAGAATGGAAATAAAAACAGATTGTAATATTTTCGGGTTCGCCGATGATACAGCGATGATTTTTTGGGGCAAGGATTACGGTGATTTACTGCGTAGGGCCAGTTTTGACCTGAGTATGGTTAAGCAGTTGTTGGACAGAAATATGCTTTGCCTAAATGTGTCAAAGACTTCGATTCTTAAATTTTCAATTTCTAATGTTCCCACCCCCATACTGAAAGAGTGAGGCTTCACGATTACTTATGTTCCATGCAAGATATCAAGTGTAAATCTGCGACATTTTACCATTTTCTGACACCTGTAAGTACCTGGGAGTGTGGTTTGATAATAATTTAAAGTTTAAACACCATATTAGTTCCCTGATTACTCGTTTGAGAAAGCTGCTTTATGTATTCAAAGTTGTTCGTGATTTATTACCGAAGTATTTGCTGCGATCGGTTTACATGGCTTTGGCTGGTTCCATTATTAATTATGGTATCGTGGTGTGGGGTGGGACTTGTACAACTCACTTGACACCTCTACAAACTGTCCAGAATGCTTTGATTAAAGTGATATTATATAAACCTATGCGGTATCATAATGTGCTACTTTATAAAAACTTTAATGTATTGAAGATTAAGCAGTGTTTTCTACTATCCTCTTGTTTGAGAGTATTTGAATCTGGTCTATGTACCTCACTTATTTCAAATTTACCACATTTTAGAACTGCTAGCAACAGCAACGTAAGGTTACCTTTGACTAGAACTGAATTTTATAATTAGAGCTCTTTTGTGCAGGCCATTAAATTCTTTTACTATAATAATATTAACCCTATGGATTTTACCAGTGTGAAACATTTTAAGAAGTTTTTATTATCAAAATGTATTTTTTTCTCTCAATAGCTTATTCTGTAAATTTTAATTTTCTTCTTTTTTTGAATTGATGGCATTGTACAGTGCTCTACCGGCTGGATGATTTTAGGCTCTGACAGTTTACATAAGTTCCTTTGAACTTTTTAACTGGCAGGCGTATGTTTATTTACAACAAGTATTTGTATTTCTTTTCTTATATATTTTTTTCATATGCCAATAAATTATTCTATTCTTTCCATTCTACTTCTTTAGATGCCCGATATTGTCGGAGTTCTGATTTGCTGCATTCGGACGCCACACTTCATCACGCGATGAAGCAATCGTGATTCTCAACGGCCCGGATTGGACTAGACTGGGACAATTTTGTAAATCAGCCTGGCGTTATCGTTCTTTTCTTGTCAGAGAATTTAATTTTTAAAGTTTTGAATAATTTAATTTAGTTAGTAAGGCCATCAGGATTAAGAATGAGGTTGTGTTTATTTACTTCAATTAGAGAGAGAGTTATTTACTTTAAGTATATATATGTTCTGTTATATTCATATTTAATTATATAATTATAATTATATTCATGTTTAAAAGAAGAAAAAAAGGTCCTAACTTCCGGCAGACGGATTTCCATGCCGTAATGTTTATTTTGATTTAAATAAGAAATTATTGCAATACATATCTTTGTATGAGAATAATAAACTTTTTTTTTACCCAATCACCTACCAAGTTTGAACGAAATCAGACCAACAAATGATAAGAAATCGACGTTATGAGAAATTCACGTTTGCGCATGCGCACAGGCTACCGTAGATTCGACAGCTTTGAAATTTGTTGGGGACCGTCGAAGAGCTAACCCGCATAGTCCCAGAAAATTTCATCGGAATCGGAGTTAGACTTGGTATACTTTTGAGCGTGAAAAGGATTTACCACAGACAGACATCAGATAGACAGACCAACAGGCTCGGAACAAAAACTGATCAATAAGCTCTGAAACGCAAAAATCAATTGGAAATTTTGATTTTGGAGTTTTTCATATGTTGTTTTGATTAGCGTAAATGTCTAAAATATGTATACGTAATAAATATAAAACTTTTTAAAAGTCAAAAAAGTTTTATATTTCTCTTTTTAAAAACAAAATGATCTTAGATTTCACTCAAAATGAATCAAAAGAAGGTGTAAGAGTAACTTGTAATGAAAAAACGATTTTTTTCCGATTCAAGTCTCCTGATTAGCGTGATCAAGCTAATGTGGGTCCCTACAAACTCATCAAACGGAAACTCAACGGTCGAGGCTTTTTTAGGAGTTTCCCCTTTGGGTGGGACACTGGTCAAAACTGAATGGAAGGGAAAGTCGTCAAAAAGAATTTCATATAGAAATCGGATATAAATTTGGAAGATGAAAAGTAGTTGACAATTATTTTTGATGACTTTCCTGTCCCCTTTGGAAATTGGTCAAACGCTCCTAAGGGGAAACTCATCAAAAGGAAAGTCATCAAACCAAACCTTTGGAAATCTTCACCGTGTGCCAGACCCAACCGTTTATAAGATTTTTGGCCAGGTAGTTATTCATGGTGGCGATGAGCTGTAACAATGGCAAGAAGTTGACCCAAATACACCAATATCCGTCTACTACTACCACCATTTTTTCCCGTCAGCTCCTTTTCGATGAGTTTCCTTCAAGGTAGTTTTTGAGGAGTAAAGTAAAGTAAAGTAAAATATTTTATTGTACATAGGGCTTTCGCCCCTCATTGTGTACTTTATTTACAAAAAAAAAGATAGGTTGTTAGTAAATAGTTGTGTACAAAAAATTAAAGTAAAAATTGTGTAAAAGCACAAAAAATAATTAAAAAACAGAAATAGAACAAAATGTATAGGTATGCACATATACCTAGAGCAAAAAGAACAAAAAAAAAGTATATAAGTGTATAAAATGTATATAAGGAGTGTCTCGACAGTGCTGGATTCTAGTCGAAAAAATTTATACTGATTCATAACTGAATTAAACGGATAAATTTATTGGATTCTATTTTTTGATGAGTCGCTCGTTCTTTCGCCAAAAAATCAAGCATTTCAAAAGAAAGGATGAGTTCGTTGGACAACACTTTTTGAGCACATTAAATTGGTCAAATTTCAAAAAATGTATTAAAAAAATCACTAAAAATAGCTAAAAGCGGTTAAAAATCGTTTAATTCATATTTGCTGGTAGAATGTTGCGCAAATGAGGTATATTAACTATGAAATAGAACATTCAAAAATTTATGTAAAAAATTATGCTGTCAAATGTACTTAAAATTCATTAAAATTTGCTAAAAAATCGATGAAAACTGCAAAAAAGCTAAAACTTTAGAACCTCTATTTGAACTGGAGATTATTATTTAGAATACGTTTTTTTGCAATAAAATCTATGGTTAACCATTTACTTGCACTCAAAAAGCTCCAATTTCAAAACAATCTAATATTTTATAATGCGATGATTCACGAAAATTCGCTCATACGATCATGCTGCATGACTGGAACTTTTCACGAACTTCCGTTTAGGAAGTTCATGTTAAATCCACTCTACATCGACATGACGGGTTGAAAAATCACCCCCGTTAACCAGGCACAAAAATCGATTTTTATTGAGTTATATTGTGAGGGATTGTTAATTAGGCTAAGTGACTCAATCATGAGAACCTATTACCATGTAAATGATTTCTATCCACCGCGAAAACATATTTCAGCCCAATTCGCAAATATAAGAAGGAATATGAAATTTTAGTAGGTTAAAAACGTCAACGTATGGCTATATTGCGCAAAAAGGCTATCTTATACAGAAAGAATAGACCTTTGTGTAAAAAATTGCTGGGTATTTTCCTTGAGATCGATCGAACTGATAGCCCTTAGCCTCAGTTAGCTACGGGGATGCTGAGCTTAGACGAGCGAGGGAGGAGAGACATGCGCTCATACGGGGAGCATCCAGTTGCAATCAATCCGAGTCCGCTCACAGGTTGAGCAGCTGTGGCGGTCTTGCTCCCTGGACCACCGTGGGCATCCCAGCCTCAGGCTCCTGGTCAACCATGGACAGCAGCGGCCAGGCTGTTCCCATCCCGATACAAATCTTCCTGTGGCAACAAACCAGGTGAGAAATTGTGGAGTCAAGTTTTCTAGTCATCTTGATGCTCCAAAGAATAACATACATTACAAAGACGCCACCTAAACAGATAGGGCATTCAACTGCATTCAACAAGACATATGAGGCATTAAACTCTTGCCTTGTTCAAAGAATTGAATATTATGAGCGTCCACCAGCTCTATACCTTTAATATGGGGAAATACATATTAAAGAATAAAAGTAATTTTAAAGAAAATCTTAGGTATTTAAGAGGAAAACCATATAGAATGGAACTCCCTAAAATAAAATGTTCTTTCTTCTCACGCAGCCCTAAATATCGCATGATTGTCGTTTTTAATTGTTTATTTGATGTTATGCATCCTTTATTTATAAATGTAAATCTTTACCCTATATACAAGTTGAACAACGCTCTAAAAGAATATGTTCTAACAATGGATAATTTGATATTGTATACGAATGAAGTAAGATACCCCAAGTATGCGCTCAAATAATATAAAGTGGATTATTGTTACAATAGAAGAGCTTGAAACAAAATCAAAACAAACAAGAACGTTTTTTCTCTCCATATAATGAGTAATATTAAATAGTTAAATAGTTCTAAATCGGATTGCTGAA
This sequence comes from Adelphocoris suturalis, assembly GCA_030762985.1. Classification (NCBI taxonomy): domain Eukaryota; kingdom Metazoa; phylum Arthropoda; class Insecta; order Hemiptera; family Miridae; genus Adelphocoris; species Adelphocoris suturalis. Next base: position 134,270,349 of record CM061042.1, read on the forward strand.
TTTGGCTCATGTATGCCAGCACAAGCTTAGCTTTTAGTCAAACATTGTCCTTCAATAAGTGGACAAAGAACTGATTTATTTTTAAACACCATGTAGGTATTAATTTAATTTATTATGTATTTTTTCAATTTATATATAATTGGAAATTGTTATCTATACTCGATATAAATTTTATGTATCAAGAGGAAGGAAATAAATTTCATTTCATTTCATTTCATTTCAGATTGTCGGTTCAATACACTATTTGAAGTGGTCTTTGTTAAAGATATAGATAAATAGGTTGGAAAATGACAACTCTTTAATCGCGATGTCATGTTGGATTTATATTGTGAGGGATTGTTAATTAGGCTAAGTGACTCAATCTTGAGAACCTATTACCATGTAAATGACGAATATCCACCGCGAAAACATATTTTAGCCCTATTCGCAGATATAAGAAGGAATATAAAATTTTAGTAAGAAGTTTTGGAGTCAAGTTTTCTAGTCATCTTGATGCTCCAAAGAATAGCATACATTATAAAGACGCCACATAAACAGATTGTCAGTTCAATACATTATTTGAAGTGGTCTTTGTTGAAAATATAGAGAGAGAAGATTGGAAAATGACAACTCTTTAATCGCGATGTCATGTTGGATTTATATTGTGAGGAATTGTTAATTAGGCTAAGTGGCTCAATCTTGAGAACCTATTACCGTGTATGTAAATGATTTATATCCACCGCGAAAACATATAAGCCCTACCTATTCGCCGATATAAGAAGGAATATAAAATTTTAGTGAGAAGTTTTTGAGTCAAGTTTTCTAGTCATCTTGATGCTCCAAAGAACACACACAGACATACATACACACACACATACATTATAAAGACGCCACATAAACAGATTGTCAGTTCAATACATTATTTGAAGTGGTCTTTGTTGAAAATATAAAGAGATAAGGTTGGAAAATGACAAGACTCTTTATTCGCGATGTCATGATGTTGGATTTATATTGTGAGGGATTGTTAATTAGGCTAAGTGACTCAATCTTGAGAACCTATTACCATGTAAATGACGTATATCCACCGCGAAAACATATTTTAGCCCTATTCGCAGATATAAGAAGGAATATAAAATTTTAGTAAGAAGTTTTGGAGTCAAGTTTTCTAGTCATCTTGATGCTCCAAAGAATAGCATACATTATAAAGACGCCACATAAATAGATTGTCAGTTCAATACACTATTTGAAGTGGTCTTTGTTGAAAATAGAGAGAGAGAAGATTGGAAAATGACAACTCTTTAATCGCGATGTCATGTTGGATTTATATTGTGAGGGATTGTTAATTAGGCTAAGTGACTCAATATTGAGAACCTATTACCGTGTATGTAAATGATTTATATCCACCGCGAAAACATATAAGCCCTACCTATTCGCCGATATAAGAAGGAATATAAAATTTTAGTGAGAAGTTTTTGAGTCAAGTTTTCTAGTCATCTTGATGCTCCAAAGAACACACACAGACATACATACACACACACATACATTATAAAGACGCCACATGAACAGATTGTCAGTTCAATACATTATTTGAAGTGGTCTTTGTTTAAAATATAAAGAGATAAGGTTGGAAAATGACAAGACTCTTTATTCGCGATGTCATGATGTTGGATTTATATTGTGAGGGATTGTTAATTAGGCTAAGTGACTCAATCTTGAGAACCTATTACCATGTAAATGATGTATATCCACCGCGAAAACATATTTTAGCCCTATTCGCAGATATAAGAAGGAATATAAAATTTTAGTAAGAAGTTTTGGAGTCAAGTTTTCTAGTCATCTTGATGCTCCGAAGAATAGCATACATTATAAAGACGCCACATAAAGAGATTGTCAGTTCAATACATTATTTGAAGTGGTCTTTGTTGAAAATATAGAGAGAGAAGATTGGAAAATGACAACTCTTTAATCGCGATGTCATGTTGGATTTATATTGTGAGGGATTGTTAATTAGGCTAAGTGACTCAATCTTGAGAACCTATTACCGTGTATGTAAATGATTTATATCCACCGCGAAAACATATAAGCCCTACCTATTCGCCGATATAAGAAGGAATATAAAATTTTAGTGAGAAGTTTTTGAGTCAAGTTTTCTAGTCATCTTGATGCTCCAAAGAACACACACAGACATACATACACACACACATACATTATAAAGACGCCACATAAACAGATTGTCAGTTCAATACATTATTTGAAGTGGTCTTTGTTGAAAATATAAAGAGATAAGGTTGGAAAATGACAAGACTCTTTATTCGCGATGTCATGATGTTGGATTTATATTGTGAGGGATTGTTAATTAGGCTAAGTGACTCAATCTTGAGAACCTATTACCATGTAAATGATGTATATCCACCGCGAAAACATATTTTAGCCCTATTCGCAGATATAAGAAGGAATATAAAATTTTAGTGAGAAGTTTTGGAGTCAAGTTTTCTAGTCATCTTGATTCTCCAAAGAACAGCATACATTATAAAGACGCCACATAAACAGATTGTCAGTTCAATACCTCATTTGAAGTGGTATCTGTTGAAGATATAGAGAGATAAGGTTGGAAAATGACGAGACACTTTAATCTCGATGTCAAAATGTTGGATTTACATTGTGAGGGATTGCTAATTAGGCTATGTGACTCAATCTTGAGAACCTATTATCATGTAAATGATGTATATCCATCGCGAAAACAAATTTTAGCCCTATTCGCAGATATAAGAAGGAATATAAATTTTAGTGAGAAGTTTTGGAGTCAAGTTTTCTAGTCATCTTGATTCTCCAAAGAATAGCATACATTATAAAGACGCCACATAAATAGATTGTCAGTTCAATACACTATTTGAAGTGGTCTTTGATGAAGATATAGAGAGATCAGAATCAGAAACCTTTATTCAATCACCAATGCTTTGGTACAGAATGCGTCAAAATGTATATTGCAAATGTCATTTCACTTATCCGCTTTATATTCAGTCCATATGCAATGCGTCTAATTTAAGCATAATAATACCATCACATAGGAATAAACAATAAACTTTTTCATACAAATAAACTCAACAATAATAAAAACAGATTTTACAGATATATATCACAGATTTTGAATTTGTTTATACTTAAAAACTATTCATTAGGTTGAGTACGTTTATTAATGTTCCTCAACACTAATACGTCATCGGATGTATAATAATTAATCTCTATCTCTATTATTAATAAGAATGAAACTCCGTCTGTCTGTCTGTCGTGTCTATGCACGGCCAAACGGCTGAGTGGGCCGGATCTACGAGTGGGGGGATCTTCTTGGGATTTTCCGAAAGGTGGAACGAGCGAATTTAAAATTTTCTAATCCCACCCGAACCATGGGCCGTAGGGCGGGAGGGGGGTCGAAGTAAGAATTAATGTGCGCTTTTTCCACTTCCCCGCTTCCCCTACCCCTCTAAACGGCCGTTGAAAATTCCGGAAAAATACGGGTTTCGTAGGTTTTCCTACGAGGAAGACGACGGCGCGATCGGATCGCGAAAAAAGTATCGGGAAATGCGTCAAAAAAATGCGAGAGTACGGACCCGTTTTCTCGAAAAGTCCGCCGAAAAACTTGGTTTTTTCCGATTAAAATATACCCCGTAAAGGTACGTTTTTCGGAACGGTTTTCGCGGGCGAAATAAAGGTTTGATCCCGCCGAATCTGAATCCGAAATCGGATATCGAAAAAAGTGACGTTAAGTTGGTCAAATCGCGAGCGGAAGCGAGGAAAAGCGTTTAACATCAGAAATTAATTTTGCCGTGTTCGCGAGAAGGCTCTGGGAAGACGTTTGGGGTTCGATGACAATGTGGAGAGCAGGTACACCTAGGTGTCCTACTCATATACAGGTATACCTTGCGAGGGAAGGGACTCGAAGTTCGCTCTTGGCCTCTTGCGAGCTATTCATAACGGTCGCTAATGATGCCCTAACACCCTTTGGGGTTCCAAATCCCAAGGGTGCAAATTCGTAGGTAGTTTTTAACTATTCACATGTCGGAATATGCAGCACCATTCAATAACATCCCCAAATAAACTTTTTTGTGGTTCCACGTAGTTTTATATGATTTATTTTGTTTGTAAGAATTTCCAACAGAAAAAAACGTCTGCCAAGTTGGGTGGGCAGTATAACTTCCTCGAGCAAGCGAAGCGAGCAACTTTCCCTACACGCCACACTTTGCGAGCGAAGCGAGCAACATTCCCTACATGCCACACTTTGCGAGCGAAGCGAGCAACATTCCTTACATACCACACTTTGCGAGCGAAGCGAGCAATTTAATGGGGGGTCCGGGGGGCTTGCCCCCCCGGCTGGACGTGGAGGCGAGCGTAGCGAGCCGGAGCGGCTAGTAATAAATAAAGGGACATCTTCAACATCATCTAATTTGCAGTCATATATCAAAACGTGATGGTAAAAAAATCTTGAACAGCATATAATTCATTATCAAGGAGAATAGATTTTAGTTTTTTGACAAATGGCTTTTCAGGAATCTCACGAACACTTTCAGGTACCTAAACAATTATAGAGTCTCACACCGGTCTGCAAAGGATTGGACTTTAAAGAATTCGTCAGTCGGGTCACGGGAGGATGGAGATTATTTTGAAAGCGAGTAAAATGGCTATGCTTGTCCGATCCACGAGGCGCTAATCCAGGATTATTGTGAATGATTTTAATGCAGCTGAACACGTAAAGGCTGGGAATGGTTAGGCACCGTACAAGGTTGGAAAATGACAAGACTCTTTAATCGCGATGTCAAAATGTTGGATTTACATTGTGAGGGATTGTTAATTAGGCTAAGTGACTCAATCTTGAGAACCTATTACCATGTAAATGATGTATATCCACCGCGAAAACATATTTTAGCCCTATTCACAGATATAAGAAGGGGTATGAAATTTTAGTAGTTTAAAACATGGAAGAAGAGATATTCAAATATTCAAATAATCTGAATATTCTAATCCGCAGTTGATAAACTTTTTATAAGCAATCTCTATTTTCCACTCTCTTCTTCCATGGTTAAAACGTCAACGCATGGCCTAACATTCCCGTCTGCTTCCTACTCTCACTGCTTTACAGCATTTTTTGTCAGTTATAACGAGGTACCAACCTACCGAATATGGGGGGAGTACATACTGTACAAGTATGTTTTTATATAAAAGCATTGAAACAAATTCCAACTAATATGTACCTAGTAACTACAACATAAAATTGTGATGCCCATCATGTATCCTTAGTGCGCCTATGTATTCCTACTTATGTATAACTGATAGTTTGTACTAAGAGTAATGAGCGTTACGCATGGGTGCAAAAAAGTTACCTTTACTATTTTTGAGAAAAAGGTTCAATCATGCAGCATGCATGAATGAATGCATGATTAAAATTTTTTCGTTAAATTATTTGAAATTAAAGCACTTGGTGTGCTTAGAAATGGCCAAATATCATGTTTTTTCACGACATATCTTTTTCTTAATAATATTTTACTATACTAACAAATTTTTGAATGTTTAAAATTTTTGCAGTGTTACCTAATTGATTTTTACTGCATTTTAATTGTATTTAAGTACGTTTTGCAGTCCAATTTTGCGAAAAAATAATTCAAACATTCTAATCCGCAGTTGATAAACTTTTTCCAAGTAATCTCTATTTTCCACTTTTCTTCTGTCGTACGCGCGGTCTTACGGAGACGAGGAAGAATGTATGATAAGAAAAAACCTGTACTAATTAATTCGTACAGGAAAGGATGCTTCAAAGAAGGTGAACGTGCTATGCGTCACTAGTCTTCTTTATATTAATAAAGTAAAGTGTATGTATATATGTATGTATGCACCTCCATAACTTTTGAAGGGATTGACCGATTTCCGCGATTATTTTTTTAATATGACCAGTCACTTCCGGCGCAAAATATAGGCCACATCAAAATTGCGCAACCCCTGCTCAGCTGAGTGAGCGAAGCGAGCAACATCCCCTAAGCACATCGGATTTCAACTTCCGGAGTGTTTTCCTACACATATACAGCCATACCAAGCGAGCGAAGCGAGCAACATCCCCTCCACACGTTAAACCTACCCTTAGGGATCTACCGTTTGCGAGCGAAGCGAGCAACATCCCCTCCACACGTTAAACCTACCCTTAGGGATCTACCGTTTGCGAGCGAAGCGAGCAACATCCCCTACATGTTTCAATTGTAATACACCTGAATGGGGGGTAAAAGACCATCATGTACACAGCCACACATCGCGAGCGAAGCGAGCAACTTTATGAGGGGTCCGGGGGGTTTGCCCCCCGGCTGGTCGTGGAGGCGAGCGAAGCGAGCCGCAACGGCTAGTTGGAGAATAATTTTAAAGTATTCAGGAATAACTGAGCACTTGTCGTGACGCATCAGGAGGGAAAAAATTTCAAAATAGCCTGTTTTTTACGGTTTGTTGTGCGAAATAATTTTTTCAGCATACTAACATGTGGTATATTCGGAATCAGCGTACAATTTCCTATAAGAATATGTATCAAGTTTTCAAAAATTTCAAAGTTGAAAAATCAGTCAAAAATCGAAATAATGCCGTTCGCTAGTTTTTAATAATTTCAACCCGAACATGTAATCCGACCATGCTGGCCAACGAACTTGAACTTTCGTTTTGTTTCCTTAACATTTTTAAATTTGTTTGAAGTTTCTAGCACAATTCTTCGGACAGTTATCGTATGGAATGACATACATACATACATAAAAAATGCGTTAAACTTCAGAATATGATTCAGAATAGCCTGAAACGGATTTCTGCATAAAAATTTTTCAAAAATTCACATTCTACAAATTTTGAGGCGAGAGCAATAGCTTAATTTTCTTCAAAAATTCGCTAAAAGTATCAGTACCTCCCAATTATTTTCAATAATTTGATTCCATGTTTGTCTATCGAAATCATAAACTAAAATTTCTCTACACGATCAATAGCGACTGAAATGTCGAAGATTTCTTCACAAATTCGCTCATGGGGTCATGCTGCATGACTGGACTTTTTAAAGCTATTCTGATTTTTTAACCCCCTAAAAATGATCATTTTAAGCTGATTTTTTTACAGTAGCTGGGGTATAAAAACTCAACCTCGAAATTGGATTTTTTTTATGTCGTACTGTATGGTCGCAATCGTGTATACGAGTTACATACGCACACACATACATACATTTTCATGAAACTTATAGATATGGGTTCAAGTTGAAACAAAAAATACCCATCCTAGCATGAGTTTCAGAAATTGATTTTCAGGGTGATAGCAAGACTTTCCCTTCACCCTTCGGGTTAAGTAAGGAAAGTAAAAATCTAGAACTCCAACAAATTCAATGTTCAATGAGTTTCAAGTTCTGAATTTATGGAAAATTATTAAAAATACACTGCCAAGGACATGGCACAGAAGCTTCCTCGTGGCTTCAACTTGACTTCAACAAGAAAATTACGTTCACGCATGCACTGAGCGTACCGCTCATTAAATCACGATGAAACTGATAGGGGACCGTCTAGGGCTAAATCCACACTATTCCCGAAAATGTCATTGAAATTAGATCCAAATTGTAGAAGTTACGGTTGTGGCAAGGAAATATAGACAGAAAAACGCTCGCGCATGCGCACATGGTACCGCTGATTCAATCATGATGAATATCGTAAGGGACCTTCCCCGCATCATCCCTGAAAATCTGACCAAAATCTCTTCAACATTGACGGACTTGTGAGTGTAACAAGAAAATCACGTTCGCCCACCCCCAGAGCGTACCGCTGGTTCAATCGTGATGAAACTAATAGGGAATCATCTAGGGCTAAACCTACACTATTCCTGAAAATTTCAATAAAATCTGATCGAAATTACGGAAGTTATGGCTGTGACAAGGAAATGTGGACAGACTAGAGATGGGTATCGATGTATCGATGTTTCAAAAACATCCATGTTTTCCCCCAAACATCGATGGTTGTTTATTATTCCTCTATAAAAATAATACTGTACAGATTCAAGAAACATCGATCTGGAAGTGTAAAACAAACATTTAATTTTTTACAACTTCTTTACAATTTTTTAGTGTTTTAATGAGAACATTTTCTTTCTACTTTTCTGCGATTTTACTTATGTAGGTACTATTATTAAAATTGTTGAAAAGAACTACTTTTTTCCGCAAATTTTCTAAGAAAATTAGTTTTTTCTTTTGGTTTTCTAAAAACCATCGATGTGTCGAAACATCGATGTGTTTTATCCGATGTTTTTTAGACATCGATGTTCCTTGGAAAAAAACATCGATGTGCAAACATCGATGTTTTGTTCATCGATACCCATCCCTAGGACAGACGGACGGACGGACAGACACGAAACTAGATTTGTTCAGGAGGCCAGGAGGCCATGAAACGCAAAATGCGAGTGTAAATGTTGATTTTGGAGCCCAAAATTGTTTTTAATTTCGAAAGTGAATACAAAGTTTCCGCTGCCTTGCAGACTCGGAAGCAAAATTAATTTAATTTACATTCATACGCAAAAACATAATTATTTTCGAGTGGATGGTATTACTGCGATGCAATTATTAATTTCACCAAATTTCCTGAAATGATTGGTTTCAGGACATCCTATGAAACCAATGACAGGTTTCCTTCCGAAGTACAGTGTAAACAGATTATATAGCATTTCCAAGTAGAATTGAGAATTTTCCAAACCAAATTCAGAATTTTCCAAACCAAATTGAGAACTTTCCAAACCAATTTGAGATTTTTCCAAACCAATTTGAGATTTTTCCAAACCAATTTGAGAATTTTCCTAAACAATTTGAGAATCCGAGTTAAAATAAACACGATCCAAAAACTTTTTTATTTTGTAACGTATGAGCTTTCTCAAAAATCGAGCTTTACGTGAGAAACGTTCTTAGTGAGTCACCGCAGGATCTCGTTTTGGGTGAAGTGATAGCTCGAAGCATCGATCAGCTGATTGCACAAATTGGATGATGGACATGTTCGTGCAATTAACGAACGCAGCAGCTGGTAACGCTCTACATTGAATTTTCATAATACCTAATTTTTCTCAAACAAGTTATTTTTTTTTTAATGAAAAAATGCGAATTTCTTTCTTTTAACGATGTATTGATTTGCTTTGAAAAATTGTCACATTGGTTTGGATGATTCCCTTCTCCTTTCTTTTTTAGAACATTCTTAGTTAGGGAAATTCTCAAATTGTTTTGGAAAATTCTCAAATTTGTTTGGAAAAAATCTCAAATTGGTTTGGAAAAATCTCAAAGTGGTTTGGAAAAATCTCAAATTGGTTTGGAAAATTCTCAATTTGGTTTGGAAAATTCTCAATTTGACTTGGAAATGCTATATATACATTCAAGCAGCACACAAAGTACCCACTTACTACATACGTTACAAAAACAAAAAAGTTTTTGGATCGTGTCTATTTTAATTCGGATTCTCAAATTGTTTTGGAAAATTTTCAAATAGGCTTGGAAAATTCCCAAGTTGGTTTGGAAAATTCTCAAATGGGTTTGGAAAATTCTCAAATTGGTTTAGAAAATTTTCAAATTGGTTTGGAAAATTCTCAAATTGGTTTGGAAAATTCTCAATTTGGTTTGGAAAATTCTCAATTGGGTTTGGAAAATTCTCAGTTCGACTTGGAAATGCTAAGTATTTATATTCAGTGGAGTATATTGATATTATTATAACTTCTATGATAATGGAGGTGATGGAAACGAAGTCGTTCCACCTTCAAAGGGGAGAGGCGATTAACCTTCAACACCCTCAGGATATCCTGTAGGTTGAATAACCTCAGGAATATGCCAAGGGATAGCGTTTTCAAGAATCGAGAAGGAGGAACTACCCATATCCATCACAAGCCACTTTCCAGAAGCGGGGGGGGGGGGGGGGGGGGGGGGCTCCAAGTAGGCATGGGTATGTTTTTTTAAATTTTGTAATGGTGAAAGTTTTGGGTATATTGCCCATTTTTCCTATGGAAGGAGGGGGGGTATGGGCGTCAGAACAGTTAATATTCGACGGGTCGAGGGGGAGGTTTCGAAACTGAGCTCTGCTGACATATGACAATGGGAGTGATGAAAGTCATGGAGTCGTTCCTCCTTCAAAGAAGAGAGGCGAATAACTAGCTACACTCGGAGGATATCCTGCAGGTTGAATAACCTCAGGAATATGCCAAGGGGTAGTGTTTTCAAGAATCGAGAAAAAGGAACCACTCATATCCGTCACTTCGGCTATGAATTAGCGGGGGGGGGGGGGGGGGGGGGGGGCTCCAGGTAGGCAGGGCATGGGTGTTTTTTTCAAATTTTTTAGTGGTGAAAGTTTTGGGTATTTTGCCCATTTTGCCTATGGAAGGTATGGTATGGGCGCCAGGACAGTCAATATTGAGGGTGGCGGGGGGGATCGAAACTGAGCTCTGATATATGACTATGGAAGTGATGGAAATGCAGTCGTTCCTCCTTCAAAGGGGAGAGGCGATTAACTTGCAACCCCTTCAGGATATCCTGCAGATTGAATAACCTCAGGAATATGCCAAGGGGTAGCGTTTTCAAGAATCGAGAAGGAGGAACTACCCATATCCACTTGCTATTGCTCAAAGTAGATCATTCAGAGTTAACCATGTCGGTTTTGACATGGGTATTCCTTTACAAGAAAGGGTCAACCCAAAATGTGTGTCCCGTTTTGCTCAGATACACAAATTTAAATTGATACTTGCAAACAAATGATATCTCCTTGGGGTAACCCAATAATTATGGTGCTCAGTCAAACCGAACTGCTAAAGCCGTGAATTAGGGTGCCTCATCTTTCTCATTTACGAATATGATCCTACTAAGCACACCAACAAGACCCACAAAAAATATTTATGCCATTACGTAGTATTTTATTGGATGATTATCATCAAATATTGATTATCATGATCTTCGGTTTTCCCATTAGAAGGAAATTTTTTTCAATTATCCCTCTTTCTCTTTGTATTTATCCGATCATGTACTTTTTACAGCCCTTTTACGAGGCCGAAATTGGGGAAGCTACATGAAGCATCATGTATGGTGAGTATCTCCCGATACAATACATTAAATGGATAAGCTGAACCGTAGTTGGAATTTTGATGATGCCAGGATGCTTGCTGTGTGCGTCCTTTTGAGAAATATCACAATGTATTAGAGGGAAACATAATTTCATCAGAGTATAGGTCCTATAAAACAATAGTACTTCATCTATAAAACGATAGTATTCTTTAGTAACATTATACATAGTATATTTGGAGTTTGGAGGAAATTAATGTTTCGACTAATTACTAGCATTGATTAATTACCAATTTTCACGAAGTTCATACTACCTGCATTTAATGATAGATTAAGAATATTATCATTTCTTATTTTCTTATTTTTATGGGTTTAATACATTTCTTAAACGAACTACTCATTACACAACTACCTTACATAGTAATGTCCCTTATAATTGGCGGTATAATCAAATCAAAAGTTTGTCTCACACACAGCCAACAAATTCTACCTGTAGCTGACTGGCTTCCCCAAATCGAACTATGAATTTCACGTATTGTCAAGCGTTGTCTAGTTCTTGTTTCCACTCTTGTCAATTTTATAGAAATGCAGTGATTTGAATTTAACAAACTGATTAGACGTATACTTTTTTCAACTTGGTACCAACCAAATTTTTCAAAATGATCATGATTTACCTAGTCAAGAGATCCGGTTGAGGTTGAGGAAGGCATCAAGTTGAGAAATTGGTATTTTTCAGATTATGAGGAGTAGACACATCACAAATTAGTAAAACGATTGCTTTACTAATTAGTTACGCTACGCAGGTGCACCAATAAAATAAATCACAACATGATCGATATTACCGTGAAGCTTATTCATAAAATGCCAGTCAAGAATTATTTTTTTTACAATGCTTACTTATTTAGAATGGATGTACATTCATATTGTTCAATGTTTTAATGTTTCAATGGTTTTTTTACATTATAAATTTCTTCTACAACGCGTCTCATGACTGTTCAGTGTGTAGCTGGTTGTCCATGTCTAAAATAACGCTGTACATTTTCCTTGAGACAAGTGAAGACTTTTGTTCGGTGCATCATATTAAGGAGAAGGTGTGTAAATGTTTGTGTACATATCCTGCTTTCTGTATGTGACTAACACTGCATATTGTCTGTCCATGCTATGTTTACCTCTTACTATCATCCAGTTCTGCCAAAACGCACCCGGCCATCATGTAAGTGTAAATTCTGCATGTGGACGATTGTTTATCCAACATTGCTATTTTCGCTTACCTATTAAACAATATGTTCATTTTATTGACATACATATGTCTGACAAAAAAGGAAAGACGAAAGTTTAATTGTTTTTCTTTCAATTTACTCTCACTCCACCAATCAATTAGCTCTTTTGTAATGACATTCTCTGCCATCTTCTCTTCATCTTTTTTCGTTATATATTTTTACAAGTACCTACTCTTTCTGAATAAAGCAACTCTCAGCAACCATCAATATTGTTTTTCCACTTCATACTTTCAGTCAACACGACCTATATTCAAGTTTATCATAATTATTACGTTAATAGAAAAACGCTTATATTTGAATTAAGTTACTACATCTTTCTAGATAACAACACAGCTGCACTAAATGCTTGTTATTGCTAATGCTTGATATATTTTTAAATGATCTGCTTGCATTAATATTTAAATAGGTAGGTACACGACGTAAATTTAATTAGGTACCGAGTAATTTAATTTTTCATTGCATATTTTTTCTATTACCGTTATTGTAGAGTTTAGTCTTCACGTTTTGTGTGTGTCTGTGTTAATGACTGCGTTTGTGTTATGAGCGGCTTAGGAGTTGAAGGAAGCATGCAAGGTAAAACTTCATTGTGGTTTCAAACATTGTGAATTCTATTACACATTAGCCATGAGTTGCTTAACCAATAGTGCAATTTATGTGCTCGAATAATGTACTCTTTGTCGGAAAACTATTCGCAGGCGTTCGAGAAAGTACTCGTTCAAAACTTGCAGTTCGGGTTATCACCAAGTTTGACGGAGGCCATCAACGCTATTCCAAGATGGCGGTTGGTACAAGCGGCATTTCCACATATTCTTCATTGCACTGCTTCACTACTTCATAACAGGTAGGAAGTTTCTTAATCGTTTAGATAAGAAATCCGCCGGTTAGGTTGGTACTTCCCGGAAAAAAACTCTCCTCGGGAAAACATTTGTCAGTCCCGAAAGTATTTGTAAATACTTAAATAGATAATTAGGCTGATTTATGAGTAAATAAGGATTCTAGAAATGGCTTTTTTCAAACGGTACGGCACATGTTCATCTTGATTAGAGCCCTACAATAGAGGCCTACAATTCAGATCCATGAGTCAGTTCTTAAAAGTTCGCTCACCCCCCCCCCCCCTCATACTCAAATCCTCGAAAAAGACACTTTTTCGCCCGTTTTTGGCCCATAGCATCTATGCGAGTAAAGCGAACGGGATGGTTAAACGTTAGGACCAACTAGACCCCAAATGGAGCCTATGTGCGAAAGAACGGGTTTTTCAAAGTCAATTCTTAGGGCTTTTATGGCCCGGACGGCGAACGGCGGACGGACATTTCAAATTTGGATTCTACGCACCTTGAAACGTAAAGTGACAAAGTTTGAGGGGGGGGGGGGGGGTTATAAAATTTTTTTGCTACACGATCACATAGGCTTATTATTGGCAATAATAAACCAAAATACCAGCGTTCATTCGTGGCCAAAAAAATCTTTGGCGACTTCTACGCTGAATGATTCTTTCTTGTCTGTATTCCCACATATTAAACACCGAAAAATTGTCACCTCACAATGCTGGAAAATAACAAGTTTACTGGTGAAGACGTAGGTGTAGGTACATATTTTTTACAATGGTAAAATAGTGACTGGTTCAAAATGAAGGGGAAACACTTGTAACGTGTCCAAATTCGCGTGTACACTTGTTAATTTTCACAGTGCATTACAAGTCTATACTTGTACCTTTATGAAACGCTTGCACATTCATTTTTTACAACTTGTACATAAAATCGGCTTGTAACTTGTTGCTTTATGAAATAGGCCCAAGGTGTTGAAGATCTCGTGTTTATGGAGGGAAGCAGATTCAAGTATGTCGACAAGTTGAAACAACACCTCAAAGCTAGTGCTCGAAAACTTTCTTGCCTTTGAACTAAATTTTAAATTTTACCAAGAAAATTACTCCAAGCACAAAGCTCATGATACCAAGACTGGCTACTCAACAATGGCCCGCCGGTCTTCGATAATCCCCTCATTCTCCCAACCCAATCGAACGATTGTGGGGTCACCTGATACGTCAACTGGGTAAACATGACATTCGTAACATTAAGGGTTATTTTTTAAGGGTTTAAAATGATGGTTAACACTTTTAATTCTCAAGCTTTCGGAAAGTCTCAGAAAGACTTTCAGTTTGTTTCCTTCGTCAGGAGATCTATACTATTAATAAGAATGAAACTCCGTCTGTCGCTCTGTCTGTCGTGTCTATGCACGGCCAAACGGCTGAGTGGGCCGGATCTACGAGTGGGGGGATCTTTTTGGGATTTTCCGATAGGGTGTATAAGCGAATTTAAAATTTTCTAATCCCACCCGAACCATGGGCCGTAGGGCGGGAGGGGGGTCGAAGTAATAATTAATGTGCGCTTTTTGGACTTCCCCGCTTCCCCTACCCCTCTAAACGGCCGTTGACAATTCCGGAAAAATACGGGTTTCGTAGGTTTTCCTACGAGGAAGACGACGGCGCGATCGGATCGCGAAAAAAGTATCGGGAAATGCGTCAAAAAAATGCGAGAGTACGGACCCGTTTTCTCGAAAAGTCCGCCGAAAAACTTGGTTTTTCCGATTAAAATATACCCCATAAAGGTACGTTTTTCGGAACGGTTTTTGCGGGCGAAATACAGCTTTGGGTCCGCCGAATCTGAATCCGAAATCGGATATCGAAAAAAGTGACGAGAACTCGGTCAAATTGCGAGTGGAACCGTTTAAAATGAGAAAAATAATTGTGCCGTGGAAAATAATTGTGCCGTGGACTCGAGAAGGCTCAAGGAAGACGTGAAGGGATTCGACGACTCAGGTGGGTTTTCCCCATTCGCCCTTCTAGGGTCATAAAATAATAGCCTACCTATGAAGAAATAGAACTGGAAAACAAATACGTACAAACATTCAACATCTGACTGTACTGTTAGTACTGAAATGTTCTAAAAACTATATTTTCGTGGTTCCACATAATGTACCGCGTTTGATAGTAATTTCTGACAGAAAAAAACCTCTGCCAAGTTGGGTGGGCAGTATAACTTCCTCACACGAGCGAAGCGAGCAATATCTCTACATACCACACTTTGCGAGCGAAGCCGTTACACAACGTTGCTTACCTGAAAGGGACGCGATGACCCCCAGGGGACTCACTACGCACTTGACTCATTTCAACGGAATTTCATACGGGTATTTCCCAACACCTATGCAGCAATACCTTGCGAGCGAAGCGAGCAACATTCCCTAATAAACTTTTCGTGGGTCCACGTAGTTTTATAAGATTTAATTTGTTTGTAAGAATTTCCAACAGAAAAAAACGTCTGCCAAGTTGGGTGGGCAGTATAACTTCCTCAAGCGAGCGAAGCGAGCAGCATCCCCTACAGAAGTTAAACCTACCCTTAGGGATCTACCGTTTGCGAGCGAAGCGAGCAACATCCCCTACATGCCACACTTTGCGAGCGAAGCGAGCAATTTAATGGGGGGTCCGGAGGGCTTGCCCCCCGGCTGGACGTGGAGGCGAGCGTAGCGAGCCGGAGCGGCTAGTAATGAAATAAATTTAAAATCTTGGACATCATCTTGGTTTTTAAAGTGTTGTGCGTTAGCTTGGTGATAATTTTCATGTATGTTGGAGTGTAGCTATCAAAAACGTGTTGGTCATTGGGTTAAAAAAATGTCCGTTTCTTCTGTTGATTTATTATTATTCTGATTCGTAACATCAATCAACTGAGGGAAAAATTGAAGGAAGAGTGGATCAGGATCACTCCTTACGTTAGGTTGTCAAACTCGCCCGATCGATGCCCAACAGGCTACGTTGTGTGATGACGTCAAAGGGATATCCGAATCGATATTGAACAGTTGTTGTTTGTTGACGAGTCTTCCTCGTTTTTGGTTAATTGTCGTTTTTCAAGTTGAGTAAGTCTTTGCTATTGAAGTTTACTAAAGGAATTACGAATACTTTTGCTGCGCATCGCAGGTTATTCTCCGATAATACCTGTAGTTAATATAATCGTTCACTCTCTAAGAAATTTGAACATGACCAGTCATGATTATTGACATTTTCATGTCTTTGCTTTGGCACATAAACTGAAAAAGCGTCACGAAAACTTGCTCACGCGATACCAATAAATGAAATAGACTCACTGTGTTGCGTAGAGAACAAACATTTGTTTTCTTATTTTGATGCTTGGGTACATGAACTAACAACCTTACTTCACTACCTTGTTGTGTAGTGGTCGACATTTTGACATTTTATGTCTTTGCTATGGCACATAAACTAAACAAACGTCACGGAAATTGCTCACGAAAATATTCTGATGATTTCCGCTAGGGAAATTTCTGATGAGTGGTTACTAGGGAAATGGTACTGCTTCGTTTTTCATCCCACAAAATTCGTTGACCATTCGTTCGAAAGCTCTCGATTTATCCAACCATATTATGTTAACTACTGCGAAGTGCGTGGCCTACAAGCTGAGTTATGAGCATGGTTATATGAATAATTGTGTACACACAGGTGATCATTCTCAATAATAATTGATATTGTGAACATGATTGCAGCCGCTTGTTAATTTCTGATTTCTGATGATTTCATTGAATTCAATTAAGTACCCACGGGTGGGCGGTTTCTCTTATGGCCCATTTAATTTATCTGTACTCCCCGCCGTGCAATGCACGGGTGAGATTTGCCTAGTAATAAATACAATAAGAAAACACACATGAAAATGTCCCAATGTGTTGCAGACTCGTATGCAAGCATTTAAGTTCCTCAGACTGAGAAGAGAACGCGTTGCGGAGTGTGCGATTTAGAAGTTTCTTTTGACTTTCACGTACAACCAAGCCGTTGCTGGGGAAATGAAACTTCTTTATTTTTCACCGGACAAAAATCGTTCTCCACTCGTTGGAAAGCTCTCGATTTATCACGCATTTCTTTCGTACTTGTTGATTACCATTTCTCCTAAACAATGATATAAGAAAGTTTAAAAAACTCACTTTTTAAATCCAGAATTTTAATTTTTATGGGAAATAGAGAATTTACGAATACTTTCTGCACTTACATACTCGTAATAAATAGTTTTTTGACAAAATTAATCAAGCACCAAATTACTAGAAAATCCAGAACGTGCGAACAACCTAATTCAAAGTTTCAGAAGTAGGTAGGTAGTAAGTAAGATTCAGTTCATTCAACAAAGTCAGGGTTCTTGAAGAAAAATAAAATAAAATAAAGTAAAATAAATTAATTAATAATAATAATAATCCGTAAAATGAGGAATGCTCAAATTCTTGAGAGAAGTTATACTTTCAGCTACATAAGATTGAAATGAGCCATAGGTAGGTTAACCATTGAAAGGTTTAAAATTCAAACTCTCTTTTTACAATCTCCCAATTGGAATTTCTCCGCTAGCATAGAAAAACATTGATGCATGTACATGTTTTTGGGCTATGAATAAACCTGTTGTTCCCCTTCTAACAAAACATGTCTGTTCTGTGTGGCCCGAAAGAGCCAGTTGTTGTATAACTATGAGAAGATGAAAACCCCAACACTGGTTACCTTGTTACTTCGTTCAATATTAGTAAACCATTTTGGACCGGTTGTTATTGGAAAATCATTTTAAATTCAACGTAGGTAACTAGGGGAAGTTCTTGATTGGTTGTCCCCGTTTCCAAAATTCGACGGAAATTTTCTTAAGGCCCCCAGCCCAAAACCATATACTTGTTAAAAGTTCAGACTAGATGTAGCAAACTATTTTTAATTTTTTTATATTCAACAGTTTTCAAACAACTAACTAACATAGAAACCAAGTTCGCTTAATGGGGTTAGAAAGACCAATTGCTTTACGAAATTGCACGGCTCCGCCAATTAAACTGCGAATTTTATTGTGTCTCTTAAAAGATGGCGTCATTTTAAGCATTTACAATTATTCTTCGTTTTTGGAAAAATTATTACGAGGAACTTTATGAATGCAATTAACTTTGTTAAGAATGTATGTTACCAGCTGACATGGATGCATCCATTCATCAGTTGATTCAAGTTGTTAAAATGTCTACCAGTTAAGACATGTCGAATACCCGGACAGTTAACTGTCAAAAGAATCGTAAAACTGAAAACAATCAACTGGATTAGAATGAGAAACATTTTTTTTTTACATAAATGATAACTTTATTATTCATTGAATATTACAGTTTTCCTCAAAGTGTATAGCAGGCTTTGCCTAATTAACATGAAACATGAAGAAAGGTACAACCCAGCGGCTGCCCTTAATTTTGTTTTGATAACTTTTAACAACAAATTTGCTCCGAATTTGTCAGGAAAGAAAATAATAGCCGAGACTTACCTACTGGCAGAGGTTTACCATTATTTGTTAAAATGCCCCCTGCGCCTTGTGGGACTACAATGACGAGCTGTGGGACAAAATGTTGAATTTTGAAATTTCATATTTTTGTTATGATGAGTAGGTACATTTCAGGTGTGTCTGGAACTGTAGTTGTAGTAGTTGTTGATGAGCATTTCGGTCTCCGCGTGATTCGATGTAAAACGTAATTTTAGTCAGTTTTGATTAAATCCGCAGGACATACTTCTTTCATATAGGTATGTGAAAAAATAATCCAATTCCCCTTATACTCGAGCCAATACGTTAAGTCCGGTCTTTAGCATATTGAAAAAAAAAAAAAAAAAGTCATATTTAGATTGATTAAATCTTTAGGGCTCATTCACAGCTACATACGTTAACCAACGCTGTCCATGTGCGGGAAAATGGAGCTTAAGGGGATTCAACACTTCCTAGTAATTTGGGGTTTTTCAGGGGCATATTACTCAGTTCCTAATGCGTCGATTTCAATTATTTATTATTATTATTATTATTATTTATTTATTTATTTTATTTTATTTTATTTTATTTTTTTCATTCATTCAACGACTACAAATGGATATAGTTTCAATACCGTCATGGATTTTAAGAGTTCTGGTAGGCCGTAGAAAATACTGTTTTTTTGGAAATAACATTTTACCACAACTTCCATACTGGATACTCCTAATCAATACTAACAAAATAAAAATCGTAGGAATCGGTTCACTTGTTAGCGAGCAAAATGCCCCCAAAGCGAACTACTCACTAGTGGTAGCATCGGAAGTAGTAGACAACTTTAGGAGTTAAGCGAGACCGCACCCTCTAAAGTGGAGCGCACAGTAGTCAACTTTGAAAGTAATTAGTGGCGCGTTCTGACATCCTAACAATGGAATTTAATATACCAAAATGTTCGAAATTGAGGGGAGAAATCAGTTTGAAAAGAAAGAAATTAGAAAATCAAGTGACTCCCCTTGAAGGCGGTTTTAAGAAAAATAGACGAAAATAGCAAAAGAAAGAAAATACTCTAAAGCGGAATTCAATAAAGAAAATTTCTGATTTTTCTTTTGTTTTCACAATAGCTTAGTTTTAAATGAAAACTCACTAGAATTAAGGACTGCTGTTTGAAACCTTGCACTGGATGATTTTCACGTTTCGATCAATATGCGCAAGTTTTTTCCTCAGATAAAATTAAGGTAATATATTTTGAATAATTTTTCAGAAAAGACACGAATCTCCAAAACTTGGGAGCTGCTGAAAGCAAACTGCTCTATATTTTGCATTGGATTATACTCGATGCAGCCGAAGAATGTGCGGACGCTGATTTCGACAAAGGCGCGTACCAGTCGTCACCTTTCTATTATTTGTTCCCCATATCTTCAATAACGGTGAGTTGACAAACCTCCCTTTTTAGAAGAAGAAAAAAAAAAAAATGTTGGTATTCATCTGTTTTAGGATATTTTCTAATGTATCAAAGTGTTTTCTGACATAACGTCGTGGAGAAATTTCTTATATGCCACCATTGCATCATACCTAATATTTCATTATAATACAGCTATCTTTATACATGAAATATGGAAGTTGCAGATTAGTTAATTCAATTATTAACCAGTTCAGTAGCTCATTTGGAGCCTGATAATTTAACGACGAGCTGGTGGAAGTTCACAGTCTCATTTTGGCGGATGACCTCAAAATGTTCATTCCAGCTCGTTTGATGGATTTCGGTGTCGCAAGAGGCACACTACAGTGTCTACTTGACACACAACAAAACCCGGTATTTCGATTACTAATTACTTTACGTACGTGTCCTTGGTGAGGCCAAAACTTAAGCTCACAAGTTTAATTTGGTTTCCTTATTCCCAAGAACGTACAAGAAACCATAGAAAAGATTCAGCGACAGTTCCTTCGAATGGCATTTTACACAATCAATTTGATAGTGCCTTGGGATTGAACGATTACGTCAATCCTCACAATGAGGATGTTTGGGTTGGAGACTCTCGAGAAGAGAAGAATTGCCGATATGATTTTCCTCTTAACACTTGAAGCGTCATGTGTATAAATTTGATTCAAATCAAGTTGTCACCCACGCGCCGCGCGTATCAATCTGATACAAGTTCACGCCAGGATGTCATTGTATCAAAACGATACAAGAGTTTGGGGACGGTTTGAAGCTTCTTGAGTCATCCTGATACAAGGTTTGCATTGATTTCAATGGAGTTCTGACCTTGACTGGCTTCACACTGTCACTTAGCATAGTTGGCCCGAAATATTTTTAGATTTTTCAACGTTCTTCATTTCTGAGGCTGTTTCAAATAATTGTGCAGCCACTGGGGTAAATGTAGAAGTAAGAATAGTGATGTTTTTTGCCAGTTCCTAATTTTGCAATACACTGTTGAATGGAGGAAACTGAGGAAACTCGGGTAAAATAACTTGTATCATACGTATACAAATTGGCGCCGGACCAGGGAAAAAAACATGAATTCACAGCAGGAGGCCACGTGTATAAATTTGATACAACCACCATTTTGGCTGATTTACATATTGATCATGGCAGAAAAATTAATAAAAATGTAATAGAGGGTCATACAAATCAAATGGAAAAAACGGATTGGCCCAGGGGTGTGACCCACCCCAAATTGGCGTGGCCAGAGGGGAAACTACCCAGTTAGGGGTATCTCCTGAACAGATTGGATTTCCGTCATTGTATCATAAGTTGGGTGTAAATGATTGGAATAATTTTATATCAGTACTCATTCAATCGACTGCTATTGAATTTGAGACAAATTCTTAAATTATCATAATTGGGATTTAGCCCGTTTTACGGATAAATTAATGAATAATTTTGACACCATCCCCAAACCACTACGATCGATAACACGCCTTCCACAAACTGCCAATGCTACCCTCAGACATTGTTTCACCATCAACAACATCTTTTAATGTGTTGTGTCCACGTAAAAGGGGCTCCCAAAGAACCTTATAAGAGATTCTTATGATTTTATAATGTTGTGCCACGCTGGCTAGAAGGTTGCACACACGTCATTAGTGCATACAAATTTGAGAAATAATTAAAATAAATTTCGAATGCGAAAGTAGAACCAGAATGGTTCAGCGTTCTGTATAAGATATTTTAAAACTGTAACAAATACAATTACAAACAAAGATATATTATCATTTGAGGATAACTATAAATACCTAACCATAATACCTGTGAATGCATTTCCAGGTGGATTCTGGAACAGATTCAACAGAGAATCGTCCATTTATTTTAATGATAATTTGTACACCGTTTTTTGGTTCTAGCTGTTTGTTTACTTGCTGGCTCCACTATGCCATCAAATCAAAGAAGGCGACTTGCAGACATTCCGTCTAGAGAACGGAGTGAAATTGTGGCACCCTCTTTGGGAGTACCGACATCCGGACGCCCGATGTTTTACGGCTCTATGCAAACCGAAACCAAACAGCTGGCCAACTGGAAGTAAATCAAGGAGAGTTTACATGCATCCAGAAACTCTCCCGTTCGTCGGGCGTAAGTAATAACAAATTTTACACGACCGTTTATCATTTTTGAATGAGTTGAATGGAACAGAGAATTAAGCTCAATCATTTGATCAGGATGAATCCAGTAATTTCATTCGTCTCTTGATGTCTCAGAGAGGCACCCAATCAAATTTCATCTTCCTAAAGTGAACAGGAAAGAATTTAACTCAATCACCTTATCAGGTTGAAGCACGTAATCGTATTCGTCTTTAAATTTCTCGTACAACGTCCCTTTCAAATTTTCATTTTCTAGGGTGAATGAGAGAATGAAAGTTGTAAGCCGTCGAGCTATTCAGGGAGGGAACGGTAGTGTGGATTCAGGACTCTGACGTTACGTTAATATGGGCTAAAATATTGAAATACAATATCCAAATATCACCAAATAGAACGTTACCTTTATGGGGTGTTGCGTCGTCCTCACTAGCGTCCTATCGAAATGCTGCCACCAAAAGCAAGCCTGAGCCCTTGATGTATATAGCGGGATTGCGAAGAGATCAAACCATGAACGTTCACTTGAACGTGACTGTATTTGTTACCAATAATTAGCAAAACTCGAACTGAAGGTTCGTTGCGGTCTGAATTATCGTGCCTGAAGGGCTCTCAACAATATTTACTCTGGAACTGAGGGTTCCTCACCTTTATTACTGCAATTATGTCTGTACCAGGAGTAACAGGGTAGAGTCAAGGAATCAAGAATGTATGTCGGACGTGTAGTATAATTAGTGTCGATTTGGCACAAGAGACAAGATATAGAAATGTTAACAGAATTCAAAATAAGTTACTTTCAACAAATTAGGCGTTATCAGCTTCCGCGAGATAAACAACTAGGAATGGTAGCTAAAGCGTGACTATGAAAATATCTGAGTTAAGATCGTTACGATCCAAAATATACAAAAGAGCTTAGGTTAGCAATATAATTTCTCTCTTATAGAGTTTATATATATATAATTTGGTATTTGGTTGACTAGTGATATATATCTATATTCGGGAGGTTGAATGACCAGTCTAGTCTAGAGTTTTTTAGTTGTTTATTCACGACGTTTCTACCCAGGAGCGGTCCTATTCATGTGAATGTGGTCCTATTGATGTACTGGATCTTCGAAGTCAGATGTTGAGACTTATGAAAAGCTGTGAGCAACACAAGTTGTTGGTGAAGCCAGTTGACATACAATCATTGTACTGTAGCACTATTGTAGCACCATTAGTGTGTGAGCGAAAAATTGTTCACAACTGTAAGGATTCGGTAGTTAAAAAGGAGGATGGTCTCAACATGTTGATGGTCTCAACATGCTATGGAGCATGTGAACTCGTAAATTTTTAAGCCAGGGCGTTTCATCGAGTTTCATCCTCCTCTTCGTGTTCACATGTACAAAAATGAATTTCATGAAACAGTTGTGTTTTTAGTATATCGCACTATCTAATAGCACAAAACAGAACGAAACTTGAGGGTAGTTGAAGGACGATCTCAATGGGATTTTTATGAATATCTTTTCGATTAGAACAGCTATACTCTCTGAGCCTGTACAAACGTAAAATTTGTTGTCAGAGGCAAAACGTAAACACTTTTCCGCCAATTTCGATTATAAGAATAGTCAGGAACTCGTCGGAATAGTTCTTACTTCTACGTACCTCGATAAATTTCATGGGCATCAGACCATCATAGGATTGGGCTGTCAAAAAATATTAAGTGTTATAACATGTTATATTGTGTTACAATAAGTTATTTTATGCTGCCCACTCAACTTGGAATTTTCGTATTTATTTCCTTATTTTTATTATTTTATTTTATTGATTTTTGTTTGAAATACGAATATGTTTTAAAATAGTCTGTAAAGCCATTGTAGATTTGGCCAACTCCTTATGTGCATTTTCATCTAAGTGATGTAGCAGCTTGTGTAACTTAACAGACTAGTGAAGGGAGTAGATTTCTGTTTCCCGACCTTTTAGTATGTTTCCCAGCATACTTGCTACTTATCAGTTTTCTGGAAAAGGAAGGTAGAAGTTAATGATGGGAATTGGGAAGTGATTTTTATGAACTGCTCTTTGAGGTGAACTTCTCAGACCGAGAACCTCGAGGAGAGTACGATCGTTGAGATCTTGTAAGCCTGTGGGGTCCAGTTTCTCAACTAATCAGAATCCTTCGTTGAGAACTGCGACGTAACTTGAGAAGTGTGACAACTGCCGCTTCTAAATGGTAAGAGATGAACTGCTCACGTTAGACTCGTAGAAGGAGACGGTGCACCTATAGGACTGTCAAATTTCCTTTGTGTATTGTCATAACGGAACTGCGACTCAAGAAGGAAGCACTTCTTTTCTGGCCTGTCAAGATTTGGTATAGA
This sequence comes from Adelphocoris suturalis, assembly GCA_030762985.1. Classification (NCBI taxonomy): domain Eukaryota; kingdom Metazoa; phylum Arthropoda; class Insecta; order Hemiptera; family Miridae; genus Adelphocoris; species Adelphocoris suturalis. The sequence goes on from CM061042.1 coordinate 134,294,887, forward strand.
GAAATGTGTGCAGCAGTTCTCATCTGACTAATGTTGGAGATAGAAGAGAGGGGACTAGGAATGAGAGCTGCAGTTCAGAAGCACATCTTGATAGAGAGTGAATGAGGTACCAGTCCTTCAAGTGAACTGAATTTCCCATCACTAGTTGAAGCGAAGATGCTGATTAAATCTAGTAGGAGCTCGGGGAACCAAATAATCTAGTTGAGAGAGAAGATTACTGTTTCTGCGTGAACAACGCCATCTTCCCAACCATTGGTAATTTAGTATGAGACCCAATATACTAGCTATGCACCAGGTTTCTATGTAAAAGCCCGGTGAAGTAAAAGTAACGATGCAAACTTTCCTCACTCTAATATCAACTCATTGAACCAAATAGACAAGCGGATATATTTGGGAGCTGTGTGCGTTATGTGCCATTATAACTCATTTTATAGTATACTTTTCAGTATAGACAGGAACACATTGAATGATTTCTGTATATAATTTGATAAAAGATATTTGTATTCAAGGTAAAAACATAACGGGCGAGCCATTTGTAGGAGCTGAAAGCCCTCCAAGTCAAACTGCCAGTATATTCTTTGATCACCCTACATCAGGGAAGACCAGCGAGGATGAGGTGAGTTACATACATAAAGTTAACTCGATAATCAACCGTTAAAAACAAATATGTTCTTCAAAATTAATGTATCGGTATATCTCATTACTTTGTCGGTACCTAGTTTCCTGCAGGGTGATTATTATGTTTTGTAGGGGTGGGTGTCTTCACCAAAGGATACAAATTTTCCGGAAACAATACCAGAAGAAAGTTCAAGCACGGAAGAAGAACATGTAGTAAGTGTGGTTGACTAAATTTATAAACTAAAATTATCTGCCTCATGTACAGGTACTTCACCGTCAACAACTTGACTCAAACAAAGCAGAATTTCAATTTATGCAAAAAATGAGTATTTTCCAGCATATTTTATAGTTAAATTCGACCAAACTTAGTGATAATGAGAGTTACCCATAATGGTCTGGAAATGTTGCGTTTATTATTTTTAAGGGCCATGTCATACAAGCGCTATTGCCGTCGCGCTGATGCCGTCGCGTTAAAAACGCTCCAACCCGACAATGGGGTTCTTATGGAGCATGTCATACGGACGCTAATGCCGTCGGCGAGTCCGCGTTAGCCGGACGCTGAGCGCTGCCAACGCGGACGGTCGCGTTAGCGACGCGGAGCACGTGACGCCGGGACCCTGTCAATGCAAATGCGCCCGGAAGATGCTACGTATGACAGGCACCTGGCGTTGGCGGGACGGCATCAACGCGACGCATTTGCCGTCACGTATGATATGTACTTTTTCCGGCGCTATCTCGACGGCATCTGCGCGACGGCAATAGCGGTCGTATGACATGGCCCTAAGGTAAAGGAAAGGAAGGAAAGTCATAGGTGTTCTGATCCTGAGAATTTTACCATCATCCACAATAGAATTTTGACATTTCCTGAGTATATTAATTTGTGTTGAGGCGTCGGGGAAACTGCGGTTCGTTTTCAATTAACAACTTAATAATAATTTGCTGGTGGTTAAAATAAAAACGTTTCGAAGGTCCTTTATAGAAAACGAAAGCAAGAACAAAAGAAATGAATTTTAGTTGGATGGAAATCAGAATGAAAACTCTTAAATTCGAGCAAGAGGAAAACATTATATTTAAATAAACAATTTTCTTCTGTAGGTTAGTTATGTAAAAGGTGGTAAGTCCTAAATTTCACGAAACTAAAATTAGTTTATAGAGATGATAGGTAGGTAGGTCGCTGAAGTTCCCGTTGGGAACTTGATGTGGAATACGTGGTATGGAATTAGACCGTGTATAGTTTGGTGGTCTGGATGCTCGCAAGTTCGCATCTCAAAAATACATAACATCATGTAGTTAATCCCTTAGTAAAAATGCAGATTAGTTGGACATATAGATCAGAATGAAGTGTATAGTTTGGTGGTCTGGATGCTCGCAAGCTCGCATCTCAAAAATACATAACATCAAGTAGTCAATCCCTTAGTAAAAATGCAGATTAGTTGGGCGTTTAGCTTGGCGGGCATATACCGGAATTTGACTCAAATTTGAATGGGGTTTTTGGAGTATAGACGTTTGGAATCGCCAGAGGGTGTGAAATTTGTAGCTACTTAATGGTACATACGTTCTTACCAGCTGCTGTGGAGGTAACCAGGCTGGTGAATGGCTCCTGATAGGTTGGTTTGCCGATTCTCCAGCAAGATGAGAATAGCAGGCGTCCGAGATAAAGTCCGTGGAGGTGACACGGCCGAAGAAATGCGTTCTGGAGGGAATGATGAATCCGCGATCCAGATACAAAGCAAATCTGCTCGATATTAGTAGTACACATTAGTAAAACAGGGGTCAGAGTCTTACCCTGTTGGCCCGGAACCCCTTTTGGGGATCACCAAGAGCTTTATTACTCTACCGGTAACCAAATAGGAAGACAGCAAAAGAGCTGAATATTGGCAAAACACTCCTAAGCTGAGGCAAGCCATGCGACTAATAACCATCTCAAGAAAAAGAGCTACAGCTCTCCCCTCATTGAGGCGTAAAGACCTTCGCATTATTGTCGGTCTCCTCACTGGCCATTGTCTGCTGAGATATCATCTCAACAAGATGGGCAAAGCCAGGACAACAGATTGTCGCCTCTACTGCAAAGAGGTCGAAACAGCGGAGCATATCCGCTGTTGCGTCTTTAAGATTCCGACATTTCGGGAAGGGTACCCTCTCCCCTACCTATTGCTCAGGAATAGCCCGAAACACTCCTCCACTGTGTGAGAGAAGAGGCAATAATTGATAACAGGGACTTTTTATCACGATAGACCAATAGTGGTCTCCGTGACTAGGGGCTCGTACCCCCCCCCCCCCCCTCCCCCGTCAAAAGTACTCATGCACTTGAGAACTGGTATGTAGATAATCGAATGAGGAGAAAAAACAGGGAGCGAATTCGGACGCAAACCGACGGACGTCGTGGAAGGGGATTGTTTGCGAGTCAATGCTGACAGGTCAAAGGGACCACATTCAGGGTGATGAAGATCCCTTACTTCACATCAAGACGAAGCAGGGTACAAAAGATCACATTTACTTTGCCACTCCTAATCCTACCTAATCGCTCGATTTTATAAACATCAATTAGGAACACTTTTTGGGGATGGAAATAAAAAAGATGTTGCTCCAACTAAAATATGATGGCATCGATACCCGATTTATATGGGTGAGGAGTCACAAAGGAATAGTGGGCAATGATATTGCTGACCGTAATGAAAAAATTGCAGCGATGAACGTTGCATTGCCTTAGGCTACTCCATGGTTCCCTCCGACCGACTTAAACAAGATTATTGCAGCTGAAATTACTAGAAAATGGAAGATACACCACGAAAACTACCATGCAGGCCAACGATATGTCACCATCTTCCCTCCACCTCGACTGCACGCCTGGTTTGATGATATGCCATTAAGGCCTAAGATGTTATTCAAAATCCTGTCGCGCCCTCGAACAACTCACTCTGCTATACCACAGCTGTACCAAAAAGTACCTCTTTAAAATTCGAAGATCGACCAGCGAACTGTGCGAGCTCTGTTCAGTGGTTGAAGACGACCAACACATATTGATGGAATATCCACGTTTCGTTTCTGCAAGAAAACATTTCTTCGAAGAAGTCTCTAAATCAGTCCCTCAGCTGACTGACAAATCTTGACCTGATCCTCCGACTTCAAGACGTCCTTCATTACGATGCCATCTTTAAATTTTGTAAGGACTGTAATTTGACTTTTTGATTTGATATATATATATATATATATATATATATATATATATATATATATATATATATATATATATATATATATATATATATATATATATGTGATGTCCCCCTCATCCTCACACAACTGTCCTTCTTCAATGTCCGATGCCATAGGGTAAACCAATCACAATACCGAATGTAAAACGTTAATAATAACACAGTTTATTATAGAAACTTGACAAACACTCGTGTGGTGAAAACCACCCCCTCTTGTCAACAGCCCTTTTCAGGGCTACCAAAAAGAGGTAGACACAACACAAAAATATTTACAAGACGTCGAGTTATAACTCCGTCAAACAAAATATTTCACCAGAGAGAAAATACTAAATTCTCTCTCAAAAGTGAAATATTAACTAATAACACACAAGGCGACCTCCCTAAACATTTACTGGGCGAGAGAGATGCGACAAGCATCTCGAAACAAGTCGCCTTGAATGAAATCGCAAACAGAAAAACTCAAGGTCGTCAGCCACCCCCGGGGACCCCGTCGCAGCGACGGACGTGGGGAAACCACCCCGAAAGACCAGCTCAGCTATCATACTCGCAGATACTGAGAAAACAATGTGCGAGCCAATGAGATTACACAGTCGAATTAATGAAATTAAGCGGACCAACCAGGAGGCGGCAGGAGGCGGCCACCTCCCTATAAATACCCCGCTAGGAGCCCTCCGAATTTCTTTCCACTCTCCGCTCTCGACGACTACACTTGGAAGTACGAAGAATTCTACACGCTCTACGCTGACGAACCTTCTGCATCCCGAGTTCATCTCAAGAACGGCTTCCTACTGCTTTCTACAAGGCATACCTTCTCTCCACACAGATCTCGCATTGGCATCTACGAGTCCAGTGATTATTCATCCTGCTCATTGCCCAACGTAGTTCATCTGTCAGGACGCCACCCGGTACATCTATCGATATTCTCTTTAGATCGTACGCCCGAGGGACGTTCCGAGCCGTGTCGCCCGGGTTTCGTAGCATTAAGCTCGTAACCGACCGCTGTGGGCACGCCGGTAAATTACTCTGCTCATCCGCTCTAATTTACCGTCCAAGGAAGTCTTTTTCAAGACTACGAGGTAGGACCCTGACATACGAGCATTGGAAAGACGCTCTGTCAAGCGAGTCCACCTCCCAAACCCTCTATTTTTATACATAGAGGCATCGAAACGAGCTAAAAACTCGGTTATTTCGATGGAACGTCGGCCGTCTTATTTCCTCATGCAAGGGGAGGCAGACGACGGCGAAGCCAGGCCGCGTAGCCCCCGTAGCGCTCCCTACAGGCCACCCGGCGAATCCGCTGAACCCAACGACGGCGCAAGGCGCGATCCTCACGCCCGGATCGCCTTCTCACCCGACGTATTCGTTAAAGAAACGTTCGATCAAGCCTCGCCTATACAAAAGATCGAGGATACCTTTCAGACTCGCTCTGAAGCCGATCATTACGATTCGACCAAGCTGTCCGAGTACCCACGATATTCGACGCAGGCCTACCCGGCCGATCCGAGTGTCAAATACACTCCAAATGTGCAAAAAGCGAAGGATACTTTTCAGTACCTCAACCAAGCTCAACATATTCCCCCTACAGATATAAATCTTAGGCCGGAATATTACAAAACGGCTCAGTACCAAACTGATCGAACCCAGCACCCACTATGCGAGCCCAGTGCTCCACGCGGCTGCGACACGAACTACCTCCCAGTTCAGTCCGCCAAGCCGGTTGACCTTGGCGGATCCGCTCACATTCATTACGGGAATAACCCGGGGACTAACCCGCATAATCAGAATATAAATGTCCAACTTGGCCTACCTACGCCAAGTAAAACATATTTAAATCCACTACAAATGGTGACCCCGCCTTTGAACAGGCTTAACACGGAGCATTTCGTTCCCTCTTATGAAGCTAGTGGATTTCAGGGAACCACTGCGGGCGTGCGACCCCCGCCGGGCCTCTACGCCCCACATCTCACGCAACATCCCTCTACACAAAGTGGCTTTCGAGCACTTTTAGAGGAGATGGGAGATTATCAAAAACCAATCTTCCAAAAGAAGAATATCGATCGTGCACTCGCCGAGTTCGATCAATACTGCGTGCGAAAACACCTGAGAACGCAGAACGAATGCTTCTCAGCTATATACAAGTGGGTACCAGAAGAAATGAGGGAAGCTATCGACTCAGCTTACCTCACGGCACCCCACGCACCCTACGAAGAGGCCAAACAGCGCCTACAGCGAGAATATGGGTTGTCCTTACAGGACAGGCTCCTCGCACTCGAGGACCCCGCATCTCTCGCCAAAAAACCCAGCACCAAGTACCACGAAATGTACTCTAAAGCTGTTGGGTACTTTTCGGAAGCTCTGATCACTCAAAAGTGGATCGAGACTCTACCCATCGAAGCACGAGGTATGGTCGCAGCTCAGCCTAACACGACCGCCCGGCTCGACCTAGCTGATACGCTACACGCGTACAAAACAGAGAATACCTCTCTAAACATACGAGGAGTAGAATCTACTCCGAAACACACGAATACTGGTTTCAAAAAGGCCCTCTCAAAACAAGCTGAGTTCAAACCACAACCAGTAGAGAGTAGGCCTCACAAACCGACGGCCTATGTCTGTCGAAACCACGCACGTTTCGGTAACGAAACTCGCAAATGTGCAGACCCAGAACACTGCACTTGGAAGACAAACACTGCTTCCAAAACTAGCAAAAAGGCAGCGACTATAAGCCAGCCTAAAACCTGGGTTTCAAACGAAAATACTCAGAGATCGGTACAAGAAAGTACCGTTCCAACCTCCGACGTAGAGAGTTCGGAAAACGAATAACTGCCAGTGTATCTGAGCCTATACACCGGCAGTCTACTGAGTATAAAAGGCTTTTTTTCAAGTGCAAACTAAATGGCACTGAATTTCTCATCGACACGGGAGCAGAAGTGAACATTCTGCCCCACAATGTCACAAAAAAATTGGGCTTAAAAATTCGTAAGTCCAACGTTAAGCTCACAGCAGCTAACGGAGCCCCTATAGACACACTAGGGCGAGCTGACACAACAATTAACATCGGCCTCGGAGACATGACCACCGATTTTATGATCACGAAAGTTGATCTAGCGATCCTAGGTATACCATTCCTCGAGTCTTGGGATATCGGAATACGGGTCAAACATAAGTACATTTATAAAGATAAAATAAAGAGCTATGCCGATCAAAAAATAGCTGCAGTCATGAACAAAAAATTCACTGACGAACAAATAGCAGCTACTATCCCTCATCGTGACAATAACCCTCAACCAGAGGACGTGCAAATCACGGAGGACGAAAACATTCGCTCTATCATTGACAAATACAATGAAAAAATGAGCAAACTGCAAGGTAAATGGAAAAACAACGGGGTTTACCACCGTATAACCACGGAGGGAACACCAGTACACTTCCGAGCAAGACCCATGGCAGGCGAAAAACGGGCTCAAGTCAAAAGTACTTTTGACAAAATGCTTTCAGAAGGCATAATTGCACCATCAGATTCCGAATGGGCATCCCCGTTACACTGTGTGCCAAAAAAAGACGGGTCATGGAGAATCACCGGCGACTACCGTTTCCTGAACGCGAAAACGAAGAAAGACGCCTACCCTCCTCCTCACATTCGCTCTTTCCAAGCGAATTTACATGATACACGAATCTATTCGACAATAGATTTAAAATCGGCATATTATCATATTCCGATGCACCCAGATGACGCTCATAAAACTGCAATTATTACACCTTTCGGTCTTTATGAGTTTAAGAAAATGAGCATGGGTTTGGCCGGAGCGGCCCAAACATGGCAAAGATACATGGACAGCATCATGCGAAAATTTGATTTCGCATTTGTATACCTAGATGACATACTGGTGGCTTCAAAAAATTATAACGAACACATGAACCACCTAAAACAAATTTTTGACAAGCTGGGTGAACACGGACTTCGGGTAGGTTTTGACAAATGCGTTTTTTCAAGACCTACCGTCGATTTCCTTGGTTTCACTATCTCGAAAGAAGGAATCATTCCTAAACGAGATAAAGTAGAAACCATAGAACAATTTCCTAGGCCGATAGACGTACGAAGTCTACGCAGATTCCTAGGGATGTGTGGTTTTTACCGAGCCTGCTCAAGTAAATTCGCTCACACGGCACAACCTCTGTATGACTCCATTCAGTCAAACAAAAAAAATGACAGAACACCTATCGAATGGACAGCAGAGAGAGAAAAAGCTTTCAAAAGCCTAAAACAAGCAATGATCAAAGCAACATTGCATAACATTGCTCACCCACACCCTACAGCAGAGTGGAGATTAGTCTGCGACGCGTCCGACACACACATCGGAGCGGCACTAGAGCAGGAAATTACAGACAAACATGGCTCGAAATCTTACCAACCATCGGGATTTTTCAGTAAAGAAATTCCGGAACAATGGAAGAACAAAGCATCATTCGACAAAGAAATGTTCGTCGTTTACCAAGCTTGCATTCACTGGCACAATGACTTGGACGGCAGATCTTTTCATATTTGTTCTGATCACAAGCCTCTGCTAGGCACGATGCTTAAGAAAAATGCACATTTTTCTAAAATGAGATTAAGATGGCTAACATACATCTCTCAAATGACGAGTGACATTCGTCATATTTCCGGAGAGAGCAACGTCGTCGCCGACGCACTCTCCAGACCCTTCGATCCGGTTGAAATTCAAACAAAATCGATTTCAACCCAGACGGACGAGGGTCCACCCATAGCCGAAATTTCGCAAATTACGGCTGCAATAGAGTGCAATCTTCTACTGCACATTTCAAATTCACAAATTCGTTCTCCTCCTAACACAGAGGACAAACTGAAACTCACACGAGTTGAATTCCCTCAAGGAGAACTTTGGTGTAACCTAGACCTAGGACACCCTAGACCTTATATTCCAAACGAAATAAGGCAAGAAATAATCAGCCAAATTCACAATTTGGGACACCCAGGTATACACTCTACAGTGTATAAAGTTAAACAAAGATATTTTTGGCACGGACTCCGTGCAGATGTCTCCAACTGGGTCCGAGCGTGCGAAACTTGCCAACGAGCAAAAATCACGCGCTCCGTGAAGCTCCCTTACTCCGAATTTGAAACGGCTAACAAATTTTCACACGTACACGTTGATATTACCGGACCCTTACCTTTAGCTAAAGGAGGGAAACGTTACATTTTAATGATGGTTGATAGAGCAACGGGTTGGCTAGAGGCAGTCCCTCTTAACAACATCGAAACAACCACGATCACGAACGCCTTTATCAATATTTGGGTAGCTTCAAAGGGCGTACCTAAATACATCACAAGTGATCAGGGCACTCAATTCGAATCAGATCTATTCAATTCCATTATGGAACGTCTCGGAGTAAAACATACTCACACGTTACCATACAAACCATCAACAAACGGAATGGTAGAACGCAGAAATAGATCTTTGAAAGAGGCTCTCAAAGCACAAAACGAAAATTGGCTCGACGCACTTCCAAAAGTTCTACTCGCCATGCGTACGGCAGTAGACCCAGCAACGGAAACTACACCGTTCCAAAAAGTTTACGGAATTGACGTACCACTCCCAGGAGACATTTTCGTAACTTCTACAAACCTTTCGGAGCCTCTCTTCTTCCGGCCTACGCATATTAAACATAATAATACGAAATATGCCGTAAACATGCCCAAAAATTTGGATACATGTACACATGTCTATATCAGAGTGCCCACACAGCTCACCTCTCTGCAATGTCCTTACACGGGACCATTCAAAGTGGTTAAAAGAGATAAGTTTTCGGTTACAGTGCAAATTGGCGAACATACAAAAAAAGTTCCCAAACAGCAAATAAAACCAGCTTACACTCTAAAAACAGACGAAGCTGTGTCACTAAACAAAAATCAGGCAGAAAATAAGGAGGAGACTCCCCGAAAATCTGCCAGAAGGCACGTCCCCTCTACCAAATTCGACGAGAGGTGGGTGACGGCGCTCGAAACACCCCAGCCGGCGTCGTCGTTAATAACACGACGTCTTGGGGGGGCCCCTGTGGTGAAAACCACCCCCTCTTGTCAACAGCCCTTTTCAGGGCTACCAAAAAGAGGTAGACACAACACAAAAATATTTACAAGACGTCGAGTTATAACTCCGTCAAACAAAATATTTCACCAGAGAGAAAATACTAAATTCTCTCTCAAAAGTGAAATATTAACTAATAACACACAAGGCGACCTCCCTAAACATTTACTGGGCGAGAGAGATGCGACAAGCATCTCGAAACAAGTCGCCTTGAATGAAATCGCAAACAGAAAAACTCAAGGTCGTCAGCCACCCCCGGGGACCCCGTCGCAGCGACGGACGTGGGGAAACCACCCCGAAAGACCAGCTCAGCTATCATACTCGCAGATACTGAGAAAACAATGTGCGAGCCAATGAGATTACACAGTCGAATTAATGAAATTAAGCGGACCAACCAGGAGGCGGCAGGAGGCGGCCACCTCCCTATAAATACCCCGCTAGGAGCCCTCCGAATTTCATTCCACTCTCCGCTCTCGACGACTACACTTGGAAGTACGAAGAATTCTACACGCTCTACGCTGACGAACCTTCTGCATCCCGAGTTCATCTCAAGAACGGCTTCCTACTGCTTTCTACAAGGCATACCTTCTCTCCACACAGATCTCGCATTGGCATCTATGAGTCCAGTGATTATTCATCCTGCTCATTGCCCAACGTAGTTCATCTGTCAGGACGCCACCCGGTACATCTATCGATATTCTCTTTAGATCGTACGCCCGAGGGACGTTCCGAGCCGTGTCGCCCGGGTTTCGTAGCATTAAGCTCGTAACCGACCGCTGTGGGCACGCCGGTAAATTACTCTGCTCATCCGCTCTAATTTACCGTCCAAGGAAGTCTTTTTCAAGACTACGAGGTAGGACCCTGACATTCGAGCATTGGAAAGACGCTCTGTCAAGCGAGTCCACCTCCCAAACCCTCTATTTTTATACATAGAGGCATCGAAACGAGCTAAAAACTCGGTTATTTCGATGGAACGTCGGCCGTCTTATTTCCTCATGCAAGGGGAGGCAGACGACGGCGAAGCCGGGCCGCGTAGCCCACGTAGCGCTCCCTACAGGCTACCCGGCGAATCCGCTGAACCCAGCGACGGCGCAAGGCGCGATCCTCACGCCCGGATCGCCTTCTCACCCGACGTATTCGTTAAAGAAACGTTCGATCAAGCCTCGCCTATACAAAAGATCGAGGATACCTTTCAGACTCGCTCTGAAGCCGATCATTACGATTCGACCAAGCTGTCCGAGTACCCACGATATTCGACGCAGGCCTACCCGGCCGATCCGAGTGTCAAATACACTCCAAATGTGCAAAAAGCGAAGGATACTTTTCAGTACCTCAACCAAGCTCAACATATTCCCCCTACAGATATAAATCTTAGGCCGGAATATTACAAAACGGCTCAGTACCAAACTGATCGAACCCAGCACCCACTATGCGAGCCCAGTGCTCCACGCGGCTGCGACACGAACTACCTCCCAGTTCAGTCCGCCAAGCCAGTTGGCCTTGGCGGATCCGCTCACATTCATTACGGGAATAACCCGGGGACTAACCCGCATAATCAGAATATAAATGTCCAACTTGGCCTACCTACGCCAAGTAAAACATATTTAAATCCACTACAACTCGAAATTAGCGTACTCGACGGATCACATCATAGTAAGTTAAACAGAATCAGATTCACAAATAGGTAACGTAAAATAAAACATAAATTGGAAGACGATCCTTCCTGTAACAACAACGATAACGAACTGACTGACAAAGGTAGGTAGCAGGTATGTAATATCCATCTAAGTTCGCATTTGTGCCGCGAGGGGAGTTATGAGCAGCTAGTGACGACACATTGTGTTATTCGAGTGACAAATCGATTATATAATCGAAAGTGAATGAATCGATGGATAATAATTGCTGGTAAAATCGGTAGGTAATTGGTCCTAAATTGGTAGGTGGATAGTTCAGGGTTCCTCACTCCATCACACGGCGATCCTGACATTGCTGCCGTCCTCGGGAGCGCTGATCACCTGGAAGGACCAAATTCAGCCCATTAGATCGAACCAAATGGGCCTAATCTCTGCCCTAACAAGGCAAGGGAGAGCAGTGAAAGCAAAAATAGAAACTATTTCAGAGGATACCCTGATGAGCAAAGCACAGCAGAGGAGGGAGAGAACAAATACAGTGTCAGTACAATATCAAGTAGTGTCGTCCAACCAACAAACGAAGTGCGCATGCAAGGGTTACAGCAGGCAGAGGAGAGTCCAGTGCCTCAAATGAATCCAATGGCAGAGGTGAATCCAGTGCCATAAAATAAAATAAAATCAAGGGTTGCAGCAGGCAGAGGAGAGTCCAGTGCCTCAAATGAATCCAATGGCAGAGGTGAATCCAGTGCCATAAAATAAAATAAAATCAGCCAGAGGAGCTACCAGTGGCTGAGAGAAAAATCAAGAATGCGGGAGACCGGGCTCGAACTCACTTGGGCTTGACAATCACCCTATCAGAAAAGAAGTGACTGTGAGGACGGAAGGCATCGTAAAGGGAGGGACAAAGGAAGAGGGTCCGACCATGACGAGCCGCCGTGGGTGCCAAGCAAGGTAGAGAACCGAAAACCGCAAACAACTATAATTAACACAGGCGTGACATGACTTAAACAAAACTCAGATGATCTACCAACCAGCCTCACAGGCTGAAGTCGTAGATTGACTGGGAGGATCCACAGTCACATGTGGGATAGTCCACACAAAACAATAAAGCATCGTGTCAGCCAAATTTTATTGAGAAAGCTCTCCACTATCAGGGAGAGGATTCAATTCATCAAGGGTAGGTGCCTTGCGCAAACGTTCGTGGGGATATTTCAAAAACTTCTTAGTTCCGCCAGAGACGGACTGCAACAAGTAGCGATCATCAGGCATAACTTTTACAATTTTATAGGGGCCTCTATAGGCATCATCCAACTTGACTCTATTTCTCACCTCCGTTTGTGCAAAAACCAAATCATTCACTTGAAAACGCTTTACTGGCAGTTTGCCTCTATCAAATCGAGTTTTACTAGTTTCAGCTTGTTTTTCCATCAATTGTGCGGCTGAGTCACGCAACGTTTGTAGGCTAGTGGATGGTTGATCAGTGAGGTGGTCAGTGATAGAAATTAGATGCAAAGGCCTGGAAACTCGTCCAAACATCAGCTGCATGGGGGATACCTTAGTAACACTATGAGGTGTGGTATTTAAAGCTAATTGAATTTCTCCAACACAAGATTGCCATGTTTTATGCTGATCTGATTCAGCAGCAGTGAGCATATTACGTAAGGTACTCATAAGGCGTTCGACCTGACCGTTTGCTCGTGATGCTCCTGTGGCTATAAAATGGAGGTCAATTTGATGTGATACACAAAAATCTTGAAAATCTTTAGCAGTGAAATTTGTACCTTGGTCACAGATTATACGCTGAGGAGGACCAAAGAAATTTATGAGAGATGTTAACGCTTTGATAGCACTTGCAGCACCTAAGGAACGTGTGTGCTGCAATACACAGTACTTAGTGAATGCATCTATGAAAACGTAAAGATATTCTTGAGAGTCTTTTTTTCCGCTTAGTTTACCAGAAGCATCTAAATGAATAGTGTGCCATGGTTCAGCAACTTTGGGTATAGGGTGGAGTTGAATTTGGCGAGGTCCTGAATCTGTTTTTGATGTTTTGCACACAAGGCAGTTCTCAACAAATTTTCGAACGTATTTCGCCATATGTTCGAACCAATAATGTTGGTACAACGCCTCTAAGGTTTTTTCATTACCCAAGTGGAATAGAGATTCATGGACATTAGAAACAACAGCGTACCGAAGAGAATGGGGAACGATTGGGAGGTACCTAGTGCGAGTGTGTCGCTGTACTTTACGACACAGTACACCAGAGTGCATCTCGTAAGTGTTTTGAATATCTGAATCTATTTCGTTAGCATTCAATTTCGAAATTATTTCAGTGACAAACGGGTCATTTTGCTGAGCTGTTAGGAGCCAATCAGTTGAAATAGATGTTAATTGCACGAGTTTTTTGGAAGAAGTTTTATATTGAGGTTTAAAATTCCGATGTTTTCCATGTGGTCGCATTTTTGGGGTTGATAAACCTAATGTTGAGGTATTCACAGACAATGCCTGATTAATTTTGGGTTTGGCAATAGGTTGTTCAGTTATTGGAAAGTTGTTGACTTCATCAGCTTCTTCAATAGGATTCCTACTAAAAAAATCAACATGTTGCATACGCGAGGATTGACGATATTGCATTTTAAAATCAAAACTTTGCAAGAAAGACCACCACCGTTGAACACGAGGTATCAAGTCTTGCTTATTTTGAGTTGCGCGCAATGATGCACAATCTGTCACAACGGTAAACAAGTGACATTGTAAATAATTGTGAAAATGCTTTATGGCATAAACCACTGCCAAAGTCTCTAGCTCATATGAATGAAAGTTAGATTCGGCAGTCGTGGTTCTCTTACTGTAATAGGCTACTGGTCTCGGCTTTTTGTCAACTATATTAATCAAAATTGCGCCAAAACCTAAAGAGCTTGCATCACAGTGCAACTCAATGGGGTAGGATGGGTTGAAAATGGTTAAAATGGGTTCTGAGGTAAGCATGCCAATAAGTTGTTGGCGAACCTTTTCATGACTGTCATTCCAAGGAATTGGTCGATTCTTACTCTCATTAGCTGAATCATCAGTTTTACGGGTTAATTTAAACAAGGGAGCAGCTATTTGGGCGAAATTTTGGATAAAATGCCGAAAATAAGAAGCTAAACCTAAAAATTGGCGAAGAGTACGAAGAGTAGAGGGAGGTGGCAATTTTGTCAGAGCTTCAACTTTGGATTTGTTCGGTTTTATTTCTCCATTTTCTATCTCGTAGCCTAAGTATTTAATTTTCGAGACAATGAACAAACACTTCGAAAGGTTTAGAGAAAATCCAGCAGAAGTAAGAACTCCTAGAACATGATTTAATCGGATAAGTGCCTCAGCTTGAGTGCTTGCAGATATAAGCAGATCATCCATATAGCATGTGACGTAATCAAATGCTAAGTCTCCTAAGGCTTTCATGATTGCTCGTTGGTAAACACTTGGTCCATTGCGCACCCCAAAGGGCAAGGCCAAATATTCCCATTGACCGTCTGGTGTGACAAAAGCTAACTTTTCTATGGACTCTTCTTCAACTGGGATTTGATGAAATCCACTAGCAGCATCAAGAATAGAAAACCATCAAGCACCGTGTAAACGCGCTATTTGATCAGTTATCAATGGCAAAGGGTATCTATCTGGGACTGTATTTGCATTGAGAGCCCTAAAATCAACGGCCATTCGATAACCACCTGTCTTTTTAGGAACAAGAAGTATTGGGCTTGCATATGGAGAAGAACTGGGGCGAATTACTTTGGCATCTTCAAGTTCTTTGATGCGCTCTCGCACCAGTTCACGATGTACAGGACTAAGTTTGTATGGTCGACGGTGGACAATTTTGGAAGGGTCAAGTAGGCGAATTTTGAATGTTCCTGTCGTCACACGAGTGGTAGGTATTCCATCAATAAAATATTGGGAATAATTAGTCAAAATTTTGATGAGATCCCCCCTTTGACTAACAGGAAGGTCAGTGTGGACTGATTCGAAATGTTGAGTGCTAACTGGCAAGACTTGGCAAGATCCTAAAGCTGGGACAACACAAGATGGGTGAAAATCAAGTGAAGGGATATTGTCACTATGACCACCTAACACCTCACTGAACAACACGACTTCATCCTCAGTGCACTGCTCCAAAGAGCAGAGATCACCCAAGGATACAGAAAATATTTCATTTTTTGTGGTGTTTACGGTATCAGAATGCCCACGCCCCTTTGTAGAAGTGTCCCATTTTTCAATGCCAGAAGAACCCACAGGTTCAGCGCCTTCCCCATGAGTGCTGGATGTATCCAGAAAATTACGGTTTAGCATGAATGGAGGATGGTCCTTCCAAAGCGTGCAAGAAGATATAGTTATTACCATACAAAAATCTGGAGCCAGAATTTCACGTCCCAAAATGATGGGTTTAGGCAAAGCACCATCAGCTACAATATGGAACAGGACTTGAATGTCGTGTCCATTAATCTTTACTCTGGCTTGTTTTTGGCACTGAGAAATGGTAATTGATGACCCTAAACCATGCAAGTGAACTACATTATTGAACAAAGGCCCATCAAAGCGGGTACTAAAGGACAAACAAAGGAGTGAGCACTCTGATCCAGAATCAAAACAATACTTGAATACATCACCTTGGTGGGTTAATGTGCCTTCTGGGTTAGCAATGCATAGGCCAACCTGCTTCTCGACTGGCTGAGACCTCTGGCTACTGGTGTCTCCTGGTCCACGCTTGTCTGACATCTTCTTCTTTGGGCAGTTTGGAGCAATATGCCCCTTTTGGTTGCAGGAAAAGCACGTTGTATTGCTGAAGTTGGATGGCTTCCTTGGCTGATTTGATGAGGTCAAGGATGATGATGATCGGCACTCTGAGGTTTTGTGTCCAGATCTTCGACATTTCCCACAGCGGGAAGTATAATCCTGAGAGGATGAATGCTGAAGGCTTTCATAGTTTGGTCGACTCTTCTTGGAATTTCCAGGACCACTGTCATAACCTCCTGGTCTCTTAAATGACAGAGCCCGTAATTCCTGAAGCAACTTTTCACGGCTATTTATCTTTTCTGTGTAGCAAAGATGACGTGCTCTTGTGTCTGCTTGAGCTATCTGAGAGAGAGCCACTGATACAGCAATTTCTTCCACTGATGACTGGCGGTAGTGAGCAACAAATTGATTGATAGTTCGTGAGGCGAATGTGGCATAATTTTCAGTGTGTCAACAAATCCCGTAGGGAGTCGCCACTGTGCACTAAAGAATCGTGGTGGAAGAGGAGTGCGGAGGGAGATGGTGAGCGTCCAGAGTCCCCCCTCCTGCTCCTATGCGCCCGGGAAAAATCGGGAGGGCGATCGGGTGATGACCCTTGTTCCGAGTAAGGTAAGGCGTCACCCGAACTGCGTTGCGAAATTGGCCGACCCCTTTCTTTTCTAGAATCCGAAAAATCTTGATAAAACTCACCTCGACTATTTCCATAGTGGGTCTCATGAAATCCTGCTCGTAGATTACGATATCCCACTTCTGATGTGATGTCCCCCTCATCCTCACACAACTGTCCTTCTTCAATGTCCGATGCCATAGGGTAAACCAATCACAATACCGAATGTAAAACGTTAATAATAACACAGTTTATTATAGAAACTTGACAAACACTCGAAATTAGCGTACTCCCCCTTGACGGATCACATCATAGTAAGTTAAACAGAATCAGATTCACAAATAGGTAACGTAAAATAAAACATAAATTGGAAGACGATCCTTCCTGTAACAACAACGATAACGAACTGACTGACAAAGGTAGGTAGCAGGTATGTAATATCCATCTAAGTTCGCATTTGTGCCACGAGGGGAGTTATGAGCAGCTAGTGACGACACATTGTGTTATTCGAGTGACAAATCGATTATATAATCGAAAGTGAATGAATCGATGGATAATAATTGCTGGTAAAATCGGTAGGTAATTGGTCCTAAATTGGTAGGTGGATAGTTCAGGGTTCCTCACTCCATCACACACATATATATATATATATATATATATATATATATATATATATATATATATATATATATATATTTATCGGGGATGATTTATATATATATATATATATATTTATTTATTTATTTATTTACTTGTTTGTTACTTTCAATTATTTCAATTAACTTAAGTTTGAAATTTACTATTGTAAATGTTCTCTAGTATGATAGGCTGAATAGTTGTACTGAAGCCAATAAAGTTTAATTAGAAAAAAAAAAGGTATACTTATCCACGATATTTCCTACCTACTTCACAAACAATTTGCTTTTTCATGATTTTCCAAAATTTCGGCAAGTTAAGTCTGTGACGTCTCACTAGGCAGGGGGTCCTGTCTAGACGATGACAAGGCTTTTTGCCAAAAGGTTGAAAAATCATAGGAAGAAAACTACTTATCGTAGGTGAGCGTGGTATGTGTCCACATTCTTAGCATTTCATCTGTTTTCATTTAAAAATTTGAAACAAACATATTGATTTTTTAGGATATCGGCATCCTCTGTGGCCGAGTGGTCTAAGGCGCTATATGAGAGCCGCTTGGAAGCAGGGGAGGGATCCAGGGTTCAATTCTCGGGCTGGTAACGTAATTTACCAGGTCTGGGGTCAGAGGGTACGCAATTAAGTGCGAGGATTTAGAATATGTATGGTATAGAATAAATGTTTTTATGGTATAGAATAAATTCCCTAAAATGGGAATTACCCTAAAATGGCGTATATAAAAAAGTTTATTGATGAATGAATCATCAAATTCCAAAAATATGCAAAAATCGACGACAATTCACCGAAAGCTGCAAAGTGTGAAATTGATGAAATTTTAATATGACCCATCACCTTTATATTATAACAATCTTTCTACTTCAATGGTTATTTGACGGATAATTTGATACTGTACAACTTGTGAATCCACAAAACTTTATCCCACGTTTTCACACTTAAAAACTTCATAGATTCCTTAGTTTCTAATGTTTTGTGGTGATTGTGGTGGCAATCGACACCGAACTCAATTCTCTATACCTTTTTTCCAAAGAAAATCATTCTAAACTGTGATTAGGAAAATAAAAAATATGTCAAAATGAGATTACGTTCGTTTGATCAGATCACTTGAACAGTGTTGAGAGATTTAATTGTATTTGACTTCCAGTTATTTTACTTTTAGCCACCTCAAAAATATTTTGAAAATAGTTTCATTGGTATGATCTGATTGGTGATGATATGATATGATACATATGATATGATATCTGTGATGATATGATCTGATGACTCATTTGAATAAACTCTTTCAGGTTATATTCCGCTTACCTTCTTTAGCAGAATCCGACGGTGTTAAGGAGTCACAAATATACTCCGTGAGTACCACTTTATACTAAATACGAATCAATTCAGCCATACTTAATGCGATCAATAATTATATAGATGCCTGATGTGTATAGCTAAAATTTGTAGATTTTTTAAGCAAATGTAAAATTCTTGCTATATTTTAGGCCCATGATGCGTCAATATTCCACAGTCGCGAGAATAGATATGTAAAGAGCCCTTCCGATCTTCCATCAACCGAATCACACATGAAGGGAGTCAGGTAATAAGTAGTGAACAAAATACAAGCAATTTTTTTACATTCCGTATTTTATTCAGGAGAATGAAGGCAAGACCTCACCTATGTACATGTTGTGATAAGGAACATACTCCAATGTTCGAGTCAAAACCAACGAGGAATGTGATTCCCGTTCCTCACCAATCTGCTAACCGTTAAGTGAATAACCGCTAGCCGTTTTTAGGAGCTATTATTATTAACATTCTGCTATTTATCTCAGTAATGAGTGAATGAGTGATTAAGACCTTTGCTAAGGTTTTACTGAACGAGAACAAAGCACATTACGAAAAATATAGAATTACCAGAGGCCTGTTAGGGCTTGGAAAGCCCTAATCTTGGGGCCGTGCTGATTCGGAATTATATATAAAGACCGTTCGGAATTATATATTTATAAAGTCCGCTAAGTTCTTCAGTTTCAATTTCTTCGTTCAGAAATAACTCTCCTAGATGTTAGTAACTACACTACGTTTCTTACTGACCGTGAATTGATGGCAACTGTTGTTACCGCCACAGCCTAATAAACAACTCTCGTTGATAAGGACCGCCTAGAACACGATCAAGGCGGGTATAGAGACGAACGGCGACACTTTTGCAACAAACTTGGGGCCGTGCTGATTCGAATGAGCGGTCTAACAGTGAAATCGGACCGCGAAGATCTTCACAATTTCAAAGACCGTTCGGAATTATATATAAAGAAGATAACATTCACAACTCATGTGTAGCCATGGCTATTTAAACAAGTGGTTTCAAAGCAATAATAATTACAGGACAGTAGGTACCGGTCATTTAATTAATTACATGGTCATTATATTACTAAATCATTGACGTGGAAACAAATATTCCGCATCACTTGCATTTCATCTATATCTGCTTAAGAAAAAGTTTGGTAAATTTAAATTTCGGATACATATTCGCAACCCTCCGTCTATTCCTCGCTCAAATATAAGAAAAAATGTGGAATTGACCCAAACAATTTGCAATAAATTTGGGTTTTAGTTCAAAAAATATATAAATTTAGTACCGGTGGTTAAGTGTAAGTGGGTACTCATGTCCAAAGATTCATTCTATAACCCACTTCTAAAATATTTAAGCGGAATCGAATGAACAGAGTTGCTATGAATACCAATAATGTATTACTAATACAATACCATAATTTATTACTTCTATGCTGTTATTGGTTACCACCATTTTACGTAATGCTACACTTAAGACCTAACCCAACAAAAAGTAAAATCAAAAGTAAAATGTAAAATTTGAATGTTTTGTATGGGAGAGTTTTAAGCTTGTATCTATCGGGATTGATTTCATTCATCCAGATGCGATGGATCGATACGGAACTCCATCTGCAAGCTAACCACACATTCCCCTTTTTGAGTGAGTTGAGGAAGTTATGCATGTTGCTGGAATTTCCTAGAGACTTGGTAGAGTCCATGTTGGACCTAACCTTTCAAACCTTAAAAGAAAAAGAAAAAAAAGCATGTTGACGAATTTTCGCAAGTTTTAAGACCCCATTTTCTCCGCTCGTATTTCTTAAAATTCAAAAGATTTAAATGTCCATTGCCTAATACAGGTATTATAGGTATATGCCCCTAGCTTACAAGTTGTCTCTACTTACCAGAGCAAAACCTTTGACTGAGATTTCGATTTAAAAAAAATCTAAATACATGATTGGCCCTTCCACAACAGCTGTCTTATGATTCAAATGACCGTGAAAATAGAAAATATGTATACTTTTGGACAGTTGAAAGTGTGGGATAATGGTTTTCAAATAACATTCTATCAATCTATGAGACATAGTTACGAATTTTATAGTTTGTTAGTTTTAGCTGGAATTTATTTCAATGTTTTTAGTGGACGGCAAGGTTCAGTTGATAAAGACTCGATGATGTCTACGAGAACGTGCGCCGTCGAAGCGAGTGCAGCGGCAACTTTGCTTGACGTAGCCGTGATGCGGTGTCTCTTCATACCTCAATGGCCGGAAGAAGGCGTCTACTGGGCACTTCAATTCCTCTACCACAGGTTCGTAAACGATAAAGTATTTCAATCGATAGAACTAAAATGTACTTAACCATATCATTAGACATCCCGCAGTTTCATATCAACTAGATTTCATTCTTCATACAGGGTGACCGGCAACAGGTCTTGAAGATGCCAGAAACATACTTTTTGTTACCTATATTTCCGATCGAAAGTGTCTCTTATTAATTTTTTTCAAAACCCTTAGTTTTCAAGTTGTTCATCTTGTAAATTACGATTTTTAACCGGAAATCGGCTAGGACATCCATTTTTAACAACAACGTTGGACAACACTTTTTGAGTACATTAAATTGGTCAAATTTCAAAAAATGTACTAAAAAAAAAAAAAAAAATCACAAAAAATGACAAAAAAAAGGCTTAACATCGGTGTTTTTATTTTTTTTTTAGTAGAATATTACTCAAATAAAGTTTATCAACTATGAAGTTGGTAATTTAAAAATTAAAGCTCAAACCTATGCTCAAAATTGTAATTAAATTTCATTAAAATGTGCTACAAAATCGATAAAAATGTAAATAATTCTAGAAATCCAATATCTTTGTTTAAATAATAGAATGTTATTTGGAACAAAATTGTCAGCAATAAAAGTGATAGTTAACATTTTTTTTGCAGACAATGTGACGGATTTGAGCAATAACATTAATAGTTAACATTTACTTTGCAGACAGTAAATTTCAACTTGAGCGTTGCTAAGTGATGGGAGGCCGAAAATCATAATGGGAATATCGTAAACGTTAGCGTCTAAGACGTCCAGAATAATTAAAATTGAAATAGCGATGCAAAATAAATGTTAAATATTAATTTTATTTTTCAAATTCGTCATATTGTCTGCAAAAAATTGTTTAAAAATGTTTTTCTACTGAAATTGCTCCAATTTCAATACAATTTAACATATCACAATACTACAGATATTTTAAGAAAATTCGCTCATACAATCATGCTGCATGACTGGAACTTTTTTTTCACCTAAAAATCGATTTTGCTTCCGAGTCTGCAAGGCAGCGGAAGCTTTGTTTTCACTTTCAAGATGAAAATTTTTTTTTTGCTCCAAAATCAAAATTTCTAATCGCATTTTGCATTTCATGGCCTCCAGAACGAATTTGGTTTTGTGTCTGTCTGTTCGTCCGTCCATCCATCTGTCTGTCCACATTTCCTTGCAACAGACATAACTTCCACAATTTCGATTGGACTTTAATGAAAATTTTCAGGAATAGTGTGGGTTCAGCCCTACATGGCCCCCTATTAGTCTCACCATGAATGAATCAGCAGTACGTTCTGGGCTTGCACGAACGTGATTTTCTTGTTACACTCACAAGACCGTCAATGTTGATGAGATCTTGGTCAGATTTTCAGGGACGATGCGGGGAAGGTCCCTCGAGGCCCCTTACGACATTCATCATGATTGAATTATCGGTGCGATGTGCGCATGCACGAGAATTTGTCTTTCTATATTTTCTTGCAACAGCCGTAAATTCCGCAATTTTGATCGGTTTTCAATGAAATTTCCAGGAATAGTGTGGATTTAGCCCTAGATAGTCCCCTATCAGTTTCATCATGATTGAATCAGCGATACGCTCAGGGCATGCGTGAACGTAATTTTCTTGTGAGAGTCATAAGTCCTTCAATGTTGAACAGATTTTAGTCAGGTTTTCAGGGATGATGCGGGGAAGGTCCATTGAGGTGCCTTACGGCAGTCATCAGATTTTGATAACGTTTTCTGGGAATTCGTGGTTTAGGCTGTACCTAGATTGTACCCTACCAATTTCATTTTTCTCAAATCATTACTCTATTCTGCGCATGCGCTAACATAAATTACTTCAAGTATAATTTTCCCATTTTTTAAAACATCTTTACTGTGAAGCGTAAAATTGCGGCGTCTTGGAACTGTAAAAGTGTGAACCCTTCTCAGAGGCACGATGCGCCATGTTCTGATCATACGAGTATATTCCATACGGGGTTTAATAATTAAATCGTTTATTTCAGAAACCACCCAAGCGACAAAAATTCAAAAAATGTTGTTTTGGTGGTACTGCTCACTTCAGAGGTGAATACATCGTTTAGTGCAGAAATAACCAATGTTCCATAATATCACCAATGCTATTTGACAGCCTTGAAAAGAATCCGTTCATTTCAGAAAGAACCCAAGCGTCGCTGTAGCCCAAGCGCACTGAAGCGTGTGGTCTACTTGAACGAGTATTTTCCGTTTAATGCCTAGATAAAACCACTCTTGTTTATACTCAAGTGTCTCTTACTTACCTATGATACCAAAACGATAAATATTAATCGTTTGACTTAATTTCAATAATAATTTTTTTAACACAGAATGTGTTTTTACGGAGGGTTATTTGGTTTGAAGGCGTCCGTCCCGTAAGATCCCCCCCGAACCCCACCCCTCTCCCGTACGAGCTGCTACCCCCACCGCGCGTCCGCTCCACCACCTACTTCCTTCGCCTTCCTTCACTCCCATTCCCTTGCAGTAAAAATCATGGAAGGAAGAAGGGAGATTTCGTTACTGAGAAGTATAATGCGTTGCAATATGTTTTAAAATCACTTTGGATTTATTCATTTAGTATTGCAGAAACCACCTAAGTGCAAAATTTTCAAAAATTTATAACTCAAAAACTTGAAGGAAAAAAAATTAACAAAATAGATAATTCCAATAGCATGTTCTTGATTTGGTAAAGAAAATATTTGAAGGAGACGACCTATACTTGAGCTGCATACAGTTTTTTTTTTTTTTGGTTTTCCAAAAGTTGAAAAAAGCGCACTTGAGTGGTTTTTGAAATAAACGATTCAATTAATCTGCGAAGGGCGATCTAACACAGAATTAATAAACCATCGTGTAATAATTTGCTGCGTTTTCTGCATTTGAAAGAAATTTTTACGCGATATTTTAAGGGATTGATCGTCCGGAAATACACCATATAAATATATATACCTACATGAACATTTTAGCGAATTTTTGAAGAAAATTAAGCTATTGCTCTCGCCTCAAAATTTGTAGAATGTGAATTTTTGAAAAATTTGTATGCAGAAATCCGTTTCAGGCTATTCTGAATCATATTCTGAAGTTTAACGCATTTTTTTATGTATGTATGTATATATGTATATATGTATGTATATATGTATGTATGTATGTATGTATGTGTCATTCCAGACGATAACTGTCCGTAGAATTGTGCTAGAAACTTCAAACAAATTTTAAAATGTTAAGGACACAAAACGAAAGTTCAAGTTCGTTGGCCAGCATGATCGGATTACATCTCGGGTTGAAATTTTCAAAAATGTAGTCAAAAATTTCAAAATAGCCTGTTTTTTGCGATTTGTTGTGCGAAATAATTTTTTCAGCATACTAACATGTGGTATATTCGGAATCAGCGTAAAATTCCCTATAAGAATACGTATCAAGTTTTCAAAAATTTCAAAGTTGAAAAATCAGTCAAAAATCGAAATAATGCCGTTCGCTAGTTGTAAAAATCGGTAATATTTGCATGAAACATTGCCCAAATTCACATTGAACTACTCTTATGGAAGTATACCTGTATAACCAATCCTAGAACCATGCTATTTAAGGCTAGAACCATGCTGTAGATAGAATTTGATTCCATGTTTGTCTATCAAAATCATAAACTAAAATTTCTCTACACGATCAATAGCGACTGAAACGTCGAAGATTTCTTCAAAAATTCGCTCATGGGGTCATGCTGCATGACTGGACTTTTTTTGTCGTTAAAATCTAGGATTGTAATCTTTTGTAAGGAGTCCACGTCCCCTCTCCCCAAAATTTAAAATTTTTAAGCCAAATAAATAGCTCAGTTTTCCTTTGTAAAGTCGCTAAAAATAAATTATTGGTATAAATAAAACTTGCGAACACAATATTAATTCTACGCAATATTGATTGTGTTCTTCAGATTGCGAGATGTTGTTGATACGAAGAAACAGGAGCCTGAACCTAGGAAAAGGAGTAATTCAATGCCCGCTCCGCCCACCCCAATGCCATTCATAGAAGAAGTGAAGGTAGAAAAAGATTTCATAGAGGTCCCACTGCCCAAAGATGTATCACTGAAATCGGGTAAGTTCTTTTAACTATCTTCTTCATTTGCCAGATCTATTGTAGGTACGTTGTATCTTATCCTCCTGCCACAAGGTTTTTCTTGTTATTAAAAGCACATCCATGATAATCTACTTTGTCTCTACAGAAGCACCAATGTCTTTCGGCCAAAAAGAGCACACACATTCGAGGAGGGCGAGCGAAAAGTTCAAGAAATGTATGAAAATGGTGGATTTGAAAGCGTTAGTCGGCACAAAATTACTTTCAAAATCGGAAAAGGCACTCGAGAAGATCGGACAGGGAGAACCTCGTTCTAAAGTTTTGTACACCCAGGTAAGCTGATTTTGGTTTATTATTTGCTGGTCTTTAATTAAATGGTAAGTCGTTACACTTACGAAAAATCGGGCTATTAGCGAATTTTTGAAGAAAATTAAGCTATTGCTCTCGCCTCAAAATTTGTAGAATGTGATATTTTGAAAAAATTGTATGCAGAAATCCGTTTCAGGCTATTCTGAATCATATTCTGAAGTTTAACGCATTTTTTTATGTATGTATTATATATGTATGTATGT
Organism: Adelphocoris suturalis; assembly: GCA_030762985.1. Taxonomy (NCBI): domain Eukaryota; kingdom Metazoa; phylum Arthropoda; class Insecta; order Hemiptera; family Miridae; genus Adelphocoris; species Adelphocoris suturalis. Next base: position 134,320,732 of record CM061042.1, read on the forward strand.
GTCATTCCAGACGATAACTGTCCGTAGAATTGTGCTAGAAATTTCAAACAAATTTTAAAATGTTAAGGACACAAAACGATAATCCAGCATGATCGGATTATATCTTCGGGTTGAAATTTTCAAAAATGTAGTCAAAAATTTCAAAATAGCCTGTTTTTTGCGATTTGTTGTGCGAAATAATTTTTTCAGCATACTAACATGTGGTATATTCGGAATCAGCGTAAAATTCCCTATAAGAATACGTATCAAGTTTTCAAAAATTTCAAAGTTGAAAAATCAGTCAAAAATCGAAATAATCGAAGATTTCTTCAAAAATTCGCTCATGCTGCATGACTGGAAATATGACCAGCCACTTCCGACGCAAAATATAGGCCACATCGAAATTGCGCAACCCCTGCTCAGTAAGGGGTGGGGGGTAAAAAAACTGGAAAATCCGTGTGTGAGCTCAAAGGAAAGTCCACGACTAGGGAGCCAGAATACACTCATCCCCTCACAACCCCCCTAACCTTGAAGAAATCATAGGAAATGCAGAAGTTAAACATTAATTAAATACATGGTGGAAGCTATGTTTGTTGCGGTCAGACTGGTAGGAAGGAAATTTAGGGAAAGAATAGATGAGCATCAGGAGGATTTCATGGAAAATCTTAAGGAATCCAATCATAGTTACAATTTTGATTTGACAGATAGACAGTTTGTAGAATTTCTTCATTTTTCCCCAAAGGGAATGTACTTGAAAAATTCGAAATTATCAAAAGTGACAGATCTGGTAAATGTTTAAATGAGGATATAGGTACCTCAGTATATTTCACCACTGATAGGTCCATTTCTATAAAGCTTGGAATTATCCCTTAAAAACGTTGAAACCATAGGTATTTAGTTATTTCCCCCTTCCACTTCATCTGATTAGCTATAATCCCCCTTCACTTTGGAAAACCGAATAGGATAGAGGCGAATCAGTAGAACTTTATGCATGCCAAAGGCACATTGCGATTCACATTCGTGTTAGCGATTTTTTCTTTTAAAATTTCTTTCAACATAACATCTTGAAACACGAACCAACAATAAATTCTTAGGGGAGGGTTAAAAGATGTGATTTCTTGGTCGAACAAACGTTCATTATTGAAAAGTTAGTGTTCTCTAAGAGGTCAAAAGATAGCCAAATTTAATCTCGTTCCTGAGGAGTTTACGAAATAAATTCGTAAATTAACTTGATTGAATAATTATTTGTGGTTTTCTTTTATATAAAATAATCACTCATTGTTAGCGCTCGACTTTGTGGTTGCCGCGCTAGTGTTAGTTCCTGAAAGTGCCGTAGCCCCGGAGTGTGGTGCTGCCTGGCGGCGGCTTATATAGTCAGTCAGTCTGTTTCCAGGTTTCCAGCTGCATGGAAGAAAAGTCTCTTCTTCCATGCCAGCTGTGTCAAAAATGGGTAAAGTGCAGTTTCATTAAGTGCGATTACGGTTGATCAGGACGAGGACACATTTGGTATGTTCATCTTTTCATTATAATACATGTTTTAATGTTCGGCATGTATACCTGCGTTTTTATTCACTGAACCAGTTCTACAAAAGTGGTCAGTTCCCCTCTAACAGCGAACATTGGTCTTTTTAGCTCGAATGCCCCACGCAGGTCCTCGTTCAAGGATATTTTTTCAGTTGACTTAAACATTATCCTCCCGCAACCAATTGCATCTGCATTCATTTTCGATCTTGTTTCCTCGTTCTGCACCTGTCCTCAGCAAACACCTAGCAGTTAGAGGTGTGTCGGTACAGCGGTACCGGGACTGTGGAACCTAGTCTCACCACGGAACGGTTCCGAGCAGTGACAAGAATCCAGCCCTTCCCGGTTCAGTTCCACGGACCGGGAAGGTCTCGGCATAGGAAGAAACTATCGAATTGGGAGCTGACCCTATTAATTGGTGGAACATTAACCGGCAAATTTTTCCACTGCTCTACAAAGTTGACGAGGAAAGGCTATGTGTGGTAGCTACGTCTGTCCCCTGTGAGCAACTTTTTTCCAAAGCAGGGGCAATTTTGTTGGAGAGAAGGAGCTCACTGAGTCCTAAAAAAAGCTAGTAGGTACCTATGCTAATTTTTTTAAATCAAAACGAAAAACTATTTGCATAGGTAAACTCGTTCATTAAATGATTATTTTTTTGACACTGGCTTGAATAATTCCTTCCTATTGAATGAAAAGTTAGTCTGAGCCCTGATTCGTAGCGATCGTTATTTTATTCGACGTTCTGTACCGGGAAGGGAGCTATAACGACATTTCGGAACGGTGACTTCTATGTCACTGGAATCATGGGAACCGTTCCTGAGAATTACCTGGACCGACACACTCCTACTAGCAGTGTAGCAGTGAACGCCAGTACAGTACAGGAACAGGTACGTGGATTCATCAGTTATCATTTTGAGTTTGGAAGTATCGGAAGTTTCAACTTGGTTATATCTGCCATATAGCATCGGCCTCCTAGTTGATGAAATTACTACGCATGCGCCAGACTTGGAACTCATTGCGTTCCAACGAAGGGTTTGTTAGGACACGTAGTTCGTAACTGGACACGCCCACTTTTGGCTGTTCGGACAACACGAGAACCAGTTCTGGAAGACCTGGAACTAGCAGTTCGTTATTCGGACGTATATAGTGCGTTACCGTTCCGAACAATTTCGAATAGTTCTGTCTTTTTCCCAGACCTTGTAGTTCTAGACATGCGCAGTAAACAATCTTGGCCCCACCTCTCATGTTCACATCTCCCGCCATACTTTCAAGTTTTGTAGTTGTATTATCGGTTGTTGAGTAGCCTATTTGTTGTTGATCTCTTCTCTTTGTTGTTGTCATCAGCCTACTCACCTATTAGTCCTATCGATTCTTGTTGATCATTCATCAGTGGTGTAGCTTAATCGTTTCTTATGGAGGGGCAACAGTCAATTTTATTTTATAGTTTTAGTATTAATTTCTAGTACTTTTGCTTTATTTTAACTGGGATTTTTATACGGTTTTTATGCAAACGATATACCATCCATAATGAATTAATAAAAGAACGCGGGGAACAGTTTTATTTTACTCCTCTCCGTGGGGTACACTATGGTCCACGCCGTTTTGCCTTTACACAAAAGAACCCTATAAGAGGCAACCGGATTCGTTTAATAATACGAACAAAATTCTCCAATTGAAGGTACCTACCTACTGAAGTTAGAAGCGTACAATTATTAATTTTTATTGTATCCGTAAAACGAACTTCTGCACTCTCATTCATGGAGGGGCTCTTCCCCTCCTCCAGCTGCGGCACTATTATTCATCATCATGGATTGTTCAAGTGAAGATGAACCCCAACAGCAATGATGAAGTTTGATTTCTTTTAGAAATGAGGATGAGGCCAAAAAAATAAGGAAACAGTGGCGAGTTGATAGTAACAATGAAGTGGAGTTGCTGGGCTATTTCATAGAACAACAAGTGTACAAGTTAACAAGTACAGAAACTTATAATGCACGGTAAACTAGAACAAGTGTTTCACCATAACAAAGAGTACAAGTGTAGAAAAGTACACTTGTAGAAGCTAAGTTTACAAGTGTAGAAGAAAAGAAAAATTGCATGTGGGGACAAACGAAATGAACAACGTCAAGTGGGATGCCGAAATTGAAGTTTTGTCAGCGAATTATAATATAAAAAACGATGTTAATTACACGATAGGATGTTTATCGTTCATGACAAGGTGTAATGATTGAAATACAGAAAAATTATAAACTAAAAAGTGGAGAAAGTGTGTATTTGATTTCAACTTATTCTGATGGCTGGCATAATCGGATTTTTCTCCTTCGTCCAGCGGAAATGATTAATCAGTTCATCACGTCATAATGCTACTGGGTTAGGAATGTCATCTGTAACTTCGAGATGATCTTCACACTTCACTTTGTTCTTCAATGATAGGGAGATTCCTCAATACCCGATCATGAAAAATTGCACAGGGTCATGCAACATTTGAATCTTTCAAGGGTCTCGAATGACTTCAATTCAATTCAAACTTATTGTGCAGGAAACAATATGTTTATATAAGCACACATGAACAACAAAGATAAAAGACAAAATTGGACATGAGATGGCGTAGAAAAGAAATATCTAGTACAAATTATAAATATTTTGGTAAATAAAGGAAATAATCTAAAAGGAACTTCCTAAATCTCTCGTTAAACTCAAAAATACCCACGAAATGAGCGTTTATTCTTGGCTGAAAAACATCTTTGGCGTCTTCTACGCTGAATTGTCTACTCACTATGCCGGAAAATAACAAGTATACAGGTTAACGGACGTAGGTTAAATATCGGCCATATTTTACAACTGTAAAACAGTGACTTGTTCAAAATGATGGGGAAACACATGTAACTTGTCCAAATTCGCCTATTCACTTGTTAATTTTCACTGTGCATTACATGTCTACACTTGTACCTTTATGAAACGCTTGTACACTCATTTTGGTTTATTATTTCCAATAATAAGCCTATGTGATTGTATAGCAAAAAAAATTATAACCCCCCCTCAAACTTTGTCACTTTACGTTTCAAGGTGCGTAGAATCCAAATTTGAAATGTCCGTCCGCTGTCCGGGCCATAAAAGGCCTAAGAATTGACTTAAAAAACTTATTTCTGTTCTAGAACCAAAAATTTCAACCATGTATCATGTTTTCTCCTCGATATTGATTCGAAATTCTATGAAAACATCAGAAATTAACAAGCGGTTGCAATCATGTTCACAATATCAATTATTGAGAATGATCACCTGTGTGTAAACAATTATTTATATAACCATGCTCATAACTCAGTTTGTTGGACACGCACTTCGCCGTAGTTAACATAATATTGTTGGATAAATCGAGAGCTTTCGAACGAATGGTCAACGAATTTTGTGGGATGAAAAACGACGAAGTACCATTTCCCTAGCAACGACTCGGTTGTAGGCGGAAATCACTGTAACACTATATGTTTCGTGCGCGGAAAAAAATTGACTCGCAAAATTTGCTAGGACCCCAGGGCTAAAACATGATACATGTTAAAACCCCGTTCTTTCGCACATAGACTCCATTTGGGGTGTAGTTGGTCCTAACGTTTAACCATCCCGATCGCTTTACTTGCATAGATGCTATGGGCCAAAAACGGGCGAAAAAGTGTCTTTTTCGAGGCTTTGAGTGTTAGACATACGCATGCGCGCACGCTTGGCAGGGGCTTACGGTGGGTGGTGAGGGGGGTGAGCGGGGGGTGGAGTGAGAGGAAGAACAGAGGTGGATACTAGAAAAGAGACTGGCAAAAGCCCCAGGTTACTATACCTGGCTATCTGATTCAGAAATAATAAACCATTATGTAATAATTTGCAGCGTTTTTTACAACTTGTACATAAAATCGGCTTGTTACTTGTCACTTGTTGCTTTATGAAATAGGCCTCTGGCAGCGGCTTGTATAGTCAGTCAGTCTATGAGGAGCCGTGTTATTAACGAGTCAAGTGCAGTTTCAGTAAGTGCCAGTGGCTTAGTTTGAGGAGGGGCAGGGTGGGCAAAGCCCCTCCATGAATCATAGAGGATGCAGAAGTTCGTTGTAAGGATACAATCAAAATCGATTACAAAGTACACTTCTAACTTCAGCAGTTACCTAGCCCCTCCAACTGGCGAGTGTAATTCGTATTATTATACGAATCTGGTTGCCTAGCAACTTTAGAAGCTCTTAGAAATAAAGTCTTTTAGGTTCGTTAGTGTGTGTAAGAGCAAAATGGCGTGGATATTGCACAGCCCCAGGGAGAGAAGTAAAATCCCCTAGTCAAGGAAACGGAAATGTGGATACTTACTGCAAACTGAAATCAAGTCGTTCCCCACTTCCTTTTCGGGCTAGCCCATAAGCGATTTTTCCCTAGAAAAATATCCACTGTTCCAGAATTCACCCAAATTTCCCTACGAACTTCCCCCTACTTGATTAAGCTTGGTTGTTCGATCCAAAACAGTATCCCACGTTCTTTTATTGATTCATGATGGATCGTATATCGTTTGCATAAAAACCGTATAAAAGTCTCATTTAAAATAAAGCAAAAGCAGAATATAAGCCTACAGTCGTCGTATATTCAACAAGTAGGTTCTAGAAATCAATACGAAAAATGATAAATAAAATAAAATCCTTGGCTGTTGTCCCTCCATTATAGAAACGACTTAGCTACGCCACTGGTAAGTGCCATTCGGTTGTTGATCAGGACGAGGACACATTTGGTATGTTCATATTTTCATTATAACACATGTTTTAATGAACGGCATGTATATACCTGCGTGCCTGCGTCTTTATTCACTGAACCAGTTCTACAAAAGTGGTCAGTTCCCCACTAACATCAGCGAACAGGGGGGTTAAAACGTTAGTGTTCTCAAAGAGGTCTAAATGTAGCCAAATTTAATGTTCCTGTGGAGTTTACGAAATAAATTCGATAATTAACTTGATGAAATAATTATTTTTCATCTTCTTTTATATAAAATAATCAGTCATTTCATTTTATACTTATAAGAAATTCTTTTCTCATTTTTTTCTTCTTGGGGATATTAAACTTAAAATTGCGACCTTTAGGTACAATGTGCTACCTAATTAGTAATGCAACAACGTTAAAATATGCTTTTGTACTAATTAGGATCTGAAACAAAGACACATAAAATCAGACCGATTTTCAAATTTTTGAACGACCCGAAGAACTTATTTTCTTCAAAAATTCGCTAATACCGTTGTTATGAAGAGGTGTCTATACTAAATGACCATTAATACACCACCATAATTATAATGTACGATTATATATTATATTGTAACCGTAAGTTAACACCTAGTGGTTTTTTTGTGCTTGCCATAGGATTACCATAGGAGTCTCGATACTAATGACGTTCACCTTGCAACTGGGGTTTCATCCTCCAAGTTCCTCGACCCCCTCAAGACAAACTTATTCAAGGGGAAAAGTATGCCTAGCTTAAGGTAAGTCATCCAGACTCGTTATTATAATTTTGTTTTTATTTTCTCTCCACTGTCTTCCGATGGTATAATGTGCTGAACTGGGAAGAGCCAAATATGGAACAAAACAAAAATAGAAAGAAAAAGTCAAATAAAAGAATAAATTGAAATAATTATAGTCTATTATGAAAAAATGGTACTTATATTGAGAGATGAATTCGTAGGGAGTCATTATTAGTAGGGAATAAGGTGAAACTTACTCAAATATTAATTTCGTCAGCCTTTCGATTGGTTCAATTTTATTTATGCATAAAACCTCACTGAAGAAATTAGATGAGTCCCATTAGAATCTTAATCTACGATACACCTATTGGACGCATTCACAGACATGTAAGTTCCCTCTTATCAGTTATCCCTTACTCAATTCAAACAGCGTAGGTCTCAACCTTATTTGACGAATTGGAGTAATAAATAACGATGGGTATAAATAAAATTCTGGTTGTTGAAGTTAGTAAAAAATATGTTAATAAAGTGTTTTATACGTTATCCCTACCAAGATGAGTGAATATTCAATCGTTCATTGAACAATTACTTATTATAACATGGAATTACAGAATTAGTTAAAGAACAAATTACAAGACAAAATTATTCGTCTGTTAACACGTAACGTAGTGTAAGCTTCACATATGGATAAATTTAATTTTAACAGCTCGAAATTATAAGAGACCAGTGTCTTATCAACGATCATGCCTTGTAGTCGATAACCTCGACCCGCTTCCTTCTCACTTCCATCTTGCTGGAGTTCCATCTAAATAAATTATGAAAGGAACATCACCCTCTCACTCAACATGCACGCAGTTTTTTCTACATGATCTAGCCCATGGTCATGGGTCATCTGTGTTACATATTTCACATTCATCAATTTCGTGAATGGCTCTTCATATCTCTAACCGCAACACACACAGCTGATCGCGTATGCTACTGGCCTAATCCTTGAAAACATTCTCTGATGCTCTCATAACGGTCCTAGCTCAAATTATTTTCAGTACCTCACAATCACACATTCCAATTATCCAGAACTTATTTTTCTTCCCCTCCACCTTTGGCTGGGAGGGTGTGTACAGCCAGCCCACTAACTGGGCACCAAAGCACTCGTGAAGAGCCTCCATACTCCGCACACCCATGTTGTTTGGGCTGAGTTTGGGGAAGAATATCCACACTCAGGCGGAGGTAGAGCGCTTAGAGGGCAGGTACGAATTCTCTACCCTCGGGCCTGCTACCCGGTCAGGCATCTGGAGACAGCGGAGAGTCCAGTAACAGGGTAGTCTCCCATCCCAAAACAGGTACCACGGGTTGGGGGGAGCCCTAGGCTACTGGCACACTGGCACTTTGCCAAAGTGTCACCAGCCTGCCCCCCTGATTAGGTAGGATTCGTGGTGGCAGTGGTTGACCACACCCCAGCCTTGGGACACGGGGCCCAGGGTGCTTAGGGGTAGAGATCACATCACTAGGGACTTGTACCCTGGTAATTTGTCTCGGCATGTAAGTTTTGCTATAAACTTGGATACCAGCTCCCTTAGCTGGGAGAACAAGCTAGACGGTTCACCTCCACCTGCAGTGTCTTGGCTTTGTAGGAACCTTACAAGGAAAGTTCCAAGCAAGGGTGAGTCATACCGTTCCCCTCGCCCTCTGAGTAGGGCAAGAGTTGTGTCCCACCGGCTTGCTGGCGAGGGGACAGGCCACGAGGGATAGGCTCTCCTAAACAAATGTCAACCTTCTTTAAGTACCTAACCTCCGTGCTAGTAGTATTTTCAACTAACCTGCTTTATTCCTTCCACCCCTCTTCCACGCGTCTATTCCTCTAATTTTGTTGAGTATTCGTTTCTCAAACTCCACCACAGACTTATTTTACCCCTTCGCGTCTCTCTACTGCTTCCTCGTCTCATACATCATCCTATGTACGTATGAAGGTTTTCGTCCTATTTTGAAATTACCTGTTCTGGTCAACATAATCGAACATCTGCTGCTTGAGAGGGTCACCACATTCGTACAGAAAGAAAGTTTCTTACACCCCATGCAGTTTGATTTTCAGAAAGGAGAAAATACATCTCTAGCGGCTTGTACCCTGGTGTCGAACCTCTTCCAGTCATTGGAAGATAAGAAATCTACAGCCATAAGACTTTTCGACTTTCCCAAGGCCTTTGCCCTTGTTCCCTCACGAGTTGCTCCTTTCCAAGTTGAGCTATTATGGCTTTGATTCATAAGCTGTATCCTTTATTATCTGGATAATAAAGGGGAGCTGGCTACTTGAAAGGTTGTAACCGTTGGTAAATTAAACAGAAAAATCCATTTCCGTATGGCGTTAGACAAGGTACAAAGTTTGGCCCTTGCCTATTTTTCGTTACGTTTCTGTATTTGGACTGTTCAAATTATAAATTGCTTATTTTTTCTTTATATAAAATTGAATCATTATTACCTTGAATTATTTACCTAAGTTTTCATTGTAATTACAACTTAAATAAATAAATAAATAATATCAATGATTTGACGTACCAGCCCAAGGATTCAGGAACTTTAATTATATTTGCTGACGACATAACTGCAGTAATATAGAGCCCTTCAGACGACACGCTTCGTAAAGCTCTTGTTGAGACTTCGACCTTTATCGCTAAGGTGTACTGAAATTCCCTTGTTCTCAACGTAGATAAAACCCAAAACTTGGAATTAATGTTAAATGGAAGAGTAGAGGAACCAGCGAATTTCTTGGGCCTCGTTTTGGGTACCCACTCCTGGGTGCTGCATGTAGAACCATTGGTTTCAAAACTGGCTTCATGCAACTTTGTTCTCCAACGCCTATCGCTTTCAATTTCGAAACATGACTTGTGATCAGTTTACTTCGCTACTGTTGGTAGCAGATCGTGCTGTGTACTTCTGTGTGGTAATTCAAGTCATAGTGACAGAGTTTTCAAGGCTCAGAAACGAATTATAAGAACAATTTACCATCTCGGACAGCACCAGTCTTGTACTTCCTATCAATGCAGAACTGTATTCCGTGAACGATTTAAAAAAAAAATTGTATTGATTGTTTATCGGCCGAATTTTTTTTCTCTACTTGTGTCTTCTATAGTTTTTGGTTTTTTTGCACAAATATTTTATTGTCATTATGACGTTGTACTGCCTATAGTTGTAGGTCTTTGTGACGTTGTTGGTATTTACACTAATAATGTGTGTGGGATTCCGACTCACTATCATGATACTCTCCATGTGCGCTCTTAAGAGTTGCTCCTTTAACCACGACTACTGCAATCACGCCCAGACTCACTTCTTGTCAATCTGTTGAGTTTGTACCGACTCTACTCAATTTATGAGTTCTGAAAAAACGAATTGATTTCTCAACGAATAACGAATATTTTATTTGTGGTCGAAATTAAATTAATCACAAAGGTCAAATAAATTGAATTTAAAATAGTGTAAATAAACAACAATTACGTTACACAATACTGATTAGTAAATAAATGAAATCACATAAGTATCAAGTCCATTTTTGTTGAAAAAATTAATTTAAAGAATAAAATGGTAAAAACGGAAGTTAGTGAAAAATGTTGTCTGTTTCCACGGGAAAAAAAAGTTCTTAGACAACTTTTTTCACTAACTTCCGTTTTGAAATGGGTTCCCACAACTTCGTCGCGAGTGATTTAGTTCGTAATAAAATGGTGTCTGAACTACTCTCTTAGATTTGAGACATCTTGGTGCTCGCATAATTTTATGCATAAATTTTTAATGGTCAAGTTCATTGTTGATAAACTTTTTTTAAAATTAAATTGATGCTACAACATAAATGTAACAATTTTTTAGCCGTTGTTAGCCATTTTTAATCATTTGTTGAGCACATTTTTTAAAGTTAGACCAATTTATTGTACTCAAAACGTTCTGGCTAACGAACTCATCCTTTGTTTTGGAAATCTTGATTTTTTGGCACGAGAACGAGATTTTTATTTCAATCCTAAAGAGATTTATTTGTCTGGAATGACACATATAAATATCTTCAACTTCGAACTTCAGGAATCTTTTTAGAATGCCTCAAAACGGATTCTCTGAAGGAATCTGTCAAAAAATTTTATTCTAAAAATGTTGGAGCCATTGCAATAGCTTCATTTTCTACGAAAATTCGCTGACAAGACAATAAATTTGGCTATTTGAAAAGCTGTGAACAAACCTCAAGCTGGAAAACGATGTATGTTCCCATGCTTGTTATCTACCTAATGAAGAACTGCTGACTATGAACAATTTGTCATTCTTGGTAACTATTTTACTCGAGAAAGATAGAATGGATAAAATAATATCATCAACGTACAAAATTTAGGTGAGTGTGTACGAGTTTGACGCAAATTCTCTGATTATCTATTCCATGTCAAACATACCAAAATCTTGATTTATACTTTCTGATACTTTTGTAAAATAGTATAGGCAAGCTTTGTAAACAATCGATTGATCAATCAAAGCCGGTATTGATGAGTAGTGACATTTTATATGTGTGAGTACAACGATTACACTATATGCATTTTAGAGAAACTGCATGAAGGTTTACTGGACAGTAAAAACAACAACCTAGGTAGGCACTTTTTTATTCTTCTCTGCACTAATTTAGAATAGGGAAACGAAAGATACATACTAAGTTTGTCATTTCCTTACAACACAACTGTTTTTGAGTTTAAAATTCAGCAACAATATTTTCAGTTGGTATTACTTATTAAATAATTATTTAATTATTATTGGTTGCCCAACTCTATTATTGATAACTTGCATGAGAGCCAGCTGCCGTGACAGCTTCTTTTATTGCCTTTTCTTAACATTCTCTACAGTTATGCTTTTTTTCCTTCTTCCTCATCTTCTGTCTCTTAATTTCACGCCTAGCTGTTTGATTGATGATTCAGCTCACAGCGGACTTGGGTGAGTCAGTGTAGCTTAGTTCGTCCCTTAACGTAGCACTTCTCACCTTAATTTGTCCACACACCACTAATTACTAAGTTGGGTTTGACGTGTGCGAGTAGAATACCAGTATATCTTAGATCTATATGAGTTCAACTTGTGTAGTATTTCTACGTTGAAAATTTCTATTAATCTCACCTTTCAGCTTCTGAATAAATAGATAAATATACCGTCACACATTCCAAACATTTCCATGCAAACATAAAATACAAGACTTTATACCAGAAGTATGTACAGAAAATTAGCAGGTGTTCAGTCTATCAGAGGTACCAACGTCTAGTATTTGATAGTAAAATTATAGCTTTATCTGAATCGATTGTAATATTAGTGTATAAATACAAAGTTACAATTGAAAAACATTTTTGCGGACTTTTTCATTAATGTTATAGTCATTATACACTATGTGCCAGAAGTACCCCCCCCCCCCCCCCCCACCTACATTTTTTCACAATTTTTGAGGTATAGAAATGAAACTTGAACGTTTTTGGAGTGCCAGATACTATGTTTTGAGCAAATAAAAAATAAACAAATTCAAAAATTTGCTTAAAAGTTGGTAACAAAGTACTCCAAAAACGTTCTCCAAATTTTGTCTCTACTCAAAAATTGTGGAAAAAGTTAGGGGGGTTACTTTTGGGGCAACCTGTATATATAGGTCTCTTATTTGATTAGTTGTCAAAATACGTTTAATTTTAGGAAAGGATCTTCAAATCGTATGAAGTATAAAATAGGTACTCGTAATTCATCGATTGACGTCAAAACCCTAATTAACTTGAATAGCGGCTGATGTGGGTTTCCATAGTTATCCAAGATTTGTTCGGTTCAATATAATACAGTTTTTTTGTAATTATCACGTTAGACCTATACGGTAATTTGGCACCTCGAGTGTGGGCACAATTTCAAACTACCCAAGGACGTTAGGTAACGAATTTGCACCAAAATTTGGCACCAAATGCTGACGATCTTCCCATTTCTTGATTTTCCTACTATTTTTCGCTGTATATTGTTCAAACTTTGTATAGGTATATTTTCATAATTTTGTTGAAATTATGTATCCTATAGCTATTAAACAGTTATACAAATTAGTACATTTTTCAAAGAAGGGGGTTAATATCACACGTGTTTAGATCTTGAATGACCCCTAAAACTAGTTAGTGAAAATTCAACGTTAAAATCTAATCTACTATATGTATTACCTATTATAACTTATGTGAATTCCGCCTTGTTTCCGTAATTGTTAAACTACTATTATTATTGTAGTTTGGCTCGCTATTTGCTTTGTGAATTGCATTGTACCGTACGCGTTACATTTGGCACAATGATTTTACATGAGCGTAAGAAAAGTATTTTAGTACACAAGCTTTGCTATCAGTATACTTACACATGTTTGTATCGGCCGCAACGCTAGTAAAAAGGTTTTTTTTCTTCACAATTTACGAACTTCTATTTATTGGATGAATACAAAAGATCTCCTGCCTCAGAATCGTGATAAATTGAATTTTTTTCTAGATTCGTGGGAGACGGTCGGAGAGATTGGTGCATGGAATCAAGTCCACATCCAATCATTACAGTCACAGAACACACACCCGCACCTTCCCCAGATTTTGTCAAGCACAAGGTACACAATTATCTCTTAATTGTTCAATACTCAATAACATTAATAATTATTGTTCTCTGATGTGTTAATTTATGTTTTAACAAACTAATCAATCTTTAACCGCAGTATCGCTAATCAAAGGTACAATTTAGTACGAACTCCTTCAGCACGAATCTCTTACCCACTTTTTTCTCTTTAGTTTTTACATTCAATAAATGAATTATTAAATATTATTTTAATCAATCAATTCATAACAAATGTATTGGTAAAATATATATTTTGATTCAGGTGAACCTCCTTTTTATGGTGAGTTGAATGAGGGTTGTTATAAACTTTTGGCAGTCCTGTTTTTCAGACGATTTTATATTGATATATGCACCAACTCTATTGCATTTTTTTGCCTCATGTCTGGTTATCTTTTCTATGTAGATGTTCGTTTCTATAACTTCCTGGCATCTTGGGGATGTATGATCTATTCTTGGTGTACTGAACTTGTGAGTAAATATCTCAAAATACCACAGGTATCTGACATGTGGATGTCCGATTTAGTTCTTCGTGTTTTTCATTCAAATACTTATAATTATAATGTAGGTAATCACTTAAATGGAGCTTAGTTAGTCTGTACAAATATCATAAGCATCCAAAGGTGTTTAAATTTTCAGAAATTTTATCAGTGGTAGCTCCAGCATATATCGTAAGAATTTAATCAAAACCGGACGAAAATTGTCAGTGGAAGCGTGATACGATGATTTCCCATTGGCGCATGCCAGTACCCTTCTCTAGCCGGCATGCAGTACGACAATATCCCCACCTCACAATGTTGTAAACTACTTAACTATCACAAATAATGTTTCATGATAATCTAATACATTATTATCTAAGTTTCACGTGTGCTGCAAGGATTTGACTTCGAGCATGTGCAAAGGCTGAGATGAATTTGTTAGGAAACCATCTAAATTCAGTTTCCATCTACCACCTAAATTTGACTGTAATCGGTTGAAAGTTTATATCTAAGCGTGTGCTAGGGTTCAATCTGTGAAGATGTTATCATCGATCCAAATAGCTGGTTAGGATGTATGAAGAAGAATATATTCCTATATCTTATGTATGTGTTACTGTAAAACCCCGAAGTACCGAAAAATCCTAGGATTTCCCAATAGCATTGGTGAAAGTTCGGAATTTATATGAAAAGCGAGCTTTTGCCGCTTAGCAGTTGGTTTATCTCAGGCTTTAGTGACCGGTTTGTTGAAAGCCAGTTACACCTCGAGTGAATGAGGAACTTCGGACTTATACCTACTAATCTTACTTGGCGAATGTGCGAATTTTCGCAAGACTCGTATGTTAATGTAATAATAAGTAGCGACTGAACAGGAATGAGCGGCTTTGAAAAACAGAGCCTAACCTAATGCTCTCCCTATGAAACCATGTTTGGAGTATACCTATGAAAAATGGTTTGGCTACCTCGAAAATCCCTCGTGATATGTGTTACGCTCCAGGAAAATAACCCCCACAGTCAAAGAGGTTTGGTCACCCTGGCCTCAAAGCTCTGGTCTTTATAGAGTGTTGCAACTTCGGGAAACTTCCCGTAGTTGTAACGACGCGAGTTCGAACTCCTGTCGAGGTATCAAATATTTTTGGGCCGTTACAGTGGCGCAGTCGAAATAGGACCCAAAATCATACGAAACAATAATTAAATCCCTCTCGAGCCAAAAGACTGTACACACACATTTCCTGTCGTTAGCACCTTTCACTTCCTCACTCACTTGAGCCAAAACACACCGTGACAATGACCTCGCTTGACTTGACTTGTTCCAGCGAGCATCTGCTGAGCCAGCGGCCTACAGTTTCACTTGGTCATTTGTCCAATTCCAAACCAGCCGAGACGGCTGGTATTTGACTCCAGGAAAATAACTCTGACAGTCGAAGAGGTTGGTCACCCTGGCCTCATAGCTCTGATCGTTAGTGAATAATCACGGGAAACAAACAACACAGTTTTAACGGGATCCTGAACACAATTGTTTTATTGTAAGAAATAATAAGGGTACAACTCGGAGACTAACATCAAACAGAATGAATTAGACTTTCCCTTTTCGTCCACAGGACGTCAAGCAAGGGCACTGCTCTCAATGCAGTGGTTACATGATATGATTACTCAGTGTATTTGATATTAACTGTATCACTTTTCACAATATTGCGGGAGTTCAGATCACTATATTGCTCAGGAATATTCGGGAATAATATCGGGAAACATAATCTTCATTGCTCCGTTCAGAAGTATAAAAAGGGGTGACTATTGATTCGAAGCTACATTAGCGCTAACTCGGTCGCTCAGGGAACTAAGTTCCTTGGGAAGTCCACTTTCCTTCTAGGCGGTAATTACAAATTTGGGTACGGCCAAACAATTAGAGTGTTGCAACTTCGGGAAATTTCCCGTAGTTGTAACGACGCGAGTTCGAACTCTTGTCGAGGTATCAAATATTGTTGGGCTGTTACATATGTTTATGAAACTAGCTTCTGTAAAAACAAAACTATACACCTAGAGGAAATGCTTGTTGGCAGCATTGTATTCGTCGCATCTTCATCTCAACCAGGTGAAGGGCTGACTTCTGCAACGTGTGAGGAACGTATCCCCAAAACAGCTGAAGTAGAACCTCGCGATGACCTCGAATTTCTCAACCACAATGCCTTCGATATGGCATTTTTCTTTTTCAAGAAAATAATCAGTTCGCCCAGAAAAATTCGCACATCCATCGGTGAAGGAATGAATCACAGGCGATTAAATTAAAAATTAAATTTTGAGAAAAAAAATTACCCGAACCTAAAGTTGGCCAAAACGCCAAAATGATAACTGGATTCCAGATGTTGACCGTTTGAACCAGCTTGGAACTTCCTCAGGAAAGGTCATTAAAAATTCCGCTAAGAATTTCACACTACCTGGTAGGAATGTACATTATAAAGAGATAAGCCTTCGTTGGTCGGCGGCCACGGTTTCAAAAAAATGCAATTGCTTGAAAAAGTTTTCCACCAACATGTAGGTTTATTTCTGTAAAGCTGCAAACATGAAAAGTGCAGTTCAAAGTGCCTCAATTCTCTACCATGTTGCATCAAATAAGGAGTTCCTTTCTGCAATTTACTTTTAATGTTTATTTCATCAAACCTGTGAACGTGGAAATAAACCCAGTCATATAACATTTTCATTAGCGTTCACCTTTATTCCGAATTTTACTGGCTCACACTGCGAAATGTTAAGCTTTACCTATATCAAATGGTAAGTGTCCGAAATCCGCTTTCTAATCGAGAACTACAAGCTTTTACCAAATCTTTTTAAAGATCTAAAGATTTACTGGGGAAAGTCCGATTTGAAAGCTAATACTGGGCTTTCACCAACGCTAATGGAAAACCCTAAGAGTTCCTGGTAATTCTTGACATCTACCACACTTAGGGGTTTTACATTAACATATAAATTCTTACATACTATATACATGATATGCCGTGGTAATTTTGACCATAACTCATAGGAAAACCCCAAGAATATATTCATGTATGTTCCAAACTGCTAAACTTTCATATTACTTTAGACTATGTTAGTTCTTCCTCGTGCTACTTGCTGCTGTTTATAGGCTTAAAATTATTTAAAGCTTACCGTTGTGAGCAAACCTCAGAAAAGTTCGAACTATAATTTCTAAATTATTACAAATTATCCTAACCTAGTAAGGTACTATAACTGAATTAATTGTTGATTACTTTCTTCAATTTATTCTCCTTATTCTATTATAGTTATTTTAAACTTTATTAATACTCCTTCTAGCAACAAGTAAAATCAATGGCTTTTAGATTGTACCTACTGTCCTTCCATTTTGCAATATTTTTCCAATTTTTAATAGTTAGATTATTTGAATTAATATGAGCGTAGATTAAAATATGAGCTTCATTAGCACTCATGTGAAATATATTTTAATCACACAGCTATGACATATTGCTCTAAACAATGCCGCTTGGCAGTTGGTTAGTCTCCAACTGACTGGTGAAAAAACTTACCAGAATTGCACTTTTATTAGTCATTTTCACATAGCACAAAGCGTCGTTGTAAAATGTTGTTTTTCCGCTGATTTTCCAGGTTGGTGTTGCAAATTTAAGTAAATTAACCTCGTTACGTGATACAACACGAGGACATTCCCCCAAAAACATGTATTACATGAGGCAATTAAATATTTTCAGAAACTCAGTATTTCATCATTTTTGCACTTTTAGAGCGGTATTGCGCATTTTCACAGCGGAATTGCGCCCGTTCGTGCGCACTAACGAAATCGAGTATCACGTCATTCCTTCAAGAAATTTCATGTTAAATTGAAATCTGCAATAAAAAATGGGGTTCTCATTTTTTAAAACGAAGTTGATGTCAACGGCTCGCGTTTTCGCAATAGCGCAGTGCGTCATTTTTAAATTTTTGAAATCTACGGAAAAATTGTGACGAATAGCACTTTTCCGTTTTTTTTTTACTCTGTCAATTAGAGGAAACAAAGGGGGGCTCTCTCGTTGACTACCCGGTATCGACCTCTGATCTGTGCAGAACACACAGAAATAATAAACTTCTGTGTAATAATTTTGAGCATTTAAATAACTCAGCTACACGTCAGTATTTTAACCTGTATTTTAACCCACCTCATTGAACTGTCACATTGAACATAATTTTAAATTCACAACCATTCATAATCTCGAAGCTTGAGGTTTTGAGTTCTTTCTTTCAACTGTGACCTGATCTGAATAAAAATCGACGTTCTAAGAAGTTTTGTCATATGCAGAATATTACAGGAAGCAAATGGGTTTTTAAGCTAATTACCTTTCTACCTACATGCTGATATTCATAGATCTACAATACGTCACATAAGATAATAGTTCACAGGCTAATGTGATAATTGGAGAAGAAAGTAAAGAGTAGGTAGACTAATGGGAAGACACTTTTGTCGGTTCGTGTTTTGGGAATTTGATAAGGACCTAATAATATTATGAAGCCTCTTCACGATTTTAAAGATATAACTAAAAAAATAGAATATGTTTGCAGGATGTGATAGTAGGTATACTGTGAGGTATGATAGAGAGGTATGGGTACAACTACATCAAGGTATGGGTGTCACAATACATAGAAGTAGGACTACAATGGGGGGTTGATTTCGTACCTAAATACATAGGGGGGGGGGGGGGTTCTGACATAAGTACACAGGGAGATTTTTCGTACCTAAATGCACAGGGGAGTTTTCCTACCTAAATACACAGTGGGCGTTTTTCCAAATACCTCATCAATGTTGAGGCTCGTACCCCATCATCGATCAGGCTATGCCACCCCTGGTTCCGTGGAAAACTGACCCATCAACGACGAGTCTATACCTACCACCATGATTCCATATACGCATTTTGAAATTTGATTAAATTTATGCTCCCAAGCACTTACAATTATTGCGATTTAACTCAAATTTAATATTTTATACAATACGTTATACAAATTTAATACGCAGTCGGAATTTGATTAAATTTAAGCTCTCAGGCAATTACAAATATTACTACTTTAGTTAAATTTAATCTTAATCTTAACTGTGTGTGCCTCCTCCCCCGGTGGGGCCCTTTTCCGGATACCAGGGCTGCATAGCCTTATTGTGGATTGGAGGCGCTTTTGCAGGATATAGGGCCTTATCATCGATGAAGGGTCGCTTTTACGAGGGGGGGGGGGGCACATGGGATGGAAGAGCCTACTTAGTTGTCACAGAACCAGGGGACACATAGCCTGATCAATGGGGTACTAGCCTCAACATTGATGGGGTATTCGGAAAAAACGCCCCCTGTGTACATGGGATGGAAGAGCCTCCTTAGTTTTCCACGGAATCAGGGGTGACATAGCCTGATCGATGCTGGGGTACTAGCCTCAACGTTGATGGGGTATTCGGAAACAACGCCCCTTGTGTACATGGGATGGAAGAGCCGCTTCAGGTTTCCACGGAATCAGGGGTGGCATGGCCTGATCAATGATGGAGCACAAGCCTCACCATTGATGGGGTATTCGGAAAAAAACGCCCCTTGTGTACATGGGATGGAAGAGCCTCCTTAGTTTTCCACGGAATCAGAGGTGGCACAGCCTGATCAATGATGGAGCACTAGCCTCAACATTGATGGGGTATTCGGAAAAAACACCCCCTGTGTACATGGGATGGAAGAGCCTCCTTAGTTTTCCACGGAATCAGGGGTGACATAGCCTGATCGATGATGGGGTACTAGCCTCAACGTTGATGGGGTATTCGGAAAAAACACCCCCTGTAGTTTTAGGTTGGAAAACTCCCCCTGTGCGTTTAGGTTCGAAAAACTCACCCCATTATAGTCCTACTCATAGTGTATGATTGATGTTATATCATGCGGACATAGAGATCATCTGCTGAACTAGGTGAAGCCCAATAAAAAATTAACAATTTAGGTATACTAAGAAGATTGTGTGAAACTTTGTTAACTTTGATGTCAACTGTTAACACAATTTCCTACGGTAATATGAGCTTTTGGTTTTTGATTATGAGCAAAATTGGTTTTTAATTCCATACATAGTTGAATCTATTGTTTTAGAATGGGAATAAGCCACTATTTGGGCTGTCTACGTCTCTTTTTAGAATATACATTTCCTAGGAGCGAGGCGTATCGTTTGCTCATGTAACGATGCAAGTCAGCCAGGAAAGAACCAGTTTTGTTTTGAAACGGAGTAAGTCTGCGACTTGTAAAGTTACATAGATGAACGTACAGAAACAACAACATTGCTATTATCCGATAGTGGCAATATTCAGACATCTTCCCCTGACAATTCTTTAAGCAAATAAAAGGTCACGGGAAATAACGGTCAGAGTCAATTCTTCACAAATCTACAAAATTCAAATTTTAAACTTTCGTTTTGGGGTTAGGGTAAACAATTGTCAACTCCAAATAGTCATTTCATTGGGAGAAAAAAAAAAAAAAAAAAACCATTATACTTGATGAAAAAACCAAAATCAAAATGTTTTACAAAATAATGAAGAGAACGGGTAAAACTGATTTTTTCAAGAAAACTGCTGGACCTTGATCTTTCTTTTTAGGACTCTGACCCTTTTTAGCCGTCAGCGCATGGACTCTGATTGTTGTTTCGAGACACCTGAAATCTTTCCCTCTGTATTTCGATGCTAAGCTTTATCATTCTTTCCCGAAGCGATACATGCTTCGATTCGTTTCTCCAAGACCTGCACTATCTAATTTCAGGAGTTTGACCATATGCTTCCAAGCCGCTGAAAACGGCCCTATTTCCTCCCACCTGGGAAACCAAACTCCCGTTATGCTCCCAGTCCAGCGACCATCCCTGCCGTTATGCTCCCGCCAGTAGCGTCCGTCAGGCCGCTATGATCCCAGCATCCCCCCGGTCCAGGTAGACTATTTCCTCCCCAAATGGTCGGTAGGCTGATGGAAGGAAATGAGTAAATTATGTGATCGAGCAATAATTTAATACTAAGTACTTAGGTATATACTGTGTCAATAATGCCAAAACAAAAACCACAATCAACCGTCAATAAGGAACAAAAAGCCAATCAAGAAACAAACAAAAATTACTAGAAATGAGGGCGAAGTTTGTAAGAAATGACTCTGACAAATTTGTATAGCGTAATTTCATTTGAGTTGAGCTTTTTAATCCATTTGTTTACATATTCTTGCTGTTTTTGAATGACAGGCCTTGGTAGGTGTGGTTTGCCAACTGAATTTAGTTTTGGGTAAACATCGGCTTGAATGGACAATAGCTCCTCAAAAAATGTAAAGAGGTAGGGATGTGGTGTATATAAGTCTTTATTAAATGCTGAGTGGAAGGACTCGCATGCATTAGTCGTGCGGTCAACGTCAGCAGTTTTAGACGCCCATAATGTTGGAGGGTAGGGCGAGTCATCTGCAATATATGTGTCATGCAGGAAAACAGTACGGGCGAAGCGACTGACTTGATATGGTTAAACTCCCAAGAAGATGTTATCTCCGAGTAGAGATCACTCGCTGGGAGAATGACAGTGCTACGCGTGCAGAAGTTTGGGATCATATCGTCCAGCCCGCCGTTTTGTTTGGGAGGAAATAGTCTTTCCCGCGAGCGGAGTTTTGACTGCAGGGAGCATAAACGTCTACGCCCCTAATTTCGAGCCAAAAATTGACTCTGATCGTTCTTTCCCATGACCCTTCAAATGTTTTTACATTGTCATAGGGAGCAGGTAAATTTAATATTTGATGGCATTTAGTAACTCATCTATTTTGAAGTAAAGAAAACAGGGTTTTTTTAATCTTTATTTAATTATTTATTTTATTTCATTTGTTATTAATTTTATTTATTTTTATTTTATTTTATTGTATCTATTTTTTTGGGTCACCAGAAGAGTTTGGAGCCAGTGACTTATGTCCACTATAGTAATCCATTCAGTTAATCCGTGTTTAAATTCAGCTAGAATAGAACCAATAATTGCTAAGTAACCAAAAATAATGCCAATTATTTCGAAGCTTTATATTTTGTTTATGGATTTTTAGATGCATTTTTTCGTCGACTAACCCTCGATGTTGTCCAAGATATTGGTGTATTAACCTTCTGCATTTGTTATTGAAATGAACTTAACTATTTTGAAATATACGGTACGCCCTAAATAAATGGGAACTCCTTTTTCTTAACGAATTTCCATCAGTGAATGCATCTACGTAAGGTATCGCATGTATCTGCATACTAGATTATCACTAAATTTCCTGTCAAACACCTACTACAAGATTTTTTTGAATTTCTCCTGAATATACCTCGTACATGCATAAATCAAGTTAGTCGATTTCCTGCATGAATACCGAAAGTCATCTCTCCCTATCGCAAGTGAATCTTTTTTTACTGAATCAAAAGTAAAAATATGATATTATTCATTCTTTTCTCCTTGGAAAGATCGAATCTTAGTGTTTTTGATTCGAAGACATTCTCTACAAAAGCCTACTTTAGTAGCTTTGCTAGATGATTACTGTATGTGTGATTTGATTTTTCCTTGAAGCACCGCCTGCCTGGTCAAGGGTCGATTGACAGCCCGTCAGACTTCAGGAAAGGACTTAGAAGATCTAAAACTGATTCACAAATCAACTACTCGTTTGACGGAATACCAGAAGCTCCAGGATCTTCCCATTACATCACTCCTGATGGCGATATCGATCTTTCTGTGGTTGTGAAGGCAAGAAAATTTGAATACTCTTGTACTTAGGACCATTTAAGTTACCTTCGTCTGTATGACTTTTTTGAAAGTCGTAGAATCCAATATGTTACCATTATGAAAATTAGGGCGGAATTCATAGACAAAGCCTGAGTGTGTGTGTTCACTCGCACTCACCTAAATGGAGGGTCACCCTCCACTCACCAGTTCAATTTCATAGTTGAGTGGGGTGGTTTACTCAACAGTTAGGGGCACACTCACATTACATGAGTTTGACAGTGCACTCAGGGGACCCTCACCGTTTTTTCAACTTGAGTTGCCAGCCCTGACAGGATGTTGAAGGGGAAGTTTCCCTGGTTTAAGGGAAAAGGGACGGGAAAATTCCCTCTCACATTCCGCACTGATCAAAAACAGTTCTCAAAGGTTACTCTTTTCTTTGTGTTTTTGATTTTTATGCTATTATACTTGTTCCTTGGGGAGACCGGACATAGGCCTTATCAGACAAAGACAAAAGTCATTGGTCCTCCTGCCTGGATCAAGGCAGCCACAGTTGAATTGAATCCTTGTTGCTTGTTTGTTGAAATGCTGATAATTTGTGTTTATGTATAGAGTTGTGATGGAAAAGAAGTGAGAAAACAATGATTCGCCAGTTAGTTTTGATGAACAGATATGTAGTTGGAAATGAGAAGAGTTATAGGCATAATGAGTCTGTTGGGCAAAAGGAAGACGTGAGATTTTGGGAGAGCTTCAAGCAATCACATTTTCTTAGAATTCTCATTTATTGTACATCCTGTTGTATGGAGGGCTGTACCTACCACCAACTCATTCCACAAACCAAGATGAATCGGAAAACCATGGGCTACAAACTTCGCATGTAGAGATCGCATAAAATCAAAGAGCGACCAGCACTTACAGCTGTGGCAGTTATAAATCCTTTCCATTTATTTTAGGCTCCTTCAGGTTCGTAGTTGTCCATGACTGTCTCTTTCGTTGTTGATTGTATAACATTCGAATGGGATCTGTTGGTCACATCAAACATGTACCTGACTACCGTTTAGGTACAGCCTACCTACTCTTATGTGCCGTAGTTTTTTAATAAACTCCGATCAAAATAAACTATGTATGCTCTACTATATTACCAGTACCTATACCTATGTGAAAATAATATTAAAGTTATCAGTTGACGCACTTGAGTGACCTCCTGCCTTCACTCAGGATATTGCACCGTTGAGCTGAGGGTGAAACTCATCTCAACGCCTTTTTTTGTTTATGAATCCCGTTGAGTGTGCATTTGGGGTGCTCACTCGGTGCACCCTCAGGGTCGCCCTCAAATCACTTCTATGAATTGCGCAGAGTGCATGAATTCCCTTATCGGTACACTTAGGGATCCACTCAGACTCAATTCTCGTCTATGAATTCCGCCCTTATTAATCTATTATTTATCAATCATCAAACGATCAAACTTATTAAGTATTATTAGCGAAATTCCGAAGAAAATAAAACTATTGTAATGACTCTAAAAATCTTCAAAATAATTTTTTCTACCATTTTCTACGGCTTTGGGACATTCCGAATCAATTCTTGGATTTTAACTCATTTTTCATGTACCAACATTATATACTTATATCTTAGCAAATATACCTGAATGTGTATCCGTCATCTCAGATGAATCTTTCTTAGAAATGAAGTAGACAAAGAAATCAAGCATTCCTGAAGAAAGGATAAATTCTTCGGACATCACATTTAAGCACATTAGTACCCTCTTGCTTGTGGTTACTAATATTTGAGATGATTTATGATATCCATTGTAACCTGTGGAAATTGAAATTAGGCTAAGCATTTTGTTATTCACAAATTCTGTGTTTATTTTTTGGCTCAATCAATGAGAGAAGTGCTTTGAGAATTCGCTCTTGTGGTCATGTTGCATGAATGAACTTTTTTTTTCCTTGCAGGGCATTCAGAGCGTAGTTATGAGAGAGCACAGCATATGCAGTTTGAGAGTATGCGAAGGGATACTCAATGTGGTTGAAGTTGTGTTAGGAATGTGTGAGGAGGATGACACATCGACATTCACTTGTTTCTTGACCACATTAACAAGGTAATCAAGAGTTTAATTGAAATATTTCAATGAAAACTGCTTACTAATGATTTTCGTAGAAGGGCTATCTAATACAGAAATAATAAACCTTTGGCAATAATATCACTGTGATGGTAATTCTAATCTAGTTATATCTATCGAACCCAATTTGTGCTCGTTTCAGAGTGATCAAGCATCTCGGTTGCCCGCACGGCTGTGGCGACTCCCAAAGAGGACCGCCGGCCGACTTTTTGCGCTCTCAAGTGCACGCTCTTCTATCACGTCTGCACAAAGCTTCGTCGAAATCGTTTGCCAAATATTTCAGGCATTTCGTAGATGGACAGAGTATAACTGAGACTGTGGACTTCTTTCATTCTTACACTGGGTTCTGCGTCGATCCTTCTTCTCTTCTCTCGCCTTTAAGTAAGGGCTAAGACCAATAACACATGACCAGAAGTAGAGGTAGAAAGGAAAACCCATAATCAAATATATTAAGTGTCGAGGTAGCGTTGTGATGCTCTAAGTGAGTCTAACGAATTTAAATTTGAAATTGAGTTTGACTTTCCTTGACTAATAGACCTGGACTTTGCCCAGGATTGTGGCACTCCTTGGAGCAAAATTCAGGGAAACACTCTGGTGCTCCGTCGGATGTGATGGAAATATGCTTTGAGAATGCGAGACTCTTTTGAATGCCTAGGTGCTTCTTACCCAGTGCTTTTGCCCTATCAGACAGAGGGTAGGAGGCTATCTCTAAACCCGATGCTCTCGCCCCTTCAGTGGATAGGTAAGGTCTCGTGAGTGATAAAATCAAGACAGCAGTTGGCTCATGAATGCGTGCTGCCAGTCGAGCAGGCTGAGTATTTATAGTGAAAACCACCTGAGAGGGGAAATCCCTCCCGAGTGGCGTGACTCAGATCAACGCCACATGTTTCTAACGGCTGTTTTGTATGGTCAACTCTGCTAAGCAGGCGTGAAATTGTACGCACAACATGTAGGTACTCGAAATTCATTTCACTTTAGATAGAGACAATCTTAACATCCATTCACAATCAAGTCTCAACCCTATTTTATATTATTAGTGGTTCAAATCATACACTACATGATTGTATCTTCACTATTATTAACTTAACACATTTCAGTGAAGAAGACGCAAGTCAGTGTCATGTATTTGCACTGTCAGATTTTGATGGTTAAGCCATCGCACTAACCAAGAATAACTGAACCTTTAAGAACACGATAGGAAGACAAACTAATCACAGGAGATAGATAACATAACTCACAATAGTCAGTGGCAGTAAAGGACTGCGGATATGGGGGGTACAACCTATCAGATGCAGACTAGATGATTGTTTTTAATATAATGATGGGATTCAAGCTATATAGAAATGAACCTACTGATGATAACTTATTTTGAAAGATTTCTTCTTTCAAACATTTACCTAAGAATTTTGAATTTTAGAAGTAGGTACATACATTCAACATACATCCAATAACTGCTCCTGACAAATTCGTCGTCGCTATATTTGTCTAGATCAAAAACGCAGTGGACCGTCACGATCTCCAGACTCCGGGTGTCATCAAGGCACTTTCGGCCCCTTTAATCCTCCACCAATCGCCACTGGGGTCGAAGGCCACATATTTTCTTATGTATTCAAGAGGCTAATAACAAAACTGGTACTTGCTAGTAAGGATATCAAATCCCAAGAGAACATGGTAAGTGCACTAAACGCTTGCTTTTGAAATTGTTTAAGGTTATCTTCACATAACTACAGGGTGTTTACAAAAGGACGCTCTTTTTAAAAATGCCAAAAGAACACTTTAATTTAAACAAAAAACAACAAAAAAAGGACATCATTGGAATCAAGAGAACCTCCGGATTGTCGACAGTTATTTTGTCAAACCGGACACAAACACTTCCGAACAATTCTTTCTAAGTCGTCCGTATTCCCGATTTTCATAAGAAAATGGTAGAAATTATGAGATTTCGAACGAACTCGCGGACAGGATTGCTCGCAACCCTTATCCGCCGATAAACTATTTTCCGGACGCGCCGTCGACAAATATTTTGTCAAACCAGACATGAACACTTCCGAACAATTCTTTCTAAATCGTCCGCACTCCTGATTTTCGTAAGAAAATGGTAAAAATTATGTAATTTCGAACGAATTCGCGGACAGAGATCACTCGCATCACGGTAAATTCACGAAGTGACGACAGCGGGGCCCAGAGCATGGTGGGTCGGCGAGGCGCAGGGATGCCAACAGAACAGAACAAATAGTCCGTTTTTCATTTGAAAAACCACGCCTTCGCGGGTTTTTTCAAATTATTTCTTTGAAATTTACCGCAACACAGTAAGACCGCGAGAGCTGCGTAAGTATACAGTCTTCTACAAAGACCGTACTATAATGTCATTCATGTGAGCCCCCCTGGCCTGATGGCACACTGTAACACGGTTAAGAAAGTTGGCGATGACTACCTTACAGTTCTCCCTGATGAGATCCTCGATGACTCGCCGAATTTGTTCCATCAAATCCGTGATAGTGCGAGGTTTCCTCTCGTAGACTTGAGACTTGACAAACCCCCATAAGAAGAAGTCACAAAAAGTCAGGTCGCACGACTTTGCTGGCCAATTTTGATCATGCAGGAGTTGAAGGCAGCAGATCACGGTAAAAGAAGAATCTTTGTTGATTGGATCTTAGCCAAGCAGCAGGAGGGTGATGGGTTCGTTAAAAAAATATTTATTTCTGATGAGGCACATTTTCATTTGTCGGGATTTGTAAACAAACAAAACTGTCGGATTTGGTGAACAGAAAATCCTCACAAAATTCAAGAGAGAGAGAAATGCATCCAGAGCGTGTGACCGTATGGTGCGGATTTTGGGCAGGCACGCCTATCGGCCCTTATTTTTCGAAAATGAGAGAGGGCAGGCACTGACTGTTAATGGAGAACGTTATCGCACCATGGTTACAGACTTTCTGTGGCCCCATCTTGATACAATCGATATCAGCGAGCTATGGTTTCAACAAGATGGAGCCCCATGCCACAGTGCTGCAGCGACCTTAACACTGTTGCACGAAAGGTTTCCAAATCGTTTGATTTCATTTCGGGGAGATCAAAATTGGCTGGCAAGGTCGTGCGACCTGACTCCCTGAAACTTCTTATGGGGGTTTGTCAAGTCTCAAGTCTACGAGAGGAAACCTCGCACTATCACGGATTTGAAGGGAGAAATTCGGCGAGTCTTCGAGGATCTCACCAGGGAGAACTGTGGGGCAGTCATCGCCAACTTTCTTAACCGTGTTACAGTGTGCCATCAGGCCAGGGGGGCTCACATGAATGACATTATATTTCATACTTAAACCGGAGGTTCTCCTGATTCCAATGATGTCCTTTTGGTTTGTTATTTCCAATAATAAGCCTATGTGATCGTATAGCAAAAACATTTTATAACCCCCCCCCCCCCTCTCAAACTTTGTCACTTTACGTTTCAAGGTGCGTAGAATCCAAATTTGAAATGTCTGTCCGCCGTCCGGGCCATAAAAGGCCTAAGAATTGGTTTAAAAAACCCGTTCTTTCGCACATAGACTCCATTTGGGGTCTAGTTGGTCCTAACGTTTAACCATCCCGATCGCTTTACTCGCATAGATGCTATGGGCCAAAAACGGGCGAAAAAGTGTCTTTTTCGAGGCTTTGAGTGTTAGACTTACGCACGCCTGGCACGCTTAGCAGGGGGTCACGGTGGGTGGTGAGGGGGGTGAGCGGGGGGTGGAGTGAGAGGAAGAACAGAAGTGGATACTAGAAAAGAGACTGACGAAAGCCCCAGAGCATGCTGGTTATTATAGCTGACTATCTGATTCAGAAATAATAAACCATTATGTAATAATTTGCAGCGTTTTTTTGTTTAAATTAAAGTGTTCTTTTGGCATTTTTAAAAAGAGCGTACTTTTGTAAACAGAACAGTTCATACTCAAAAGGCATTTTCCTAGTTCATTTATTACACAATACAAACTACCTAATAACAACTCGATTTATATAGTACATCCTAAGGTCAAAGTCCCTTCATGTTGTATGGTTCCACTTAGGAACAATTGGTTCGGCACTTCACCAAATTTTGTTTTGGTTTCATTGGTGTAAAGAGATAGGTATTACTAAATTAACCATGGACATCTAAAACAACTTCATGATTTATACTTATAAATTCTCTGTCGTTAAAATAAATTGTTTGTCCTTAGTCACTATATTGTGACATTCGTCAGTTGATGAGTTATGTGAAGGAGGTCCACGCTAACGTCCTTAAAAGAGTTGCCATGAGCGGCTTGATAGATACTGCACTGAAACCTCACCGTAAACTATCAAATCTTCAGACAACTAAAGTTATAAGGTAAGCACGTTTCAGGTTGACCTAACTTATTCAAACTTTGTTAACGCAAACACATCCTAAAACATGAGGTAACATTGTTATTTACCTATTGATTTGACGTAAGAAATTAAATAGATATTTATACCTGTCTAAATCACTTCAGTTATACTTACTGTATTTCTTTTCTTGTAAATTTCGCAGACACATACCCCAAAATGAACAACATGAAGGCATCGACCAAGGAAACTACGTAATTGATGAGAGAGATGCAAGAAAATCCCTTTTCAAAAAAAGAAGTACATCATCCACATGCGCGGTAAAATAAAATGAGTAGTTTGGAAGTTAGTGTGGTTAAGCTATCAGATATGAGGGGATAGCATTAATTTGTCTTCTCTTATTCTTAATTTAGAGCGTACTTGAAGCAGAAGGTGGGGATGAGATCCAAAGTCCCATGGGTAATATGAGGAAAAAACATCACATTTTAACTCCAAGACACTCATCCAGGAATTTAACTCATCTTACTAAGCCATCCCGGTTCCACATTGGCGGCTTAGGTAAGTATTACATGTTTAGGTTTATTTTTTCATTAATGAATCTGTAGTCAACTAAGACAAAATGTTCTGGTTCACATTTCAAGATACCTGGATTCCAACAATCGAAAGGACACATCAATTATAAGAGTCTGTTTACAATAATAGAAACTTGATAATTATGATAACAATTATTAAAGAGAGTAGCTACATATTGCAGAAAAATGTAATTTTTAATTAATACTTTAATGTAATTTTTTTTGTTAAAAAAATGCATTTTTACATGATATTTGTATCCTTTTTAATAATTTTCATCATAATTATCAAGTTTCATAAACAGTCTCCAGTCTGTAATGAACTTAGGCCGCCCCAGAGGTGCAACGGGGGCCTAAATCCACACTCATAGAGAGAGGAGCGTGTGACAGTACCATAAAAGATACAACTCGTACTAATTGCATATGTATGAGCTATGTTCGGAGAAGATTCGTTTTCCAGTTCTTGGATCACCCATCCATCGCCAAACGCGGCCTTTCGAAAACATGAGAACAAGTGCCCGACGCCCGTTGGGAAACAACGGAGCGACGGTAGCGCATTCCCTTGGATCTCGCGGGAACTGTCACACTCCCCCCCTAAAAAACATACTTGATTGAAGAGCAAGTATGTAAACTAGGTGGAATAGTTTACTGGTTGAGAACTGATGCTCACTAATAAATAGGTGCATTGGCGATTGAGGATAAAAAGGTTAAATTAAAACAGCATGGATTGTCAACGAATCTTCATATGAAGTATTCATTAGGTAGTTAACCCCCAATCAAAGATTGGAACAACCGGGAATAATATAACTTGCTCAACCAGGAGACTTACATTGGGGAGCCCCCTCTTTGGGGACTTACGAAAATGGGAACCATGCCCTGGGGCACTAACTTGCTCAACTTTGGAGACTTACAGTGGAAGGTGCCCACTATGGGGACTTATGAAATAGGGAACGATGCATTGGGTTTGGGAACAATGCCCTTGAAAATTGAGTATGTTAAATAGAAATAATATGAGGGGAAAAATTGAGAAATTAATAATCAAGAACCAATGAAAGTATTTATGTATCCAAGGGAGTATAATGGGTATTCTTTCTGGAAACCCGGGCCATGTTTCTTCTGAAACATTAACGCCCCAAAAATAGTGGATCGGATTACTGTAAGACCATATTTTATTATGCCTACACAATTGTAAGCGCCACTCAATATGCCTACTTAAGTACTGAAAAGGTGTTTTATTGTGTTTGGTTATTAGTCTCCAATACTTGAAAACTCCCTTTCAGCTAAACCCCTAACTAAAGAAAACTTCCAAATTTAGAGGTTTAATCCCTGATTCTCATAAACTCAACCCCTGACCTCTGTGAAGGAATATCAAGGTATCTTGGAATAACTTTAAGGCAGATGTTTGACCTTTACGAAAACGTATTTATTCAAAACAATTATTTAATAAAAATCCTATCCTAGAACCAGGACCTTACCCGGATTTATATTAGAACTAACCTTATATTATTCCTTGAGATGTTGAGCTCTGGAAGTATCAGGAGTCCTCCGCCGCAGATTTTGTTTGATTTCGAAGATTGGCTATGTCTCCTTCAATTTTTGGCGATGTTACTTTCAGTGTGGGGACTAGCACAACTGAAAGGATTCTGACCCGGGTCTGATATAACTTCTCACGTTTACTACAAGTTACGAAAAGTCTTTCCACGTAAACTTTGGTTACACGACCACTATCACAAGAAGACAGGCTGTTTCTATGGCAGGTGATGCCTCTTGGATGTCACTGGGTAGAATGAATTTTCTCTGAAGTTCCAAATCGTCCCGGGAGTTTTCCTGCGCATGCTCGGGCGTCAGGGGCGTCAGATGGATTTTGGCCAACCCTCCAAGGGATGCCATTTAACTTTGGTTTCCATTATTTTTGGCGAATGGCGTTGTTCCAATATCCAAGGCACCGCCCTGTGGGATGTATTTTCCGCTTTTGGGGAACCAATGACAGACGCCTGAGCGGTGATCGAGAGGGGAATAAAAATTGCTGGGTGGCTTTTCCCGGCCGGCACGTGTGGTCCGCGATCAGCACTTTTCTATGAGGTGGATTCAAGAAATTTGACCGTTTCCCGGGGCCATGGGTAACTTGAATCTTCCCAGGCTTCGAAGCCTAACGGTTCTGACGTATTTCCTTTCGATTGTGAGCCATATTTGGGCTCACAATTACTAGGCGTCAGCTGTGCATAATCCTAATCACACTCTGCTACCATGTAATGAACTTAGGCCGCCCCAGAGGTGCAATGGGGGCCTAAATCTACACTCATAGAGAGAGGAGGGTGTGACAGTACCATAAGAGATACAACTCATACTAATAGCATATGTATGAGCTATGTTCGGAGAAGATTCGTTTTCCAGTTCTTGGATCACCCATCCATCGCCAAACGCGGCCTTTCGAAAACATGGGAAGAAGCGCCCGACGCCCGTTGGGAAACAACGGAGCGACGGCAGCGCATTCCCTTGGATCTCGCGGGAACTGTCACACTCCCCCCCTTAAAAAACATACTTGATTGAAGAGCAAGTATGTAAACTAGGTGGAATAGTTTACTAGTTTAGAACTGATGCTAACTAATAAATAGCTGCATTGGCGATTGAGGATAAAATGGTGAAATTAAAACAGGATGGATTGTCAATGAATCTTCATGTGAAGTATTCATTAGGTAGTTAACCCCCAATCAAAGATTGGAACAACCGGGAATAATATAACTTGCTCAACCAGGAGACTTACATTGGGGAGCTGCCCACTTTGGGGACTTACGAAAATGGGAACTATGCCCTGGGGAATTAACTTGCTCAACTTTGGAGACTTACAGTGGAAGGTGCCCACTATGGGGACTTTTGAAATAGGGAACGATGCCCTGGGTTTGGGAACAATGCCCTTGAAAATTAAGTATGTTAAATAGAAATAATATGAGGGGAAAAATTGAGAAATAAATAATCAAGAACCAATGAAAGTATTTATGTATCCAAGGGAGTATAATGGGTATTTTTCTGGAAACCCGGGCCATGTTTCTTCTGAAAAATTAACTATTAAAATAGTGGATCGGATTCCTAGGCGTCAGCCGTGCATAATCCTAACACGCTCTGCTACCATGTAATGAACTTAGGCCGCCCCAGAGGTGCAATGGGGGCCTAAATCTACACTCATAGAGAGAGGAGGGTGTGACAGTACCATAAGAGATACAACTCGTACTAATAGCATATGAGCTATGTTCGGAGAAGATTCGTTTTCCAGTTCTTGGATCACCCATCCATCGCCAAAGGCGGCCTTTCGAAAACATGGGAACAAGCGCCCGACGCCCGTTGGGAAACAATGGAGCGACGGCAGCGCATTCCCTTGGATCTCGCGGGAACTGTCACAAGTTGGCATGTATGAAAATAGTGTACAAGTACATTATGTCCAGCATGGATTGTATAACGTGCAACTACCAATTTTTCCTGCTCCACTACTAACTGAAGATGCTATACAAATGTAGCGAAACTTCGGCAGAGAAGAGTTTTTGAATTATTGACCAACCCTTGGTAACCCTCAATTTCATTATTATACAAGTGGTCGAGAAAACTAACATTACATCATTTATTCATTATTATTTATTTATTTTAGTTTTACTTAGACATCTTTTGCATTGATGTTTCCCATGATAGGTATCCATGCGTATTCTGAATCTGTAGTTATCTTCCCTAACATTTCGATTATATACAGTTCAATGTTATGTAATTTATGCGCGAATATTTCAGTGAACTGGTTCAGAAAGGATTACAAGAGAGGGGACTCGGTGGATTCAACAGCTTCTCTTGACATCAACTCAGAAGGGGCTCTGGTGCACCACGCTGCTCAACTTCACCACTCTTATAGCAAGACATCGCAAAAAAGTACCTCAAGGTGGGCTCTCAGACGTAGCAAAGATGTGTGTATAATTTAAAAAATAACACTGATTTTTCCAAAATAGCGGAGGCTTTTTTTTTGCATGAAACATGTTTTCACAGCCATGGCAGTATTACATAAGGTGAACGATTATAAATATAACAAATTAAAAGTGTACAAAACTCCCGTGTATCATATTCCCGTTTTTTCAAACATCTTTACTGTGAAGCGTAAAATTGCGGGGTCTTGGAACTTTAAAAGTGTGAACCCCTCTCAGAGGCACGATGCGCCATGTTCTGATCATGTATTACATACGGGATTTAACAATTATAGACCAATGATCTGCGTAGAAGGACTAAAAATAAACCATAGTGTAATAATTTGCAGCGTTTTTTATTTTATTTTAATATATTAATTTCTTCACAGTAATCGTCTACGCCCATGCGCAGACTTCGTTTAATGATTATAGACAAGTGCTCTAAGTAGAAGGGTTATATACGAGTATTACAGAAATAAAAGACCTTTGTGTAATAATTTGCAGCATTTATAAATACCCCTACTCTGTGTATTATGAGGGAATTTCCGGAAGCAATCGATAATTTGTTTCATTCTTTTTAGTGTGACGAACACACTTCAAAGAGCAAAGAGGAGGGTGGAAGATCAATTCAATAAATTTGGTTTCGGGAGAAGAAATAAAAAAGACGGCAGCGTGGAAGAAACCCAAGGCAGCTGTAAGTTACCAACAATCATTTTCACTTAATAATGTAACTCCATATTCAAGACCATGGAAGTCCATGGAATTAATAACTCAGATGTCAAATTTGAAGGTATAAGAAGGAGAAAACATTGTTGACAGATCTGAGCCGTCGCAATTCTATTGAGCTAGCAGAAGGAAGGAGCAGGGACTGCGAAGTTGTCATACTGAAAACGAGGCGTTTGGTTGAGAAAGACGTTTTGCTTATCGGCATGCTGAGATTTTCTTTGCTTCTGGAAACATGTCAACCAGCAACTTTACCGCATCCACACCTCTTGGCTGCAATTTTAGATTTGGTAAGCTAGAGGTTGTTCACATGGTTCTAACTTGAAATCAAGCTAAAATTTTGTGGCGTCATCTAAATAATAATATTGCCCAACGTTTATCACCTTATAATCGTGCGCGAAACTTTTTGGGAATGACTTGTGCGTGAAGAACCTGTAAATTTTCAAAATGAGATGGTCAGGAATACACAAAGTCATTGAGAACTTGATTAAAATCCTTCAATTTAGAGAAAATATACGATGTGAAAAATCAAAAACGATCTTGACCACAAGGGATCGAACGCAACAGCTGACAAGCTGACATTCAATCGTACTTAGTGACAATTTGGGTTTATGCTTCGAGAAAGGTCTAAGAGTTGGTAAGATATGTTCATATTAATTGGTGTATATTATGTTCATTTAAAGAAAAAATAAGTCATAGCTTCACGAGTCGTAGTCATTAGTGTATGACTGATGTAAGATTTATTTTAGGGCGGTATTGGCTGCTAAGCGCCCTTTCAATTTTGGGGTCAACAGGGGGAAAACATACAACAACAACTGATTTATAAACCAATAATTTAGCTCTTTATTTGCACTTGTGTTACTGATCTTATGGGTCCCTACCTAACTCCTACTGCCAAGCATTATAAAAGTTGTATAAGGTACCTTAAGATTTCGCTGTTTCCCTGTGGATGTTGACTCCTGATGTCTTCTACCGTCCTCGGTTTTCGCGGGTGGCTAATTCCGTGGCCAGGGATCGGTTGAGGTGTACTGTGAACACTCAAAGACTCGAAGTGTGCACAGGATTCAGCCGCAATAATGTCCAGAAAACACAGTTCTCAAAACACCACTTTGACACCTTGTTACCGGTTCTTACACGAACGGTGCGAGGGTCTAGGCTTGAATGAATCTCTTCTTTCCACAATTTTGGGAGTTCCTTAGTTGCTCTACTGCGCATGTCAGGAGGCATAGAAAAGGCGTGGAAATTCGAGAAAATTTGAAATGGTTGTCTGTTGTTATAGAAACCACGATTCAGAATACAGAGGATTGTCGTTACGCCCCTTTTTGGGTGATCTTGTGCTGATATTCGGCTTTTCCAGAAACTCTAACTTTTCGGGGCCGTGGGACTGCTGATTGTAGTTTCTCACGGTCTGCTGAAGTAAATGCACTGTGATGAATGTCCTTCGTGGATTGTGAGCGTTTCGAAGCTTACAACTGTTGATGTGACTGTGGTTAATGATGATCTCCAGAGACGCCACATGAATTCCTATTTTTGGACTGCGCTTTTGATTCATAATTAAGAAGTGAGAGAAAAATCAGAATGCCAACGTGAAGTAACACACGTGACATACGCCTCAAGAAACTCTTGACCAAAGTTCACGAAATTTCGCTGAAAACCCACAAATCGACGAATTTGAAACCCACCTTAGGGGCGAATTTTCCTCTTTACTTCTCCATAGGGGTAAATTTTCTCCTTTGGTTCACCCTGGATATGAAAACATAAAATTATATACTTTTTTCTCAAAATACTTAATAGGAGGTTCAAGTTTTCTTCTAGATCTCTAAAGAATTCATTTCTATGAACCATGACCACAAGAAACGCTCCTCCACTATTTGCTTCTCCTTACACCTTAGGCGAGATTCACACTGCTCGTGAAGCGATGCAGTGCTATGCGAAGCGAAACAACCAAAACAGTAGCGCAAAATCGCTTCCAATCGCAACTAAGCTTGCGATTGCATCAGACAACTCGCGCTCAATCTCTCACGATCGCTCCCCTCCACTTGGAGTGGGAACAACACCCTTCGCCCCCTCCCATTAAAAAACCTACACGCGCGGCGTTTTGTCTTTCGCGTGTAATCGCCAGTGATCGCATCGCTCCGCTTCGCTCCAAATCGCGGGCAGTGTGAATCCACCCTTATTCATGTTGTGTTCTAGACCTTTCTCGGGAATAACAATCGTGAACACGAGAGTCAATGGGAACTAGTGTAATGATGGATGAACATAGTTTCAATCTTCTTTAAAGACAAAATAGTTATGGTTATTTATTATTTTCCAATTAATTTTATTGTATATGTTAGTATAAATTATAATGAACCACAGGCTTGATGGCATTAGAAGATCATTGTTTCGTTCGATTCTTTTGTCTGTCGTTAAGCAGGAACACTAAGCACTTTTTTCGAAATCACTACGATTTTTTTTAAATTCTTACTCCAATTTGTCCATTTCATTATCCCAAAGTATTCCATTGCGCTTGTAATTACTGAAAATGGATCCAGTCTGTTGTGTCAGCAAACTTGAAAACATCTATAAAGAGATGATGAAAGAAATAGCTGTTATTTTTATTCTCGAGGCCTTTAGGCAACAATCTTTCAGAATTTGGTTGAATAAATCCTTTCCTTGATGCCACCGTCGCCATAGAAACTGACACAGGTAGGAATTGAGCATATTTCGGCATGTGCCGCACTGAATTTTGTTCCGGTGTTTTGCCAGCCACCAAGTGCTTTCCACTGTTTGTGTATGCGCACCCATTTGGGATCGACGAAATTATATTTATCGCTAACAGTGAAATGCTCATAACCGTGTCTGTACAATTGCTTGTACCCTTTCCACTTGCATTTGTGTCGGAAAGAAAAAATTGTTTAATAATATCAATTGGGCCGCCGATCCTACCACTATCAATTCATATCGAAGGTATTGTCGCTTATTACTAACAACTCGCATCGAAGATAATTTATTGTTTTGTACTGGCCTCCAGAATAAAGGTACGAGAAACAGCTATTTTTTTCATCGTCTCATTATAGATCATTTTTCAAGATTTCTGACACATAACAAACTAGGTCCCTGAAAATAATAAACTCGATTTTCTAATGAATGAGTACACTTTTAGATTTTTTTCTTCTTTTTATTCCGGATAATGTAAAAACAAAATCTGTTGAACGTCGATCATGATAGTTTCAGTCAACTTCTATCCCTAACGGTGTTATCAAGAACTACTGCTTGCGGCTATACTGGGAATGTTGGGACCCAAAATATCTGGATTTCTCATATTATGGTTATTACCATTTAGTGCCTATAATACAACTCTATTGTCGTACGTACCTCTGAAATGTTAATATCCATGAATTCTTTATTTAGCCTGGAGCGCCAGTTGTATCTCGTGC
Organism: Adelphocoris suturalis; assembly: GCA_030762985.1. NCBI lineage: Eukaryota > Metazoa > Arthropoda > Insecta > Hemiptera > Miridae > Adelphocoris > Adelphocoris suturalis. The sequence continues at coordinate 134,358,559 of CM061042.1, forward strand.
CACAGCTCTCTTAGAGTGCGCCCATTTCGTACATCTTTGCAACAAAGGTCAATGGCCATCTTGGATGAAGCACAGCTTGTCACTGAGCCGCCCCTCAGCGCCACACAATTCCGTAAGAAATAACAGCACCAACGTTCGGAGGTCCCACGTCGTTCAGCGTGCCATGGGAAATATGTTTTACCAGTGGGCCGAAGTAAGAAATTTCACAACTCCATTCCAAAATACGTCTACATGATAGGTTTGTTCGCTGAAGCCACCAAACCAGTTTGCCCTGATCATTAGAGCACCTCCCACACTCGGTCACAGTCTGTTCGCAGAGGTTTCCAACCGGTTGCGGATTGTCAAATCGGTCAGAGCTTTTTCCAGCTGACCACTTTCTGACTATTTGTCCCCTCTATACCAAACTCAGACAGCCAATGAAATCATTCTAATTTTACCCTCTGTTTTCACGTCTTTCACGCCTCTGAGCGTTTCGCTCAAATATTCAATCATAAAATGGATGGACTCCAATCCCCAACCAGTTTAAAATCACTTTGACAGTTGCGCATGCTCACTTGACCAGTCTCCAACCAGTTTGAAACGGTTTGCAAGTCATTGCCAACCGCCTCTGCGAACGAACCTTATACTGTTCATGTACTCAAATAAGATATACTTGTACACATCGTTCATGACACAGGTACATCTCAAAATGCTTGGTGTATTTGTTTTTAATTATTTCAATTTATTTTTTATTTTTCAGTATGGCGATCACTCGTTAATATTGCAAGAGCACGTTTTTCCAAATTTTGTAATAAGCTGATGATCATAATTTCATCATAATCATCAATGTAATACTCTAAGAAAAAACATGAAGATCATATGTAGGTATTGTAGAATTTTTGGAAACTTTCTTCGTGACTTTCATTTTATATCGATTTTTCAGCATATATGATTGAATTTCTAACACGTTTTTCAACATAAGTTTGTGCATACATTTTTTAAAGTTCTAGTTCACATTAACATAATTGTGTGCATTCATTTTTTAAAGTTCTAGTTCACATTAACATTAATTTAAAAATGTCTGCTAAAAACATTAATTCAACTTTATAATCATTTATTTTTGGCGAGTTTTTAAAATTAAATTCTAGAAATTTAAGAAATTTAGTTTGCTGAAGAAGTACTGACCAACAAACTCATCCTTTCATTTGGAATGGTTTTTGGGGTCCTAAGGACAGTTATCATCGTCTTGAAAAGGTAACACATGCGTACACACGCGCACATGTATAGGTATATCTCAAAACGCGTTTCCTTTGAGAAAATCAAAAATTTCCGAAAATTTCGATTTTAAAATTTTTTACCGAAAATTGCTAAAACAGTAAGTAGAACCGTAAAACTTCAGTTTTCATCAGATTCCAATGTCATAATTGGAGATTGTGAAGGTTTGCGCTGAGATGTTCTTGTGCTTACACTACTTTACTAGGTATTGTTTTTAAATTAATTGTTAAAATAAAGAGTAATAATGGTTTCACTAAATCACATAACTTGCTTTACATGTTGGACGATTTTTTAGATTTCCGATGATCACTCCAGAGGTAAAAAGTTCCTACGTCTTACTGTTTACATATAAAAGAAACTTGTGTTTGTTTCAGATATTAGGACAAAAACTGGAAGAAATCTTAAATGATGATAAGAACCACACACATACAATCATCAACCTACTGGCGGAAGAAAGTAAACAGAAAGAACTTCTCATCGAAGATGAAGAGGAGGACTTCCTAGATGAATGTGAGTCAGATGCAGAGGCGTAATTTGATTAGTTGCAGGGTGGGGAGAGCCCCCCCCCCCCCCTCCATGAACTAAATGGGATGCAGAAGTTCGCTGGGTGTTATATGGATAACAATTATTTATAATTTTAAAGCCGTATCGCACTTGCATTCTTCAGCTTTTGGTTTATTATTTCCAATAATAAGCCTATGTGATCGTATAGCAAATAATTGTTATAACCCCCCTCAAACTTTGTCACTTTACGTTTCAAGGTGCGTAGAATCCAAATTTGAAATGTCCGTCCGCCGTGGGCCATTAAAGGCCTAAGAATTGACTTAAAAAACCCGTTCTTTCGCACATAGACTCCATTTGGGGTCTAGTTGGTCCTACTGTTTAACCATCCCGATTGCTTTACTCGTATAGATGCTATGGGACAAAAACGGGCGAAAAAGTGTCTTTTTCAAGGCTTTGAGTGTTAGACATACGCACGCGCGCACGCCTTGCAAGCTTGGCAGGGGGTCACGGTGGGTGGTGAGGTGGGTGAGCGGGGGGTGGAGAGAGCAGAATCGACTGGGATAGGTCCCAGATGCTTTTGGAATCCAGTGTACCTACGGGTTTAGTTTGATTCCTATAGAAATTAGCTTCGTGGATTGAATGAGACCACTCGGATGGCTGTATGATCATCCATTTCCTCCCCATCGGGAGTGCAGCCAGTAACGCGAGAACAGAGGTGGGTACTAGAAAAGAGACTGGCGAAAGCCCCAGAGCATGCTGGTTACTATAGCTGGCTATCTGATTCAGAAATAATAAACCATTATGTAATAATTTGCAGCGTATTTCTAGCTATTAGACCCAAATAAAGCAGGGAAATGTTCAATTCTGCAACACCTACCACTCGGGGTGAAAAAATAATAGTGGTTGTTATCTTGTTCCCAAACTAACCTACTGGGCTCTTAGTGACATTTTCGTGTGTTCTATTACGATCCTCTTGTCGAGTTGAAATTTGAGTTTCTCTATGCACGTTTGCTCGTATATTGCGCTAGTTATGACTACATTCTACGTTGTGTATAGGTTTAAAAAGTTTTAAAAACCCGTATTTTTTTGGCACTATTTTGGCCTATTCTTTGTTATAAATATAGGAATTTCGGTAAAATCGAGAGTATCCAACTATTTTTATTTATTATTTTATTTTTCAGACCAGGTGTGACGCTCCAAAAGGGCATATAGATTTTGGTGGGGAATGCTGATACTTCCCCAATTAACCGGTTGATTATTGGCACCAGCGGGAATTGCAATTGGCGAAACCTGAGTAAGCGGTACAGATCCTGTGGTACTGCAGGTCCCTTTAATATCCGAATCGAGCTGAATATTCCCCCAACATTGAATCACCACATCCTAGCGATCAGTGGTTTACCAATCGGTTGAAAGAAGGAAACCATATGTAACTAACTCCCAGTTGATAGGGGGAAGCAGGGAGGCACTGATCCGAATCCGTCCCGTTTGTTGCACAGAAGGGTAGACATAGAAGAGATGCACAGGAATCAAATAAATTTATGCACAGCTTAATAAGCTTAATAATAAGCTCCAAGGTTCAGGGGAAAGTTCTTCCACACTATAGCATTTGCTGATTTAATTAAACCTTTTCCCAATACAATTAAACTTTTTCCAAAATAATAAACCCTTTTCCCAAAACAGTTAAACCACTTGCGAGAAAGTATATGACGTATGTATAGATACAAATTTCGGAAAAGTTTAATCAATTAGGAACTACAGAATACGAAAAAAGCGTGGTGTACAATGTATGTGGTGCCTCATCAACTTTCTAGGGAAGCTCTTGGAAAGCTTAATGCTCTCTCGCTTAACCTCTTACCTGAACTCTTTTGATTTTATCGATGATTCCCAGCATGGTTTCTGCAAAAACAAATCGACAGAGACAGCTCTCTTAGACCTGACGAATGAGATATGTAGGAGTATCGATCAGGGGCTATGTTTTTTCTCACAGTTTTAATGCTCGAACGTGAAGAACGTGCTTTCTTCTAAGGTCAGCTTTTTCGACCATTGCGCGTCCTGGCGGAGCATTTTTAAACTCACTTGGGAAAATTAGAACATGTTCTAATTTTTACCTCAACGCGAAAAATGCTAAAACATAACCCTTGGGAAGGAAACAATTCAATGGAAAACCCCTAGGAGCCCTAACCTGACAAACATAATAAAACGGCTTCCGCCAGAATGCGCTGTTTTTGCACTTATTCCTCTTCAACATTCATAGCTTACCTTGGAAAAAAAGCACTTTGCCTTCTTCACGTTCGAGCATTAAAACTGTGAGAAAAAACCTGAAGAATGCAATGTGATACGGCCTTTACACTGCTAGCTTCTGTAACTGTTGTGGCTGCATGTGGATATGGAATTGAAAACGAGTAGGTAATAAACTGAAACGTTAAATAAGATGACGTTGATTGTATCAACTTCTGAACCTATAAAACCCCATGCAGAAGATTCACACTACTTGGCTGGGTCTATTCGTACCATAGCCTCCTAGTCTAATAACCGGACATACCGAAGCCCATAGGGCTGGAGCTAACTAGGTACCTAAAGTCTGGAAGATATCAAACTTAAGTATTAGGTTCATCAAGAGAGAAGGCCGTTGGTTGGTTGAGTTTTAATGCCGGAATATGTTCTAATTAGCAGGTCTAGTCCTTTTATAACCCTTCCCCTACTTGGTTAGTTATCCATCCCTTCCCCTACGCTGGTTCTGGTCCTCTCTGGGTCTTCTGATATGTTTATTTTGGAAACTACATTTGGCTTAGGGCCGGGCACGACTGTAACTAACCACATTCAATTAGTGAATGCAAAACATTATGTTATTTTCAACATGCTACTTAGTAGATAATTTCGTTCCATCCGCAACTCCGGGTACCCTGTGATTAATTTTGTAGATAAATGGTGACTGCCGCAAATCAACATTTTCGCAAGTGATTGGCGTCTCTTCTTGACTCTGAATGTGCCTTGTCACCCGTGTGATACTCTCTATTCAAATTCGGAAACAGGTTTGGGAAATTCGCTGATTAGGTCTAGGAAAGCTCCTTTTGAATTAAATTACATTCTGCGCATCTTCAGCAAACTTGAAGCCTATTAATGTTTGGTGATTTTTTTAATGTGATTTAGAAAAACCTCTGCTCATTTCATAGCATTCGGGAAAACCTGATATTTTCGCATGGCCAAGTGTGGAATCGTGGAACACTCGCTAACATCTCGCTTCAACATTCATCATTTCTTTGTTTAAACTCAGTTGAGTAACAAATCCATAGAAAAGACACCTGTAACTATTTACGTTCTGATGAACCATAGTCACTAGATTTTTTTTGTTTGTTTGTTTGTAGAATAGAAATCCTTACTACTCATATAACCTGGTAGCTGGGAGCTGGTATCAAAGTTTATAGCAAAACTTATATGCCGAGACACATTAACCACTGCCACCACGAATCCTACCTCATCAGGGGGTAGGCTGGTGACACTTTGACATAGTGCCAGTGTGCCGGTAGCCTGGAACTCCCCCCAACCCGTGGTGCCAGTTTTGGGATGGGAGATTACCATGTTACTGGACTCTCCGCGATCTCCAGATGCCTGACCGGGTAGCAGGCCTGAGGGTAGAGAATTTGTACCTGCCCTCTAACCGCTCTACCTCCGCCTGAGTGAGGATATTCTCCTTCTATTCTTCTTTAGGTCCGGTAAGAGAGAAGACTGGTTGTTGTTGAGTTAAAACCGCAGTAGATGGTCCTAGGAGCAGATCTCGGTTATTAACTTCCCCCTCCAGGCTGGTTTTCCTCACTCTGGGGTTACACTCCCTACACTTGGCTGTGTTCCTAAGGCTCATCTAATGAATTTATTTTGAGAGAACTACAATTGTCACAGGTCGAGCACGACTGTGTCCAAAACCCATGTTTTGCGATCTACATAAACAATTCGGGCAATTAGATAATTACTACATAAGGATTGAATTTACTTTCCAGTAACATTCATTTTTTCCAGTCTATCATTGGTTTAACCAGCCAATGAACTTTCTTGGACGTGGACCAGCTGTATGGTTCACGCTTTATGACAAGTTTGATAATCTTATCCCTAGGGTGGAAATAGGTACTTTTTTTTCGTGTAGAATTATGATTTACAAAGCAAATATGTGACTCACATAATTTGATGGAGAGCGCTGATAGCGTAAAAGTCGCCAACATTTTAATTTTAGTGCAATCAACTCATATTTAGACAAATATAACTAGGTACATTGGTTTCCGTCTCGCGAACATTAAAATCCACCTAGCTCAAAATTCATGAAACTCCATAAAATTATGAAAAGCGTGTAGGTGGTAATGGCGAGCTTACCAATCTTGTGATTATAATCCAAAATGATTTGCTCAGTGCATAATCTCCTTCTACTTTATAGCTTTAATTTTGAAATACCCACATTGGTGTTATATTGCTACTCACTACAATTTGTACCCATTTTGTATTCATCTATATACCGGATTATATATTTTTGTTTACTTTTGACATTTTATGTCTTTACTTTGGCACATAAACAAAAAAAGCGTTAAGAAAAAGCGTTACGGTTGGTTTTCTGATGATTTCCGCTTACTACCGAGTCGTTGCTAGGGAAATGGTACTTCGCCGTTTTTCATCCCACAAAATTCGTTGACCATTTGTTTGAAAGCTCTCGATTTATCCAACCATAGTGTTAACTACCTACTGCGAAGTGCGTGGCCTACAAGATGAGTTATGAGCATGATTATTTGAATAATATTGTGTACACTCAGGTGATCATTCTCAGTAATTGATATTGTGAACATGATTGCAACCCCTTGTTAATTTCTGATGATTTATTAAGCTGGTGTTTCGATGATTTGATTCATAGCAGGTGATCCGAATATTGCGAGAACGGTTTGATTTGTGAAGCGGTGGTTAAATAATTTTGATAGGTGATTTCTATACTTTACACTCTAGGAAGCTGTAATTTCGAATGTAGCCTCTTTAGGACATTTACTTGACGATTCCCAGGGTCCGGATCAGATGAGTGGCTCTTAGAGCTTGCATACGAGTCTGCAACACATACGAGTCTGCAACTAAAGACATATAATGTCCCAATGTGTTGCAGACTCGTATGCAAGCGTTTCTGATGATTATCGAATACAACCTTATCGTTTGTAAAGGTTCCTTCCCTCCCCACCCCCTAAGTTTGATTTTGATGATTTCCGCTTACAACCGAGTCGTTGCTAGGGAATTTCTTATGATCTTCACTGTTGATTTCCTGTTCCACATTGTAATTCTCAATAATTGTTGACTACCTACTAATCTCGACATTCTTTACAAATTTACCTCAAAAACTGATAATATTTCCTACAGACCATCAAGCACAATGGTAGCAGAGAGTATAGGGCCGTCGTACCAAAGGAGTGTGGGGGGGGGGGGTCTCCTTTTTTCTGAATTCGTTCACAATTACCCCGCCTAAGCCTAACTGATTAATTACGACTTACACTATAGGTACCGAGTTACCAGTGGAGATTTTGAACACCTACCTAAAAATGAAACCTGGTACAAGGTTTTAGTCACCGCTCTTGGGGCTTTGGTGAATGAAAACGACCCAGCACGTAAGTCGGTCGCTGTTTTGAAGTTTTGAACGGTAACGGGAGATCTGGCTGATGGCGGGTACATGGCGTACAGGACGGCTGTCAACGTGTACTTGATGTCTTGCTCCCTCATTATATGAACATCTGAAAGAGTATCCGAACAGTAGGTAGTATTATATTTTTCTGTGGTGAGACATCCTGTTCACTTCTATTAAATATTATTGGTAAGCTAGACATATTAGATCGCATTGTCAAATACTCTCCTTGCCTAATTCGCTAAATATCAAATAGGCATTAATTTTCAAAAATTCACAGAACTCGCAATTATAACACATAAAACCTAGCAACATCAATAAAGTATTTAAAGATGAAGTACCATAGTCATTGTTTAATAACTGTATAGGCAAGTGATATTCGTAGAAGAGCTAAATAATACAGAAATATTTGAGGAGCTGACATGGAAAAGCACTTAAGTCCAAAAATCGAAAGAAAATTTTTTTTCGTCGAAGTGCAAGTAAACAGTCACGCCAAGGGCGTGGGAAAAGCCTTAGGTCCTCCCGTCCTTGCTAGATCGCACCGTGAATAAATGTGTGACCTTTGCATGGAGAAGAAATTATGTCCAACAAATCTGATAAGAGTTCAGAGGGAGTTCCTACGAAATTTGATTTTTGGACTTGAGTGCTTTTCCATGTCAGCTCCTCATTTGATATTAAACAGGGTGGAACCGGGTGAATTGAATGTCATGTAATATACGACTTTTTGAATGTAATGGGGCTTGCTCGTGTCTGCACGTGTGATCATTCTCAATAATTGATATTGTGAACATGATTGCAACTGCTTGTTAATTTCTGATGATTTCATTGAGCTGGTGTTTCGATGATTTGATTCATAGCAGGTGATCCGAATATTGCGAGAACGGTTTGATTTGTGAAGCGGTGGTTAAATTTCTATACTTTACACTCTAGGAAGCTGTAATTCTGTATGTAGCCTCTTTAGAACAATTACTTGACGATACCCAGGGTCCAGATCAGATGAGTGGCTCTTGAAGCTAATTTCTATGCTTTACTCTCTAGGAAGCTGTAATTTCGTATGTAGCCTCTTTAGAACATTTACTTGACGATGCCCAAGGTCCGGATCAGATAAGTGGCTCTTAAAGCTAATTTCTATCCTTTACACTCTAGGAAGCTGTAATTTCGTATGTAGCCTCTTTAGAACATTTACTTGACGATGCCCAAGGTCCGGATCAGATAAGTGGCTCTTAAAGCTAATTTCTATCCTTTACACTCTAGGAAGCTGTAATTTCGTATGTAGCCTCTTTAGGACATTTACTTGACGATGCCTAGGGTCCGGATCAGCTGAGTGGCTCTTAGAGCTTGCGTACGAGTCTGCAACTAACTACATAAAATGTCCCAATGTGTTGCAGGCTCGTATGCAAGCGTTTCTAATGATTTTCACGTACAATTTCTTATGATTTTGGAAAGCATTAGAGACTGTTGCTCTTCTACAAGCAATAAATTTACTATTTTAAATGAATTTCTCCGCGCATGAAAAAGTTTCCTAAAAAGATATTTACTTGGAGTTTCAAGATTCACAACCACTTCAGAGTACCTGTGGACTTTGTTCCATCTAGGTACACATAGGAATGCATTTTCCATTTCATTCGGTGAATTAAACTAACCACTAGCTTCAATGATCCGTCTTTAACTTAATGCAAGTAACATTACATTTGCATACCTACCTGGTGTTTCAATGTAGAGTATATTGAACTAAATTATAAGTAATTATTATTATGTACGCTCACTTTATAATGAAATATATTTTTGGTCAATACAGCTTGCCGTGGGATGCATGGATCGAATTGTCCAATCGCTCTACGATTGGTCGCCTGCGTCCTTCTTATGGAGATAACGGCATTTATGCGTGAAACTTACCAAACTCTTCCGAAAATCAGCCCAAATTGCAAGGACAAACAACCAGGACCATGGGGAGATAAAGTAAGCCTAGCTATTATTTAGAAAGTTCCTAAACGATAAGTCAATTGGTATAAGGGGGATTTCATCATCTGGGGCTAGCCACAGCGGATGCTAACCTGATAAAGTCAAGAGGGTCGAATTAGTGTTTTATCTATAATGAAAATGCATATAATTAATTGCGCATGCATGGAATTTATGACTGATAGTTAAATGTGTATTTTTTGTCTGCCAATCTGCCCAGTGTCTGGTTTTTTGCCACATTCCACCTTTCAACCCTGGTGTGAATATAGCACCTACATTGATAAACTAGATGCTCGTTAAAACCATTGTTTAAAAAGGTGGTTTATACACCACAACTCAAAAGTCAGTTTGTTGATATTTCAAACGTTATTATAGTACCTAATAATTATAATTTTAATTCCTCAAGGTCTACTCTAAAGAGGCCAACAGAAGGTGGAGCATGGCTATTTCATCTATGGGACAATCTCAAGCTTCAGCTCAAAGTCTGCAAAGTATTGCAGGTGACAAAGGGGATGGTAAGTGAACTGATGCATCATCATTTCAAACTAAATTAAATGTATGAGTAGTTCCATAAAATAATAATGTCCGCAACTGATGGTGGCTATTTGGAACAATGGAATTTTGGAAATCGATATCTATATTAACTTCGAAAAAAAGGGGCTCCACCGTTATGCACAAATTTTTTTAACTTTTGTAGCGATGGGCGCTAATGTTGCGAAGATTATTTTTCCCTTATTATTTGTAGAAGATTGTATTTACTTTCATGTAAGCTGGATTTCTATCAGCAATGCTTTTTGTATACTCTTCATTTAAAAGTTTGTATCTTAGCAATAATGGGCCAATAAAGAACTTTGAACTTCGAACTATAGTTTCAGCTTTCAGTTGTGACTCAGTCTTCAAAATGTTGACTTTTTGGAAGTTCGCATTAAGCATGGCGTTTTAGCTGATACTTTGTCCAATTTCACGGTATACTTCCGTAAGATGCAAAACACGACTATTACGGGTACTGCTTGTCACTTCAATGCCCAACTCGGCATTGCATCACAAAAAAACTACTGGACCGTATAAAAATAGGCTAAAAAGCTAATTTTGAAAATTTCTAAGAATTTTGCTTTTTTCCATTTGTCGTTTTGCTCCCAATACAGCTATTTCGTAAGAGCGCTCCACGGGGAAAACGTCCTAAACATCTCAGCTTTTGAACATTATAGTCAATTTCGCTTTTGCATTGCTAATTGAGGGGAAAATGATGCTTTAATGTTGCATTTTCTTAAAAATAAAATTGAGGGGTTTTGTAAAAAATGACTTTCTATGAAAACACGAGTCTCGCTCGTGTCGAATCCTAACACTTGCAGATCTACCGAGTTTTACACTTTAACTAGCTAGTTTTACCGAGAAAAAAAAAAAAAATAAATAAATAAATAAAAAATAAAATAAAATTGAGCATAACAAGTAAACCAAGAATTCGTAAGCTGAAGTGTAAAACTCGGTTATAAAAGGGTCGGGGAGATTTGCATGCGTTACATTCGATTCAGCGCCAGCGGAAAAATATAAATAGAAACCGCCTTGAAACTCGTATTTCCATACAGGGTAATTTTTCACGAAAACATTTGATTTCATTGAAAAAAAAAAAAAAAAAAAACAATCTTTTTCAACATTAAAGTATAATCATTCCCCCTAATTAGCAACACGAAAGTACAAAAAGCAGCATGATCGTCAGAGCGAGTTTTTCTTAAATTATCGTAGTATATAATGTTACATCACTTTTGAAAACTAAGGACTTACCTACAGGGAAAAGAAATTGCTAACCTGGTACCTAATTTATGGCAAAAAAATATTCTGCGTTTCAAAAAGAGATTTTGGGTTTTTATGGTTTTTCAGTTTTTATCGATTTTTTAGCTCATTCTAATGAGATTTTATTGCATTTTTCAGTATAATTTTACACACAATTTTTTTAAAGTTCTATTTTATAGTTAGTAAACTTGATTTGAGTAATGATTTGCTAAGCAATATAAATTTACCAATTTTTTTTTTTCGCTATTTTTAGTAATTTTTTTAGTACATTTTTTGAAATTTGACCAAAATGTGCTCAAAAAGTGCTGGCCAACAAACTGTTCCTTTTGTTTGGAAAGCTTGATTTTTTGGTGCCAGAACGGAATTTCTATCTCAATCCAAAGGAGAGTTATCGTCTGGAAGGACATACATATATATATGTACGAGGGTGGATCAAATATGAACGGGACTTTTTTTTTTTAATTTTATTCGTTAGAAAATAAAAACCGGGAGTAGGAAAGTTTTTTAATCCCAGCATCAAAAAACGATGAAGGTTGCGTCTGAAGCCAATTGCGCACGAACCCCTCGACCCCCTCATCATCCTCGAATCGTTGTCCGCCTAGCGCTTCTTTAAGTGGCCCAAACAAGTTAAAATCACAGGACGATAGGTCAGGGCTGTAGGGAGGATGATCAAGTGGAGTCCAATGCATTTCTTCCAATTTTTGAACAGTAAGAGCTGCAGTATGGGGCCTTGGATGACATCACGAATTGGTTGATTCCGTTTTTTGTTGCGATATGCAGCCCTCACCTGAGTCAGCAGCTCACAATAGTAGACAGCATTGATTGTTCTTCGCTCATGCTGAAAATCAGTGAGCAAAACGCCTCGATAGTCGAAAAAAACAGTTGCAAGGACCTTGCCAGCAGACAGTCGAGTTTTCGCTTTCACTGGGGCTTTCACTCCATACTGACTTTCTTCGATTCGGGTGTGCAATGATGGACCCATGTTTCGTCTCAGGTGACGATGCTAGCCAAAAATGCTTCCCCCTTCTTCCTCAAACCTTGCAAAAAGCTTCTGACAGACCTCCAAACGTCTCAACTTCTGATCTGCAGTCAAAAGGCGAGGGACCCATCTGGCACACACTTTGCGGAATCCTAGGTGCTCTGTAATGATCGTTTGGCAGCTCACATAACTTACCCCTACCTGCTCAGCAATTTCGGAGACAGTCACACGTCCATAACCTTCAAGAATGTCACGAACCGCTTGAATGGTCTCATCCGTAATGCTGCTCCGGGGACAACGATCGTGTTCATCATTCTCTACTTGCTCTCTTCCCTCCTGAAACTCTTTGTACCAGGCAAACACACGGGTCCTAGAGAGGGTTTGGTCCCCGAACTGGGCGGTCAACCTTTGAAAAATTTCCAAAGGTTTGACTGTTTCACGGGCAAGACATTTTATGATAATTCGTTGCTCAATGGAAACGGGCACCTTTTGTTCAGAGATCGCGATAACTACTCATGAAAGGTCGTAAAGGGGGTATCAAGGATCTAGGTAGCCCCCCAGAGGTGCAATGGAGTCCTAAATTCTCAAGAAAGAGGTAGAGGAGAATGACAGTATCCCGTCAGAGAGACACCCACTCCTACTAATAGAATTAATGAGCTATGTTCGGAGTAGATTGGATTTCCAGGACCTGGATCACCCATCCAACGCCAAACTCAGCCTCTCAAGAACACGAGAAGAGGCGTGCAACGCCCGTTGTTTTCCAACGGAGCTGACGGGAACTCTGTCACACTCCCCCACTTGAAGACATACTTGATTGAAGAGCAAGTATGTAAACCAGGTGGAATAGTTTACTGGCTGAGAACTGATGCTCATTAATAAATAGCTGCATTGGCGATTGAGGATGGGAAAAGAGAAATTAAAACAGGATGGATTGTCAATGAATCTTCATATGAAGTATTCATTAGGTAATTAACTCCCAATCAAAGATTGGAACAATCGGGAATAAGTGGCTCAACTATGGAGACTTATACCTTAAGGAAAATAAAATAGATATAAATTAATATGCCCACATTGGGGACTTAAATTGGGAACTAAGCCCTGGAAATTGGGAACAATGCCCTTGAATGATTGGGAGAACAATGCCCTTGAATAATTGGGAACCATGCCCGGGTATAAAGAATTATAATAAAAATGGCAAAGGACAGGTATACCATAGGTATGAAATTGAAAATATAAAAAGGGGGAAAAAAGAGAAATTATAAGTCAAAGACCTATGAAATTATTTATATACCAAAGGGTGATAATGGGAATTCCTTCTGGAAAACCCGGGCCATGTTTTTTCTGAAACATTATCTCCCCAAAAATAGTGGATCGGACTACAGGCGTCAGCCGTCCATAATCCTAACCACGCTCGCTCTACCGAGGAGAGTGTGATAGACCCAAAAAGGATCCCCTTACTAATAGCACGTAATGTGCTATGTTCAGGAAGATTGCAATCCCGGAACGTAATGTGCAATGTTCCGGGAGTAGATTGGATTTCCAGGACCTGGATCACCCATCCAACGCCAAATTCAGCCTCTCAAGAACACGAGAAGAGGCGTGCGATGCCAGTTGTTTTCCAATGGAGCGACGGCAGTGCTTTCTCTGGGATTCTGACGGGAACTCTAATGAACCTGTCCAAACAATCTCGAAGTGACAATCTCAAAGGCTTCTGGCAACCGTCGGCGCTCAGAGGTCACATTCCCGTTTATATTTGATCCACCCTCGTATGTACATATGAAAAATGTTAAACTCTAGGGTTCGTTTCAGAGTTTCTCAAAACGAGATGAAGAAAATTCTCGAAAATTTGATTTTAAAAATTCCCCGAGCCATTGCAATAGCTTTATTTTCTACGAAAGTTCGCCAATTTTCTACATTGTTGGAAAGCTGAAATTTTCAGGATGTTGTCCCTGTTGAGCGCTCTTTCAAAACAGTCAGCATATTAAAAGCAAAACGTCAAATGGATAAAAGTCAAATTCTGAGAAATTTTCAAATTTTGCTATTTAGCCTCTTTTTTACGCATCATGTTTGGTCAGATAATATTAGATTGGCATCAGGTAGATAGGAAATTTTCCGTTCTTTCCAACGGTGTTTTAGTTTTGAGTATACAGTGATTCTAAGGGAAGTTATGGCCGTTTTAATGTAATAATGTACAAAACACGAAAAAAATATTGAAAATTTAATAACTAAAACCGGTGTTTAGAAAAAATCTCGAAGAGGAACATTCGATCAGAAATGAGCTTTTAAATGGATTTTAGGTTTGAGGGTGGAAGAAAGTTAGGAGTCTTCCAGCGTGTAATATTTTATTGTGTCTAGTTTCTTGACTAGTTTCTTCTATTTGGCCTCCTCAGGACATCCAATAGCAAGACAATAAATACATTTCATGACCTCTTAATGATATGGGCATATAGATATATGATAAGAGCTAGAGGATAACTATATGTATATACCTACAAGTTGGTAAAGGAGAATATAAGTACACATTAGTCATTGAGAGTTGGATGTCGAAGCAACACTATTGTGACATACAAAGCTTGTCATTTTTTAATGTAAAAAAATTAGGAAATAGAGAGGTGGTAGCACATGGGACTGGCAAATAATTATGATCATTATCATGCAGAGGAATAATGAGTCGCATGGATCTAGCAAAGACCTTATAATAGGATAGGGAGGACAGGTCGTGGAGGGGGAAGAAGTCACTTGAGACTCTGCCCAGTCGGGGAGTGAAACCAGGTAGCCAATGAAATAACGATAGCAGTATCAATATTTTTGGATCGATAACTACTAAGTTTTAAGCCGCATCTCATAAATACCCCTAAATTCATAAGTATTCAATCATTTTATCTATTTCCCATGTGATTATTTAGGTCTTCTGTTGTTTCTTCTCTCAAAACACATTATAGGTGTACGTATTAGCTGTGTATTTGTTTCTTGCATTTTACTTGTTTTTAATTTTCTAGCTTCAAACTTCACTCCTTTGATTATAATCAATCTGGGCAAAGTGGGTTAAAATAACGATTTTCCTGTTAAAATCCTGTTATAATGCTATGGCATCCTCCAACACAGCATAGCTTCACCATCCTAGGCTCGAAATCAAGTACAATAAAAATAATTCAGTATACCACAGCTACCTTGCTGAAGATACAGATGAAAATAATATAATAAACTAGTAAAATGAAAATAATAGAGAAGAATTATAAAGTCTCAACTCGAACTCGGATCTTAGTCTACCGAATTTTCATAGACAATCGTTTTTACGTTGTGGGAGCGTTCACAGAGTTTAGAGTTTATGATCCCAAAACTGGAGGGTGAGGCCGCAATGGAGGCAAGTTTTTAAATAAGGTTTTATAACAGTGTTGGAGGTTACCCGACCATACGATTGTAGGCTCCGCCCCTTCGACAAAACTGGCTTCATGAGCTACCACAGTTTAACAGACACATGCCCCCTGTATCCTATTATAAACTCTTTGGTATCTAATGGCATTGTGATGCAGAAGATATACAGCATGGAGGAGAATCATTAAACAGAACTACATGAGAGAACGTGATATAGAGTATAGAAGTTGAATGCAAAGGTATAGGTAAGAAAAGTAAGGTATAGGTTATATCACACTCTGGAAGACTCCTCACTCTCTTCCACCCTTAAACCTTACAATACAGTTATTGCATCTAAGACATACTACTTAAGCTAGTGTACCTACTTATTTTTTCAAGTATAAACTTGAGTTTTACGTTCCTTAATGTTTGTAGGAAATCAAGCTGAGAGGAAAATAAGTTTTGTTCTTCAGGAGCCGGACAACGAGTCCGAGGCAAGTAGCAACACTACGCTTGCACTTCAGGTACGCTTTCGTGACGCATAGTAGCAATTTCACCCCATTAGGGGGTTTAATTAGTGATAAGAACGAGATATCAATAACACATAATGGTGGAATGCTCGCCAAAACGGGCCAAAGGTTAATTGAGAAAAACTGAGAAAAAAATTCTCATACTGAAATAGAAATAGTAGATTAAAATAAAATTTGTATTAGGTACCTATAGAAAAAAAATACATGCTGCGTGCAGCATGATCGTAATATTGGATTTATTATGTTACATTTAAATATGAGCACTGTGAGAGCAAAGAAATTGTTAATTACCAATTTTATGGTAAAAAACTCGTTCTAATTAGTATTTTGCAATTCAAAACGATTCTCTATTTGGTTTTCTATTTCAGCGAATTTTAATAGAAAATGAAGCTATTTATAGCAATGGCTCCAAAATTTTGGATAATTTTGCAGTTTTTATTGATTTTTAGGGAATGCTAATGAAATTTAAGTGCATTTTCAGCATTACTTGGGGAACAATGTTTTTAAATGGTCTAGTTCATCGTTGATAAACTTCTTTTGGCGCTGAAATACAGTTTTTTTCCTTCTTTTTTAGCACATCTGCATTGTCACGCACATATAAAGAAATAAATGTATATATTAATTGCTATGCAATTCTTAGGCCTACCCCCAATAATTTTTTTTTGTAATGTCCGTAACGAAAATTGTCTCGTGAGACGAAGGTTGTGGGTCAAATCCTGTTGACTGGTCAAATTTTTTTTGGTCGTACAACTCCCGAAATTTGCATAGCAAATTATCCTCGTTTTCTACGCAGTACAAAAGAGAAAAGATCTGGGGGGTCCAGGGGGACGAAGCCCCCCGGCGAGGCGCGAAGCGCCGAGTATATATATATATATATATATAAAATTGTTAACCCCTAGGATTCGTTTATGAAGAAAATTTTTGAAAATGCTGATTTTAAAGTTTGCAATAGTCAATAGAGCCATTGCAATAACTTTATTTTTACTAAAAGTCGCTAAACCAAACAATCGTACTATATTATAAATTATATATAATAGCAAAATTGCATTTAATGTCAAAAATTATAAAGACTAAAGAATGGGAGAGCCTGTACACGATAATTGAATATTACAGTTATCAATATACAAATTGAGAGAAAATAATTTATACAATTTTAAATGCATTATACAGAACCAATTGATACCAGAGAGGAGGATGGTGTGTTTTAAAATAAATTATTTTCACCAAGGTTATTGGATACCTTTAGAATCTAGCCGTATTGGGCGAGGCAAAAAAAGAATACCTACAAGTCTAAAGTATTCGAGTTTCTGGCTCTAGACCAGCTATCCCATAGAAATCGGCGAATCAAAGTTCCAGACGGATGTTACTCGACAGATAAATTGGAAATTTACAGGAAAGGAGTCATTCATAATTTTAAATGTATACGCGCTAATTCTGTACCTACTTGAAATGGAGGTTAAGGCTTATGATCCAAGGGAGAGAGAGCAAGGTAAGGCTATACATTGAAAAACATCACACCATCTTTTGGTATAAGCTACTGTCTGTGAATAGGTACCTATATGTATGGTATATATTGGTATGTATATATTGGTATAATGTATGCTGTGAATACGTATAGCAATAAATTGGACAGCATGGTACGAGCATTAAGTAAGGGCAACGAGTACCAGGTTAAGTAGAGGCTTCGAGTACTCAGGGGCGACAAACGTACGTTTGGGATTAAGAATAGCTGCGTTAACATTTTCCCATGTTAGCTTCGTGTGCACCGATCAATCCAGCTCCCACTATCAATGTATGAACCAAACAATGGGCATCCAGTCCAGTGAACTGACTTGAGGAGTAGGTTTCAGGCACCACTACTTTTCACAACCTGAGGTAGAACTGAACGCATGTGATCAGCACTGAATATTCCAGTCGAGCTGACCATCTGATATCACTTCTAGTTGGACTCTACATTGTGTAGCTGGATATAGATCTTCATTGAACATTCCCCGTCTTCATAGAATTTACGTCGCCCGTACAAACGTATCCTCAAATTCCATTTTCTCGACCACTCTCTTTTTATTGTTTAATTTTTCTTGGAGCACTTCCCAGAGTCATACATGCCACAAATAGGTTTTTTTTCCTACGTCTTAGACTATAGGCATTTCTGCTATTCAGCCTCTTGCAGCCTAGTATAATTTTGAGGTCTTCACCAGTTGGTTTCGTCAGGTAGGAATGTACTTCACAAGTAATCAAGTTGAGGACAGTCAAAAAGGTGGTTGGTATTCATTATTAGGGCCGATTCGCAGAGGGTGCATTTTGGGTTATCCTTCACCCGAATCCTACGGAGATGTGCATTAAGATAGTCGTGGCCAGTCATATGTTTGAAACCTGTCACAGTCTCAGTTCTAATAAGATGCATAGGGACCCTGTTTCCAACCTCCAATAAACTTGCCCATCTCTTGCCTTTCATCGAGCTCCGTTTTATCTCCTGCATTCTCTCTTTTGTAGCAAACTTTATACTTCGTTTTGCAGATCGATATGCAACTGGCATGGGTGGCATTTCCATTTGAGATCCTTCCTTAGCAAGAGCATCAGCTTGCTCATTGCCCCAAATGCAAAAGTGGGAGAGAACCAATTGCAAAGCAACGTTGACGACATTTTCCCACAGCTCTTCGATTCTTCTTTTCCTACAGATAACATCATATGACTCAGTTGCTGAGTTTGAGCTTATTGCCACAACAGCTGCCTGGAAATCTATAAGGATGACGACGTGTTGGCATTGCGAGTTGAATATCAGATCCAAGGCAAGAACTTCCGTACGAATCTCACCATCAGAGTTGGTAGCAAGTCTTCCAACTGGTGCCGAAATCGAGCCAACAACCGATAAAATCCGAGCTCCTCCATTTCTGGTAGCATTTACTGCAGAACCATCAATATAAACTCTCAACCAACAAGGCTCCGGAAAACGAGTTTCCAATGTTTCCAGAGCTACCGCTTTCAGTTCACATGGTGGAGTGTGTTGCTTGGAGACTGGTGTGAGCAGTGTCGTGTAACCTAAAACTGTCCTTCTTGGGATCATATCTGACAGAGCTGGAAATGGTTCAGGATTTTGCATAGAGTCAGCAAGGTTATATTGCTCTTTATCATGATATAATAGTACAAAATCTTATTTGATTTTATATGAGATGGCTTTGCGCAAGCACTCGATTTCCATGTTTTTAGTCCATCTAGCTACAGCCAGTTGAGTGACTACCTACGTCTGAACGACTACTGGCGCCAGTCAGCTGGCTTCTAAGGCCTTGTATAATTGGGACTTTGCACCTAGAAATTCGGTGTTCCCTCAACATGATCAAAGTACAGCCCAAGGTTTCAATTTCATGCAACCTGGAAATATAGAACGACTATTCTATCTACCAGTTTGAGGATCAGGCAATCGTCGGGAAATTAATGATATTTATCCCATACACAATTACCTGGGACTTAATCGAAATCCAACAAGGCATTTCAAAGATATTTTTAAATAACTTCATTACTGAATATCAAAGTAAAGCATATGCATGTTTTGTTGATTTCTCGTTCTTCCGTAGATCTTTGATTTTAATTCTCATGTTTCGTCAATCAGATAATCATACAAGTTCCGACTTTGAATTGTTTCAACTCGATGAAAATTTGCTGTTGTCGCAATCTCAAGATCTCCAATACTCTGTTAGCATTGCTCGAATCTGTTCTGCTACATTAAAATTTGAATTGAGAAATAATCGCCTAAATTATATTCTAAAATCAAATTAGATATTCAAGAATATTTATTCGCTGAGATTTTTCACTCAACCTGTATGTAACAAGCGTGGCTTTCAAAGTACACCATGGATTTGCCAAATTTCTATAAGGCACCTCCGACCACTTGACCCCAACAAGGTTTGAAAGTTGACATAATATTATCATTGTATCAAATCATACCGTTTTCTACATCGCATTCACTACAACATTTAGTGTTCATCAAATTTTGGATACTAGTTACTTAGCTCATGTGTTTCATGATATAGTGATTGGTACATTTTTTCGTCCAATTGGAATGACAATTTGATGTCTTTTTGTTCTGTAGAGTTTCATGATTGTGTAGGATGTAGATGAATGTGTGTTGTGATTGCATTATTATCACTCATCACATTTCCGTTCATCGTTTTTGCAGTTGGTGTGCGTGTGCTTTTGCAAAAATATTAAAATCCATTTTATATTTGTTCGTTATCCACATGTTTACGTACTTATTGTGTCACGTAATGTTGTTGGTGTAAGAGTCGTTTTTTCATAACCAAGTCTCAATGTATTTAAGTGTGTCCGACAAGCATCGCGGTCACTTCCATAGTAAAATTTCCTGCGAAATGTTCATTACCTACAGAATTCTGCTGAATAATATAAATTTATCATTGAAATTTTTGCATTCTCCCTTATAAAAAAATTGGAAAAAACCTGTCTAATACTTAAAATGCTTCTTCCGTTAAATCCACGAAAGAAATGAAACTTAAGTGCTCTCTTTGAAGATCAAGGCCTGCGATTGCTTGAAAGTAGTTTAATCTGCTAGTTGAACGTGCTCAACAGGTAATTAAGACTATCAATTGGCATCTAAGATAAATCTAAGGTTCAAGTCTTATAATTCCATTATTCAATAAATAATCGTTCCAATGTTCAGGGAGAAGATATGGGTCCTGGAGAAGAAAAGAAAGCAAGATGCCGGAGGCCGCTGCTGCTGAGAAGAGGGACAGCTTCTTCAGCAGCAACATCAGGTTCATTCAAGCGACGAAGTCTCAAATTAAGAAGAAACAAAGATGGAGTGATTGTTGATCGGCAAAAAGAGGCTGTGCTTGATGCGGATTGTGAGCGATAGTTCCCTTACAAGCAGCTTGCAAAATTTGTTTGATTTGGATTTTCTTGAGATATTCGGTAGAAGATATATTATTTTTTCTTATTCGTTACATTTTTGCCCAAATTTAAAGTTTTGCGAGCAGAATAAATTATTAGTACCAGTGAGACAATTCACAATTTCATATCCATAGAAATTTTGCCTGCCAAATCTGTATTCAGTTCAGATTATTTTTCAATTCTATATAAATTTCAATTGGCATGTGGTTCATCGTCAATACAAGAGGGAAAAAAAGACAAATATTGGAGATTGATCCGCCGTTGAAGCTCTTCTTGTAAATTTCGCGAGTATGTTGAGGCCTTAAGGCAGTAGAATTGTAAATGTAAACTATCGTTTGAGGATTATACTAACTAGAAGGTAGTATCTAGCGATTCCCAAGTACGTATTTAGACTCTCAGACCCCAGCAAGAACTGAAGCTCTTCAGGTCCCAACACCTGCCTGTAGATCTTATTATAGTTGACGATAGAAAAATACCTGAGTAATTAATTGAGAACCTCTTTCAATCAGTAAGCAGTAGTGAAACAACATTGCGTATCCAATCCATACAAGTAAGATTTCTTTAATCTATCTTCCAAGCAACTTTTCTTAGAATGCAGTAATAGATTCAGGAATGTACTTATCTTGGAGTATTACCAAATAGCCCTACTGTACTCAGTACTCACTAGCTCCTATAGCGATACTTGCGAGGATGATAAGATCGTAGCGTTATTCCGAGTGTGCATGAGATTATTTTTACATGCTAGATTTAATTATATAAAACTTGTTGAATTGTTGTTATGAACGTTATATTCGCTACTAATCATTACCAACCTCTCGAGTTTCGGGAAATAAATCAAATGAATTTTTTGTAGTTCGTAGAGCAGAATCACTTCAAAACAAAAGGAAAGTTTCTTCGCTCTCAGATCGCAGTGATACCTCAGAGCCTGGTCAGGAAATATCCGGGGAAGAGAGCCCGGGGATGCTCAGCGATGATCAACCCCCCGAAAGTCCAACTGATACGAACGAAACAGATGAAATGGCTACTCTACCTTGGTTAAAGGTAAATCATAATGTTGATAAAACCATTCACCTACATGATACGATGAAGATGTAGTAGGTAAAAACGAATTATCAGGAAATGAGAACGAGAAGACCTTAAAATGTGAACATATCAATTATCTCATTGTTCGTTTCATTGAGAACTAAACTCTTCCTCGATTAGGTAGTTATAAAGCTAGAAGTTTTCCAATAAAATACATTATATTTTAACCTTGACAGAGAAAAATATATAATATCAAGAGAAAATAAGTATAGCTTTATGAGGGGAGCAAAATTAAAATTTGTGAGAAACTAAGGTCACCTCTGTTTAGCAGGATTTACGAGTATGTTGGCCTTCCGCTCAATCGAACACGTTTTGTGTGAAAAAATGACGACAATATTCGAAAAGTGGAAGTGTCTTTGCCTAGTAAAAGCTGTAGCAAGGCCTACGGTGCGTTTTGTGAACCTGAAGAATTTTTTATAACCATGTTATTATATCGGTCATTCGAGAGAAACCCATAGAACATTCTCATAAGTCTAACCCCGTATAGCATTTGCTGATTTAATTACCTAAACCTTTTACCGAATGAATCAAACATTTTGGGGTCATTCTCATTTCATTTGTGGCTTTAATGTCCCCGACGACGAATTCTCACAATTCTTGACCAAAACTAGTGATTTTGGGGAAAAAAGGTAGTATATGTTGGGAGATCAACGAAGTAATAATTTGACTGCCCAAAATCCCCTTTAACCAATTCACAGTGATGACGAATGAAACCTGAAATCCTGGAAACTCATGAGTGTTACTGTCCCCTCCTACCTAACACCTAAGTAGAAGTTAGGTAGTTACAAAACAATGACAAACTAGAACTGGCCAGGGTTACTAGCTGCAGTAAGTTGGTTCCTCTTTATTTAGAGTAAGGATTAACATTTTAAAGATTTTTTCCAACCCGTGAAAAACTAGTTTTTCAGTCAGTCCCCCATATCTCTTCTCAATGGGACCTCAGGAGTGTTATCATTTTTGCGATCAAGAAAGCTTATGGAAAATGGCGGGAAACAGTCAGCTGTGAAGATGTATTGTCCAGTTGAAGATGTGAGACTGTAGTGAAGTGCTTGGAGTTGCAGCAGTTTTTACAGCGAAATAAGCCTAAAAACATGTTTAGTATTTTTATTTTCAATCATGAGTGTTACTCAAATTACGAGTGTTTCTGGTGCTTAAACAAAACAATCCTATATCAACAACCATACTGCTTGGTAACAGGTTTCAAACAGTAGCCATCCCCGAGTTTTGTCACTTCATCATCCTGTGTGACACCATTTTTATCATGAGTGACACCATTATTTCAATCATGAGTGTTACTCAAATTACGAGTGTTTCTGGTGCTTAAACAAAATAATCCTATATCAACAACCATACTGCTTGGTAACAGGTTTCAAACAGTAGCCATCCCCGAGCTTTGTCACTTCATCATCCTGTGTGACACCATTTTTATCGGAAATTCTCATGAGTGTTACCTCTCAGGAGTGTGACCAAGGATGGGTAACGCTCCTGATATTACAGTAACACCAATAGGGTAACACTCCTGAGATTTAGGCTCAATTACACTTCCATCAACATGAATTCCATGAAATCTGAATAGTACGTTTGAACGTGATTCTTTTGTACTTACTTGAGCCCCGGCAACAATTTTGACAAATCATCCATTTTACAGAAATCAATTTTTGAAATCTGGTAACACTCATGAGTTGGATATCCTGTTTTTTAATACCAAAAAAAAAAAAAAAAAAAAAAAAAAAAAAAAAAAAAAAAAAAAAAAAAAAAAAAAAAAAAAAAACATAAAATGCATCAATGAAAAACTCACTGTTCATCTATGGAACACAAATCTGCAATGTACAATGAGTAGTATTTGCCGATCTAACCTCATTTTCGAGCACTTTCATATTTCACGTCACTGAGGTTCTCAAACGCCCCAAAGCGGCAAATGAAATGAGAATGACCCTTTTGCCAACTGAATTGAACCTTTTTCCAAAATAATTCAGCCTTTTCCTGAAACAATTAAACCTTTTGAGAGAAAGTGTGACGTATGTATAGATACGAATTTCGAAAAAGTTTAATCAATTAGGACTACAGAAAAACGAAAAACGCTGCAAATTATTACATAATGGTTTATTATTTCTGAATCAGATAGCCAGCTATAGTAACCAGCATGCTCTGGGGCTTTCGCCAGTATCTTTTCTAGTACCACCTCTGTTCTCGCGTTACAGGCTGCGCTCCCGATGGGAGCAAATGGATGATCGTACAGCCACCCGAGTGGTCTCATTCAATCCACGGAGCTAATTTCTATAGGAATCAAATTAAAACCGTAGGTACACTGGATTCCAAAAACATCTGGGATTCTGCGATCCCAAACCCAGTCGATTCTGCGTCCAAAATTACTTGGGTGACGACACCCCACTTACCTATGGCAGAAATATAAGTAAACAGCTATTCATCCAGAGGGTTCAGACTCCAACCTGCCCATGTAATGCAATTTTAATTTAAAAACGATTTGCTTCGAACTATCTGAGAAGATTTTGGGAAGAAGAAGAACAAAGGATTTTTGATGGGCTGGATCAATTATTTTTGTAACATATTCAAGTATGGTATAATATACTAAATATACTATGGGCTGGATCAATTATTTTTGTAACATACTTAAGTATGGTATAATATACTAAATATACTAGTGTGTTCAAGGTAGGTTAAATATTATATGAGGTAAAAGTAATAAAATATAATATAAAATATACATTATATCCGTTCCGATACGCCCCGGACGCCTTTCTGCTACTCCACTATGCCCCTAATGCCATACCCCCCTCAGATTGGCGCGGCGTATTATATGGGTATAACACGTAAAAGTATTAAATATCCATTCTCCTACACCCCTCTGCTACGCCCCTGGTCACCCCAGCCACCACAAGGTGCCGCGGCGCCTCCTCTCACTCCAATTGGGTGCAATTTTCATTGACACATACATTGTACACCACGCTTTTTTCGTATTCTGTAGTTCCTAATTGAAATTGATTAAACTTTTTCGAAATTCGTATCTATACATACGTCATATACTTTCTCGCAAGTGGTTTAACTGTTTTGGGAAAAGGGTTAATTATTTTGGAAAAAGTTTAATTGTATTGGGAAAATGTTTAATTAAATCGGCAAATGCTATAGTGTGGAAGAACTTTCCCCTGAACCTTGGAGCTTGACGGGTGCTAACCGTATTTTGAGAAAACAACACACTTGCACTTAGAAAAATCAAATTAATTTATTAGGTATAGTTTTACAAAAGGAAAATTCGGAATTGGAAGAACTCTATCGAAAAACACTAAATTCATAATGAATAGTTGAAGACGATTGAATACAAAAGAAACAGAGAAAAACAAGGAGAAGAACATCTGAGTCACCACGGGGACGCCTATTATTGGCGGAGCATTAAAACAAAAGCTAATCCCCATGGGGTTGGGGTTGGAGGCGGCGCGTAGGTAAATCAGTGGGAAGTAGGTACTTGATGGTGAGCCGCGACATCCTCCCCCACCGTGGAAGCGGGAGCTCCACTAACATCTTCTGGGAAGGGGCATAATCTTCTCACTGGGCGAGAAAGTGTTCCAGATTGGGTTTGTACTTCTGCCACACGCGTGACGCCATCAGTTCCGGGATAAATGCGTATTATCTTCCCCATTGTCCAGGAGAGTGGTGGAGAGTTGTTGTCAACGATCAAGACAAGGTCACCAATCAGTGCAGGTCGATCTGTAGTATCCCATTTGGAGCGGCTCTGAAGCTCTAAGAGGAATTCCTTTTTCCAACGGTTCCAAAAGTTATGCACAACGTATTGCGTAAAACGATGGCGATCCTTTAGGGATTGGTTGAGGAGATCTGGATCGGGTGCTGGGATTGTGAGAGGACGAAATATGAGAAAATGGGCTGGGGTGAGTACCGATAAGTCGTTGGGAGAGCTGGACATAGCTGACAATGGCCTGGAATTCAGTATTGCTTCAACTTGGGTGGTGATTGTGATGAAGCTTTCCAGACTCGGGACTTGGTCACGAAGGCAGTTCTTCAACAAGCGCTTGGCTTGTTTAACGGCAGCTTCCCATAGTCCTCCAAAGAAGGGAGCAGATGGGGGAATAAACTTCCATGTTGTTCCATGGTTTGCCGTTTCCCGTGCCAACTCATTCTGGTGAGAAGAGTTCTGGAGAAGCGAGCGGACACGGCGGAGTTCGTTAGCAGCACCCAAAAAGTTCCTTCCATTATCTGACCATATTGTGTGAGGATGGCCTCGTCTTGACACGAATCTGTGGTAAGCTTGCAGAAAACCAGAAGTGGAGAGGTCCATGACTACTTCTATGTGAACTGCCTTGGTAGCGAAGCACACAAATATGGCAAGATAACAGCTCAATATTCTATTGTTCCGTAACTTAGCTATGCTTACTGGGAATGGGCCTGCATAGTCCACTCCTGAGATACTGAATGGAGCCGAGATCTTTGTTCTATCCAAAGGTAATTGACCCATTTCAGGATTGAATGGACGCGGACGGATGGTGAAGCATTCAACACACTGAGCAAGCTGACGCCGAACAACGCTTTTACCATTAACTATCCAGTAATTCAAGCGGAGATGATGTAAGGTGGATAAAGGACCTGCATGCATCAGGGATCGGTGGGTTTTGTCAATCAACAATTTGGTCAATTGGTGTTGGCTAGGTAAGAGAGGGGGATGTTTTTCTGAATCTGGTAATTGAGAGTTTCGGAGTCTACCACCAACCCTGAGGATACCTTTCGAGTCGAGGAACAGTCCAAGGGATCGACTGATCTTCATTCTAGGTCGTTTGGATTGCACGTCAGCTATTTCTTTGAAAAGAGCCTGGGCTTGAGCCCGACGTATGAGCACCTCCATACTTGAAGACAATTCAGCTGTGTTGAGTGGTTCGTCCAAATCAGACCAATCATACTCGATCGACTGCAATTTGGAGTGAACTGTTCGTAGTCGAGTTAGCAGTTTGGCGCGTTGATCAGGGGTGCGTTTTTGTTTCAGTCGACGAATATATCTGAGACAGTAAGCTACAACGTTTTGGAATGTCGTTGCAGATGAAAATCTTTCTTCCAAACTGGAACATCCTTTAGCCAATGAAGATGTTGCAAGAGAAATAAGACATGAGGTTCGAGCTTCGGATAAAACTACAGGATCCTTGAGAGTTGGGTGAATTGATCTTACTGGCCACTGTTGTAGAGGTTTATGCATCCATTCCGGGCCATTCCACCAGTTTTTGCACTTTACTAGATCTCTGGGACAAAGACCTCTAGATGCATAGTCAGCAGGGTTGTCTTTGGAAGAAACATGAAACCATTGACGAGGAGAAGTATTCTCTAGTATATTCGCCACTCGATTCCCTACAAAGACCTTCCACAGAGGAGCTTGTTTTGCAGTTATCCAGGAAAGGGCGATTTCACTGTCACTTAAGGCCAAAATCCTATCATTTGGGACGTTCTTGAGAGAGGGTAGTGTCTTGGTAAGGGTTCTAGCCAGGAGCTGAGCGCCGCATAACTCTAGCCTAGGAAGCGTCATTGCCTTGATAGGGACCATTCTGGCCTTAGCAGTGATCAGGGTTACAGTTACAGCTTGTTTGGACACCGAAACTAAGTATAGCACAGCTCCATAAGCACGTTCAGATGCATCACAGAAGCCTACTAGCCATTGAATCTCCCAAGCAATTGGAATGAATCTGGGAATATGAAAGTCAGCTAATTCAGGAAGCTGAGCTGCTAATCGAGACCAGTCGGAAGTTACAGATGGAGGGAGAACATCATCCCAGTCATGGTGGTTCTGCACTACAGTACGGAAGATACATCGCGCAAAAACTGTGAGAGGCATGAGCCATCCTAGGGGGTCATAGACTCTGGCTATTTGAGAGGCTAATTGACGTTTGGTTTGGATTGTCTCCAGTGGTCGTAGCACATAATGGAATGTGTCTGACTGAGGTTGCCACGAGAGACCTAATATTTTCAATGATGAACTTGATTCATCTTCCAGGTCGACAGAGGTCATTGCAGGGAGCAAATGTTCCTTGGGGATCCCCGTTAGAAGTCTCTCATCATTGGCCGCCCACTTTCTTAATTCTAACTGTGCTGAGGACAGGACATCTTGAAGTTCTTGTCGAATGCTGAGAGTCTCTTGAATTGTTCCACTTCCTCCATTTAGATCGTCCACATATGTTCTATTAATTAATATTTCAGCGGCCCGAGGATGTGTATGGTTATGGATACAAGCTAGCTCTTTTAAGACTCGACCTGCTAGGAAAGGAGCAGAGGCAGTTCCATATGTGACTGTACACAGGCGGTACTCAAGTAATGGATCTTCTTCGTTAAACCTCCAGAATATACGTAAAAAGTCTCGATCAGAAGGAGGATGTAATATTTGCCTAAACATTTGTTTAATATCTGCTATGAATATCCAACGATCAAGTCTGAATCGGGTGAGAACGTCACAAATATCCAACTGTAGTTTTGGACCAGGGAGCAGAATATCGTTCAGGGAAATGTTGGACAGTGTTTTTTGTGAACCATTGAATACGACCCGTATCTTGTCTGGTGGATCGTCTGGACGCTGAACAGCGTGGTGAGGCAGAAAGTAATGTGGGTTGCCGATTTGAAGGGGAGGAGCCAATTCCATATGATGCATATCTAGGTAGTCCTGCATAAATTTATTGTAGGCAACTCTCTTTTGAGGATACTTTGATAATCTGCGCTCCAAAGATTTCATTCGTCTCAAAGCAATAGATCTTGACTGGCCTAGACTAGTTGGATCACTTTTGAATGGTAATGCTACTTGAAAGCGACCATCAGGGAGACGTGTGATTGATTTACGGAATGTTTCTTCGGCAGCAAGCTCCTCTTTGGTGAGAGGCGAATATTCCTCAACAGACTCAATCCTAAACATAAGCTCCAAGAGTTCTGCGTACTCTGGTGGCTGAGAAGGAATGTTGGTTGAACTAACTGCGGCCAAAGTTAAAACGGTAGGCTTAACTCTGGTTTCAAGGGGTAATCTGTTGCTCGGTGACACGGATTTATCTTGGTTCAACTTGGTTGTGTAGTTGCGGAGGCCATGCCAATTGCTTCTTTGAGGCAGAGGTGCAGAAATTGGATGGTCATCGGGCTTAGAAACAACTGGGTTGGCTGGGATTTCTCGTACTTGGATGACTTCACGAAAATGAACATTAGACTGATTAGCAAACGAATAACCACCAGAAATCAACCATCCCAGAGTGGAGGAGGCTGCTACTGGAGATCCTCGAAGACTTGGTTTGATTTCATTGAGCATAACAGAATGGAGAACATCGCCACTGAATATAATATCAACAGGGCGGGGACAATCATAAAGAGGGTCAGCAAGATCTAGTTCATCAAGATGAGTCCACTGGGAGCGTGGAAGTTGATTCGATGGAAGGTCGAGTGTTACTTGGTTGACGACAAACATTGGAATTAGAAGATTTGGGTACCCGTACCTTTGATAAAGCAAAGAACATGTGCAACCTAGAACTTCTGTATCAGTGTTACCTCCGACTCCTGCAATTCTACTATTCATGGATGCGATTTGAAGACCAATTTTTTTAGCACAAGCAAGAGTGATTAGATTAGATTCACTGCCTGTATCCAAGATGGCCCGTGCTTGGTGCCAAGATGACGAATCAGCTGATAAATGAACCACAGCGGTTGGGATAACTGAGTATCTAGCAGATGACTTTCTGTTAGATTTGAGACTTCTAGTACATGGTGAAGGACATGATTGGGAAAATCTGAGCTGTGATTGGGTGGCACCAAGCTGACCGGAACTTCAATAAGGAGGGTTTTGAACTGAAAACGGGAGTGAATCTATATTAGTCGAGACAGATCGGAAAGTGTTCTCAGTTGGACAGGTAGCATGGTTGTGATTGAAACAAGGTAGAGTTGAAGGAGGGGGGAGGTTCATAGAAGATATATTGTCTTCAAGTTGTCTTGATCCGCTTAGAGCATCTGCTGCAGGACTGCTAACGTAGTTGCTGTGCCTTGGGGCATATTGGGTTGACCGAGAGTTGGGAGAGTATGCACTACGTTGAGGGGACAAGGAGCGAGAAGCATTAGGATTAGGAGAGTCTGGATGGAGTAAGTGATGATGTTTTTCACCACAAATCGAACAGCTCCGAGAAGATGGGCACTGAGACGTTAGGTGCTTAGGTGACATGCACACTCGACAAAGGTGATTCTGATCTACAAAATTTGATTTAGCTTGCCAATCACATTTTTTGAACTGTCGACAGTGGTAAACTAAATGGTCTTCATGACAAAAATAACAATCAGTTGCTCGTATCGGGCGGTTGGTAACTGGATGAGACCTGGGCACTAAAGATCTATTACCAGCTGATTGGAGTGTCTTAGGCCGAGCTGGGGACGAAGTACGATTTGATTGAAAAGTTTTAGGCAAAAGTTGAGCTCTCAGAACTGTTAGTTGACCACTTAGGAAGTTGAGTAGTTGATTAGTGGTTGGTATTTCTTGGGTGAAATTTGGTTGGTCTTCTATAAATTTATCTCTCAATTCACAGGGAAGGAGATTGAATAAGATACTGTACATAAAATAGTTTCCGAGGTCACACAGTTTGAGATTTTGAATAGCAGTGGTGAGGTTGGTGGATTTTGAGTAAAAATTCTCTAGGGCACTCAATTCAACTTTCTCAATAGGTTTAAGCTGAAAAAACGAATTCATAAGATAAGAAGCTGTACGATTCTTTCCAGTGTAATAGTCGTTCAAAGTTTTATAGGCCATCTCATAGTCATTCACACCAGCCCCAAGGTGCTCAATAATAACAGATGGAGTTCCACTAAGTTTTGAACGAAGGGCCGATAGTTTTTGAATAGAAGAGATATTTCTATCATGTACAGCGTGTTGAAAAGCGTGAATAAATTCAGCAAATTTCGATAAGTCTCCATTGAATACCGGAACAGACGGGAGTAATGCAGTGTGTAGCCTGAGCTCTTCCATTTCTCGTGATTGTAAAATCACAGGATCAGGAGTACGAACTTGAACTTCCTGTTTGCATTGTGACATTTTTGATTGATCTATAAACGAAAGAATATGGGCATACGATTGATTACAAACGTCGATAATACCCTGATAAGCATCACAAGTAGCTTCAAATAATGGTTCGTTCTCTATAATGTCTAGCAATGATTTTAATTCATCCATGTTTGGTTGTACAGAGACAAAATAAGTATGCTGGAGAGTGAGAGCATCTCCTAACATACCTCTGGTAACTCGGTCAAATAGGGTACATTTATTGGAATAATCTGTTAGTGAACAGAATATGCTTTTCTGACGTCTAAAAATACGTCGGTCTTCAGTGGAGACTGCATTGGAATTTGACTGTTCTTGAAAAACTTTATTCAACTCACCAATTAGTTCTTGTACCTTCTTGGAATCACTTACTGCTGTCTTCTTTTCCATTACCGTTTCTTCTGAATCTTCTGAGTCGATGGATTCTCTAGAGGACATTCTGCTGTTTCAAAAACGGCGAAAATCCACCCGCAGATTGAACTGTTCAAATTGGATCCCGGGTTTTCGGCACCAAATGACGGGTGCTAACCGTATTTTGAGAAAACAACACACTTGCACTTAGAAAAATCAAAGTAATTTATTAGGTATAGTTTTACAAAAAGAAAATTCGGAATTGGAAGAACTCTATCGAAAAACACTAAATTCATAATGAATAGTTGAAGACGATTGAATACAAAAGAAACAGAGAAAAACAAGGAGAAGAACATCTGAGTCACCACGGGGACGCCTATTATTGGCGGAGCATTAAAACAAAAGCTAATCCCCATGGGGTTGGGGTTGGAGGCGGCGCGTAGGTAAATCAGTGGGAAGTAGGTACTTGATGGTGAGCCGCGACAGAGCTTATTATTAAGCTGTGCATAAATTTATTTAATTGTTATTGTACCACAAATATATTGAATAAAATGGTCCAATAAAATATTTAAAACCCGTGCTATTGCATGGAATGGGCTCAAACCATCAATGTACAAACCCACATTGCACTTTCTGCACATCGTGCACACTCTTCATGTTTATTTGATTCCTGTGCATCTCTTCTATGTCTACCCTTCTGTGCAACAAACGGGACGGATTTGGATCAGTGCCTCCCTGCTTCCCCCTATCAACTGGGAGTTAGTTACGTATGGTTTACTTCTTTCAACCGATTGGTAAACCACTGATCGTTAGGATGTGGTGATTCAATGTTGGGGGAAGATTCAGCTCGATTCCGGATATTATAGGGACCTGCAGTACCAGGATCTGTATCGCTTACTCAGGTTTCGCCAATTGCAATTTCGCCAATAATCAACTGGGTAACGAGAAGTATCAGCATTCCCCACCAAAATCTATATATGCCCTTTTGGAGGGTCACACCTGGTCTGAGAAATAAAAATAATAGAATAAATAAAAACGCTGCAAATTATTACATAATGGTTTATTATTTCTGAATCAGATAGCCAGCTATAGTAACCAGCATGCTCTGGGGCTTTATCCAGTCTCTTTTCTAGTATCCACCTCTATTCTCGCGTTACAGGCTGCGCTCCCGATGGGGAGCAAATGGATGATCGTACAGCCACCCGAGTGGTCTCATTCAATCCTCGGAGCTAATTTCTATAGGAATCAAACTAAAACCGTGGGTACACTGGATTCCAAAAGTATCTGGGACCTTTCCCAGTCAATTCTGCGTCCGAAATTACTTGGGTGCCGCGGCGCCTCCTCTCACTCCACCCCCCCGCTCACCATCCACTGTGACCCCCTAACACTGAAAGCCTCGAAAAAGACACTGTTTCGTCCGTTTTTGGCCCATAGCATCTATGCGAGTAAAGCGATCGGGATGGTTAAACGTTAGGACCAACTAGACCCCAAACGGAGTCTATGTGCGAAAGAACGGGTTTTTTAAGTCAATCCTTAGGTCTTTTATGGCCCGGACGGCAGAGGGACATTTCAGATTTCGATTCTACGCACCTTGAAAAGTAAAGTGACAAAGTTTGAGGGGGGGAGGGGGGTATAAACATTTTTTGCTATACGATCACATAGGCTTATTATTTGAAATAATAAACCAAAAGAGTTGATTACTCTCGATTTTACCAAAATTCCTATATTTATAACAAAGAATAGGCCATAATAGCGCCAAAAAATACGGGGCTTTAAAACTTTTTAAACCTATACACAACGTGAAACGTAGAATGTAGTCACAACTAGCAATATACGAGCAAACGTGCATAGAGAAACTCAAATTTCAACTCGACAAGAGGATCGTAATGTGCACACGAAAATGTCACTAAGAGCCCAGTAGGTTAGTTTGGGAACAAGATACAACCACTATTGTTTTTTCACCCCGAGCGGCAGGTGTTTCAGAATTGAACATTTCCCTAGCTTTATTTGGGTCTAAATAGCTAGAAAAAAGTAAAAGTAATCACCAAAGTCCAAAATATACTAAGAAATCGGAGAACTGTGGGTGCAGGTTTGCCGTTCTCCTATTTCTGGTTAATTTTTGATCCCCCTGGATCAGTAAAATATTGATTTGAATATTCTAGTTTTAAAACACTGTCTAAATTAATCACGAAAATTGTCTTAATCTTCATGTTACAGACCATCGTACAAATGCTGAATTCGTTCAACTACTATTGCTCCCATCAAAATTTCTGTCATCCCTTCTGCTACAGAAGGCATATGCGCGGAGCCACTCGTCTTCTCAAAGCTGTCAGACAGGTACGGATGTCAAATCGTTCAAATCATACAGCATCAATGGAGTGATTTGGATGAAATTAGTGATTTCGATTTTGATTAAAATTTCAGAGATTGTTTTAAGCTCCTAGATGGTACCGTGTACGTTTCATGGCAGTAGGGTCAATAGTAGCGTGTGGGCATGCGCAAATTTGAATTTGTTATTCCTCGAGTTCTCATGGAATGGGTATTTCGCAATTGGTTGAGAAATAGCTATTGCGTATGCGCAAAACTAAAATTTATGAACTCGGACAAAAGTCCGAGACTAATGCACTGATTTTGATGAAATTTTCAGAGTTTGTGCGGATCAACAACTATTAAGCCTTAGCTTCGTTGTCAGTGCGCGTTCTGACAGTTCTAGAACTTATCAGAACTGGGACGGGAAATCCCTTGGCGTTCTGGGACTTTTGGAACCGAATCCTGCTCTGCGATCGATTTCAGAACTTGGAATTTGAATAACCTGCATTGTTGTTGGTAACCTCATTCAACTCGTGTTACCTTCTGGAGCTCCTTTTCAGAATAGTTTTAGTGCCCGTGAATATTACTTAACTATTACCTCACGGCAATGAAAATAAAATATTCCACAATGACTGGAGGAGTATACTAGAAAAAATTTGAGTTTCATGGATGTAGACGAGGTCCAACTACAACTTCAATCTCGTCCTCATCATTTACAAACCAAACTATAGCTTTCCGAACTTGACGAGCTAGTTGACATTTCGATCATAGAATAGCTGTACTACTGTATCAATTTCTCACGACGTAACATTGGCCCGATTCCGTTCAAATGTAGGGACATTTAGTACAAGTCTCGGGAAGGCATCCCATGAATTTCATTGCGCTTGGTTGTAATAACCTGAAGTTTTGATTACACACTCCCCTATATACCTTAAGCTGGATTTATATGGAGCGGAACGAGCTCGGCAAACGGAAGGACGGAACGCAATCTGATTGGCTGTTGGGACAACAGTTGAGGAGGGTGGCTGCCATGTTGTTGGGACAACAGCGGTCGGCGGTAGAAATCTTACCGTTTCCGCGTTCCGTCGAGCTCGGTGGAAGCACGGAGGACAGGAAAGTTGATAACAGCAAGTATAGATTTCAGATCAGAGAGGCTTTCATTAGGAAGATTATGATTCTGTTCACCATGGAGATCCCTTCATGTGAACGCTTCCCGACTCTGCTGCCCCTCCACTGGTTTTTCCATCCTTCCATCCTTCCATCCTTCCACTTTCCGTGCTCATTCCGATCCATGTGAATCCAGCTTTAGATGGTGAATGCTGTTGGATTGATGGTAGGGTGTGCGCATACAGAAACATGAATTGGACTGACAAACGGATAAACATGGAACCAAAATTCGTCGGCAAGCTCATAAACGCAAAAAGCAAGGACAAGTTTTCATTTCGGAAGACAAAAAGTGTTTCGACTTCTCGAACAAACGCAAAGCACGCCTACTTTCGGTAGTCAGGAAGCAAAAATGTCTTACTGATATATCATAGTAGGAAAGGATTATTGTAATATTCATCCTATCCCCTAATCAATTTTACAGGGCTTCTATAAAAGTTATAATAATAATAATAGAAATATCAAAAACACTTCAAATTCATATGCAAAGATTTATTTGTCATGTGTGGATGTGTGTGTGTTTGTCAATACATTTTCTATTTGCACGTATGGATTACCGTTCTTCCATGATCAAGTGAACTGGTTTAGTACGTTCCATCCAGCTTTCTGTTTCAGCGTACAGAAGCAGATATCCAACAAAGTTTTACGTACTTCTTAATTCGTGCTACAACATATAACATTATTAGATATGATATGAAAAATAATGAGCGTGTACAAGCTAATTGAGTCTAGCTTGTGTCTAGCTAATTGACTTTCCTGACTTATAAAAACCTTATCCTATAGTTATACTGGAAGGAAAGTAAGGTTCTCAGCCTGTTGGTGAATAGGAAATGCAGTTCAGTCCTGAAACCATGGTTAAATGGGAGTTTTTAAGTTTAAGTTATGCAGTATATGTTTCGACCCAGTAGTTCGGTGTGGTGTGGTTAGAAGAATCGGAAGGTGCTTGGAGAGCAAAGGTAGTTACTAGACACTAGTTACACAACATGTCCCGCTGTGCGCGCCCCTGCCGATCTGAATTCGAACTACAGTCAACTGGCAATGGAAATAAGCTCCCTTATGGGTATTGTTTTGTACAAATTATATATATCCCTTATGGGTAGCTAAGAACTGTCGTTATTCCCCGTTTGCTCAAGTTCATCGTGGTGTAAAGGTTAGCGTACCTACCTATCAGGTAGAGGCGAGAGACCCGAGTTCAATCCCAAGCTTGGGCAACAATTTTTTGCATTCGAATTCAACATCGTAATTGTATTTTTAAACGTCATTACTAGGTGTAAATGTTTTAAATCATACTTTAAAATGTCATTTTGATCTATTTGTCCAACTAATCTGAGTTTTTACCAAGGGATTGACTACTTGGTGTTATGTATTTTTGAGATGCGAGCTTGCGAGCATCCAGACCACGAAACTATACAAATCATTCTGATCTGTTTAATTAATCTGAATTTGTACTAAGGGATTGACTACTTGATGTTATGTAATTTTTAAACCACCTAACTGTACAAATCTTTCTAATCTATTTGTCCAACTAATCTGAGTTTTTACTAAGGGATTGACTACTTGATGTTACATTGACTACTTGGAGACCACCAAACTACACAAATCATTCTGATCAGCAGCGGACATGGATTAATAAAAATTGTGGTGCCAATCCATTCCACGGAACCTATTTGTGTGAAAAGATTATGGGGAACGTAGTTACAATTCAGCTCGATAGGGGCGCTCAGAGCGGGACATGTTGTATGCAGTGGCGTAGTTTGAGGAGGGGCAGGGTGGGCAGAGCCCATCCATGAATTATAGAGGACGCAGAAGTTCGTAATATGGATACAATCAAAGTTAAGGGCACCCGTAGGGCAAAATTTAAAAAAAAAAATTAATTTTGAGTTTTTTATTCCAAAAAAAACTTCATTAAATTCTGAAGATTTTGGTTGTGGTGAATTCCACCACAAAGTTTCAACAGCCCTTTTCAGGGCTACCAAAAAGAGGTACTCACGACACAATTACATATAAAAGACGTCGAGTTACAACTCTGCAAAATAACATATTTCGCCCGAGAGAATATGCGAAATATTCACTCACGAACGAAATATTCACAAATGCGGGAGAAGGGTTCGTCAGGACAACTCACAAAAGTTGCCTTGAGAACAACAGCCCAAGGAAATAATCAATCGACCTCTACGAAATGCAAGGGCGAGGCTGGCAAACCAACTCAGCTATCATATTCACAGATTCTGAGAAAACACTATGCGAGCCAATAAGAAAACACCTGGAGGGCTAATGAAACTAATTTACATACTAACCACAAAGTGGCCACCCCCTCGGAGGCGGCCACCCCCCTATAAATATACGCACGGAGCCCTCCATTTTCATTCCACCTTCTGCTCTCGCTGACGTCTCTTCTCACCTCTCGACGAAGTTTCTACACGCATTCAAGACTCAGAAAGGCATATCTTCCTCTCCTCACAGATTCTCTCGATCTTCTTGGCATCTACGAGTCTAGTCATTGCACTACTCATTGCCCAACGTAGATCTCCAGTCAGGGTACCACCCGGCACGTTTAAGACTTCGTCTAAAACGTCGCGTCCGCAGGGATACCTTAGACGTGTCGCCCGAATCTCGCAGCATTACGCTCTTGATTGTCCGCCGGGGCACGCCGGGAAATTGCACAGCTCATACGCTCCAATTTACCGTCCAAGGAAGCCTTTATCAAGGCTCGGAGAGGACCCTGACATCAAGCTGGGAGAGAGCTTTGTCGAGCGAGTCCCTCCTCTACATAAATCCTTCATCCGAACGGAAAGGTATTTTTTATCGAGTAAACACACTCGGATATCTCGATGGAGCGAAGCCCCTCTTACTTCCTCGGGTTCGAGGAAGAAGAGCTCGGCGCTGGAACGGGCATCGGCCCCGCTACAGCTCCTTATCCGAAACTCGATACTCACTCAAAACGTAGTGACAAACTACACGGACCAGCTCCGTGCCCAAAGCTCGAACCTCTCGACGAGATCGCAGCTTTACCTAACAAATCCACAAAGGGTTTGTTAGCTACTCCCTTACACACACAAGTGGTCGAGGATTCTTTTCAGAACCTCTCGGAAGGTAGTTCTTACGATTCTACCCATATACATGAATATACTAAATATTCATCTCACGATCGCACCGCCGATCCAAGTGTTAAACACACTCCTATCCTGCATACACCGCACGGACCAAAAGGTACTTTCCAGCACCTCAATCAAACACATTCCGTCCCTCCTACAGATGTAAATCTGAGACCGGAATATTACACAACGGTTCAGTACCCGAATACACATTTCCAAACAGCTCGAACCGAACCTGGCGCCCCTCGCGGCCTACCAATGAACGAACCACGAGGTTCAACCACCCAGCAAAATGTCCTTGACAATTTCGCTCACATTTCCTTCGGAAATAATACAGGGACTAACCCGCATAACCAAGATATGGGTACTTTTCACAACGTCCCACTTGGTCTACCTACACCAAGTAGGACATATATAAATCCACTACATTGGTATATCACAATAAGGGTTTGAGTGGGTTGATGCAGTCAAAAACAAACTTTTTAGCCGACTTCCGAGTCCGTCCGTATCCGTAGAAACAACAACAATATTATGAATCCTAGGATCACGTGAAATCTAGATTGAAAGGTTATAACCCCATTTTCACATTCAGAAGAGTTTGAAAGCTTAGCATGGAAAAAACAAGCGGCATTCAAAGATTAAGAGATCCTTGCAGGTTACGCCATTTTAGTGAAAAGATAAGGAGGTGGTATCCTTATCTTTTCACTAAAATGGCGTTTTCTCACAACCTCGTTTTCTGACCTATCGGTACACGTTGTACGGTCGGTATTGATCGCATTGGATTGATTTTTTTTTAAATTTGTTCGGGGATAGTAGAGGAAGATTTTGATTGGGCCGTTTTTGAAAATTTCAATTAGAACAGGTGATACAGCCTCACAAAGCTGCAATAAATATTTCAAATTTTCGATCTGCTGCCAAAAAGTTTCTGTTTGAGTTATAAAAAAACGGCTCGACGTAAATGAAGATCACTATAGCGTGAAACTTCCCTTAAAATTTCAAGACGATACGTTGAAAACTAAGGGCATGGTAGGTACCGAAAAATGACTCTCTTGCATCAGGAATACAGTATAGCGGGGAGAGGCCTACGGGTGCCCTTAATAACGCTTCTAACTTCAGTACCTAACACCTTCAATTGGAGAATGTAATTAGTAAAACACAATTACTACTATTATTATACGGATCCGGTTGCCTTGCAACTTTAGACGCTCTTAGAAAAAAGAAATTCTTATTAGGTTCGTTTGTGTAGGGGTGAAATTGCATGGATATTTTACAGCCCCACGGAGAG
This sequence comes from Adelphocoris suturalis, assembly GCA_030762985.1. Classification (NCBI taxonomy): domain Eukaryota; kingdom Metazoa; phylum Arthropoda; class Insecta; order Hemiptera; family Miridae; genus Adelphocoris; species Adelphocoris suturalis. The sequence goes on from CM061042.1 coordinate 134,397,816, forward strand.
GAGTAAAATCACCTAGTCAACGAAACGGAAATGTGGATACTGCAAACTGAAATCAAGTCGTTCCCCAATACCTTCTGAGTCTAGCCCACATGCGATTTTTCCCTTGAAAAATATCCATTGCTCAGTATCCACCGAATCCCCCTACGAATTTCCCCTACTTTTCACTGCCTACTTGATCAAGCTTGATTGTTTCCCGTATTCTTTTATTAATTTTTGATTGTTGGTTCAGTGGTGATTGAAATAGTTTAATAGAAAAGATTAAAACAATATATTGTAGCACTACGTATTTCTATTCTAATCTAGCATATTGCTGGTTTGAGTTTGTTTTGTTTACATTTTGTTGTCATTCTCTGTTTCATGCCCAGTTTTTTAAACCCCTTACTTATATAATACAATTGTGTGATATTGTTCAGATCAACAAGTACAATTGAGGATAAACCTGTAAGGGAGAAACGACCACATAACTAAATAGGTATATGATTTTGCAGGCAGTAAGTCTAGTATAATACGTAGTATATAAGCCTTATTGCTCCTGTATTAGGTATGCTTTAATAATCCATAGTGAATATGAATATGAGTGAGTGATCATTACAAAAAACCATTGAGTATCTTCTTGTAGGTATGAACGTTTGACTGTATATTATACAGTCTTCGTATATTCAACAACAAGTACTATAAATGAATAGGTACTAAAACTATAAAATAAAATGAAATCCTTGACTGTTGCCCCTCCATGAGAAATGACTTAGCTACGTCACTGGTTGTATGCCCAACGTCAAGTAAGATAAGTTGAGTTCGAATATGCTAGAAATGGTGCCCTAAGTACGCTTCCTCAGCTTTTTATATCTTACGTTAGGGCTCACAATCACAGAGTTGTGAAGTGAGGGTGAGGAAGCCAAGCCGGGCTGGAAAGTGTAGGTACCTTGTTTGAGAGCTTTATTATTTGAATCTACACCACCTTTAAGAAACATACGTCAGGCCACGAGTATTGCAAGAGGCAGCGATATAAGAACCCCATACTTCCTAGGAAACTTACCTTGTTTCCCTCATCAGAATATCCTGTATAATTCATCACTATATAATTTAGTACACTATGTTTTCTATCGTTGAAGGTGTACGGTGAAGAGTTCGGTATCCCGGGAGCAGATGAGAAAACACTCCCGGAGGAGCCAATTAAGAAACCAGAAGGGAAAAAGAACAGAAAAGTTTCGGACCAAGTTTCACCTATCAAAATCAAGGAATCAAAAAAAGACAAGGAGAAAGATAAGTATGTGACATGTGTTAACAAATACTCAAGTTGAACTTAACTTTAGATTGTGGTTCAATTATAGTACTAAGAAGTGTGAGGTGTTGGTGGCAGGTTCTGTCCGCTGAGCTTAAATTAACAGTTTTTGAAGATTCCCGAATTATTTATATTGTTTGGAAGAAGCCGGCCTTCCACCTTGACTTCACACTTTAAGGCAGGAATGGCTACCAACGAGGCTCAAAATTTCGTGTTATTCGTCCCTAGAAACGATAAAGCGGAAGGATCTCAAGGAAAGGGTAGTCATAAAGATGTAATTGATCATGACGAGAAATCCAAAGTTGATGGAAAACCCGGTGACAAAAAGGAAGGCGAAAAGGCGAAGGAGACACCTCCGATTTTGAAGTACTTCAAAACCCAGGTCAGTTATCAACGTTGCAGTCATGATAGCCTGTAGAACGATCCACAGTGTTCTTATACAATGGTAGAAGTTTTCTTCAGGGATCGCTTTCTAAGTTTCAGAAGTTCCTTTTTTTGATTTTTGAACTCTATGTTAACTATTTTGAGTAAATAATGATGATATTGTTTAGACTCTAAAACTAAAAAAGTCAAAATCCACTTTCATATTGATGTTTTAATGTCAAAAACTTTTCTTTTTTCCCATAAAAATCGAGAGTATTCTTGCATAAATGACTCTCCATGATTTGATGAATTCGGGGTCGGTTTCTACGTAATCATTCTTGCTGAATCGAATGGTACCAAACACTTGGAGAACTCACCTTCATTATAACCGACTAAACTAACCAGTTTTCACAATTTAAGAACATGAAATTAGTTGAGCATACAAAATGAACTACAAATTCTGGAATACTTTCAAAGTTTGCATGTTAGCCTCCATTTGCGTATCAAGTTTGCTATAATAAAAAAAAAAATTTAAAAAAAAAAAACTGATATTAGGGTGATAGGAAAATTAACAATCTTTCCAACAATGGTGATTTTACAGTGAACAGAAAAGAATTATGGCATTTTATCGCCATTTAGTAAAAAACACAAAAAAATCTTCAAATTTGAAAATACATAAAAATGAAGCGTAAAACAAATCTTTTTGCAGCAAATTAAGTGTAAAATCGATCTTTTGTGCGGCACTTCAGTTAAAAACTACCCACGAGATTATTAAACCTTTAGATGCAGAAAGAATCAGGAAGGTAAGCAAATCCTTGAATTGTCCAGGTAAGAGGGGTTAGCCATTGTGCGTTGGGTGCAATCGTCAAAGGCGGCGTTGTCCTCAGTTCCGAGACGCTTTCCGACTGTCTTCCAGCTGCGTGGCAGCTGCTTTTGGAGCCCAATCAGCAAGTGGCTGCCGCAGCAGCTGCTCTCATGATTTTGGCCGCTGTCAAGGCGCCATCACAAGCTGCACACATCATGGACGCTGGATTACGGCATTCCCAAGCGAACGTCAGAATCAATGCAATTCTAAGGTAACAGTCCTATTTAGCGGGTATTTTAAGATGAAAATAATTTCAAAAATATTCCTGATCTTAGGGTTCAAGTTACAGCAGGCGCCCAATTTACATAGAAATGCTTAGAAACTTCAACAATAGTCTCAAAATCACAACATAGTAGATTAACAAACCACCAAGGCTTCCAATACAATAAATATAAAGTAAAACGAAAATTAGATATATTAATCAAATCCAATAATCAATTCAACATAATATTGCAAAAGCATTTTGGCACGTTTCTTGAAAATCGACTCACTAACCCCAATCATGTCCACATCCGAAACATTTACAAGGTGAGTGAAGCCTCTTTGCGCCCGCTTTAGAGGATCGTTCAACAGATAGTTCGGTTAGGTCATAATCAGTAACAAACAATAACTCAGTTATCAAGAAGTTAAATAATAAAGTTGTCAATAACTCAGTTATTATTTGTTACTAATACGACCTAACTAACGAAATCGACCTGACCTACCTCCTTATACCTAACCTGGTAACTCCTTATTTTCGTGGAATTGGACAACGTCCTTTTAACATCCGTTTTTTATTACTCTGAATTGGCCGGGTTATTGTTGAAATGTTATGAGGAGATACCGAAAGCAAAAAATGGTCAATTGCGAGCTCGTTAAGGCATGAATTAGTTTAAAGGTGTTTGTGTATGTGTGTGTGTGTGTGTGTGTGTGCGAGCGCGTGCGTGTGTGTTGTGTGTGCGTTCTTCCCAATGGGTAGAATGGGCTTCAGAGGGTATTGGGGCCTGCGACTATCGCAATTTTCACGCCATCTGGGTGGCTACACTAGCCACCTCGGTGAGGTGTTCAAGGGGTAGTCGCGGGACAGTGGACACCCTTTGCCGTGCTTGTCGGGGTAAAAATGAGAACCTGTACCATGTAGTGCAGCTGTGTCCTCGGACTCACTGTGGCGGCATTTTACGCCACAATGTGGTAGCCAAGAAGATAGCAGGCGCTTTGTCATCCAGCATTTGGGATGTCGAAAGGGAGGGACAATATCACATGCCAAGTGACCGGGGCAAGAAGCTGGATATCGTTGCCGTCAAGCCTGACGGGTCTGCAGTAATCCTGGATGTCCAAGTAGTCAGTAGCAGCGTCGACATGGAGTAGACCTGGCGGGATAAGATAAATAAGTATAACAGAAATGACCTGCGGCAAGTGATTTCAGAGCTAAAAGGAGTGGCGACCAATAACATCAAGGTCATGGCCGCCACCGTATCATGTTGTGCGGGAAAAGTGCCACGGAGTTACTCGAGTTTGGCATCTCAGCGGGAGTGCTCCGTGGTATCTCCACCCGCGTCCTGAGGGCGTCTTACTTGAACTGGTGGTCATTTTATAGGGGCACTTCCTTTCATCCCACTCTTCCTCCTCATCCTTCTCAACTTCCCTTATTCCTAGAGCCGGCGTGGGGTAAACCTGGGCGTCCTCCCCACTTCTTTATATTTATTTATCTATATTCACAAGTTAATGGTGTGCCCCTCCGCCTTTGAGGGGAGTTTCATTAAAAAAAAAAAAAAAAAAAAAAACGCTGCAAATTATTACATAATGGTTTATTATTTCTGAATCAGATAGTCGGGTATAGTAACCAGCATGCTCTGGGGCATTCGCCAGTCTCTTTTCTAGTATCCACCTCTGTTATTCCTCTCACTCCACCCCCCGCTCACCCCCCTCACCACCCACCGTGACCCCCTGCCAAGCGTGCCAAGCGTGCGCACGTGCGTATGTCTAACACTCAAAGTCTCGAAAAAGACACTTTTTCGCCCGTTTTTGACCCATAGCAACTATGCGAGTAAAACGTTAGGACCAACTAGACCCCAAATGGAGTCTATGTGCGAAAGAACGGGTTTTTTAAGTTAATTCTTAGGCCTTTTATGGCCCGGACGGCGAACGGCGGACGGACATTTCAAATTTGGATTTTACGCACCTTGAAACGTAAAGTGACAAAGTTTGAGGGGGGGTTATAAAAATTTTTTTGCTATACGATCACACGATCACATAGGCTTATTATTGGAAATGATAAACCAAAATGTGTGTGTGTGTGTGAGTGCGTGCGTGCTTTCATGTGTGTGTGTGTGTGTGTATACGTGTGTTTGTGCCTACTTCCATGTACCGGTCAAGACCGGTGGGCTCGTATTGTCTCTTCTTCGGCCAGCATCACATCCTTACGCCGCCAGCGCCTGCTTGTCCTTAGGGGCTCGAAGTGGAAGGTCGCTCGCATTGCTGCTGACTTGGGATTTGTCAGGAAGCAGTTGTTATGGTGCGACCAAACAACACCAACTACTCCCGAACCTAGCTCATCCGCTGAGTTCGCTGCTGCTTTGCAGGAATGTGCGAGTTAAGCTGTGTTAAGTCCCCTAAAATTTCATCACTCAGAAATTGATAGATTCCACAGCACTTGCGCAAACGTTAAATCCATTAGGCGTCGTTTTCTCATGGCGTCTATTCTTCCAATCTCACTCGAATTTGAAGGGTAGATGGAAAATTAAGATGTGAATATCGCGATCATATCATTAGTAGTTTTCATCCGATTTCGATAATAATTTCTGGGATTTAATGGTTCATATTTTGATTGTTTAAAATTGCAATGATCTATCCAATCATGTTAAGGATACGAAGAAACTACGTGCCTTTCTCAACTTGGCAAACTTTTTTTATTTTTTTTCCTATTCAGATTTTTGTCCAGTTACCTATTCAGCAATCCTTGGAAGATTCAAATGTACAGACGGTGGGGTAAATGAGAAGGCAATTCCAATAAATAATTATTATTCGTTTTTCTCGCCCTTATCTTGTAATTTTTTGGTTTAGATGTGCTAAAAATCGGAGGTTTTATTTTTATGACGGTGTTTTTGTGAACAGGAGTGATAAAGGGGCAAATTAAATCTACCATACGTGCTTTTCTCAACCGATATTGATTTTTGTTTTCCACTATTTTATTATGTTTTACTATTTTAATATATTAACTATTCACGCCAAAATCATTTATAACCCACATTTAAGGACGTCCCTGTAATGCATATGTTACCGGCACAGTATGAAATGCAGGCATTGTATTTATGTTACCGGCAAAGTATAAAAAGTGTATAATGCCTACCATTGATTTAGTCAAAGTATAAATACTCATCATTCTGACCTATATGTCCAACAAATCTGAATTTCTACTAAGGGATTGACTACTTGATGTTATGTATTTTTGAGATGCGAGCTTGCGAGCATCCAGACCACCAACCTAGGTAAGGATTGGTCAGAAGGACACTTTGCCCAATGCACGATCTGGCATTCTATACAATGCCTGGTCTGGGCACCTTTGTTGGAGATATAGGTCAGAATGATGTGTATAGTTTGGTGGTCTGGATGCTCGCAAGCTCGCATCTCAAAAATACATAACATCAAGTAGTCAACCCCTTAGCAGAAATTCAGATTTGTTGGACATAGGTCAGAATGATGAGTATTCATACTTTGACTAAATCAATGGTAGGCATTATATACACTGCCTAGGCATTGTGTACATTGCCTAGATATTGTATACAATGCCAGCATTTCATACTTTGCCGGTAACATTTCATTACATTAACATGATAGTCCCGTTATGCTCAGTAGTACCGTCAAGTATCAATCTACTGAGGATTGAACATTATGTTATGAAAAAAAGTTGTATTGAGTGGCTAATAGAAGTCATATCTCACTGTATCACTGTAGGTTCAAAGTATTATGGAAGATGAGACATCAAGTTTGGTGCCGGATGGAGGACGGAGCTCAAGTTACGTTCAAAGTGCCACCGCCGGGCATCGAGTTCACACTACCGTCGCCGAAGATCGGTATTGAGTCGCTCCCTGTTGTGGATCCTCCGTGGATGCCTTTAGTTAACACTAAAGTTGAAGAAGTGACTGCCATATCTCAAGAATCACACGTAAGACTTCTTTTAATTCATCGATATAATTTGCTCATCTTAATGATACTGGATCTTTTCACTTGTAAATGCTCGGTTTCCTGAAGAAAAAGAAGCAGAAACACGAATTTAGTTATTTTTAATTTACTAGACACCTCAAAAAAATATTAAAAACTTTTTTTCATGCGCCACTTACAACCATTGTTTTTTTTTAAATATACAGGCTATTCTCCAATGTTACCTCCTTTATTTTCTTTAGTTCTGAAAACATCAAAAAACTACATTCATTTCTTGGTCACTATTCAACGTCGAAATCAATTTTGGATTATCATGCTTCAGAACTGCACTGCGGCGCCTGTCTCGCGTTTTCCAAATAGAAACCCCCTTTTATTTTGCGAATTTGGAATCTAAATGTAAGTTATGGGGAAATAACCCGTTAATTGAGTTTTGGCGCAATTGGCTCAAAATGGGCACAATTACGCGCAAATTGTGAAACATTGAATTTTTTTTTTTTTTTTTTTTTTAAGTATTAATTGCCTTGTGTGATACCCGATTTTGAGGTATTTTTTCATGCTGAATGGCGTAGTGATGTGCTTTTATTGGTACCTATTCACAATACCAACTTGGGAAAACGCCAAAAAACTATGAGAATTCTTGTTTTTCCCATTCATTTCCCATTCATTCATCGACACATCTAACGTCCCACAATAATCTTTGCCCCCCTGTACCAGGGAGCAAGGGTCACTACATCTGGGTGTTTTCCGTAGTTCCTGCTTGTGACAGAGTTCCCGTCATAGAGTTCCCATCGGGATCTCAGAGAATGCGCTGTCGTCGCCCCGTTGGTGAACAACGGGCGTCGCACTCCCTCTCTCGTGTTTTTGAGAAGCTGAGTTTGGCGTTGGATGGGTGATCCAGGTCCCTGGAAACCAATCTACTCCGAACATAGCTCATTAAATGCTATTAGTAGGAGTGGTATCTCTCTGACGGGATACTGTCATCCTCCTCTACCTCTTTTTGGAGGATTTAGAACCCCAGTGCACCTCTGGGGGGTACCTAAATCTTGACAGTTCCAGCGCAGAAAGTACACCAGCTGTTGCTAGAAATAAATTTGGTAGTTTTTGAACACAGGCATTATTATTATTATCATTATGTTTCATACTCATACATTCATTTTAAAAAACTGTCTGGTTTCAAAATTGCCAGCGTTATACTTTTTTTTTTTCCTTTTCTTCCAGAGATCCCTCGTTACGGCAACGAAAACCAGGAAAAAGCAGCAAACAGAGCTAATCAAAATGGCGCTGCAAGCTCGAGAGGATAAGAAACGATCCGAAAGGGAAAATTTCATGGTGACCACCATTCCAGTGACAATACAAGCTGCCTACGAACCAAGTTTGCACCATGGTGCAGGAGATGATCACGATGAAGGTGATTAAAAGTATTTATTATTTCATTATTTCATTTTGTTGTCTTTATGTATAATATTATAAAACAATAATTTTACTATAGAAAGTTTTTCTACTTATAGAAAATGGGGACATTATTATATGATAGGGCACAATATTTAAGCTATGTGTAGATTATGTAGACGCTTATGCGATGTTATGTTAACGTGCTATGTTTGAAATTACGGTCAAATCGCCTAGACCTTAACCAAAAGCACCGGCCAAGCCTACCGTTGGAAAAGTAAGCTAGGCTAGTAGCCTAATTCTACTTTTGTACTATCAACATGTGTATGCGTCTCTATTGAAATAAATAAAATTCATCTATCTCTCTATCTATTAACTACAAGGAATGAGACCATGATGCTGTTTCCTAATCATTAATATTTCATTGCCTGTGGTTTTGAGTTTTTTTAGTTTTATTGAACGAAAAGAAAATCTTAAATACTTATTAATACATTTATTTTTTTAGAACTAAGGTAGCAATTACTGCGAATTAGTCCCAGCAGGAGTAAGGGAAGGGAAGATGAAATTTAAAACCAGACATGATGATTCGAGAAGACAGAATCAAAGAAACGCTTGCATACGATTCTGCAACACATTGGGACATTTTTTGTCTTTATTTGCAGACTCGTATGCAAGCTCTAAGATCCACTCATCTGATCCGGACCCTGGGAATCGTCAAGTAAATATCCTAAAGAGGCTACATACAAAATTACAGCTTCCTAGAGTGTAAAGCATAGAAATTAGCTTTAAGAGCCACTCATCTGATCCGGACCCGGGGCATCGTCAAGTAAATGTCCTAAAGAAGCTACATACGAAATTACAGCTTCCTATAGTGTAAAGTATAGATATTACCTATTAAAATGATTTAACCACCGCTTCACAAATAAAACCTTCTCGCAACATTCGGATCACCTGCTATGAATCACACCATCGAAACACCAGCTCAATGAAATCATCAGAAATTAACAAGCGGTTGCAATCATGTTCACAATATCAATTATTGAAAATGATCACCTGTGTGTAAACAATTATTCATATAACCATGCTCATAACTCACTTGTTGGCCACTCACTTCGCAGTAGTTAACATAATATGGTTGGGTTAATCGATTGCTTTCGAACGAATGGTCGACGAATTTTGTGGGATGAAAAACGACGAAGTAGCATTTCCCTAGCAACGACTCGGTTGTAAGGGGAAATCATCAAAAAATATTTTTGTGAGCAATTTTCCGTGACGTTTTTTTAGTTTATGTGCCATAGCAAAGACATAAAATGTCAAAAACTTCGATCCTTTCTTACTCTGTAAGGAAGTTTCAAATTTATTGAGAACCCAGAAAGTTCGGTGCTTCTTAGCCTACAAAAAACACAGACATGAAGCGTCAACAGATAAACAACGAAGAAGATAAAAAGCATCAAGGCTAACTACGAGTAAAAACGGAAGAAGAGATCAATACTATACTTACCTTTAGAATCATCAGTAATGAAGAAATTCTAAAGAAAAAACCATCATGCATAAAAACTTTAGTTGATTTGCATCATTGATCATGCATCAAAACTGGTTTTGATTTTTGTTATTGAAACTCTATAACTTTATCGCTCGCACGGCTGGTCATACGTCCTCGCAATCACTTCCACGTGTCCCAAGAGGCTGTGTACCAGATTTCGGGGCTCTATTAGTCTGTCGATCTTTGGACTGATAAGAAATAATTCGTGACGGATTTTCGGAACGCAATTTTTCGTACCACTTTTCATACTTTAGACCTTGCTTATCGTAGGGTATCGACTGCAATATTTCTGTGATTGCTAATCTTAATCTTATTTCTGATTAATTTTGTTCAAACTCTGGGCTAAGGCATGATCCATATTTTTTTCATTTTAACCGTTATGCTCTTAAGAGGTATCGAAGTCCGGGGCGTACCATCTTCGAGGAATGGAGTGCCAAGTTTTAATTCTAAGTTATACTAATCCATCAATGAATTTCTCTCCAATATTGATGTTTCTTTACAATATTGATGTTTCATTCCATGGTAGCGCCAGGTGGGGATGAAGAAGCGGCGGACGGCCAAGCGAGAAACGCCTCTCACCACATTCATGCGGCGCAATCCTTATTTCCTTCGTGTTTATGCAGCGCGGTGATTCAAATTATCAACCTCTTAGATGACGCTGCTGTCACGAGCGATGGCTGTGCTGTATATGAAGTGGCCTACCAGGTAGGGTTTCAATGTTCATAATTGTAGCTTATTTACCGATTTGGATATATTGTACTAAAATAAGTATCAAGTGACCAGTACCAGGTTCAACACAAAGTTTGAAAAAAAAAAAAAAAAAACTAGAATCTATTAAGTACCTAGGTACTTTTTCCTGTTGTAGGAAACAAGCAAGTGAATGTTCAAAATTCGCAACCCAAAAATTGACGCATGGTCAATATTAAAAGGATTACAATGTTAAAATGTTAATCGATTTCGACGGTTAGGCCATCATCAGTAACAAACAATAACTGAAGACACATTAGAATGGACACAGCTTTTATAGTCACAGGTGAAGGGAGATTGAATCCCATTGGTCAAGAGAAAGAAAAAGGGGGCAGGAGGTACAACCAATTAAGTTCAAGCAAAGTGAAGGAGGATTATAGCTAATCAGATGAAGCGAAAGGAGGGGAAGAATTACTGGTTTTAACAGTTTGAAGGGATAATTCCAAGCTTTACAGAAATGGACTCATCAGTGATGAAATATATTGAGGGATATCCTCATTTATTTAGGATATATCTAATTTAACATTGTAACTTTATTTTTCGTGGAAATTGACAACGTTTTTTCACTAACTTCCGTTTTGAAATGGGTTTCTACAACTACGTCGTGAGTGATTTAGTTCGTATTTAAAGGATGCTAGGTTGTGCTTGAACTGGGTTGATCCATTTGGTTCGGCAAACAGCATATTCCGGTTGTTTAAGGAGTTCATCTTTCAAGTGAATTACTCTGAAATTGCGGCCTATACTATAGCGCTGAAAAGACAAATTTAGAGTTAAAGACTAACTTTGTTCGTTAGTTCTTTCCCTAAATAGCTTCTTTATCAATTTTAAACTCTGCATTCAGTTTTTATTCCATAACATTTTTTCTTTCTTTTTTAAAGAATAACTGTATTTGGTGAATTTTTTATTATATGCAGTAGAATTATTGATGATCTTGGTGGTTTCGGGTAAAACCGGGTTATCCCATCTCGATCATAGCCCAAAATTTTAAGCCATACGGTATATATATAGGTACCGTACGATTGGTACGAGGAACAACAAAATAATACTAATAATATGTATCATAATGTATTCATCTCGTAAATTATAATAATCGTCTTAATATAATACCCATTATATTTATAAAGAGACATAATGCGACCTCCCCGGCAAACAGACTTTTAGCTTATTGCCATATGCTTGTTAATTGAAGTTGTGTTGTATATTACTTTATCAGGTGATATGGAACTGTCTAGTTGAAGATTCCGCACTATTTCTTCGATACGTATTGGAAAGACTGACTCGGGACAACCAAGAATTGATGTTTAAAGTTCTTCGTCATTTGATACGCTTTGTTCCGAGACTCCCGCAACAAGCAGCCTTCACCTTGTATAACTACATTATCGGCTATGTTATGTTTTATGTGAGAACGCCCCATGAAGAGGGTCAGAAACTAATTGGAGCAGCATTATCGATACTGTGGATGGTAAGTCAGATAACGAAAGCATGATTATTATAAATTCCAAGTAAGTACCTGAATTTAATGAAACATCGCCTGCTGTAACAGCGATTTCAATATCTTTTCAATTTTTCCTTATATTGACAGAAGATGGCTGTAAAGATAATGAATAATTATAACCGCTATAATGGTATATATTTATAGATGTACTTACCACCATAACCTGCTTATCGATTTTTACTCACAATAACATACGTTCAATATTCATCCAAGTTATTTGGCTCGTGTGTGAATGTCCGTTCAGTTCAACTTAACGCATCTTTTGAATGCGTGATTTTCACTGAACAGAAATTATACATACGCTATTTTTTTCTATTACCTATTAGAAGATATTAAATAACCATAAAATGAAAGATGTACTCTATAAATTGATAATAAATTATCACTGATAATATAAACTTTTCATTATTCTTCTACTTTCTGCAAGTGTGTGCTCTCTACTTTCAGCAACATTAATTTGATCAGGTACTCACCATAGCATGATTCGTTTCAATAATATCGATTGACAATCTATTTTCAATTATTGGAAAAGTTTTCTTTCTGTTCCAGTTTTTCATGAATAACCTTATTTTTAAAACCTAATTGATAATAATAACTTCTAATTAAATTCTTTGTACATAATTGATATGTACATTGCTTAAACTTCAGACTTAAATTTGTTGTTATCTACGATTTGTATTTCCATTTCTTAATTACCTAGCACATTTTATTACACTGCTGCAGATGAACGAAACTGTACATACAAAGGCAATCGATCGTGCGCTTATACTGAGCATAAGCGGTTATATAAATACTTTTCACTGCTTCCTTCCAGCATTCTTTTCGTATATCAACTACGGTCTTTTCTTTGACCTGCTTTGCGACAGCTTTATTTCTATTTCTTTCAAGTATAATTAACCTTGGATTTTGATCCTCAAGGTGGTACACAGTGTACATGGTATCATGTTCAAGGATTTAAAACAAATCTTAAGAAAAGAGCAATGCGATGCTTCAATACTTCTTACAGCCAATGTACCTTCGACTAAAAAAATTATTGTTCACGGTCCTCAAGGTAGGTCCTCACGAACTTTCTTGCCTTTAATACTCGGCTTTTGGTAGAAATAATGCATGATGGTTTAGCATGTAGGAAACCTCTGTGTATATATATTTAAAGTTTCGATTAACACGGCTGTAGAGATACCTAAGCATTTCCTCATTAACCAATTTGAACACAATTTTACTTCAATCAGATCAGTCGGCATGTGGTATACCGTCTCAGTTTCCCGTGCAAGAAGATACACAGTTTTGCCAAATATTGAGAGAATCTCTTGATTTCTTTGGCATTGATGAAGACATGCACAAAGAATTCTTCTTGGTCGATCACAAAACACGTACGTGGTACACGCAGAACATCTCACTTGTTCACTAATAATAAAGCAAAACCTAATGATACGTTTTCAGCAATAACGTGCCTTTGGTTTGCCGTGCAGGTCAAATACATAATCCTAATTCCTACGTTCGGGATTACTATTTCTTCAAGCGATCACAGTACCCACAGTTGGAGCTTGTCCATATGCACCCGCAGGAAGCATTCAATGCACTTCAGAAACAGGAGTTGATGCACAAAAGCGTGGAAATCGGTAAAGTCCTACTCACATGGGCCATTTTGAAGAACGTCGACATGGTCAGTAGAAATATAGTGTACATCAACACACGAATTATCATTAAATGTATCTCATTTATGTACAGGTTTAGCTTGTATGAGTGGCCTACCTATACTATACATATATAGGAAGCGCTTGTACCTTAGGAATACAATTCCTTTGTACTTACCCTGAATTTATTTGAAACAATGCCGCGAAATTTCGAAATCGGGCAGCATTTGACATAGTTTCTTTTTGGAGGTTTGTCACTATTCATTATTAACATCACTAAGAGGTGTTCACGCACTGCTTCTAATAGTTTGATTATATTGTTTGTTCGGGACTTTGTATTGTGTTATTTTTTATTTTGTGTGTGTTGTTTTGTGTTATTTTGTATTATGTACGAGCCACCAACTTTTTTAAAGAAACAAACCAGCCGTTTGAGTCCCCTGACACTAAATTTAATTAATAGGTACGAGTATATACCGTATTTTTCAAATTTTTAGCGCCTTACTATACCTACACATAAGTGTTTTCCATTGAGCACACAATTATGTGACATATAGGTCGATGGGATTTTATTTACCTATTATCAGCTGCCTTGAAGATTTGTGATTTGTCTTTTATAAGAACTTTCAATAGGGCTTTGGTTCGAATAGCAACTCTGTTGTGTGAATAGCGTGAGCCTGTGAGGATGCTGATCTCTGGCATCGTCTAGTAATTCTGCCAGATGGAAAGAGCTCTTGACACCAATGTAATAGCCTCTTACCCATACTATAATTATCCCATATATATATACGTATTCAGTCCATACTCGAGCTCTGGTCGAGAATTTGGGGAAATTGTTATTCCTCTTCAGAAGACTTTCCCCAGTAATATCTGCCAAAGTTCTTTCAACCATGTATTATGGTTTGTTCGAATCTCGTCTGAAGTATGGGGTTCTCTTATGGGGCAACTCCAGTGGAGCACAAGCCATATTCCGTCAGCAGAAGGCGGCTATAAAATAAATTATAAAAGGGGTGCCTTCTGATGCCCATTGCAAGCCGCTGTTTGTTGAGCTTGGGCTACTGACATTGCCGGCCTTGTTCGTATTGGCCAGCTCGGAGAGGATCAAGGCTCGTGAGGATGGTTTGCCTCCTCTTGGCGACAATTACGAGTACTTCACGAGGAACCGTAACCGGCTCGCCATCCAGCGCCATCGTCTGGCCTTGGTTCAACGGTGGAATCCTGACTACGTAGGAATCTGATTTTTCAACGGTCTTCCGGAGCACCTCAGGTCCCTTCCCCTTCGACAGTTTAGCAGGAGGATCAGGGAAATCCTCGTGTCTGCTGCGCCATACTCGGTGGGCGAGTTCAGTGCAGGTGTTGATTGATACTTCGTGCTTTTCTGTGTTGATGTGGTTTTTTGAGTTAGTTGTGTGTTCTGTTTGTGTTTCCTGTTGGCGGTGTGCCGTCCCTGTTTCTTTGAATTTGTTATTTAGGATTAGATTAAATCTTTCATTGTTTACATTATATACTAAGTACATATACATTTGACGTATGTTTTTATACATGAATTGTACTTTATGGCGTTAGTTATGTACCGTTGCTGTACATCAACAATATATCAATGATGATTATGCAGATCACGATAGTAGACTGAAGTCAATAAGGGGTTCAGTGTAGTAATTTTTAGCAAGACACTGAAGCAGTCGTCTCCGTCCTTCCCATCAGTTTGACACTTCTTCATTGCCTTGTGGATTCAACCTCGCATTGTTGCTTCAACAGATGGAGTGGACTGTTGAGTCAAACACCCGTAGGGGCGATGGCACTTACTGTAAATGTAATCAGCTTGACCTGTGGACCGACCGGCGGGTCGGATGTAAATACTGCTGAGGCAGGGGCACACAGATGACCAGAAGAGTGAGTCTTTTTCATATAAATTATCATCATTGACAGACACTGTTGTGTGCAGCCTACACAGTGAAGATGTTAGCTAATAGCGTGCCGTTTCCACTTGGGGCAGGCGTGGTGAAGAAAAATTCAAACTCTGTGCCTTTCTACTAATCAATTAACCTACCGATACCGAGATAGGAAGTAGGGAAAAACAAGAATTTGTACAAAAACAGCTGGACAATTATTCTAGTAATGCCATTTCTCCTCTGGAAACGGTTGAGAGGCTCAGTCATTACTACGTGTATACCAAAAACCATCAACTATCTCCTCATCATTAACCATACATTAACTCATACTATTCATGGTGTATGTTTGTTCGTGGGTGTTCATTGGTCGTTTTGACAATACAGTCCGTTGATGTAAACATACAGATAATTCAAATTACCCACTTTTCCTAGTTCGCGGTTTTTACATTGCTCAAACCAAGAATGTAAGAAGTCGTTTGAGGTTTTTACATTGCTCAAACCAAGAATGTAAGAAGTCGTTTGAGGTTTTTACATTGCTCAAACCAAGAATGTAAGAAGTCGTTTGAGGTTTTTACATTACATTCCCAACTTTCACAGCAGGGATTATCGGAATTTGTACCCACTCATCTGTAGTACACGACTTTCATTGAAGCGACGCTATCTCCTCTGGTAAACTTTCGAAACCTCTGATAAGAGAAGTACAAAATTTACCATACTTGATTGATTGATCACTGCTTGGCTGTTTTACCAATCGTCTTCCTCATACATTGCATCATACCTCCCTGGCTTGGAGCTCTAGACTGAGTGTGATTCTCGCCTCCTCATTGGTTCGCTGATTTCTCACCTCAGCTTAGATTCTTAATTTTCGGTGAAGCGTGAGATCTGTTATCATTATTCCAAGCTCAGATTTCTTCTGACATGTGAAGATACTTTTCATGAATGGGAAAAAGAATGCTAGCGGCCACTCTTTAAAATGATTTGTTATAAAATTCGTTCTGAAGCACCTATAACCAAACTCCAAATCATAACAATTTCCCTTAAAGGTCGTATCACTCTTGCATTTTTTCAGCATTTGGTTTATCATTTCCAATAATGAGCCTATGTTATCGTGTAGCAAAGAATTTTTATAATCCCCCTCAAACTGTCACTTTACGTTTCAAGGTGTGTAGAATCCAAGTTTGAAATGTCCGTCCGCCGTCCGGGCCATAAAAAGCCTAAGAACTGACTTAAAAAAACCCGTTCTTTCGCACATAGACTTCATTTGGGGTCTAGTTGGTCCTAACGTTTAACCATCCCGATCGCTTTACTCACATAGATGCTATGGGCCAAAAACGGGCGAAAAAGTGTATTTTTCGAGGTTTGAGTGCTAGAGTTACACGCGCACGCCAGGCACGCTTGGCAGGGGGTCACGGTTGGTGGTGAGCGGGGGGTGGAGTGAGAGGAGGCGCCGCGGCACCTTGTGGTGTCTGGGGTGACCAGGGGCGTAGCAGAGGGTGTAGGAGAATGGATATTTATTACTTTTACGTGTTATACCCATATAATACACCGTGGCACCATCAGGTGGGTACGGCGTTCCTTCGAGGCATGAATATTTGTTTTTTTCTAGGTCACATTTGTGTGTTAATACCAATGCTTTTAGTAGTGCTTTTAATTAATACCAATGTACCTACACATATTTAATAACATATCCTCTCGACTTTTCGTACGTACTTAGATAATGATATTATTAAGGCAATAACTATTTGAATAGATAGAAGCTCAAATCGAGAAATATAAACATGCGTATATAATTATAGAAGTATAGGTTGTGGCAACTCGAAATAGGACACGCCGAGGAGTCTGGACGGGCCTTAAGACGTACGCAAGCCAACTAAAACTATGATCATACTCAATTGAAAAAATAATGAACCTTTGTGAAATAATTTGCAGCGTTTTTTCTCGAATTTTTAATGTTCGAACGTGAAGAAGACAAAGTGCTTTTTTCCAAAAACAGCTGTGGATGTTGAAGAGGAATAATTGCAAATACAGCGCATTCTGGCGGAATGCAGTTTTATTAAACCTGTCAGGTTAGGGCTCTTAGGGGTTTTCCATTGAATTGTTACCTTCTCAAGGGTTAAGTTTTAGTATTTTTCTTGCGACGAGGTAAAAATTAGAACATAATTCTCAAATTCTAATTCTAATTTTCTCAAGTGAGTTTAAAAATGTTCCGCCAGAATGCGTAAGGTCGAAAAAGCTGACCTTGGAAAAAAGCACTTTGCCTTCTTCACGTTCGGGCATTTAAAATACAAGAAAAAAACTGAAAAAATGAAAGTGTGATACGGGCTTTACAATGTGTTGGATACCTATACCTTTCTATAATGAGAAAGAAACATAGAACAACAAACTACGGTTTAACTTTTTAATTTGAAAATGAAACGTGTTCTTCACAAAATCGTACATACCTAAATGGAATCAGTATGAAACATGACTGTTTCTATTTATTTATTGTCCGCGGGTGGTGGTTGTTCACTTTGTATCACTGTTTCAATCCAGTCATTAGGTGACCAAATAACTAAACATAGTTTTGGTTCGGTTGAATTCATGGCCTCTAGTTCCAACAAAACATGCACATGTTATGCAAGTTTGGATATTTTACCTGTTGTGTTGAAATAGTTTACCTACCTGGAATTTGGTTGAAATTACCTGGCACACTCTCAAACGAATTATTCCGGAATAGAGCCTTCCTCTATTTAATTCGATCCTTTAAGCCATTTAATAATTTCAGAACATGTACCTATATAACCATCAAAAGCCTAATAATAGTTTCCAAGAAATGCATAGCGAGTTTTCGAGAAAAGTGCTATACACGCAAAAAACTTCCTTGGATAATAGATAAAACAAACTTCTTGCTCAAAATTAAAGCACCATCATCCATTTCTTCGTTTGTCCCCTTCTTTTTTCCCTTATCAAGTTTCTATCCGTTTGCACACATTGTTTGCAAACATAGATGGAATAAGGTAACCAAAAAAAGGTGAAAATTCATGAAAAAAGATGTTTTTAATAAAATTAAAGAAAAATGTATTTCTTGTTGTAAAATCATAAAAATTGTAAATGTAAAAAAAAGGTTTGAACTATGCCAGTTTTGCTTCTCAATACTTGGTATTACCTCCTCTGGCTCGGATGAGGGCCTGGAGCCTTCGGCCCATGCCACTAATCAAGTTTTGGATATCCTCCTGGGGGATATTGTCCCAGTCCTCTTTCGCTGCTGAAGATTGTCTGGTGGTGGATATCTGGCTCGAATTCTCCTTTTCAGCATGTCCCAAACATGCTCTATCAGATTCATGTCCAGGCTCCTTGGTGGCCAGTCCATAGTCGTGATGCCAACCTCCTGTAGATAATCAGAGACAGCTCTTGCGGTGTGTGATCTTGCATTATCGTGCATTAAAATGAAATCAGGGCCAATAAAAGGGGCACACGGCACGACATGTTCTTCGAGGATACATGTCACATACCTCTGAGCATTCAAGGCTGGACTTCGCACAGTCACCAACTCCATATGGGCATCATACGAAATTCCTCCCCAGAACATTACAAAGCCCCCACCAAAGGGTCCTTGGAAAACAGGCTTCAGAAAACCTTTCCCTCGCTCTTCTCCAGACACGTTTGCTCCCGTCTGGAGAATGTAGACTCACTCTCGTTTCATCTGAAAAGAAAACACGCCTTCAGTCCTGTAAATTCCATCCGACATGTTCATGTGCAAAGTTCATTCTGGCTCTCCGATGCTGTCTGGCGAGAAGAGGGCCAGTAGCTGGTTTTCTGCTAGTCAGGTTGGACTCACGGAGTCTGCGAGAAACGGTTTGTCTAGAAATTACGATATTTCACACGCCTCTTATCAAACCCTGCAGCTTTGTTCGAGGTTGGTGTGTGCAAATAGATAATAAACTTTATAGGGAAGAAAGAAGGGGGCAAACAAAGAAAGTGATGGTGGTGCGCTAATTTTGAGCAGGAGGTTATTTGGGATTTATTTTGGGAGAAAAACCACGGACCAAAGGAAGTATTCCTTAAGTACAAAGCGCTTCCTCCATTAGTTCAGAATTTCTCTTAATCAAATTTCTGCTATAGAAGTATCAACCTATCAGTGTACCTAATTACGTATTTTGCATTAAATTACAATAGGTGGTGCAGAGGGTGGTCTTTCTCCACGAAGAGCTTATGAAACTACCTTCTTTCCCTAGGAAGGCACTAGAAGCTGATTTAGACCTTTATAAAGGCGGAGAAATGGGAAAGGTACCTGAGCCACATTGTAAAATAATATTTCTTAAATTAAAAAATAAGATTCAAATTGGATAATGTGGGATGGAATGTTTCCAGGAGCTTCTCGGATTGGACGTGCTACACAAGTTTATGTGGGTGCGCCTCATCGCACGTATGTTCGAAGCGATGGCGGGAAACTTCGCATACTCTGGAGACATTCACTTGTTTCTGAACGTTCTCAACGGAGCTGTTACGCTGCACAGTCAAGATGCAACGATTCTTAGATACGTCATGGCTACATATATAAATGCAGCTCATAATTTCAAAAATATTTTCTCCCTTGACGGGTGAGCTATCTTAATTAATTAACTACGTATTTCTGAGTCAGAGTTATTTACATTATCAGGAACATGTGCAGCTGTTTGAGCCAAACAGAAATACCCAGTCCACTGGGTTACGGAATTAAAGTGCGTTCGTAATATCTATTCTATAAATGAGTAATGTCAGCACCTTCACGCTCAAACTCATGGGCGGATTTGAACGGGTTTTTTGCAAAATGATCGGGATGTCAGGGGGAAGGTTCGTGTAAAAGAAAATTTAAAAAGAAGCAACCAGATCAGCTGACTTATCTAAATTCTCTCCTGTTCATCTTAGGAATATGAAATTTGATAAGTTGCCTCTCTGAGACATCGAGAAACGAATAAAATGGTGGGATCTTTCCTCATCAGCTGAGTGAGCTAAATTCACTCCTTTTCACCCTAGGAATGTGAAATTTGCAGGGAGCCTCACTAAGACATTAAGAAACGAATGCAATGACGGGTTCCATCCAGGTCAGCTGACTTAGCTAAATTTTCTCCTATTCACCCTGGAAATTCGAAATTTGATGGAAAACCCTTCTGGGACATCAAGAAACGTATAAAATTATGGGCTCTTTCCTACAGCACATGTAGGTCAGTGTAACGCCCGGGTAACCGGCTTCGCAACCCGATTGTTTGGTTTCTAGCTATTGCGGAGCAACGTGACTGCGACTGTTCAACATGACACCGATTGTTTGGTTTATTATTGGTAACCAGGTGTAGATCAACCAAAAATAAGTTGTTGGTGAATTTGAACAGAGTATTGTGCAAAAGTACAATATGTGTTTCGATTGTTTTCTTAATTTTTGGTTTATTATTTTCAATAATAAGCCTATGTGATCGTGTAGCAAAACATTTTTACAACCCCCCCTCAAACTTTGTCACTTTGAGTTTCAAGGTGCGTAGAATCCAAATTTGAAATGTCCCTCCGCCGTTCGCCGTCCGCCGTCCGGGCCTTAAAAGGCCTAAGAATTGACTTAAAAAACCCGTTCTTTCGCACATAGACTCCATTTGGGGTCTAGTTGGTCCTAACGTTTAACCATCCCGAACGCTTTACTCGCATAGATGCTATGGGCCAAAAACGGGCGAAAAAGTGTCAGTGTTAGACTGACGAACGCACACACGCCTTGTGGGTGGGAGAGGGTGGGCGGGAGAGAGTGAGAGGGAGGGCGAGGCGGAGGGAGTGAGAGGGAAGGGAGGGGAGGGGAGAGGGGAGGGAGGGGAGAGGGAGTGAGAGGGAAGGGAGGGTGAGGGAGTGTGGGGGAGGCGGAGGGAGTGAGAGGGATGGAAGGGGAGGGGAGAGGGGAGGGAAGGCGAGAGTGAGAGTGTGACGAAATTAATTCCAATTAGAAGAGATTGTTTGAGTATGAAA
This sequence comes from Adelphocoris suturalis, assembly GCA_030762985.1. Classification (NCBI taxonomy): domain Eukaryota; kingdom Metazoa; phylum Arthropoda; class Insecta; order Hemiptera; family Miridae; genus Adelphocoris; species Adelphocoris suturalis. Next base: position 134,419,124 of record CM061042.1, read on the forward strand.
ATACTCATAATTCTATTCTACGCTTTATGATATAAAGCTTCGCTTCCTTCGGGTGTCCCTAGACGGCCCCATTTATTATTATTTTTTTTTTCTCAACTTTACTATAAAGCGTAAAATTATGGGGTCCTGGAGCTGTGATGCAGTGAACGAGTGAACCAAATATTGAAAGCCCCGAGTTTCGATACCTAGTAAATATACTATAAGTGAGGCTAAATAATTACGGTCAGTTTTCTACGTAGAAGGTCTGTATGATACAGAAATAATAAACCTTTGTGTAATAATTTGCAGCGTTTTTCACATTGAACTTCTATACGTGCACACCATCAACATGTGTCATTCATAATAATCGTTTATAAGATCAACAGCTGGACAGGTTTCTATGAAATTCATGGGGGAGATATTCTAATGAGTAAGGAATGCGCCACCAAATCCCCCTGGCCTTCGGAATCGTTAAATTTGTTTGTGGTGGAACTTATGACAACATGAAATTCTCAATAATCTGTACCATACCTAGATACCATATTGTTCCATAATGACCTTTGTAACGCCTGAAATGGGCTTTCACTTGGAAAATTTAAATCATTTAAAAGAACAAATGTTTAAAATTGTTTTTTTCTTTCTTTCAGTTTTCAATTGTCAAACGATTTTTTTCTTTTTCACAGAATTCCTAAACATCAAATCAATAAATTGCTAACTTAATTCGTACGTCATTTCACTCCCTTCCCAATCCCAATTACAAGGTTATATATATATATATATATATATATATATATATATATATATATATATATATATATATATATATATGTTACAGTTATTACCCGTAATCAGTTATTACTAGTTTTAACTAGTCAATCCTAGTTCTCACTAAGCCCCTCCGTGAGAACTAGTTGTGACTAGTTAGAACTAGAATTTACTGGGACCCTCACCGCTAGAACTAGAAGTCACTGATTTTTTTTCAGTAAGAACTAGTTTTGACTGAAATTTATTAGGCAAAACTAGAATAACCTAGTGAAAAGCCGTTCTAAGAAGTGATTTTAAAAGTTAGTTACAACTAGTTTGGTCTAGTAAATACTAGGAACACTGAAAAAAAAAGATTTTTTATGAAGTATATCTCTAGTACTAAATGTAGTAGTAAAAAAGTCAAAGTGTTAATAAATTAAATAATACATTTTTCTCTTCCAAAGGCACCTATTCGTTAGGCACAATTTTTTGCAAGAGCATCGTTCGAAGCCTTGACCGGGCCCTGTAGAAGCTTTTGTTGCAGCTGTGCAAAGGGAGAGCTGGACGTCGTCGATTTTGAGGAAAACCTCTTTGCAAGAAGAAAATTCGGACCTGGAACATTATTTGAAATAATATGAAATGCAATTGACTTTTTTTCACACCGGCAATAAAGTTTGTCGAGAATTCCATCCTTAGTTCCAACTCTGTACAGATCGTGCTCTGTCCTCTCCATTACCTCTCTGATCAGATTGGGGAGCTCGGTCTTGCCCTTGTCTACGTCTGGTATGCGAATCGCGACGTTTGCACCAACCTCAACTGAGATGACCTCAACCAACTAACATTAGATGACTCAAAATAAAGCCGCAGTAGCCGATCCTGGCTCTTGTCACATAACTTAGATCAGTGGATTCTAGTTTTAACTGACTACATTAAACTAGCGGGGATTTCTAGTTTTAACTAGTGACTTCTAGTTTTCACGAAGGGGCTTAGTAAAACTAGAAATGACTAGTTAGAACTAGTAATAACTGATTTCGGGTATTAACTGTACCTAACTTATATATGTTCGTAAAAAGATAGTTTATCGATTGTTGTTGGTCGATAGAATCAGAACTATTGATTGCTGATCTCAATCGATCATCCTTATCTTTAAGTTGAATCACGTCTTTTCTATCTAGCTTACATGAGCTCCTAATTTTGTCCTCATGAGTCTACCAGATGTGAATTCGTCTTCTTCTGAATGATAGTTGTGCTGTTACAGGTACATGATGATCATTCCTACTCTACTACAACTTTATGCGACACACCAAACGAATAAGCTCGTGACGAGGACTGTAGAGTATGTGGTCAAACAGTTCTACTTGATGAATCGAAAACCTTTCATTTTACAAATGTTTGGAGCAGCATCTGCCATTCTCGATATAGAAACACAAGCTCAATTTGGTGACGCTCGAAAGGTAAAATGACTATCTATCTCCTTGTATTTTTTGAGATGGATGTATTATGGCTAAGGGTAAAGGAAACAATAAATTTTAAAGGAAGGTACTAACACGAAAGATAGAAAACTGATAAGTACTCGGTACTCGGTTTTTCCGGGACCAAAATGTGAAAAATATTACATAATATTGTCACTAAAAAGCGAGACTAAAGTAGCGGTATTCAATTTCTTTGCTATTCAGCGAGGAGGCCTCTTGGAGCGTCTAGAAACGAATCATGTTGTCCCCCAGATCAGCTGAATAAGATCTGGAGCCAAGTTCTTTGCTATTAAACTTATGAACCTGACATTTTGAATAGAGCATGTTCTATGTACCTCCAATCTTTAGCCGAGTCTCAAGGTGAAAGCAAAAGAGGGCCTGAAGTTCCCCCAGCGGGGTCAAGGGGCGGAGTACATAACACAGCATGGTTTTACATAAACATGATTTGAGAAAACATTGCGTGTATAAACAGAATAGAATAGAATAGAATCATTTATTGGCATATGAAAAAAATATATAAGAAAATAAATACAAATACTTGTTGTAAATAAACATACGCCTGCCAGTTAAAAAGTTCAAAGGAACTTGTGTAAACTGGCAGAGCCTAAAATCATCCAGCCGGTAGAGCACTGTACAATGCCATCAATTCAAAAAACGCTGCAAATTATTTCACAAAGGTTTATTATTTTTTCAATTGAGTATGATCGTAGTTTTAGTTGGCTTGAGTACGTCATGAGGCCCGTCCAGACTCCTCGGCGTGTCCTATTTCGAGTTGCCACAACCTATACTTCTATAATTATTTACGCATGTTTATATTTCTCGATTTGAGCTCCTATCTATTCAAATAGTTATTGCCTTAATAATACCATTATCTAACCACGTACGAAAAGTCGAGAGGATATGTTATTAAATATGCGTAGGAAAAGCATTGGTATTAACACACAAATATGACCTAGAAAAAAACATATATTCATGCCTCGAAGGAACGCCGTACCCACCACAAGGTGCCGCGGCGCCTCCTCTCACTCCACCCCCCGCTCACCCCCCCCCCCCTCACCACCCACCGTGACCCCCTGCCAAGCGTGCCAGGCGTGCGTGCGTGCGTAAGTCTAAAAAAGCCTTGAAATGACACTTTTTCGCCCGTTTTTGGCCCATAGCATCTATGCGAGTAAAGCGATCGGGATGGTTAAACGTTAGGACCAACTAGACCCCAAATGGAGTCTATGTGCGAAAGGACGGGTTTTTTCAGTCAATTCTTAGGCCTTTTATGGCCCGGACGGCGGACAGCGAACGGCGGACGGACATTTCAAATTTGGATTCTACGCACCTTGAAACGTAAAGTGACAAAGTTTGAGGGGGGGTTATAAAAATTTTTTGCTATACGATCACATAGGCTTATTATTGGAAATAATAAACCAAAAGCAGAAAATTAAAATTTACAGAATAAGCTATTGAGAGAAAAAAATACATTTTCATAATAAAAACTTCTTAAAATGTTTCACACTGGTAAAATCCATAGGGTTAATATTATTATAGTAAAAGAATTTAATGGCCTGCACAAAATAGCTCCGATTATAAAATTCAGTTCTAGTCAAAGGTAACCTTACGTTGCTGTTGCTAGCAGTTCTAGAATGTGGTAAATTTGAAATAAGTGAGCTACATAAACCCGATTCAAATGCTCTCAAACAAGAGGATAGTAAAAAACACTGCTTAATCGTCAATACATTAAAGTTTTTATAAAGTAGCACAGTAGGATACCGCATAGGTTTACATAATATCACTTTAATCAAAGCTTTCTGGAGAGTTTGTAGAGGTTTCAAGTGAGTTGTACAAGTCCCACCCCTCACCACGATACCATAATTAATAATTAAACCAGCCAAAGCCATGTAAACCGATCGCAGCAAATACTTTGGTAAAAAATCACGAACAACTTTGAATACATAAAGCAGCTTTCTCAAACGAGTAATCAAGGAAATAATATGGTGTTTAAACTTTAAATTATTATCAAACCAAACTCCCAGATACTTACAGGTGTCAGAAAATGGTAAAATTTCGCAGTTTTACACTTGATATCTTGCATGGAACATAAGTAATCGTGAAAGTTTCGTGATCGTATGAGCTAATTTATAAGTTCTTTCTTACAAAGCTGTACATTGATACAAACTTTTCACAACGCAGTTTCAATATTTCTAATAAATATCGTCAATTCTGTGTAGGTACACTTCATTATCACTGGAGATAATGATTCAATAATGATAACTGATTCAATTCATATCATTAAATGAATGGGCAGCTATATATTTTAGTAATATACTGAAAAAATCGAAGTCTATGGACATGGTGCTCAGGGCATGATGTTCTAATGTTTGGGTTTGTTCCCCACAATTATTGCATTGACTGATATCTATTTTTTTAATGCTCCCATAATGATTTCTAGGTGCCTTCCCAGTGTTTGTTTCGGATACTGCTGAGCTTGGAAACGCCATCCCCAGACCCTTTGAACATAGGCGAGCTCGTGAAAGAAGAAAAACCGTTGCAAGCAATCGACTTTTGTTATCACGACGATTCTGAAATGGTCACTGTTCTCGATTGTATCTCACTGTGCGTGATGGTCGTAGCGTATTCTGCTGACTCTGTGCGAGGTTATCAGATGTTGGTAAGGAAAGATAGAAGCACCTTTTTCAGTACAATTATACACATAACCATATAAATTTTTGAGCGATTCTCAAAGATTTCGGAAGGGGCGAGGTTATATTATAACCATATAAATTGATCTGTTGACCAAAAAAAAAAAAAACGGATGGTAGACCTACGGTTCTACAGTCAGATCATTAATAAATTAATGATTAATTTTACACATTATTAGTTCATTATGGTTACTTACCAATATTAGTTTATAACTGAGCGTAATAAATCAGCTTTCCTTGACACTACAGAGGCTCAGGGACATGCCGTGATAAAATGATAGCATTCCAAAAAGTGGCTAACGATTTTCCTGCTATGAAAACTAAGGGAGTTACACTTCCCTAGTAACGCATTGGTTGTGTGTGAAAATCAATAGAAAACCCCACCGTGACGTGACGTTCGTGACGTGACGAAAACAAATGGAAACGTCCTGTTAATCAATATTAAATTATGAAAAAAAAATTGAAGACATCTTGGAACGAATTGTTGAACTAACAATTAGAGAATATCATAAACAGCCTGAGTGAATTTCCATTTGAAAATGCTAGTGTGAGAGCTTAAATTCTTATGAGAGTTATTGTCTGACACTCATGTTATAGCAACTGAAATTGTTGAGCAACATGATTCATCCACGTTCTCCGTGGAGAACTTTTTTATATGAAAGTGCTTGGATAGGTATACTTTATATTGGTTTTAACAAGCATATGTTTTATAGCTGAACCTATGTTTTCAAGTCTTTCACGCTTTTTCCGCGTCTCATTATTTCGACAAGGCACTTTTCGCATACCGTGTGCTCAGTGAGCTAAATTCCCTCCTATTCACCCTAAGAAGTCCAAATTTTATAGGGAAACTCTATGGATCATTAAGAGTTAAGAGATAATAATTGAAATGATGGACTCTTCCCCGATCAGCTGACTGAGCTAAATTCTCTCTTGTTCATCCTAGGAAGCTGAAATTTGATAGGGACTTTGAGAGACGATTAAAATGATGTGCTCTTTCCTGGTCAGCTGAGAGATCTAAATTCTCTCCTGTTTACTCTAAGAAGTTTAAATTTGGGAGGGAAGACTCTCTCAGTGATTACGACACGATTACAATCAAATTGTGATCTTTCCTGTTCATCTAGATCAGGTAGAATAGCTAGATTCTCTCCAGTCACCTTAGGAAGTAGAACAATCATAGAGAGCGTCTTTGGGACATTGAAAGACGATAGATATGATGCGCTCCTTCCTGGTCAGCTGAGTGAGCTAAATTCTCTCCTGGTCACCGTAGAAAGTTGTAATTTGATTTATTCTTTACAGGTACGATGAAAATCATAAAATGATCTCATACATCGTAAAACATATTCTTGATTTATATCACGTTTTTCCTTGAAGACGAGGAAATTTCTCAAATTTGACATGGATATGAATTTTACGAGGGGGTCAACCAAAATTAGCGTCACGACTTTTTCACACAAGAAGTATAAAAAAAAAAAAAAAAAAAAAAAAAAAATCTTCTCGTACAACCGCTCCGTTGCTAGTGAAGTGTAACTCAGTTAGTTACATCACAAGAAATTTGCCACTCGTTGGAAAGCTCTCAATTTACCTCAAAACATTTCGTTGGCATATCCTCCATTCCCTCAAGCCCTAATAAGTAAAACACCTAATCAATCTGGCATGTAAATATGTTTTAAATTATAAGTGGCCATCTTCTTCGCACTAGGTATTAGACGGTAAGAAGCAGGTACCTATCTAACAATCTACAAATGAAGTTATTTATGACAAGGTTATCGCCATTCGTTGCGGTCAGCTGAGAGAGATGAATTCTCCATTTTGGACCTTAGGGGTGTGGAATTTGATAGGGAACCTCTCTAGGACTTTACGAGACGAATATGAAATTGCGGGCTCCATTCAGAACAGCTGAGTAACCTCATTTCTCCCCTTTACACCCTAGGATGTTGAAATTTGGTAGGAAACCTCTATGAGACATTAAGAGACGGATGAAATGACGGTTTCCATCCTGATCAGCTGAGTGAGCTAAATCTTCTCCTGTTCACCCTAGGATGTTGACATTTTGGGCATGACAGAAAAATTTGGGGGGCATGATTAGAAAAATTAAATCACAGCAAGTAGAATTTAATTCCCCCCCCCCCCCCCCACAAGTAATCGAAAAAATATATATCAAGGTGAAACATATCCTATCTTTTGTTTCTCTCATGAAGGGAAAATTTTCAGCATTAAAATGTTGCAAAACTATTGAAATTAAGTCACCTTGTTTGATTGGTATTATTAATAAGGGTAGGCTGGCATATAGTTACTGATAAATGGAGGCTGTGGTATAATTAAGTCTTTGAGGTTAGAGTTCTCTCAATCGGGGTCAGGAAATCATTGATTTCCGGAGCAAAGCTTATACATCTCTTTCAAGACTGAGCAGTCCTGCGGGCGTAGCCTACCCAATGTTAGATCCATTTAATAATTTCCTGCAGACGGAATATTTCGTTTTTTCTTTTGGACTCCATTGTATTCTAAAACCAAATATCCTACTGAAAACAACCATGCATTTTTAGGTTTTTGTTTTTAGTTTTTGGAAATATGTAAAAATTAAGGGGCTCTGTAGCACCAGTCACTAGGTTGTGAACCACATGTCCCGCTGTGCGCGCCCCAACCTACATAAATTTGTACTAGCGTCAGCTGGCAATGGGAATAAGCTCCCTTATGGATAGTTGAGTTCTGTGATTACTCAAAAGTTTCTAGAATCCTCCGTAGAGTAGTGGATAGTATATCAGAAACCTACGTTGAGGGACCCGAGTTCAATCCCAAGCTCGAGGCTTTATTTTTTTGCATTCGAATTCAACCTCCGAAACAAATTTTTAAACGTCATTATTATAAATGTTTTAAATCATACTTCAGAACATCATTCTGATCTTTATGTTCAACTAATCTGTATTTCACTAACTACTAACTACTTGATGTAATGAATTTTTGAGATGCGAGCTTGCGAGCATCGAGACCACGAAACTACTCAAATCATACTGATATATTTGTCCAATTCGATCCAATCTTTGTAGCAGTATAGGAATCGCCAAAATCTAATTAATCATTTAGCCACTTTTGTGTAATCTGGGTTTTGTTACTCATAAATAAATCCCCATAAGCCTGCTGAATTGGATACTAATTAACAATGATTTCAAGGTTTATTTATTGTGATAATCTGAAAAATTGTACAATCGTCGGAATAATAGAGAGTTCCTAGTAGATCCGGAAAAAACGTAATTGCCTAAAATAACCTCCTTCCATGGACTCAAATAACCTCCTAGGGATAATTTCCTCCTTCCATGGATTTAGCGTTACAACTAGATCCGTTAAGAACTTGACGTGACTTTAAGGTGCGGTAAATGTTTCTCGTTACCGCTCGGCGTATTGAGACCGAGACCGACGGTTCTCTAGTAACTCTCTAATAATGTTTTAATTAGATAAAATCAAACGGAAAGTACATGTTACCAACATTAAAAACACAGATAATACATTTCGACCTCATTATCCATCACAAAATAATTTACAGCACAAAATCTATTTAATCTCTTACTAAATTACTATTTAACAAAATCTATACCTATCAATTTGCGAGCAAATGTCTTGATGGGTAAACTTCGGAAACACAGGGGACTGCAATTGCACAGTCGTATCCCAATCTGAACAGGGTTGATCCCGTGTTCAGTAATGTATTTATTTATTTATTAATATACGGGCATCGCCCAATACAACAAAATTACAATTCAATTGGTAAGCGCAAAAATTAGGTACATATGTGGATTAGAAAAGGTAAATCCACATCAGAAGCGTTAAAGCGTATAACAGATCGCGACATGATCAACCTACTTAGAAAAACAATTGGTGCCGGTTCAATGTGTGCTGTACGAGTCTCCATCTAGTTCAGTGTGCACTCTACCGACGACGGGCGGTCTCAATCTGGTTCAGTGTGCGCTCTACCACCTTCACATGTTAAAAAATGAAAATTGCCTTACCTTAAGTAGAATACGTGCTCTTTATGTCCTCCAGGAAAGCTAGGAACAGGTCGGGTTTCTCCTTTCTGTACAGCCTCCAGCAGTAGTCGTCCAGGTGGGACTGAAAATGGTAAATTGGAACCCCTCGCATTTTTTTTTTTTTTTAATTTTAATTTTTGCATCTATCCAAGATCGCTTGACAGCCTGCGTATGAGCTCCCGATAAATGGTCGACGTATGTTCTTGGTGGTTCACTGTTTATGGACGAAGCCTTGCAAAGTCAAGCACCAGTTGGCTGCCCACTCGTCAGAACAGATTTCGGAACCTCGTGACACATAATTATACCAGTCCGTCATTGTACTTTTTCCTCTTCTCGACAACGCAACCACCTGCGTAAGTGGAGCTTTTATCTCAAATAAATTCACCAATTCGACTTGGGGAGTTGACCGAAACACTGAATGGTACTATGAAGGGAAGCTATCAAGTTTGATGACAGGAAAAATCTTGTCACACATATTTAGAAGGGAAGCCTTCCTTATCGATCCAAGATCTGTAGAGCGCGGAAGAGAGCACACATTGAACCGGCACCAAAAAATTAATACACTGATTTCACAAAAAAGAGGCTCTCCTCATTACACAAAATTCTCGAGCACATGACTGCTGGTGATAAAAAGAAAAATTCTAAATCTTGGCACTCTTGAACTGCACGATTCAAATACCGTGGCATCCTGCATAATGGCCGATGGTACAGATTGTTAGTTGCTTCAAATGGAATCCAAAAGACATCCGCTGAACGGGAACCAGGACAGGGTTAACATTAGCGAGGAAAGATGGTGAGTCCTCCAAACTCAGGTTTGTGAACAAAGGCAACATCCGCCAAACTGCATCTAATCTCTGGTAATGTGGTTAATTTGTTTAATTAAGAAGTGGTAAAAAGTGAGTGTTCAGCACAATAATTATTGTGAGTACGAGTCTCACATTGATTCTTATCACAACCACGGTCGACCAAATCAGGGTTAGAGAAGTTGTATAATTTAATACTTCACACACGTTAGGATCGTAAGATAGGAAATATAATATATATTTTTTAATAACCCCTACAACTAGCGTTATATCTCAGTTTGAACCTTATATCCACTGCCACCTTTTGCTGCTTAAATACTGTGGATGCCTTACTTGAATTGCCTCTCGTAATAACCATGTATGAGCTCATCAAAAGTACGAAGGAATCTATCCGAAGAACATCCTTTAAGATACTGAGGCTAAGAGCCGATGAATTACGAAATAGCACGAAGCAACGTGGGAGCGTAGCAGATCAACAAGAGCTGATTAATCTTGAGTAGTTACTGCTACCATTAGATTCTTAGTATCCACAAAATGGAATGTATTAATAGCTTTCCTGTTGTTCTATCTCATCTTCAACATCGGCCTTTAATTGATGATGGATTTATTTTCCAGATCATCCTGGAGGCAATCGTTCCCTGCTATCTACAGCAGATTCAGCAACCCAGTTATAGAAAAGAAGGTAAAACCGAACGAGATATCATAGCACAAGTGGCAGTCGCTATGAACACGTTAGTCACCAATTGTGAAGCTCTGTCTAAGTAAGTAACTACGCAACCCTGCAGAATGAAGTTGATTCATTATAACTCTGCATATTTGCAAGTATAAATACAACAAATCATTTCTTAATGCTGTTCTTGCTACTTTCTAAGATTAATATATTTACTTCAATTATAGGAATTATAATGGGCCCCAAAAGACGAGTCCAGAGCACAAAGGGTCCAGCCAAAAGAACTTCACCAGAGCCCCCTACAGTCCCGGGTACGAATACGACAACAACCACACAAAGTACATTACCGACAGATCAGTGAAAACCCGAACATTTGCGGACGGTGACGATAGTGAGGTAATACCATTCATCAATGATAATATATTATCTATTGTGTAAAAGATATTTTCATCCTATCCATACCTGTCCTGTCATCCATCATATCCGTAACATGCAATGTATAGACCTGGTCCAACTAAAATTTGACACCCTTAAGCAATGGATCACTACAAATAATTTGTTGCTCAATGAGGACAAAACCAACTGGCTTATGTTCAAAGCTCAGGGTTCCACAAACCATCCTTCTATTACCTAAGGAGCTGCTGAGGTTGAGGTGGTTAACTCAACTAAATTTCTATTTGTCGTCATTGACTCTAACCTAAACTTCCACGAACACCTGGCTGCTCTTAGATCCAAACTAAATTCTGTGTGCTTTGTCCTCTGCAAACTACGTTCCGTGACATCTAAGGGCGTATTGCTGGTGGCCTATCATGGTCTGTTTCTGGCTAGAGCAAAATTTGGCATCCTCTCATGGGCCAATCCTCACAATATGGCGGCAGTTTTTACTCTACAGAAGAGAGCAGTCCGTATCCTGCTGGGATTGCCTCCTAACTCTTCTTGTAGAGGTCAGTTCAAGTAACGCTGCCCTCAATTGCCATTCTGGAAGCTCTGCTCTATTACAAAAAACATCGATCCGATTTCCAACTAGTCCAGTTCAACCACACCCATGCAACAAGATATGGAAAGTCCCTCCTGCGAGTGCTATCACACAACCTTCAATTTTTCAAGAAGAGCACCGAATACTTCGTGATCACCACTGTTAACCACTTTATTCAGCATATTCAGCATATTACCTCCAACTCCTGCTTTCGCAATGCGATGAGGAAGTTTTTCATGGAGAAGGAGCTGTATGAAGTCCGCCACTTTTTTTTTTTTATCAGGCACATTTGAAATTGATTGTTAACGTTTTATTTTGTTTTTGACTTGTTCTTGGCCTTGTTTTTGACTTGTTGCTCTATCATTGTCCTCTATGATGTATTTTGGCAATAAGCGGGTATTATTATTATTAACATTGTGCTTTGGTTTTCAATGAGACTATGCAATCTCATTGAATACCATCCTATAATGTTATGGATAAATAAAATTAGCCGTTGAAGCATTTTGACCTAATTTTATGTAAGGATCAAGTAGAAAATGCAAAATAACAATATCTTCAATTTCAATTACAGGCTGAGTTTAGGCGACCACGAGATGTGCTGTTATCACTCGTGACAGAATTTTTCAACAAATCAACTGCTAGGTTGATAGAACTAAACAAAAAATTCCCCCAGGATGGAAAACCCATTGAAATTCTAGAGCTGCGATCGCAAATCGTAAGTCTGTAGCATGAGCCCAGCCACTTCAGACCTGTTGTCTTTTAAAAAGTGATTTCCTAGTAGATATTTGTGAACTCTCCAATGTTACTTTACAGAGGTTAGCAGATGTTGCTCACAGCCTCCTGAAAGCATCTCCGTATGACCCAGACACGATGTCTTGTAAGGGGCTCCAGCTGTACATGACGCAATTAATGCCTTTCACCGAATGGAACAACGAATCCATGCGCCCCACATTGACCATGCTCCTAAGAAGGATCGATAAAACATTTTCAAAAATTTACAAGAAACCGAGCATTCGAGTTAGTATTGCAATTTCGTTTCTCCCTAATGTATCATTGTATCTCCTTTATAAAGTATCATTTATTAGGAAACGTGTAACGGGAAATGTGGATCCATTTTATTATTCCAACTTTTTAAGATATCATTGTATATTAGAACGGATTTTCTGTTATTTTGACAAAATTTGTCTATTCACAACCATTTAGTGACTCTGGACTCATTTAGTGACTCTGGACTCATTTACATTATGGCCCAAAATATCTCATGCGTATTTAATAAGTAGTCTCTAGATCAACTTACCTATCTGATGTATTCAGATGTGGTTCACATCGTATTTAAGCCATTTCTGCGGAATATTAACCATTATTGATATGAGAAGTTGAAGAATGACTATATATATTTGGGGTTTTACCCCATCATCAGTCAAGTTAGAAGAAATTTCATCTTCATTTCACAAATTCAGAGACTGCAGAATCCTCAGACATCCAAAGGGCCTCAACCTATATGATGTTACCATGGAGCTATGACTACAGTCACCTTTTTCATTTCAAGTTACCACAGGTTATCGCTGCAATTTCTTCATCTTTCTTTGAAAGTGTGATAGTTGTGAAAAAAAGTTTCTTATTTCAAAGTGATATATATTAGCGGTAGAAGTATTCCAGTTAAGATAGTTCAATCTGTTTCAGTTTGACTGATGATGGGGTAAAACCCAAAATATATAAATCTCTCTTGATTCTGAAGAACTAAAGTCATTTTTCAACTACCCATATCAATAATGAAGTTCTAAAAAAAAATGAACCAAGAGAATAACAACCATCCACGTTTCCAATAGTAGTTTCTATACTCTAAAACTGCAATTTTCAAGTAAAATTTACACTATTTACGTCACTCAATATCTAAAGTTTAACCCACAACATTTATTTCTCCACTAATTACTAGGTAGAGGAGTGTGACAACTCTTAACACCTTAATTTTGCAATAATGAGAAACAATCAGGAGTGTTGGACTCTTTCTCTTTTATTCAAGCTTGAGACATCCGATTTATTGCATCTAGAAGAATCAAAAATAGCACTCAGTTCTGCTATTTCTTACTGACACTATTACATCTTTTAATCTCTCCGTTTTTGTATTTTTATATTTACAGACATCATTATTGCAACAATTTTTTACTTTATCAACATATTTGACAAAATGTTACTCTTATTTGTAGAGAAGCGTTGATTGGGATGCAGCAAGCGGCTTGATCAGAGGCGTGTATGAGACGCTGTCGAGGTTTCCCTACATAGTTCACATGCAGCAGTTGAAAACTTTGGTCAACACTTGCCAAGTAAAGTACAACTTCTTAGCCTATTTCAAAGAGAAAATGAATCAATCACCTGTCTGGAAACGAATTTTTTCTGTCCCCGCACGTTTTTCTCCTTATGTGTAGAAAAATAAAGTTACAGTGATACCCTGCTCACAAAGTCGGCAGAAGTTATTTAATTTGATCAGTATTTAAATACTTCCGTATTTTCCATTGATGTCAATATCGTAATGGTTAGAAGTGTATTTACTCGACATTATAATCAATGCAATGCATATTTCTTTTTCATCAGGCTCTAATTATCGGAGAGTCTTCTAGCGGTCTAGGAGAGAACATTTCCTCTGCTACAGTTGCCCTCATGAGCCAAGTTCCGCCTCCGCAGTTCAGCGATATGGTCGTTCGGTTGTTAGCATTACAAATCCTTGCAGTTGGAGTGAGTGGTTTTTAATAATTGTTTTAATAATCTTGTTGTACCTAGTTGTTGTTTGTTTCATCATGTTTCTTGGAACCACTTCCGAATCTAAAGTCTATGAATGCATTAAAGTCTTGTAGTTTTATTTGAATTTTGCCTCTTATAATTCTAAAACACAAAATACTCTTCAATAATTGTTCCTTTCACCTTCCTGGAAAGTGGGCAACGACCATATATTCAACTTTATGGGGCTTATTTTCTTACCATACTATGAAAATTGCTGTTTTCAACAAAACTGTAGTCTTTCTAGTACCCATCAATTTTAATAAATGGGATGCGAATTATTAAAAAGAACGAATTTTGTAACCTCCTTGAATAACTCAGGTAAATTTTTTTCTCTCGCTTTCAGTATATTTGGAGTCGTTTTAAATAAATTTGAATTAGAATATTTCAATAACATAGTCACCCCACTCCCATCAAAATAGTGAACAATTTCAAGATCCGATATTTTGGCTGTGCTTTGTTCAAATATATAAATCCAACTCCGAAAGAGGTGTTTTGGTGTATTGTTCCATGAAGTTCCAATACTCTTCGCCAATAACAGATAGACATGCCTCACATTTCTATGATCTGTGAAGATCTCTATTTTGAGTACCAACTAATATTTTGTGGATGATTCAGAAAAATGTTTTCAGAGCGCTTTCCTACGTACCCAACTAGGTGCAAGTACCCTCCTTTTGTCTGAGACGTACATTTTTGTTTTAGGAGTCATATACCCTTGAGCAAGTATGCGGAGGCAGCACCATATTCCCTACTCACGAGAAGACTGAAAGCATACTTATGCACCTTCTAATGCCCTTGTGTTTGCGAGTTGGAAGTGGGAGGAAAGGTAAGGCACTACCAAGGGTTCGTACCATATTAGCTTCTTCACATATTATTCATTTATATTTATTTAGACACGAGCAAGCCCCATTACATTCAAAAAGTCACACATAACATGCCATGCAATTCACATTTAAGCAGAAGATATAAAGATAAGCAAGTAACGGTATAAGACTGGCAATAAAAAAGAGAGCTTTCAGAGTCGTGAGAGAGGATGCGAAAAAGTCAAATTTGGGATTTATGGATAAATTGATGCATGGTACGTGAAGGTTAAATCATGACAACAGCTGTGGGCAATTTATGTTATTATTCCCATTCCAGGGTTCAACCCTTTATAATATCAAATATTTCTGTTTTATCTCTTCTACGAATATCACTTGTCTATATAGTTATTAAGCAATTTCTATGGTACTTCATCTTTAAATACTTTATTGACGTTGCTAGGTTTTATGTGTTATAATTGCGATTTCTGTGAATTTTTGAAAATTAATGTATGTTTGATTTTTAGCGAATTAGGCAATGAGAGTCTTTGTCTAATATGTCTAGCTTACCAATAATATTTAATAGAAGTGAACAGGATGTCTCACCACAGAAAAATATAATACTACCTACTGTTCGGATACTCTTTCAGATGTTCATATAATGAGGGAGCAAGACATCAAATACACTTTAACAGCCGTCCTGTACGCCATGTACCCGCCATCGGCCAGATCTCCCGTTACCGTTCAAAACTTCAAAACAGCGACCGACTTACGTGCTGGGTCGTTTTCATTCACCAAAGCCCCAAGAGCAGTGACTAAAACCTTGTACCAGGTTTCATTTTTAGGTAAGTGTTCAAAATCTCTACTGGTAACTCGGTATAGTGTAAGTCGTAATCAGTTAGGTTCAGGCGAGGTAATTGTGTACAAATTCAGAAAAAAATCAGAAAAAAAGTCCAGTCATGCAGCATGACCCCATGAGCGAATTTTCGAAGAAATCTTCGACATTTCAGTCGCTATTGATCGTGTTGAGAAATTTTAGTTTATGATTTTGATAGACAAACATGGAATCAAATAATTAACACATGCACAGAGTAAACTCATCAGTTGTGATTACATTTTTTTTTTTTTTTTTAAAGCACCTACTACCTACGTTTTAAACAGCATGGTTCTAGGATTGGTTATACAGGGATACTTCCATAAGAGTAGTTCAATCTGAATTTGGACAATGTTTCATGCAAATATTACCAATTTTTACAACTAGCATACGGCATTATTTCGATTTTTGACTGATTTTTCAACTTTGAAATTTTTGAAAACTTGATACATATTCTTATAGGAAATTTTACGCTGATTCCGAATATACCACATGTTAGTATGCTGAAAAAATTATTTCGCACAACAAATCGCAAAAAACAGGCTATTTTGAAAATTTTGACTACATTTTTGAAAATTTCAACCCGAAGATGTAATCCGATCATGCTGGCCAACGAACTTGAACTTTCGTTTTGTGTCCTTAACATTTTAAAATTTGTTTGAAGTTTCTAGCACAATTCTACGGACAGTTATCGTCTGGAATGACACATACATACATATATACATACATATATACATACATACATACATAAATTAAAAAATGCGTTAAACTTCAGAATATGATTCAGAATAGCCTGAAACGGATTTCTGCATAAATTTTTTTCAAAAATTCACATTCTACAAATTTTGAGGCGAGAGCAATAGCTTAATTTTCTTCAAAAATTCGCTAAAAGGGGATCTGCCCCTTGACCCCACTGGGAGGGGGGGGGGGAGACCCCTCGTATGTTATTACTTGGAGTTTTTTAATGCTTCATTTTTTGGCGAAAGAACGAAGTTTTTATATAATCCTATCAAGAGTTATCGTCTGGAATGACACACACCTATATATACAAACAAAAAGCTTTAAAATCCAGGAACCATTTCAGAATGCTTCAATAGTGATTTTGATCAAGAAATTGTTTGAAAATTTTTATTTTAAAATTACGAGTCGTTGCCATAGCTTCATTTTCTTCAAAAAATCGCTAAAATGCTGAAAATTAGGAGATGAGACTTTTGAGTGTTGGAATTTCTACTCTGAAGTCAAAAGCAACTACTTTGTTTTTCCCACAGGAGAGATTTTCTTGTATAACTTTTAGTGACGTAGTCATGACCACTCTCCCCCACAGGAACATGGGAGAGGTAGGTAGGTCTAAATTTCCAAGTGATGATCTCTCTCCATTTCACATGCGTTGACATTTATTTTTACCCTTCTTATTACTTAATGAAAATGCGTTCCAGTTTCAGTATTTTTTGAATAATTGATGTTTAGGTAAATTATCTAAAACAAGTGCTACAGTAGGTACTTAACATAACATGTGTGAAATGACTAAACCTGCGAGAAAGATTGCAAGTTACCTAATGCAACAAAAAAGACTGTTTTTGAAGCTATTTTTCTAGTTTAATTTGCCTTTGTACCTATACCTGTTTGGGGGACATCTACTCGTAAATATCATTTCTAGATTACAACCATGTGATATTACTTCAATTTTTGAACACTAAAATAATTCAAACGTGATATGTGATACGATAAACCCTTTGAAAAAGACGAAGAAGAATAATGTTAGACTGTTTTAGAAATTATTTTTCAAGTTCAATTTATCTTTTAAGATATTTTAGGAAGTTTAACGTTTTATATTTAATTGATGTGATAGTAAGTTAAGCATTTTTACTTTGGAACGCTTGCGTGAGTTAATGGAACATGCCTGGCAGAAGTGACCAAGTAACAAAAACCAAAATTTTCAGGAGCTTCATACGACAAATAGAATCGAAATTAGAAAGATTTACTAGGTAGGTAATTTTATGTTATGGTGCGCGTCTACAAGTAGGTACTATAAATAAAAAAATAAGTAACAATAAAATAAATAATGAATGAATAATAAAATAAGCGGCATTGTTTACTATATCCAATTATAACTTAAATAAATATATAACTAACATAAATAGAAGAACAAGTACGAAAGAATTGCGTGATAAATCTTGATAGAGCTTTCCAAAGAATGGAGAACGATTTTTTCCCCATAAACACTAAAGAGGTTTTATTTCCCCAGCAACGGCTTGCTTGTACGTGAAAATCATAATAAAAGAGGAAAAATTTCGTGACACATCCGCGTAACGAGAATTTCGAACAAGACAAATTTGTATGGCAAAACCCGATCATCATTGTCCAAAAGCCATCGTGCCACGCCAAAATTCTATCGCGCCAACTTCTCGTTTGTGGAAAAACCCGATCGAGCAGGACGGACAGATGGCGCGATCGTGTATGTCGAAACATTGGGTCTCGGTCTCTGCCCGTTGGCTGCTCCATTCACGATTTTGCGAGGCAAGTTGTAGGAATGAATTGTCCCAAGCTCCGAGGTGATATTGCTGTGACAAATTTAAGCTCTTCATAATTCATCCCAGTGGCCAAGAATCGTAGTGTAGCCACAAGCCTTTCGTGGGGAGTAATGCACTGTCTCATGACTTTTTTTTTTTTGTTTTTTGTTGTTGTTTTTTTCAATACTTATATTTACGTTACCAAATGAAGAAATTGACAGTAGGCCTCTTCAACCATGCGTAAGTAATTTCTCCAGTCTGATGGTTCCAATCGCAGCTCTTCAAGTAAATTCAAGTGAGTGTGCTGTCTTCTGTTTAGAAACCAATGTTTCGCCCACTTTCGTCGGGGTTTTCTTTGTTTCACATTAAAAAATACCGCTGTCGCCAAAAGGAGAAACTCTTCTTCGTCCATATCAAAGAAAGTTCACAATATCACAAAAACACATCTACAGATGACGGTAGGTACAGCACTGGCGACAATGGAGTACAGTGATCGTCTGTGATCTGAACTTCCGACCCTTTCCTTCGTCGCTCCAATACCGCCCACAATTGCTTCGCTCCAATGGCTTCGCGCCACGCCACTCCATTTTGAATGCTCGTGTGTGACCAGCTTTAGGCAGTGTCCTACGTGACTCCGCTGTGACCGTCAAGCCGCACTTTAAAAATGAGCGTTGGCACGCTGCCGCGTCGTGCTGCCCGGGAGAAAAAAATTGTGTCCTACGCGGAACCGCAAAAACGTTTCGCAGTTTAGCTAATTAACCTGTTCTGTTCTCATCACCTGTTTTCAACTTCATTTTTTCGATTTGATTTTGCGTTCATGCCGTCGATCAACAAGTTTGAGCTTTCCAAAGAATGGAGAACGATTTTCGTCCCATAAACACTAATGAGGTTTTATTCCCCCAGCAACGGCTTGGTTGTACGTTAAAATCATTAGAAAAAAGAAAAATTTTCGTAACACATCCGTAACGTTTTTCGCTAGTTAGTCCAAGGCTAAAGCATGTTCCATGCTAAAACCTATTCATCCTAGGAGAGTGCGGTTGATGCCAAAATTCTTGGAATGGAACCTTCTTCCATATAAAAATAGTTAAAATACCACTTTTGCACCCATGGGTAACGCTCAATACCCAGCTTGACCTTTCTACGATATGATTCTCACTGTTCCTATTATGCCTATAGATCTCTTAAGCAAACTTTTTCAATCAGGAACAACGAAGTTCTCAAACACAACAACTCAAACATTTGACTAAATAAAAATATCAAAACTCTAAAATTCTTTCTTAACTCTTCTACAGAAGTAGGAATCAACAGTACCTAATGTCATAATTTTGTTGACATTTCTAGCAATTTAATTTTATGCAACTAATGAAGGTATTTTCCGTACATTTCTTTCTTCGTTCCCTCCTACAATTTATTGAAGAAGCAATTAGTGAAGTTCTCCTTGTTATTTTTAGTCAAGTTCTTATATCGTGCCGCCTCAAAAGAATTGTGTGTTCCTGGTCCCTCAAGCTACTTCCAGACCTGAGTTAAAAATACAATTCATTCATTCACACTATTGAAGCAGATGGATGAAATATCCAAGGTTCATGAAAGTTCGACTAACTTGAAGATTGTATGTTTTTACAGCTTTGAAGATCATCATTGCCTGTTTCGAGAGCGAGTTGGAAAAGGATTGGCCGAGAATTGCAAGAACGGTACAAGAGCTGTCCAAAGTAACAGATGCTCGGCAATATTTCTGGAGCTTCATTGAGTTCGTCGTAACTCAACGGCCTCCACTTTTCGTTCTAATGCAGCCTTTCATAAGAATAAAAGTGAGTAAACCAAACTGTAATTTGATTATTCCTAATTAATTAATTCCTAGTTAATTTGATTATTCCTGTAAATTGTTTATTCCTAATAAGTTCCTTCCTTATGATTTCCTCCTTACGAATTTATTTTTGGCTCCCGTTGTAAACCTTAAATTTTGTAAATGGCAATCGCAATGAAGTACCCCCCAAATTTGAGCGAAAACGGACCAATGGTCAATGGATGCTTCAATACTTTGCGTTTGCGCATGCGCACACGTCACTTTTCATCTGAAGCTATGGCGATAGGAGATTGTGTAGGGGTTAACCCGGAATAACCTTGAAATTTTCAACAAAATCGATACAGTAGTATCGGAGTTGCGCTTGTGTCAACCAATTATAGTCTTGCGCATCCACAATAGTGATTACTGAACCAATCGCGATATCATCCATAGGGCATCATCCTAGAACATATACACCCAGAGTTTGAATGGAATCGGACGGCTGGATTAAAGAAATTGAGGTTATAAGAAATTCTCGTTAGCGCATGCGCACACGCTAGCGTTGATCAGATGGTACTGAAATTAGATAGGGAATTAGATAGGACCTAATACCTACCATCCCTGAAAATTTCATCAAAATCAAACTAAAACTTGGTAGTTTTGGGCGTGATAAGGATTTACCACAGACAGACATCAGAAATCACGGAACCAAAAATTGATCAGCAAGCTCTAAAACGCTAAAAATTTTGGACATTTGGATTTTGAGGGACAAAAATCTTTTCGGCTTCTTCCACGAACACAAATCTTCCCTGTCTTTGGTAGTGAGGTAGAAGTAGAATTTAGGTATAAAGGTCTGTGTTTTTATAAAGGTGTTGATTAATTCAATGCGATTCCCCTGTTGAGTGGATAGTTGTGTTATCTCAAAGAGGACACAGAAGAAAACGGCTTTTTTTGATACACGGCTTTCACACTGGTTAGACACGAGACATCAGACGAGTAGACACACGACTTGAAACATATGACAAGTCCTTTCACACACAAGAGACATGTGCTTTTTGTATTTAGTCAAGTTAGCCATCTTGCCGATAGTGTTATTAATTGCTGTAGTTATAAGGAAGAGAAGAATGCTTCGCAGGACTCGACTGTGGGTTCATCCCTACTGGCAAAATGCAGAGGAACACAGCCCGTATGTTTTGTCCAAAGATCTTCTATCTCACCCACAGAAGTTCCAAGCCTACATTAAAATGGAGATACCAACTTTGTTCTGTGTCCGGCAACATCGTCAAAACGCGAAAAAAAAGAGACAACGAAGGAAACGAGGTAGTAGTACGAGGAACAACACTCTGTTTATGGAAGCGAAGTGCTGGACACAAACTGAAAAATGTGAATAACACAAACCGACTAGAGACGCGTGTTTTGAGAGCCTGGAACCCAGGGACGACTGCCATTGCAGATAATACTAACCCGCAATGCAATGAGACCTACCCCGAATTCCAACCTGCCGGATCGCTTCCTTGTTTCATGTTTCAAGAAGACATGAAGCACGTGTCTCTTCAGTGTGAAAGCTCTCATACATTTCAATGGGTTGGATTGGAAGAAGCGTGTCGCGTGTCTCCTGGTCTGGTGTCTCGTGTCTAACCAGTGTGAAAGCCGCCTTAATGTCAATGTTCAATAAAATCAGCCTTAAAAAAATGTTTGGAGTAATTTATTCAATATATTGTTTCTACGTTGTTTGATACATTTTCCACCCTGAATCGTACTGTATTAAATGTAATATTTCATCATTTTCAGTTGAACATGACACCACTTAACGACGTCGAGCGGCACATTCATTTCGTAGTGAGAGAACGGCTATCTGGAGGGTGTTTGTCTGGACCGAAATGCCGCGGTGCTCTATTGGCCGATCTGATGAGAGAAATGAAGGCCTTGAACGACGAACTAGACATCACCAAATTCAGTATGTTGAAACTTGATTGTTAAATTGTAAAACTAAAATTCTATCGGAAAATGATCTGATAGTTATTATAGAGCGTGTAATGACCCTAGATTAGAATGTTTCCCCACGAAAATGGATGAGTAAAACAAAAGACGTAGACTAACTCCTATGGAATATTCCAATTCATGTCAAGACCAAATATATAATATCCCTCCCACTACATTCGCGATTTTGAATTTTAAAATATACCTACTTAACATCCATCACATTCATTCCCCTCGACTTGTTCGTAAGCCATCAGTATCTTAGGAAATTAGTATCGAGATAATAGTTTTTTAAAATTTGATTTTGATATATTTAATTTCAACGCGTAGATCTGCTCTGGAATTCAAAAGGTGTCTGATCGCTAAAATATTTTCAGCTTGCTTGTGAATAGCGACGCGCTTTAAAGAAATTGGAACATGCTGAATTTGTTAATTCGGCTCGACCTGTTTCAGTTTTCTCGTTTCAATGCCCAGCAGACTGAAAGTCCTGTAGCTGAACTGAAAATCAAACTGATTTGAATGAATGTCATCATCAAGTTACTCATAAGTGAACAACCAACCGAAAAAGTATTGGTTTGTTTCGAACGTACGTAGAAGTAGGTGACTTCGACCATTTCGTATTTTCGCGAAAAGTTGTGTTGTGCACTCTGTTGGGGACATTTCGAAGTATTTAAAATTATGCTATCTGAAAATTAATACAGTTACTGTTGTTTTAGGAGAACAGCAAACAGCAACCAAAGATGACACGACAGTCGCTCATCATCCTCCACCCGTTACTCACCGCCACAGGCCATCTCTCATTGATCTTCTTAACGGCTCGAATCGGCAGGGCACCCACTCGCCCAAGCACAGAGGTCAGTACAAATACGTAAATCACTCGATAAATCACTGGAAAATTCCCTGTGAAACTATTAGCGATGTACCTATTCCCTTTCCAGTGAAATTTAATGAGAATAACTTGATCCCTCTTTTCAAAAATAAGTCCAGAAACTCTTTAATTCGAATTCGGATATAATAACATGGTAGGTACCTATGAGGTTATAGATGCAATCTAGGAAGGCAGGTTAATTAGGCTGGTTAAGGCAGGACTTTAAAATTAATTTATTCAACAAGAATAATACTTATTTGAATTCTGTATTTATGAAACACACTCTGGCTATATTCTTAATACATTGATTTCGACCTCATCAAAGTTGCAGAATTGCTTGATAGAAGCCAAAAACTAATCTTTAAAAATCAAAATTTTCACTCGTTCGTCGCACAGCTTTCTGGAGAATTGGAAAAAAATAATGACTTGGTCTGCCAGTTTGTTTGTGTACCTGGAAATCATTACTTCCCATACAAATAGTTCTCAGAAGTCTCATTATATAATAGTCGGTTACGTTTTGAGATTTCACATTGATGTTATTGCTATTGACATTCGAAAGGTCGTTGGATACGTTTTGGTTTTGAGTCGCTAGGAAAGCTTCTTCCCATATATTCAAACTCTCCACTCGCATTCCATGCTTCAGATTTGTCCAAGCTAATATGATGACGTAATCGTAGTTACGTAAGTTGGGTACCCAAACCGGTCACCTCCTTCATACATACTAAACATTTTATCCTAAATTATGAGGGATAGTCCAGACCACAACTGTTCTAACGAAACAATTTGAATAAAAAGTTCAAAGCTTCTGCTAAATGTCAAATCCTTACAGAGTTTCTCCTAAAGTTTTTAAATTGTCTCCCTCATAAGTATCTGTTGGATGTTTTGATATACCTATACTAATGTTCCTAAAGGATATTCCAGGCTTTTTATAATCTTGCTGAAGAGGGTCTGTGCAAGCAGACCGAAACCGGTACATACGATTTTAACAAAACTGTCGCTCCCTTAGCCTTGGTGCAGACGAGAGGTTTTTCTGTGGCGCGGAAGGGGCGAACGTTGCAGCAGTACCTAGATACAAATGGGGGAGTACAGACGTGGGATCGCTTTCCTGGGACGCTGCCGCGTTGCCAAAGTGGAGAGTTTTGCCATCGCTGGGACTGCTTCAACGTTGCGGTCCGCGTTTTTTGCCACTGGGGTGTTGAAGCAGTAGGTACTTTGTAAGGTCTCGGTACTTGGCGGTCACGCAGCATTGAAGCAGCCCTGGCATTGGCAAAACTCAATGTGGTGCCAACGCAGTGGTATCGCTGGAAAGCGACCACTCGTCTGCAGGCTTCCATTTGCAGCTGGGACTGCTTCAACGTTGCATTCCGCTTTTTTACCTCTGGGGCGTTGAAGCAGTAGGTACTTTATAAGGTCTCGGTACTTGGCGGTCACGCAGCATTGAAGCAGCCCCGGCATTGGCAAAACTCAATGTGGTGCCAACGCAGTGGTATCGCTGGAAAGCGACCGCTCGTCTGCAGGCTTCCATTTGCAGCTGGGACTGCTTCAACGTTGCATTCCGCGTTTTTAACCTCTGGGGCGTTGAAGCAGTAGGTACTTTATAAGGTCTCGGTACTTGGCGGTCACGCAGCATTGAAGCAGCCCCGGCATTGGCAAAACTCAATGTGGTGCCAACGCAGTGGTATCGCTGGAAAGCGACCGCTCGTCTGCAGGCTTCCATTTGCAGCTGGGACTGCTTCAACGTTGCATTCCGCGTTTTTTACCTCTGGAGCGTTGAAGCAGTAGGTACTTTGTAAGGTCTCGGTACTCGGCGGTCACGCAGCATTGAAGCAGTCCCGGCGTTGGCAAAACTCAATGTGGTGCCAACGCAGTGGTATCGCTGGAAAGCGACCGCTCGTCTGCAGGCTTCCATTTGCAGCTGGGACTGCTTCAACGTTGCATTCCGCTTTTTTACCTCTGGGGCGTTGAAGCAGTAGGTACTTTATAAGGTCTCGGTACTTGGCGGTCACGCAGCATTGAAGCAGCCCCGGCATTGGCAAAACTCAATGTGGTGCCAACGCAGTGGTATCGCTGGAAAGCGACCGCTCGTCTGCAGGCTTCCATTTGCAGCTGGGACTGCTTCAACGTTGCATTCCGCGTTTTTAACCTCTGGGGCGTTGAAGCAGTAGGTACTTTATAAGGTCTCGGTACTTGGCGGTCACGCAGCATTGAAGCAGCCCCGGCATTGGCAAAACTCAATGTGGTGCCAACGCAGTGGTATCGCTGGAAACGGCGTTGGCAAAACTCAGGGTGGTGCTGACACAGCAGCATCACTGGAAAGCGACCGCTCATCTGCAGGCTTCCATTTGCAGCTGGGACTGCTTCAACGTTGCATTCCGCATTTTTTGCCGCTGGGTTGTTGAAGCAGTAGGTACTTTGTAAGGTCTCGGTACTCGGTGGTGACGCAGCGTTGAAGCAGTCCCGGCGTTGGCAAAAGTCAATGTGGTACCAACGCAGCGGTATCGCTGGAAAGTGACAGCTCATCTGCAGGCTTCCATTTGCAGCTGGGACTGCTTCAACGTTGCATTCTGCGTTTTTTACCTCTGCGGCGTTGAAGCAGTAGGTACTTTGTAAGGTCTCGGTACTCAGCGGTCACGCAGCATTGAAGCAGCCCCGGCGTTGGCAAAACTCAATGTGGTGTCAACGCAGCGGTATCGCTGGAAAGCGACCGCTCGCCTGCAGGCTTCCATTTGCAGCTGGGACTGCTTCAACGTTGCATTCCACGTTTTTTACCTCTGGGGGTTGAAGCAGTAGGTACTTTGTAAGGTCTCGGTACTCGGTGGTGACACAGCCTTGAAGCAGTCCCGGGGTTGGCAAAACCCAACGCGGTGCCAACACAGCGGTATTGCTGGAAAGCGACCGCTCGCCTGCAGGCTTCCATTTGCAGCTGGGTACTGCTACAACGTTGCGGTCCACGTTTTTTACCGCTGGAGCGTTGAAGCAGTAGGTACTTTGTAAGGTCTCGGTACTCGGTGATGATGTAGTGTTGAAGCAGTCTCGGCATTGGCAAAACCCAACACAGTGCCAACGCAGTGGTATCGCTGGAAAGCGACCGCTCGCCTGCAGGCTTCCATTTGCAGCTGGGTACTGCTACAACGATTACCGCTAACGCACCGCCACCGTAACGCAGAAAAGCCACTTGTCTGGAGCGGGCCATAAAGGTACTCGTAGTTCAGCTGTACTCGTGCAGATGAGCGGACTCTCGCCACCGCCGCCGCTGCGTCCATAGCCAACCATCACTGAAATGTACGAGGCATTCAGACGATGAATCTCCTTAAAATTGAGATACTAAATCCGTTCTTTCGAACACTAAAAAAAAAAAAAAAAAAAAAAAAAAAAAAAAAAAATCCAAAACGAAGGATGAGCTTGTTGGACAGAACTTGTTGAGCTCAATAAATAGAATTTTTTTTAAATGTGCATACAAAAAAAAAAAAATCACTAAAAAATGCTGAAACCAATTAAATTTATTTTTTCTAAGCAAAATATTACTCAAAACGGGTATGAATCTACTATTACAGTTAATTAACCAAATTACAAATTTAATAAAAAAGTTTATTTTATATAAACTACTTATAACATTGAAAGAGTATTAAAAATGTACTTGAATTTAGCTAACAAATATAAGGGAAAAATTCGTTAAAAACTGCAAAAAAAAAAAAAAAAAAAAAATCCAAGAACACTTGTTGAATGGCCGAATATTATTTAGAAACCCACCCCACCAAAGAATTGATAGTTTGTAATTCGAAGTGCGTCCGAAGCCGCTCGTCTGCTCCGAGCCGTACACGGGAAGTAAGGGCTGAAGTATTTCTTCTCTTCCCACATCGCTGCAGGGATAAAAATAAAACCACAGATTTTGCTTCTTTTTTAAAGTAATGATCCATTATAATAGGAATTATGAAAGATGGAGGTGTTGATGTGCTGAACGTGGTAGACTTTTTAATTCGATGATTATTTTTCCGAAAACCCGGAGAGTCAATGTCAAAATCACATCTTATCACGGATCTTGAAATTCAAGCACTACGCGTTGAAGGTATTAAACAACTGCGCGTCTTCAAACGTTGACTTTTTCATTTATGGACAGTAGACTTTCTCTTCTCACTTTGTTTTCCGTTTAGCGGATATTCACACTACAGCCCTCTTCCAAGATATGAGCATGCGACCATCAGCATGGGCTAGTTGGTGCAGAACTCATAAAAAATCTTGAAAATTTTAAACGAAATTACGCATTAAGCGGTTTTCTATTTGACATTACGTCTAATAAGTGCACATATGCCGTACCAACAGATCAGGTACGACGACCAATCCCACCATCATCATAAGAGCATGGATGATGGGCATGTTGTTCAACTATTCATTTTAAGTTTTCCTACCAAAAACCTTCATGCGCTACCTTCCCTAATATTAGAACCCTCGTTTATTATATAGCTACTAGCAAATATACATACAAATCACTGAAGTTTCTGCTAAGTACATCGAAGATTAGCTGAACGAATTAGATGGTTAATTACTCACACAACTGCATCATGTGAAATAACTAGCACAGAATATTTTTTTGTAATCATCCGAATAAGTCTTTCCTTTAGGTATGTAGGAGGATCAACGTCAACTTGCCTCATCAGCCAGAAAACCTTACAAAATCTTCAATTCTAAGTAACCTATGGATTATTTCAGAATCCATTTCCTCCGTGCCCTCAGTACCAGTTCAAACTCAGGAAGTGCATCCTACTTTGACTAAGCACACAAGTGAGTACTAGTGCACTCGTAGTGAAAGCGAATCGTGTTGTAGCTGTCGTAGATGCGTATGATCTGTACCTATGTTAGACGGAACGAACCTGCATCAAAACGAAACATTTTTTTTTTTCTACTGGCAAGCCCTTCTGAAATATAACGAATCATTTTATAATGTGTGCATCCCAGAAACTGGACTTACATTGTATATATACAAACCTCCAACATAACTGTACATATGAATGACGTAATATTGTTGATGCGCGTATCGTTCTGCTTGTTTTGTCTACGTCCACACACTTCAACCGTCGAAGTTTGCATCGTCGAAATGACACTTGAATGTTCGGTGAATAGAAATTGATTGTGAAATCTCATTCTTATTCATTGCGGTAAAAATGGAAAGTGTATTAAAAACCAATGGTAAATATAATTATTTCAAGTTTCCACGGTTACCTGAAGTGGGATTATCTAGGTTTGGTACGACTCATACAGTGTGACAGGGGATAAGTGACGAACAATTTTTTCTATTAATCCGCATCAAAAATGTAGTAAAATCCCGCCAACCACATATTTTTATTTCAATCCGCACTCGAGATATGATTTTTTGAAGGTTTTTTCAGGAATACCGTGTTTTTTCATTTTAAACTCTAATTTCTCCACTTTGCCTCATTTAATTTTAACTTTCGACCTCATTTTCGGAAACAGCATTGGATTTTCTAAAAGAATATTGTACTTGAGTTCTAAAAACTACCATCCTAAGACCTTCACATCAGCTCAAACATTGACGATTTTGAAAATATAGAATTTCTGAAAATTGTTAAAACATTACTACTCTTCCAAAAAAAAAAAAAATCTTAAAAACTGGCAAATCTCATGAAAATTGTTTCATCTAATACCTAATATTTCCAACGTATAATCAATTTTACTTTTACTTTGTTATTTATGGGAGAAAATTATGTTTTAATATTGAAAAATGTGGGTTTTTCAATGAAATTGTTTTTTTTTCTCGAAAGATAGCCCTCTACGAACCTACGAAGCATGGGGTCGGTTTCTATGTATTTTTTCTCGCTGGATCGAATGGAAAAGCTTGCAGATCTCTCCAACTACGTTATAATCGAGTTTTACACTTTAATTAACTGGTTTTACCCCATAACACACATAAAGTTAAGCGTAACAAACAAACTAAACATTTGCGATTATAAGCGTAAAACTCGGTTATAACGGAGTTGGAGAGATCTACAAATGTTACTATTCGATACAGCGAGAAAAAATACATAGAAACCGACCCCATACTCGTAGGTACATGGAGGGTCATCTCTCGAAAAAACCAACAATTTCATTCAACCAACAACATTCAAACCCACATTTTGCAACATTAAAACATAATTTTCTCCCCTAAGTATCAAAATAAAAGTAAAATTGATTATACCGTTGGAAATAGTATTAGATGAAACAGTTTTCATGAGATTTGCCAGTTCTCAAGATATTTTTGGAAGAGTTGTAAAGTTTTAACGATTTTCAGAAATTCTAAATTTTCAAAATCGTCAATGTTTGAAGTTTTACACTTTAATTAACTGGTTTTACCCCATAACACACATACATTTAATCGTAACAAACAAACTAATCTCGGTTATAACGGAGTTGGAGAGATCTACAAATGTTACTATTCGATACAGCGAGAAAAAATACATAGAAACCGACCCCATACTCGTAGGTACATGGAGGGTCATCTCTCGAAAAAACCAACAATTTCATTCAACCAACAACATTCAAACCCACATTTTGCAACATTAATACATAGTTTTCTCCCCTAAATAACAAAGTAAAAGTAATGGAAATAGTATTAGATGAAACAGTTTTCATGAGATTTGCCAGTTTTCAAGATTTTTTTTGGAAGAGTTGTAAAGTTTTAACGATTTTCAGAAATTCTAAATTTTCAAAATCGTCAATGTTTGAGCTGATATGAAGGTCTTAGGATGGTAGTTTTTAGAACTCAAGTACAATATTCTTATGGAAAATACAATGATGTTTCCGAAAATTAGGTCGAAAGTTAAAATTAAATGAGGCAAAGTGGAGAAATTAGAGTTTAAAATGAAAAAAACACGGTATTCCTGAAAAAAAAAAAAACCATTAAAAAGTCATATCTCGAGTACGGATTGAGATGAAAATATGCGGTTGGCGGGATTTTAGTACATTTTTGATGCAGATTAACAGAAAAAATTGTTCGTCACTTACCCCCCGCCACCCTGTACAGCCCAAGTTGATATTATTAGCGAATTTTCGAATAATTTGTTCACTGAAATCCGTTTTGTGAGATTCTGGAACGATTCCTGGTTTTAACAAATTTTCATTTATTTGTCATTCCAGTAGATAACTCTCCATGGGATTGAGATTAAAAAATCCGTTTTCTAGTTTAATAAAAAAAAAAAAAAAACAATAAAAATAGTTTTCCAAATGAAAGGATGAGTTCATTGGGTAGTAATTTTTGAGTACATTAAATTGCTCACATTTCAAAAAATTTGCTAAACAAATCACTAAAAATGGGTAAAATCGGCTCAAATTGTTAAACTTTATTTCTTAGCAGAATTTTCGTCAAAAGAAGTTTAACAACAGTAAACTAGGCCATTAAAAATGTATGTAAAAAATCGTGCTGAAAATTGTATTTAAATTCCATTAATATTTTTTGGAAAGTTGATAACTTGAAAAAAAAAAAAATAAATAAATACCTAATAATAATAAAAAAATCCAAAGTCTATTTTGAATCGTAGAATATCATTTAGAATGAATTTATTTGCCATAAAGTTGGTAGTTAATAATTTCTTTGCACTGAAGTGCTCAAATTTCAGAACAAGGTTTCATGTTATAATACGTTTTTTTAACGAAAATTCGCTCATGCGGTTGTGCTGCACGACTGGAACTTTTTTTTCTATTCAATATAACTAAGGATGTCAGGTAGGTAATGTCACAGCTTTTATAGATTTTTGGCATTTGCACATTTTTATATTATTATCTACTGAAGCAAAAATTATACAAATTTTGAACTCGGTTTTTGGATTACGTGTGTATTTTTCATTAAATCTTCGAATACTACACGTAATTGTACTACTAAAGCGACGATTCTATAATTTGTGAAACACGAAGTCGGAGAGGAAAATTCATGTCCAAGAAGATGCTTATGGCCCTGTTGGCGTAAAAAATTCAACGTGACAGTCGGTGAGAATGAGGTGTAAAGAACTATCACCATATCCTTGAATCTCAATGGTTTCATTGCTGATTATCAGAGGCGTCGCTAGACAAAAGGGGAACTAGGAAACTCATCTACAGGAAACTCATCAAAAAAATTGTGGAACCCCATTTTTGATCAGTTTTCCACGTGGGGTCGTCAAATCTTCATGAACGAGCGACTCATCGAATAATGGAATCCAATAAATTTATCCATTTAATTCAGGTATCAATTAGTATTAATTTTTTTCGACTAGAATCCAGCACTGTCGAGACACTCCTCAAAAACTACCTTGAAGGAAACTCATCGAAAAGAAGCTGACGGGAAACTCGTCAAAAATGGTGGTATGTAGTGGTAGATGGATATTGGTCTACTTTGGGTCAACTACCTGCCATTGTTACAGCTCATCGCCACCATGAATAACGACCCGTACAAAAACCTTATAACGGTTGGGTCTGGCACACAGTGAAGCCTGCTGAAGGTTTGGTTTGATGACTTTACTTTCGATGAGTTTTCCCTTAGGAGCTTTTGACCAGTTTCCAAAGGGGACAGGAAAGTCATCAAAAATAATTGTCAACTACTTTTTATCTTCCAAATTTATATCCGATTTCTATTTGAAATTCTTTTTGACGACTTTCCCTTCCCTTCAATTTTGACCAGTGTCCCACCCAAAGGGGAAACTCCTCAAAAAGCCTCGACCTCACGTTTTTGATGAGTTTCCGTTTGATGAGTTTGTAGAGACCCGACAAAAATAGTGTGGGGGGAAGGAAGTAGGTATCACAAAGTTCCCAACTGAACCAAAAGTATTCCAAAATCTAAAACAAGGAAATCAAAAGATGAAAGTGTAGTATCACTTATAAATGAAACCTGCTACCTACAGTTGATATCTATCGCCTAAAAGTATCTATTTAAAACACGTAATACCTTTGTAAATGACAATTTTCTTGTGAGGAGTTATACGAGAATTGGTAACATATCTTTTGTAGTAAGACCGCAATATTAGTTATAGATTAAGATAATAATAAATTATTGTCGTTATTCAAAATTTAAAGAATGTTTAAATTACCTCTATAAATCTTCCGGATATTATTAAAAGCACAAAGAGATTTGCTCATTAGTAAATCAGATATGTATTTATAGTTTTTAAATTGAAGAAATAATTAAAATGAGGAAATAATTTAAGAAAAAATAAAATTATTAAAGCTTACATCTGTTTTAAAACTTATTAAAACACGATTAGTGTTTAAAAGGTTGAGTTTTTATTGGATGTGGATTTGCCGGTTTTAGCGAATTTTTGAAGAAAATTAAGCTATTGCTCTCGCCTCAAAATTTGTAGAATGTGAATTTTTGAAAATATTTTATGCAGAAATCCGTTTCAGGCTATTCTGAATCATATTCTGAAGTTTAACGCATTTTTTAATGTATGTATGTATGTATGTGTCATTCCAGACGATAACTGTCCGTAGAATTGTGCTAGAAACTTCAAACAAATTTTAAAATGTTAAGGACACAAAACGAAAGTTCAAGTTCGTTGGCCAGCATGATCGGATTACATCTTCGGGTTGAAATTTTCAAAAATGTAGTCAAAAATTTCAAAATAGCCTGTTTTTTGCGATTTGTTGTGCGAAATAATTTTTTCAGCATACTGACATGTGGTATATTCGGAATCAGCGTAAAGTTTCCTATATGAATATGTATCATGTTTTCAAAAACTTCAAAGTTGAAAAATCAGTCAAAAATCGAAATAATGCCGTTTGCTAGTTGTAAAAATCGGTAATATTTGCATGAAACATTGTCCAAATTCAGATTGAACTACTCTTACGGAAGTATCCCTGTATAACCAATCCTAGAACCATGCTGTTTAAAACGTAGGTAGTAGGTGCTTGTTTAATAATTTGATTCCATGTTTGTCTATCAAAATCATAAACTAAAATTTCTCTACACGATCAATAGCGACTGAAATGTCGAAGATTTCTTCAAAAATTCGCTCATGGGGTCATGCTGCATGACTGGACTTTTTCAATTTAGCCCCGCATCTTCTATGTCAAGATTCTCAACAAGGATGGATTCGAATGGGTGTGAAAAATACTTTTGGGTGAGTATGCCGGAAATAGAGTAGAACGCCGTCCAGCGCAATTTTCTATCTTAATCCGTTTTCGACTTATAACATAATTGGGAAATGCTGAGGAAATTTGGGAAAATTTGAACGAAAAATTCCGTTGCCCTGAATGAAAATGACTCAAAAGTAGGTACCTAGCATGTAAAGTTGGGAAAATCAGGATTTGATTAGGATTAGACTTCCAAGCAGGTCTTTTCGAATTGAATCGTTCATTTCA
Organism: Adelphocoris suturalis; assembly: GCA_030762985.1. NCBI lineage: Eukaryota > Metazoa > Arthropoda > Insecta > Hemiptera > Miridae > Adelphocoris > Adelphocoris suturalis. The sequence goes on from CM061042.1 coordinate 134,452,387, forward strand.
GAAACCACCTAAGTGCGCTTTTTTCAACTTTTGGAAAACTAAAAAAAAAAAAACTGTTTTGCAGCTTTTAATGCACAAAAAAGCTGTTAATGCACTTCTAGGTATGAAATTCGTCATTACGGCGTCAAGGAGATCTTTGAGTCTTTCCATTCGATTGAGCATGAAAAATACCGGGGAAATCGACCACAAACTCAGTTCGCGAGGGGCCATTTAAACCTGTAAACCTGATTTTTGTTTATTATTTTCAATAATAAGCCTATGTGATCGTACAGCAAAAAAATTGTATAACCCCCCATTGTAGAATCCAAATTGGACATGTTCGCCGTCCGGGCCATCAAAGACCTAAGAATTTACTTAAAAAACCCGTTCTTTCGCACATATACTCCATTTGGGGTCTAGTGGGTCCTAACGTTAAACCATCCCGATCGCTTTACTCGCATAGATGCTATGGGCCAAAAACGGGCGAAAAAGTGTCTTTTTCGAGGCTTTGAGTGTTAGACTTATGCACGCCTGGCACGCTTGGCAGGGGGTCACGGTGGGTGGTGAGGGGGGTGAGCAGGGAGTGGATTGAGAGGAAGAACAGAGATGGATACTAGAAAAGAGACTGGTGAAAGCTCCAGAGCATGCTGGTTACTATTGCTGGCTATCTGATTCAGAAATAATAAACCATCATGTAATAATTTGCAGCGTTTTAAACATGTAAACGCAATTTAAAGTCAAAATCATAAAAGTAGAAATACTCAAAAACTTGCGCGTTTAAAAAAATCTCTACGAAATTTTTGTTGGAGATTAGTTGTAGAATCATTCACTCACCATGAGGTTCTCAACCAAAAGTGTTGACACCATGTTTATATAGGTAGCCTGTTTAACGAGAAAAGTTAAAACTTGTGGAGAACAAGAACAAATTGGTGCCCGACAGTGGTTGTTAAACAGGGGTGCCCACAGGGGGGGGGGGGGGGGGGGGTCACGACGCAAACTGCGTCGTTAAAATTTTGGGGGGGGGGTTAGAAAAATGAGTATTTTTTTAATTTTTTTATGAACAAGTAATAAGATTTATACTAACAAATTAATTACTTACATTTGTAAAACAAGAAATACGACATTCTTTATCACATCAGTGTATCATTTACATTACCTATTTAATAAATATTTTAGTTGGGGGGGGGGGGGATCGGGAGTTGGGGGGGGGGGGGGGGGGGGGGGGGGGGGCTCGAGTCGTTGCGCTTGGGGGGGGGGGGGGGGGGGTGGGCACCCCTGTGTTAAAGAAAAGGGAAAAAATTGAGAAATTAACTAAATTTCTGCCAAAATTATTTGAAAATGGACGATGAGACGTGAATTACTTAAATTAAAGTGACTTGAGCATTGCACAATCTACCGATGCGAATGAGGATGAGTCAACTTTTTGCAAACTGAGTCAAATTTTAGCGAGAAGTCGTTGCCACCAGTTACGTTCCATCAAGTCGTAATGACTGTGAGACATTTCTGGGAGAAGCCGGCATCAACCATCCAATTTGAATCCAATAAATTGCTATAATATCTTGTTTACTCGCTATGATAAATCGTTACGTCTTGTTGCTGCGATTGATTTTAGCGTGAAAACATGTAAATTGTGTAAGAAATTAGAAATGAAACGGCGATAGAGGACGACGAAAACTGGCCTCATGAATGGTTGGGAGACTAGAGTGTTAGCGGAGTTAAGGTGAAAATTCCTAGATGCGACTCACGACTGCGACTGCGGCTCACGATTTTTGGTCGACAGACGCAGTCGCACGCCGCAAACTTGTCACATTCCTAGGTACGGCTGGCCGCTGCGTCAGTCTGGCTCAAGATGTCTGTGAAGAAGGTAGTGCTCGCTCTCCTGTTAGAAGAAGAGGAGGAAGATGAATTCTTGACGATTGTCCGGGAACCCCACGCTGACATGTTTCGAACGAGGAAAGATGAAGGCTTTTATAACTTACTGATACTGTCAAATATTATGGGATTAGAGGATATAATGTGAAGAAGAGTTTCTTCTTCGGTTGGAGAAAACTTGGCCATGAGCAATATGTAATGTGGTACGGACGACAATGGGATGGGAACTGTAGGTTAACAAAGTAGGACACAGAAGAATGTGAATTCCATTTTCCAATTGTGCTTCACATTTTTTGGTTTGCGAGACTTGCGGGTTTGCATACCTCAGTCGCAGACGGCGTGCGGCTGGACTGCTCACCCTACCAGTCGAGTCGCAGACGCGCTCATCGGCCGTCAGCCGCATGCGGCCATGCGGCCGGGAAACGCACCTAGGAATGTTGTTCCATAAGAATGCATTGAAGGAGTGGGACGCGGCCAATCGCGAGTCGCAGTCGCAGTCGTGAGTCGCATCTAGGAATTTTCACCTTTAGAACGACGAAGGGGATACGTCCCGACCTCCTCCTTTGTTCTGCTTCCCTAATACTCCCCATGAGAAATTCCCGTGGAAGAATCCAGAAAGGCCGCCAGGACGTATAAGAAGAAGATTGTTCGTTGTTTCCTTATACGAGAAAATCCTAACCGTTATAGGTCCAGTCTCCTTCAAATATTTTTTTTTACCAAATCAAGAACATGCTTATCTATTTTGTTAATTTTTTTTCCTTCGAGTTATTGAGTTTATAAATTTTTGAAAATTTTGCACCTAGGTGGTTTCTGCAATAAATGAATAAATATCCAAAGTGATTTTTTAAAAATAATTATTGAAATTAAGTCAAACGATTAACCCTCGGATGGGCGCGGTCTAAAAAAAAAAACGGCGTTAGGCGCGGTGTATCATTTTGGTACAATGGGCGTTAGGAGGGGCGAGGGGATATGGGTTAAGGGAAATAGTATAAAGTTAACCATTGTTCAAATCAATAGTTTTATTGGACTAGCAAACAAGCTGATAGGTAGAGAAACTACTATAACATTATGGAAAATTTCAAGAAATTAAATTATAAGGTTGAAAAATTAGGTAACTGATAATTTGAGCTAGGCATAATTGTTACGTATTTCCTTATTTAGTAAACAATTTTTTGGCAACATTCTTCACAGATGAGCTAAAATCGTAACCTATGTTTACAGCAAACGTTTTATGGAAAAAAGACAAGTATATAGAGATAGGAACTATACTCGTAAACTCAAAGGACCGAAATAATAAACTAGAAAAAAAAAAAAAAACGAAAATTATAAGTAAGGCACATAATTTTTGGTAACAAACGTGTTTGGCGAAATTTTTAGGTACCGATTTTCTTATTGAGCCAAATTTACTTTTTGGTAACAATCTTTACAAATAGGTTTCAAGTGCTCTGAACACGGAAAATTTTCTCAAAGTACGCAATTTTCAGTCATCAATCTACTTTTTTGAAGATTTACAGGGGTCGCATCTCTTTCGTTTTTTCCCTGATGTGGGATGTGGAAAAAACTCTCTCACGCAGTTGCATCGGCTATTCCTGAGGGTGATCTTCATCATTGCCATTGACATTTGCAATCTCGTAATCAGTAAATTACATGGACGGGCGCGGTGTATCAATTTGATCTCGTAAACTCTGTAGCTCACTCCTTCGACGCGTGAAGGTCAACTGATTCTGAAGAAGGATTGAAGTTAGGAAGGTAGAGGGAAAGCCCCCCCCCCCCCCCAGCGATAGCGGGCGTTGCAACCCTTCAAAGCCATGTTCTGGATCAATTTGATACCGCGCCTATCCGAGGGTTAATTGTCATCTGCTTTGGTATCAAAGGTAAGTAAGAGACACACTTAAGTTTAAACAAGAGTGGTTTTTACTTGGTATTAAACGGAAAATACTCTTACAAGTAGACTACACGCTTCAGTGAGCTTGGGTTCTTTCTGAAATAATCGGATTCTTTTCAAGTCTGTCAAATAGCATTGGTGATATGGAACATTGGTTATTTCTGCACTAAACGATGAATTCACCTCTGAAGTGAACAGTACCACCAAAACATTTTTAGCGAATTTTTGAAGAAAATTAAGCTTTTGCTCTCGCCTCAAAATTTGTAGAATGTGAATTTTTGAAAAAATGTTATGCAGAAATCCGTTTCAGGCTATTCTGAATCATATTCTGAAGTTTAACGCATCTTCAAACAAAATTTAAAATGTTAACTACACAAAACGAAAGTTCGGCATGATCGGATTACATCTTCGGGTTGAAATTTTCAAAAATGTAGTCAAAAATTTCAAAATAGCCTGTTTTTTGCGATTTGTTGTGCGAAATAATTTTTTCAGCATACTAACATGTGGTATATTCGGAATCAGCGTAAAATTTCCTATAAGAATATGTATCAAGTTTTCAAAAATTTCAAAGTTGAAAAATCAGTCAAAAATCGAAATAATGCTAGTTGTAAAAATCGGTAATATTTGCATGAAACATTGTCCAAATTCAGATTGAACTACTCTTGTGGAAGTATCCCTGTATAACCAATCCTAGAACCATACTGTTTAAAACGTAGGTAGTGGTGCTTGTTAAAAAAAAATATAATCACAACTGATGAGTTATTCCTGTTTCTCTGTGAAATATTCCGTCCTCCGATTCTCTCGGTCGCTCTCTTTAATGTTTTACGCTCAACTGTTTTAGGTCTTGATGTAGCTTTAATACTGACTGTGGCTTAGAAAATATCAGCCATGAAATTATGAAGAAGTTCTATTTATGTACGTACTAGTCGAAATGTCGAAGATTTCTTCAAAAATTCGCTCATGGGGTCATGCTGCATGACTGGACTTTTTGAATTTTTGTCGCTTAGGTGGTTTCTGAAATAAACGATTCAATTAAGGGTGGGTTTTATTCCCCCTTATATCGACGCCCCTGCTGATTATTATAGTTTTTGTATGAATAGGTACTTGTCTCGTTGAAAATGGATGTTTTGTACGAATGGTTTACGATCCCAATAACTTTTCAACAGGTAGCGAGGCGATTCCACAGAGTGACAAATCGGAAGACAGACCAACTCGTCCTCGATTGGTCCGGTCCAAAGCACAAAGCAGGAAAACATTCAGGTTGAGGAAATCGAGAACTGAGGTAATATGCTCGAATGCCTAATTATCGTTATGTTCGAAGTATTGTGTCGGCCGTGTAGTATTTAGATGTGTATTTAGATATGGTTGGGTTTTGGCCCAGAAGAAAGAGAGTAATTGCAGTATCTATATACTCGTATGTACTTATGTTTGCCGGGATCTTATCAGGTTGTTTTTGTTTTGACATGGATATATCTTTTGGCTGGGGGTCAAGGAATTTTTCGCGACACTTTTTTTCCCGACCAGCACATTTTCTATTGATTTTCACGTACAACCAAGGCGTTACTAGGGAAGAGTAACTCCCATAGTTTTCATAGTAGGAAAATCGTTCGCCACTTTTTGGAATGCTCTCATTTTACCACGACATTTCATGACCTCTAAGCCATTGTAGTGTCAAGGAATGCTGATTTATTACTCTAAGTTAAAAACTAATATTGTTTTGTAACCGTAATGGAATAATCATGTGAAAAGAAGGCACTACATGGTTGGTATACAATGTAGGTACCAACTGGTAAGCAGTAGGTACTAGACATATCCATGATCTTTTGTTTTTCCCATCAACGGAGAAATTAAAATGCTTGATTTCGAAAACACTGTCTCCTACAGAACAGCGACACTCCTCAGTTGAAAAAGAGGCACTCGCTATAGTTGAACCACTCAGGAAGTGGATTTCTTTATTAATTTCGCACCCATTTGTAAGCCTAATTGGGTAACGTTAGGCTTGGCTTAATTAGCCATTAGCAGTAATTAGCTACCGTGTCATGCTTCACATTCTCCAATAATGTACCTTATAATCGACCAACACTAATAATTTTACCAATTATTGTACAGCATGGTTGTACTAATGATTGTACCAATCATTCTACAATATTACCATAGACGGTGTAGGCATCCACTGAAAGGAAAAATGTTGTTTATTTTTCCTTACTTTTCCCCTATACTATTTTGACATGGATATGTCTTTTGGCTGGGGATCAAGGTTTTTTTCCCGACCGGCACATTTTCTATTGATTTTCACGTACAACCAAGGCGTTACTAGGAAAGAGTAACTCCCATAGTTTTCATAGGTATAGTAGGAAAATCGTTCCCCACTTTTTGGAATGCTCTCATTTCACCAAGACATTTCATGACCTCTAAGCCATTGTAGTGTCAAGGAATGCTGATTTATTACTCTAAGTTAAAAACTAATATTGTTTTGTAACCATTTTGGAATAATCTTGTGAAATGAAGGCACTACATGGTTGGTATACAATGGAGTAGTAGGTACCAACTGGTAAGCAGTAGGTACTAGACATATCCATGATCTTTTGTTTTTCCCATCAAGGGAGAAATCAAACTACTTCTACTTCGGATTTATACCGTTAGGTACTTACTAACTTTATGTTAAAATTTGACATGGATATGTCTTTTGGCTGGGGGTCAAGGAATTTTTCGCGACACTTTTTTTTCCCGACCGGCACTTTTTCTATTGATTTTTACGTACAACCAAGGCGTTACTAGCGAAATGTAACTCCCTTAGTTTTCATAGCAGGAAAATCGTTCGCCACTTTTTGGAATGCTCTAATTTTATCATAACATCTCATGATCCCTAAGCCATTGTTGGGTGCCATATTATGTTAACTACTGCGAAGTGCGTGGCCAACAAGCTGAGTTATGAGCAAGGTTATTTGAATAATTATTGTGTACACTCAGGTGATCATTCTCAATAATTGATATTGTGAACATAATTGCCACCGCTTGTTAATTTCTGTTGATTTCATTGAGTTGGTGTTTCGATGATTTGATTCATAGCAGGTGATCCAAATATTGCGAGAACGGTTTGATTTGTGAAGCGGTGGTTAAATCATTTTAATAGGTAATTTCTATGCTTTACACTCTAGGAAGCTGTAATTTCGTATGTAGCCTCTTTAGGACATTTACTTGACGATGCCCAGGGTCCGGATCAGATGAATGGCTCTTAAAGCTAATTTCTATGTTTTACACTCTAGGAAGCTGTAATTCTGTTATAACCCAGAGCCTAATGCCTTGATAGGTATGCGAAGTCTACCACAGTTGGGTATACTCTAAAAGCGGTGGCTGTATATGTTCCCCTTCTCCGCACTCGCAAAGCCTTTGAGTACATATGTATAAATAATATGGAGGCGCTCACTTCAAGTATCCGAAGAAATAGATTAGAAAGAAGAAGGTTTGACATAGATACGAGTATGTCTTTTGGCTGGGGGTCATGACAAAATAAGCGTGATCGTGATCACAAAATGTAATGGGTAACTAGGTTGTTACGTACTTGGTACGTTACTAATCACGCTACTCTTTCCAGAAAATGAGGAAGTCTTTTATTACATAGTAATTAACGAAACAACAACAAAACAATTCGAATTTATAATTTTAGTCATTTCACCTACTGTTTCTTATCTTACCTACAAGTTAAGTATCATAATAAGACATATCTATGCATGAGTTTTTTCCGTGCAAGCGGTAAACATTTACAAGTTCGTCTCTGTCTGTCTGTATTTAAACATCTTCACTGTGAAGCGTAAAAGAGCGGGGTCTTGGAACTGTAAAAGTTATCTTTACTTTGGCATATGAACTCCAAAAGTGTTGCGTGATAATTGTCTTTACTTTGGCGCATGTACTCGATAAGCGAAGCGTTATAAAAAAGCGTTACAGTTGATTTCTAATGATTTTCATGTTCAACCAAGCCGTTTCTGGGGAAATGAAACTTCTTAAGTTTTCAACGGACAAAAATCGTTCATCATTCGTTGGAAAGCTCTCGATTTATCACGCATTTCTTGGGTATTTGTTCTTGGTGTTTATGTCCTCATTTTATAGTTGGCATTGTTTTTTCTATAGACTTCAGTTGATGGTCACAGTGTGAATCTAAACGTCAAGTGATTAGAATGATTACAACGAATGTTATCGTAAGATGTAGGTAAAACCTAGATTATTATTAGTTGTAAAGAAAAACATCTATGTGGTTTGATTTCTCATCAAAGACTATTTTTATTATTTCATTTAACATGTGGTTTTTTAATCATTTATATTTAGCATTTGGAAACCAAATGCTAAATAGTTATAATACCTACTTTGGAAAATATTGTAAACAAAATAAACTTTAACGAGTTATGAAGCGGTAACAACGATATTGCAATTCCTCTCTTTCTTGTGGGCGGAATATTAACCATAGGTATCTATGTAAATATCGCTTTGTATTATTTTGAACAATTCTCTTTTCAATATTTTTATCAAACTTATTCCTCATTCGATAGTAATTCAACTAACTTTTTATTTTTAAATTACAAATTCTAATCGACTCTCCATCAATTCAACTCAACCCAGTCTTTCCTACGGTAAAGTTCTCTCATGAGGCAATGCTGCACCCCTTCAGTGCAGTTTCACGTCAATATTTGCTCATAAGGCCATGCTGCACAAAGAAACTCCCATCTTTCCTACGGTAAAGTTCTCTCATGAGGCAATGCTGCACAAAGAAACTCCCATCTTTCCTAAGGTAAATTTCTCTCATGAGGCAATGCTGCAGCCCTTCTGTGCAAATACCTAAAGTAACAATTGCGCTGCAGCTTTTTGTAACCACCACGTTGTTGAAAACCATGCCACATTTTAATTCATATTGATTTTATTACATTGCGTACAAAAGTGCCAGTAAAGGCCAGATTTGGAAGTGGCATAGGTAACGAAAGCATTGTTTTCACTTTAGAGAGATGAAAATTTAGTTTTCTTCAAATCAAAATTTCCACTCGCATTTCAAGTTTTAGACCATTCTGGACAAATTTGGTTTCGTGTCTGTATGTCTGCTGGCCTGTTCCTCAGGCGGCTTCCATACTGGTTATACAAGACATCAGACACCAGACCAGTAGACACGCGACACGCTTCTTCCAAATCCAACCCATTGAAATGTATGAGAACTTTCACACTGAACAGACACGTGCTTCATGTCTTCTTGAAACATGAAACAAGTATCTGAAGAGATCCGACAGGTTGGAATTCGGGGTAGGTCACATGGCATTGTGGGTTAGTATTACGAAAGGGCCCACGGGGCTCAAGTCCTGAAGGACACCACGCAGACCAGTGACCTCACCCTGCCATTGCTCATGCCAGATGGAATTGGCTTTATGTTGCATGTAGGAGGTTTGTGTCGCGAACGCGAATTTATTTATATATTTTGATTATTTATTGATTTTGATTTATATAAATTTCAATTTGGACATTAAATTAAGTTATTTGGTTACTACATTTTTATTCAAAAAGTCAACACTATCTTGATCATTTTTGGAATGCCTGGAAAGTGGAATATCTTTTTAGTTTGAAAGAGAGATTCCAAAAATGATCAAGATAGTGTTGAACTTTCTTCCACGAAACGACCAACTTTTCTTTATTACTTAGTTGGCCGTATCTTGTTTCTTCAGGTTCGCACAGTGTTTTTCCCAGTGAGAAACAGTTTGATCCTCAATGCGTATAGGCAGCATATCAATGGAGTTATCACCAATGACTCTCCTTGCAAGGGCGTCTGCACACTCATTATTCTTGTACTTACTTTTTCTTTTGTTTTTCGCCCTAAGTATTGGGCTTGCTCCAAATGTTGAATAAACAAATAATGAACCTCGTTTCAGACTCACAGATCAGAACCAACGATTTTCAAAGGAAGTCGAAGCGCCTCGAATGGAAACTCACCTCCTGCAAGCACGCCGCCTCCTCTGACCAAAACGGCGCCGACGCCACCGCCGACAGCCGCCGTCACCCCCGTGACGCCAGTCACCACGTCGGCCCCAGCAATGCCAACGCCATCCGTCACAGTGGGAACTGCCACGCCGACGAGCAAAGGCAGCGGGTGCGAGAGCGGGAACAGTGGAAACAGCGGATCAAGCAATGGCAGCGGCAACCGAGGTATTCATTGGTATTGATTCTCCCATCATCACTTCCGACACTCAAGTGTCACATAGGTAATCTTCAACTGATATTAAAGGGCCCACGCCCTCTGCCTTAACGTAGCCTTGACTTTGACTCTACCTTATGTAGGAGGCTTCCGATTAATTGCAGTGGCTTGCGAGTAGGTACTTCCCCCTTCCCCCCACGAAAATTGATGGATAACATAAAAAACGATCGAATATTCCAAAACATGGATATTTACAATTTTGGATCATTAATGTCAACATTAAACCTGAGTGATCGAATAAGCAAACCTTTTAACTCTATCTCAACATTACTTTTAACTTGACTTTTCACGATGCACGAATTCTAAAAAAATTAAACTAATAGAAATTCACTATGCTATAGAGGTTTTACGTGCCGTTAGGGAGCATTTGTGTCACTAGCGAACCCCGCAAAGGACTCCGAGCATAACTCCAAAATCACTGCATAAAGATTCCCTTACAGGGAACGAACAGATGAACATTTAGCAACTAGGGTAGTCTCTTTCCATTCACAGAAACTCACGCAGAAACTGTTTAGTTCCTACATACCAGAGTTAGTTGGCGTTATCATTACCTATTAATTTCTGTGCCACAAATCTGATACGTACCTAATAGGTAAGGTGTCTTACTACAGAGAGGGGACACGCAGAAATACTTATCTATTCATCCCAAACAGCTAACTACTCACCCCACTAAACTGTACACACAGGAACAGCTATCTACTCTCCTCACTAAACTGTACACACAGGAACAGCTATCTACTCTCCTCACTAAACTGTACACACAGGAACAGCTATCTACTCTCCTCACTAAACTGTACACACAGGAACAGCTATCTACTCTCCTCACTAAACAGAACACACAGGAACAGCTATCTACTCTCCTCACTAAACAGTGCACAGGAACAGCTATCTACTCTCCTCACTAAACTGTACACACAGGAACAGCTATCTATTCTCCTCACTAAACTGTACACTAGGGTGGTTAAAAAAGAAAAAAGTTCTTTGCATGCGCTGAAGACGATGATTTTATTCATTTTATGCTCCGTCCACTAGTTATCCAGTAAACTGAAAGAGGGCGCTGCTTGAAGATAAGTAAAAATCTAAAATTTCACCAAAAATGCTGTTGCCTGGTTAAGTATTCTACTAGAAACATGCTGTTATGGTCGGATAATATGCTTTGGCATGTTCTGAACATGATTCCGTTTTTTACTATACTTTGCCGGTGATGATTGCTTCGTTTATCGGCCATAAACCTCAAATTAATTGTAGAGTAATAGACATATTCACCCTAATTTCACCGGAAATTATGTCGCGTTGATAATTTAAGGTCCCGAAATACCTTGTGTCGATCAAATTTGGTATTTTCCAGGATACTCGGTACAAAGCCGTTGGTAATTTGGCAAGGACTTGAACCCGCATTGTACTTATTTGCCAAATATAGCGGCAAAATGGAGAAAATTGCTAAATTTTCTCATTTTTCTGTAAAATTCCTTAGTTTCTATCGGTTTTCCGGGGTCAAATTCGTAGTTCTGAATTGTCTGAACTGTGATTGGATCATTTGAGCGTAGGGTTAGCGGTATCGGTCACGTGTAAAAGCTTGTACAATGGCATCGGGTCGTTAAGCGAATAAGTATAATGCCGGTTCAAGTCCTTGCCAAATTACCAACGGCTTTGTACTGAGTATCCTGGAAAACACCAAATTTTATCGACACAAGGTATTTCGTGACTTTAAATTATCAACGCGACATAATTTCCGGTGAAATTAGGGTGAATTTGTCTATTTCCCTACAATTAATTTGAGGTTTATGGCCGATAAACGAAGCAATCATCGGCGGAAAAGTATAGTAAAAAACGGAATCATGTTCAGAACATGCCAAAGCATATTATCCGACCATAATAGCGTGTTTCTAGTACAATTCTTTACCAGGCGACAGCATTTTCGGTGAAATTTTCGATTTTTACTTATCTTCAAGCAGCGCCCTCTGCCAGTTTACCGGATAACTAGTGGACGGAGCGTAAAATAAATAAGTTCATCGTGTTCAGCGCATGCAAAAACCCATAAATTGACCCAAAAAAATTGAAATCCGTCCTTCAAATCATCACCTCGGCACCAATTTAGAGGTTGGTTTTCGATAGCGGTCGATAACTGGCCAAAATCGACCCAGGTAATATTTATATAATAAAAATTAAATAATAAAAATAGGATTAATAATTTTTGATAAAAATTTAGGAGGGTCATCTTGACATACCGAGGAAGCAAAAAAACAATTGGGACTAGAAATCCTGGAACTTTTTTTGTTTTAACCACCCTACTGTACACACAGGAACAGCTATCTATTCTCCTCACTAAACAGTGCACAGGAACACCTATCTACTCTCCCCACTAAATAGTGCGCGTAGGAACAGCTATCTATTCTCCTCACTAAATAGTGTGCGTAGGAACAGCTATCTACTCTCCTCACTGCTCACTGAACAGTACACACAGGAACAGCTTTCTTCTCTCCTCACTAAACAGAACACACAGGAACAGCTATTTACTCTCCTCACTAAACAGAACACACAGGAACAGCTATCTAGTCTTCTCACTAAATAATATTGGTGCAATCAGGTTCGCAAGGAAATAGCATTTGAGACAGTCAAGTGTGAAAAATCACATCAGGCATGTGGTGGCCGAAATCGTTGATGCAGTGCTGGAGGCGTTCTTGGAAGTTCGTGTAGACTCTCTCCAACATAGCTCTCTCAAATTGGGTGAATTCCACGCGAATTGCGTCCTTCAATTCGTCTAGAGTTTGGGGCTTGTTCTCGTATACTCCAGCCTTGAGTGTCCCCCATAAGAAAAAATCGCATATGGATAAATCTGGGGACCGAGGAGGCCAATGAACATCGCCAAACCTGGAAATAAGACGACCATGGAAGAGAGGGCGAATAACGTCCATTGATGCTCTGGCTGTGTTTGCGGTCGCCCCATCCTGCTGGAACCACACACGTCGGGTTGGAACAATTCGCAGTCGTAATTCAGGGGAAAAGAAGTCGGTGAACATCAAGTTGAGAGAGCTATATTGGAGAGAGTCTACGCGAACTTCCAAGAACGCCTCCAGCACTGCATCAACAATTTCGGCCACCATATGCCTGATGTGATTTTTCACACTCGACTGTCTCAAATGCTATTCCCTTGCGAACCTGATTGTATTAATAAATTTGTTTTCGAGTAAAAATTAACTATTTTATGATTTTTTCAAAACCGTCCGTCCTCTCTACCGCACCCTGTAGAACACACCCAAACAGCTCTCTGCTCCCCTCACTAAACAGTGCACAGGAACAGCTATCTACTATCCTCACTAAAAGTGGAATGAATTTCAACTATGCAAGGTCCCTCTACACTTCTACTAGTCAGTCCCTAAGTGATGCTCAGGTCAAGTATCAACCTTGGTGTAGTCCTACTTGGTACCTACCTACTCATTTACTTTGCTTCCTACTTACATCTTGTACCTGTACTGTAAAAGCCTGCATTTGTAAATACCTTTGCGTCTATTAGCATTGCCCGTTGTTACCTACCTCTTTCATAAAGTATCTATCACCTTTATTTACTTTTACAACATCAACGTTTACTGAGCTGAATTGTGTTTTCAAAATTTTTGGATTTGCTAAACTATTAGCGTTTTTAACATTTTTGGGTTGTATATAATATTAATCATAAAAATTGTACAATAACCTACTGTCTAAGATAACGGAGGCGAAACCCTAGCTTGTCTAATTTGGTCCGGATGCTTGAATTGCGAATGCTTAAATTAATATGCGTAGGAACATAAGGTACTTATATGGGTACACTAGCTCAAGCCTGCCAAGTTGTCTAGTATCTAGGTTGTTAAAAAGTATTCTGTTTCAAAAATTTTTCAAATTATCCATGAATCGGAAAGTTTTAAAAGTGTAGAATCTATTCCTAATAGAATATTTTATAAATCTGAAATTTACTGAAATGGGATATAAATTGAACTACAATAAAAGGAACGATAATCGAAAAATATACAGGGTGTCGTAGTTTTGGTCGCACTACCTGCTAGGGTTCGATTCTACTAATTTGTGGCTTTGTTTGTCCTATTACATATATTTCCTATTACATATAACGTATTCCGTCTAAAGAGCACTTTTTTCACTTTCAAGATTTTTTTCGCGTTTTCTTGCTTGGAACAACTTGGGCAAGAGATGCATCCTAAATTCCCGTGTTCGTCTGTCGTAGAACTCGGATGTATTAAATTGGGATCCCTTGATCTTGTAAATGTTCCAGCTTACTTTAGATTTAGAGAAATTATTAGCAAAATAAATTAATGTGAACTGGTCTACTTCTAGAAGGTTGGGTGGTGCCTGAACGTCTTACACCTATAATTTCATAATCCTCAAGAACGCAGTTTAATTCCGTTCTAAAAATGTTCATAACCTTCCTCTTGAGAATATTCATGTTTTTTTTAATTACCTTCTAGAACTTTATGAAGAATAAGATCAACTAGTATTTTCTTAGTTAGTCATTTTTCACGAAAACCCTCGATTTCATAGAAAAAAAAACACATTTTTCCATATACAAACATACTTTTCTCCCCAAATTAAAAAAAGTAAAATAAAAATTGACTACACCGTTAGAAAGCTGGGGTTTTGATCAACTTTTAGGTTTACAGCATGGAAATTTCCATCCAGGACGTTTCGTGAGACAGACTTTTAAAAAAGTGAAAATTTTCGGATTTTTTCAAATTTTTTACCTTAAGGATTATTTTTTACCCGTTCATTCCATTCAAAAATTTTTAAAAAGTCATTATGAAGATAGGAAATCTAACGCTCTTTCCAACGGTATGATCAAATTTGACTATTGACTGAAACTTAACGGTGATATGACAGTTTCAGTGACACAAAGTCGAAAACGCGAAAAAATCTTAAAAGCAAAAAGTCCAGTCATGCAGCATGACACCATGAGCGAATTTTTGAAGAAATCTTCGATTATTTCGATTTTTGACTGATTTTTCAACTTTGAAATTTTTGAAAACTTGATAAGTACATATTCTTATATGAAATTTTACGCTGATTCCGAATATACCACATGTTAGTATGCTAAAAAAATTATTTCGCACAACAAATCGCAAAAAACAGGCTATTTTGAAATTTTTGACTGCATTTTTGAAAATTTCAACCCGAAGATGTAATCCGATCATGCTGGCCAACGAACTTGAACTTTCGTTTTGTGTCCTTAACATTTTAAAATTTGTTTGAAGTTTCTAGCACAATTCTACGGACAGTTATCGTCTGGAATGACACATACATGTATACATACATATATACATACATACATATATACATACATACATACATAAAAAAATGCGTTAAACTTCAGAATATGATTCAGAATAGCCTGAAACGGATTTCTGCATAAATTTTTTTCAAAAATTCACATTCTACAAATTTTGAGGCGAGAGCAATAGCTTAATTTTCTTCAAAAATTCGCTAATAGCACATTATATCTTGCCTTCATTTCTGAATCAACCAACAATGTTAGACTTCTACGTATGATGTATCAAATAATTACTTATATAGGTCTACTTAATTTACGTATAATAAATGAGCACTGCATAGTTAACACAGATCGCAATCAATAATGCCTACACTCTACTGCCAAATTTCAATTATAATCCGAGTCATTGCCAAAATTTCCAAAGTTGATGTTCGTTCTATCTCATGCAGATTTTCATTTTCTTCGTGACCTGTTTTCTGGAAATGTCGATGTGGAAGGAGGAGGAGTATTCAGATTAATCTCCACTTCTGACCCAGTAGATGTAGAATCCTCCAACGTACTTCGTTCATAGTGAATGATAAGTTTTTTTTTTTTCATCAACCAGTAGTTCATCTCCAATCAAGACGGCATGCTCCCGTCTTTTCTTGCTCGGAACAACTTGGGCAAGAGATGCTTCCTAAATTCCCGTGTTCGTCTGTCGTAGAACTCGGATGTATTAAATTGGGATCCCTTGATCTTGTAAATGTTCCAGCTTACTTTAGATTTAGAGAAATTATTAGCAAAATGGTAAATGGCAATGGTGGTGGAACCCGTCTTGTTCTAGAAGGTTGGATGGTGCCTATACGTCTTACTCCTATAACTTCATAATCCTCAAGAATGCAATTTAATTCCGTTCTAAAAATGTCCCGTTTCCCTTCTAGAACGTTATGAAGAATAAGATCAACTGGTATTTTCTTAGGTAGGCATTTTCCACAAAAACCCTCGATTTCATAGAAAAAAACACATTTTTCAATATACGAAGATACATTTCTCCCCAAATTGACAAAGTAAAATAAAAATTGACTACACCGTTGAAAATCTGGGATTTTGATGCTACTTTTAGGTTTACAGCCTGAAAATTTCCATCCAGGACGTCTCGAGAGACAAACTTTGAAAAAAGAGAAAATTTTCGGATTTTACAATTTTTTAACTTACGGATTATTTTTTACCCGTTCATTCCATTTAAAAAATGTATTTAAAGTCATTAGGAAGATAGGAAATGTTACGCTCTTTTCAATGGTATAATCAGATTTGACTATTGACTGAAACTTAACGGTGATATGACAGTTTCAGTGACACAAAGTCGAAAACGCGAAAAAATCTTAAAAGTGAAAAAAGTGGTCTTTAGAGTGAATTAAAAAATATATGTTATAGGATTTATAAAGTCACAAATTAGTAGTAGAATCGAACTCAAGCATTTAGGTGGTACCTACGCCTAAAACTGCGACACCCTGTATATTACGCGTAGGTATGCTAGCATGTCCGCACGCATTATATACCTACTAATTCTGCGTACGTATTTCTGTTGTTTCTATTTTGTTCTGTAAATATTACCGTAGGTACTAAAACATATCTACAGAAATGATCTATGTTTGAGGACTATCTCTGATTACCTTCTACCTACTGACAAAAATTAGATCTACTTTAGCGTAGGTTCCAAGTAAAATCCTCTTCGTGTTCGTAAAAACACGAAATAGATGCATTTAGAAGATGTAGATAAGTGGTTTTTTTTTTTTAAAGCATGGAACAAGCCTTGGACAAACTAGCGAAAAACGTTACGCGAATGTGTCAGGAATTTTTTGACATTTTATGTCTTTGCTATGGCACATAAACTAAAAAAACGTCACGGAAAATTGCTCACAAAAATATTTTGATGATTTCCGCTTACAACCGAGTCGTTGCTAGGGAAATGGTACTTCGTCGTTTTTCATCCCACAAAATTGGTTGACCATTCGTTCGAAAGCTCTCGATTTATCCAACCATATTATGTTAACTACTGCGAAGTGCGTGGCCAACAAGCAGAGTTATGAGCAAGGTTATTTGAATAATTGTGTACACTCAGGTGATCATGCTCAATAATTGATATTGTGAACATGATTGCCACCGCTTATTAATTTCTGATGATTGCATTGGGGTGGTGTTTCGATGATGTGATTCATAGCAGGTGATCCAAATATTGCGAGAACGGTTTGATTTGTGAAGCGGTGGTTAAATCATTTTAATAGGTAATTTCTATGCTTTACACTCTAGGAAGCTGTAATTTCTTATGTAGCCTCTTTAGGACATTGACTTGACGATGCCCAGGGTCCGGATCAGATGAGTGGCTTTTGAAGCTAATTTCTATGTTTTACACTCTACGAAGCTGTAATTTCGTATGTAGTCTCTTTAGCACATTTACGTGACGATGCCCAGGGTCCGGATCAGCTGAGTGGCTCTTAGAGCTTGCATACGAGTCTGCAGGGGGGTAGGTGATGTAGCCTGGCTCGAATTCAATGAAGTACCCACGGGTGTCGGAACAATGAGTCAACACGATCGCGAATTCAATTAAGTACCCACGGGTGGGCGGTTTCTCTTATGGCGCATTTAATTGATTTGTACGCCCCGCCGTGCGATGCACGGGTGAGATCTGCCTAGTAATAAATACAATAAGAAAACACACATGAAAATGTCCCAATGTGTTGCAGACTCGTATGCAAGCATTTCAAGCTGCTTTGTCTTTCTTATGATTTTCACGTACAACCAAGCCGTTGCTGGGGAAATAAAACTTCTTTAGTGTTTATGGGACCAAAATCGTTCTCCATTTGTTGGAAAGCTCTCGATTTATCACGCATTTCTTTCGTACTTTTTTTATACAATTATTAGACTCGAACTTTCAAAGAATTCTTTTGATTTTCACGTACAACCAAGCCGTTGCAGGGGAAATGAAACTTCTTTAGTTTTCACCGGACGAAAATCGTTCTCCACTCGTTGGAAAGCTCTCGATTTATCACGCATTTCTTTCGTACTTGTTCTTCTATTCATGTCGTAGTTTTATATTTATTTATGTTATAAATGGATATAGTAAACAATGCCGCTTGTTTTGTTGTCACTTAGTTGAGAAGTTAATCTTGGTTATAGTAATTGTAGACGCGCACCATAACAGATAATTACCTACCTAGGTATTCTGTTCTAATTTCGATTAGTAAAAAATTTATGTCGTAGTTTTAAATATATTAGCATTTACGAATCAGCGGGAAGAAAGCATGTTCCATGTTTTAGCATTTTAGCCGAAGGCTCAAAGCGGAAAGCAACCGGGAGGTTCAGGGGGGCGACGCGAGGCCCGAGTTTTTATTTTTATTTTTTTTATTTATTATTATTTTTTTTTTTTTAAGGTAAATAAGGTCCTTTTTTCTTGAAAATTAAAATTAAATTTACTTGATAGTGAAATCGAAAGAGTTCTAAGGGAACTAAGCAAAGCTTCAACGTTAATAGGGAGCCAAAATAACAAGTTTCCCATATGAAAGGAACTTTTGAGCGCAATAAATTGGTCACATTTCAAATCATGAGCTCAAAAAATCACTAAAAAAATTACCTATCACTAAAAAAAAAATAAAATCACTTCTAGAAATCGTTAAATTTTGTTTTTTCATTAGGATTTAAGCAAAAAGAAGTATATATATATTTCTTTTTTTTTCCAAAAAGAAATAACTTTGGCCCAAGGCCAAGGCATACTGGAATAACTGGAACATTGAAATTTGTATGCCTAAAATTATGCTGAAAAATGTACTTGAATATCGTATTATTTGCTACCAAAATATATTATAAATGCAACAACAAAAAGCTACAAAAGTTCCAGTCAGACAGTATGATCATACATATTATGAACAAATTGTCGTAAATTAACCTACTATACATTATGCCACATTGTAGTGTAATATCAAACCCCACCTCGAAACACGTGCTTACCAGCACAAGCCCCAAACACTGTACGACTTGAAGGAAGCTAATCGAGTGGAAATCGCCCAAGTTGACACTGCAATGTTGGTTCGCTTAATGCGAACTTCGACAAGAACGCCTCCAACACTGCATTACCTATAACGGACCCCACTTGACTGATGTGATTTTTCACACTTTCCTAATTTTCGGAAATGCTATTCAATTACGAATCCGGATCAGTAAACAAATTTGTTTTTAAGTGAAAATTTTCGATTTTCTGCTTTTTTCAAAACCATCCGTCTTTTATTTCGCACCCTGCATGATCTAGCTTCAGAGGGACGTCCTAAAAAGTGGCGTATAAATTGTTTCAAAAATCACTGATTCATTTAAAGCTATCAGAATAAGTGGTCGTTTCTTTTGTCCGCCTACTAAAACCTGTTGTTGAAGTAGGGTGGCGAGCCGCACGAGGGCTCCTCCGAGCTGACAGATCCTGGGATGAGGACATGTCGCAGACCTCCTCCACGTCGGGCTACAGAGAGAACTGCTCCCTGGTGATGGTCCCGCTGGACGCCTCGGGGAATCTGTCGTCGGGTGCGAGCGGGAACACCACGATCGGAGGAAACGGCCCGGAAGCTCAGCAGAGGAAGGGAAGCTTGTCTCCTGACACCTCCTCCCAACACTCGCTACTTATGGTTTTTGATGAAGACACTCTCATATAAGTCAAAGAAATATCCTCAGTTTAAACTGAAATGTAGGGATGTGTAGAGTTATGTGATACCGTGTTGACCTAAACAGCTGTGACTCATATATTTATTTGTTAGAGAGTATGGAATAACTCTCGCAGTTGGTGAAGGTTGATGAACATGGCCTCGTTAGGACAAAGGATAAAGGCACCATATTTTCGAAGTAATAGGGAAATGTATGAGCTTGAATTCTGTTTAGGTATCATATATATTATATTTTTGGCCGTAACAAGAGTCCAATACAAAATGTATGTTATATAGGTATCTCAATCTCAATGCAATATTTAGGTATACACTGTCATTGGGTTAACTGTCAAACATAACTACTGGTTGCAGCAGTATAATACGTACGAAAACAGACCCGAAGCTCATCTAAAAAATGGGAGCTTGTCTCCTGACACCTCCTCCCAACACTCGCTACTTATGGTTTTTGACGAAGACACTCTCATATAAGTCAAAGAAATATCCTCAGTTTAAACTGAAATGTAGGGATGTGTAGAGTTATGTGATACCGTGTTGACCTAAACAGCTGTGACTCACATATTTATTTGCTAGAGAGTATTATGTACGAATAACTCTCGCAGTTGGGGCAAAGGATAAAGGCGCCATATTTTCGAAGTAATAGGAAAATGTATGAGCTTGAATTCTGTTGAGGTATCATATATATTATATTATATAACATATTATCATATTAAAATGTATGTTATATAGGTATCTCAATCTCAATGCGATATTTAGGTATACACTGTCATTGGGTTAACTGTCAAACATAACTACTGGTTGCAGCAGTACGAAAACAGACCCGAAGCTCATCTAAAAAATGGGAGCTTGTCTCCTGACACCTCCTCCCAACACTCGCTACTTATAGGTTACGACGAAGATACTCACATATAAGTCAAAGAAATATCCTCAGTTTAAACTGAAATGTAGGGATGTGTAGAGTTATGTGATACCGTGTTGACCAAAACAGCTGTGACTCGTATAGGTACAAAGGGCGCAGGGGAAAAAACGACCTCAGTCCACTCCAGGTGATTTTGAGAAAAATCAAATTCAAAGTTTCCCTACTCATGACATTGTGCATGTACTTGAAAAAAAAAAAAAAAAAACAAAAAAACACAAAAATCATTATTATAATCATAAACATGTTTATAAACAGGCTGCTGTTAGGTTTACTCATTACAGACTGTAAGGTGTACTCATAAAATGGTTCAGATACTTGAAAAAAAAAAAAAAAAAAAAAAAAAAAACACAAAAATCATTATTATAATCATAAACATGTTTATTAACAGACTGTAAGGTTGAAATTACTTTTTCAATACAAATTACACTAAATTTCAACATTTTGCGCAAAAAATCAAGGACTCATGCCATTTTTCCCTTGAATCAGCCGTCCATTAGTGGATCGTCCATGTAATGATCGTCACTTTCTCCCAGTTGGTAGATGTTGGTCAATTTTTGGTAGAAGTCTTTGGACTCAGGTCTTTCAAGGAATGCTCGCAAAACTTTCATAACATCTCTAACCCTACCTGTTTTTTTTCTTCTCTTTTTTGTATCGCTGCTCGACGGACCCGGTTGTTCTTCACTAGACTCCGATAAGTCACTGTCCATGTTCACTGATCAACTTCGCAAATACACAGTAAGAAAGAAAAAACGCAGAAAAAGTTCGGCTCTAGAAGCAAGATTGAAATAGAGAAACCTAATAGGTAAACCTACTGATATGAAACAATGGAAGCAATGGTATTCGTTATCACGTTGAAGTGATTCACAGAGCCGTTATGCGAGACAGACACTGAAACCGGGACTGAAGCCGTTCTTCCCAAGGCGCGCTCGGACTCATGTCGTCCGTAGTACCCCAGTACCCAGTCCCCAGTACGGTGAATCCTTTTAGTGCATTTTCAAGGACTCAAGTCATTATTTCCATTTGATGGTTTGTGTATGTTATAGTACTCTCAATGTGCTACTAGATGGCACCACAAGCTCATCTTCAGGGAAAAGTGGACTGAAGTCTTTTTTTCCCCAGCATCCTTCAATTATTTATTTGTTAGATAGTATTTTGTCCAGGAGCCCATTTCATAAAACAACAAGTTACAAGTGTACAAGTTAACAAGTACAGGTACTTGTAATGCACGGTGAACTAGAACAAGTGTTTCACCAAAACAAAGAGTACAAGTGTAGAAAAGTTACACTTGTAGAAGCTAAGTTTACAAGTGTAGCAGAACAGAAAAATGGCGTGTGGGAACTAACGAAATGAACAACGTCAAGCGGGATGCCGAAATTGAAGTTTTGTCAGTGAATCATAATGTAAAAACGGTTCTAAGTACACGATAGGATGTTTATCGTACATCACAAGGTGTAATGATTGGAAGAGAAACAAATTATAAACTGAAAAGTATCATGGATCTAGGTAGCCCCCCAGAGGTGCAATGGGGCCCTAAATCCTCGACAAAGAGGTAGAGGAGGATGACAGTATCCTGTCAGAGAGATACCACTCCTACTAATAGCATTAATGAGCTATGTTCGGAGTAGATTGGTTTCCAGGGATCTGGATCCCATCCAACGCCAAACTCAGCTTCTCAAGAACACGAGAAAAGGCGTGCAACGCCCGTTGTTCACCAACGGGGCAACGACAGCGCATTCTCTGAGCTCCCAACGGGAACTCTTGGATGGGAACTATGTCACACTCCCCCACTTAAAGACATACTTGATTGAAGATCAAGTATGTTAACTAGGTGGAATAGTTACTGGCTGAGAACTGATGCTCATTAATAAATAGCTGCATTGGCAATTGAGGATGGGAAAAGAGAAATTAAAACAGGATGGATTGTCAATGAATCTTCATATGAAGTATTCATTAGGTGATTAGAGGGGAATAAAAGAGAAATTATAAGTCAAAGACCAATGAAATTATTTATATACCAAAGGGTGATAATGGGAATTGCTTCTGGAACCCCGGGCCATGTTTCTTCTAATACATTAATGCCCCAAAAAATAGTGGATAGGACTACTAGGCGTTAGCCGTCCATAATCCTAACCACGCTCTGCTACCATATCAAGGATCTAGGTAGCCCCCCAGAGGTGCAATGGGGTCCTAAATCCTCGACAAAGAGGTAGAGGAGGATGACAGTATCCCGTCAGAGAGATACCACTCCTACTAATAGCATTAATGAGCTATGTTCGGAGTAGATTGGTTTCCAGGGACCTGGATCACCCATCCAACGCCAAACTCAGCTTCTCAAAAACACGAGCAAGGCGGTGACGCCCGTTGTTCACCAATGGGGCGACGACAGCGCATTCTTTGAGCTCCCGACGGGAACTATGTCACAAAAGTGGAGAAAGTGTGTATTTGATTTTAACTTATTCTGATGGCTGGCAGAATCGGATTTTTTCTCTTCATTCAGCGGAAATGATTAATCAATTCATCAAGTCTCAATGCTGATGGGTTAGGAATGTCATTTGTAACTTCGAAATTATCTTCATTTTGTTCTTCAATGATAGGGATATTCCTCAATACCTGGTCAGGAAAAATTTGGGTCACGCGGAATTTGAATCATTCAAGGGTCTTGGAAAACATCCTAAAACTCTCGGTTAACTCGAAAATACCCACGAAAAAAGCGTTTATTCATGACCGAAAAAAATCGTTGGCGTCTTCTACGCTGAATGCTTCTTTCTTGTCTGTATTCTTCAGCAGAAGATGATTCCCACCGAAAAATGGTCAACTCACAATGCTGGAAAATAACAAGTTTACAGGTGAATGGACGTAGGTTAAAAATCGGCCATTTTTTACAAGTGTAAAACAATGCCTCGTACAAAATGACGGGGAAACACTTGTCAATTGTCCAAATTCGCCTGTACACTTGTTAATTTTCACTGTACATTACAAGGCTACACTTGTACATTTAGAAACGCTTGCAATTAATTTTTTACAATTTGTACATGAAATCGGCCTTGTAACTTGTCACTATATGAAATAGGCCCCAGTAATAACTCTCGCAGTTGGTGAAGATTGATTAAGTACATCAGTACATGGCCTCGTTAAGGCAATGGATGAAGGCGCCATATTTTCGAAGTAATAGGAAAATGTATGAGCTTGCGTTTTGTCGGGATATCATATATATTATATTTTGGGCCGTAACAAGAGTCCAATACAAAATGTAGGTTCTTTTCCGTTAATTCACTACCATTCATTCATTCTGACCTGTATGTCCAACTAATCTGTATTTTTACTAAGGGATTGACTACTTGATGTTATGTAATTTTGAGATGCGAGCTTGCGAGCATCCAGACCACCAAACTATACACATCATTCTGACCTACATGTCCAACTAATCTGAATTTTTATTAAGGGATTGACTACTTGATGTAATGTATTTTTTAGATGCGAGCTTGCGAGCATCGAGACCACCAAACTATACACAGCATTCTGATCTATTTTACCACAGTGGACGTAAAAATGATTGGGGAACAGTTTTTAGAACAATAGAATATATATCAAGTGGTAGTGAATTAACGGAAACCAATAAAAGGGGTGGTAGTGAATTAACGGAAAAGAACTAAAATGTATGTTATATAGGTATCTCAATCTCAATGCGATATTTAGGTATACACTGTTTCGTCGCAGCAGTATAATACTCATAGAAGAAAACAGACCAGAAGCTCAGCATAAAAATGGGAGCTTGTCTCCTGATGCTTTCTCTTAACACTCGCTGCTCATAGGTTACGACGATGACACTCTCATATAAGTCAAAGAAAAATCCTCAGTTTAAACTTAAATGCTCGAGAGAGTAGGGTATGTCGTACCTTTTTGACGATGTCTGCTGAAACTCGTATATTTGTTTGCTAGAGTGTTATGTGCAGAAAGAACTCTCGCAGTTGGTGAGGTTTTATTACATTGACCTCTATAGAGCAATGGATAAAGGCGCCGTCTTTTCAGAGCTTTCTCTCTGGCGTTGGAAAATGTATGAGTTTGAATTTTGTCGAGGTATCATATATATTTTGGGCAGTAACAAAAGTCCATTACGAATTGTATATCATCAATATAGGTATCTCAATTTCAATGTGATATTTAGGTATACACTGTCTCTGGGTTACTACCCGTCGCAGCAGTATAATACTCATAGAAGAAAACATACCAGAAGCTCAGCATATAAATGGGAGCTTGCCTCCTGACAGCTCCTCCCAGCACTCGCTGCTCATAGGTTACGAAGAAGACATTCTCATATAAGTCAAAGAAAAACCCTCGACTTGACGTTAGATGCTGGAGAGAGTAGGACCTTTTTGATGATGTCTGCTGTAACTCGTATATTTGTTCGCTAGAGTGTTATGTGCAGAAAGAACTCTCGCATTTGGTGAGGTTTTATTACATTGACCTCTATAGAGCAATGGATAAAGGCGCCGTCTTTTCAGAGCTTTCTCTCTGGCGTTGGAAAATGTATGAGTTTGAATTTTGTCGAGGTATCATATATATTTTGGGCAGTAACAAAAGTCCATTACAAAATGTATATCATCTATATAGGTATCTCAATCTCAATGTGATATTTAGGTATACACTGTCTTTGGGTTACTACTCTTCGCAGCAGCATAATACTCATTGAAGAAAACAGAACAGAAGCTCAGCATAAAAATGGGAGCTTGTCTCCTGACACCTCCTCCCAGCACTCGCTGCTCATAGGTTACAACGAAGACACTTTCATATAAGTTAAAAAAAAACCCTCGGTTTAAACTCAATTATGCTTCAAGATGAAGGAAGAATGTCCATTATGCGCCTGGGCCGCTAGGGTTTCGGGGTTTGAGCTTTGGTGTGAATAATTTCGTTGTCGTTTTAATCAACCGATTCTGATTCCAAAATACAGCGTTTTAGAATCCTTTCTTGTCGGTACTATTTAGTTTGGTAGGTATATAGGGCAGAAGACGCCTTTTTATCTAACGCATTTGGGTCATTCTCATTTCATTTGCCGCTTTGGGGCGTTTGAGAACCTCAGTGACGTGAAATATGAAAGTGTTCGAAAATGAGGTTAGATCAGCAAATACTACTCATTGTACATTGCAGATTTGTGTTCCATAGATGAACAGTGAGTTTTTCATTGATGTATTTTATATGTTTTTTTGTATTAAAAAACAGGATATCCAACTCATGAGTGTTACCAGATTTCAAAAATTGATTTCTGTAAAATGGATAATTTGGCAAAATTGTTGTCGGGGCTCAAGTAAGTACAAAAGAATCACGTTCAAACGTAATATTCAGATTTCACGGAATTCATGTTGAAGGCAGTGTAATTGAGCTTAAATCTCAGGTGTGTTACCCTATTAGTGTTACCGTAATATCAGGAGTGTTACCCATCCTTGGTCACACTCCTAAGAACTTCCGATAAAAATGGTGTCACCCAGGATGATGATGTGACAAAACTCGGGGATGGCTACTGTTTGAAACCTGTCACCAAGCAGTATGGTTGTTGATATAGGATTATTTTGTTTAAGCACCAACAACACTCGTAATTTGTGTAACACTTCTGATTGAAAATAAAAATACTCAACATGTTTTTAGGCTTATTTCACTGTAAAAACTGCTGCAACTCCAAGCACTCCACTACAGTCTCACATCTTCAACTGGACAATATAACCTTCACATCTGACTGTTTCCCGCCATTTTCCATCAGCTTTCTTGATCGCAAAAATGATAACACTCCTGAGGTCCCATTGAGAAGAGATATGGGGGACTGACTGAAAAACTAGTTTTTCACAGGTTGGGAGCTAGTAACCCTGGCCAGTTCTAGATCGTCATTGTTTCGTAACTACCTAACTTCTACTTACGTGTTAGGTAGGAGGGGACAGTAACACTCATGAGTTTCCAGGATTTCAGGTTTCATTCGTCATCACTGTGTATTGGTTAAAGGGGATTTTGGGCAGTCAAATTATTACTTCGTTGATCTCCCAACTTATACTACCTTTTTTTCCTCAAAATCACTAGTTTTGGTCAAGAATTGTGAGAATTTGTCGTCGGGGACATGAAAGCGGCAAATGAAATGAGAATGACCCATTTGACAATGAGCACCACCTTCTGTAATTTGCACCAACTTCAATAACTTTTTAATAACGTAATACGTTAATTTTAACCAACAGTTTTGAATTCAACATTTCTGATTCACTCGAAATTCTAACTAACCGTCAGATAGAGTTGGTCCGAAAAGAAAATGCGTAATTACCCCCACTTCCTGGGAATGCATTGCATACTGATGCTGCGCCTTCAATCCATTTAGAAAAGTAGTAATTACTATTTTTTCCAAATGGACCGAATAACATGACTGAAAGGTTAATTATTTATGAAATTTCGCATAAATCCGAAACTCTAAATACCCAACTCTCCTCTATGATACTTTGGCATAAAAAATAATCAGTTGAATTCAGATGATGGTGCCAACTTCTGCTATACCCGCCATCAGCTTGAGGTACATCTTAAACTGACGATAAGAAATGGCAAAACTAAACTGAAAGGCGCTCTGATTATTGATATGAATATCCTATTGTAATGATCTGTAAAAGCCATTATTGCCAAGATTTGTGGATGCTGTGCGCGTCAAAACGCAAGGTGGATGTATCTATAATTATCAAGTTCCACGTGTTCTACAGGTGGTTCAATTTTAGTCTTTTAAATACTTGATGAGGTAAAATATAGTCAAGTATGTGAGCCTTAACAATTATTTTAAGTTTATTACTTATTTTCTAAGTCCCAGAAGTAAGTAAGTACATAGGTTTGTCGTTCGAACCTCATACTCTTCTGTCATCCCAAGTCGGGAAGGTAAGCGATACTCAACTATGCCTTAACGCAAAATGATGGGTAAAAATTCCTTCTCATAAGCCATTTAAGGTGTCCAATAACCGTAACAACTATATTAGAAGGGTACACAAGGATAACAAAGATACAGTTGCTTTTCTACTATGAAGCTTAGTTGAGCAGTGATGCACACTTGACCTGAACCTCGCACTTGCGTAGACTTATCTTCACCTTATTTTTTGGCTCAAAATCATTCGAGAGTTTGCATTCAGAAACTCGATCATAAAATGCCTGTTTGCATTCGATCATAAAATGCCTTGTATGCTGATCTGAGGGCTGACCGTCCCAAGAAAGTATCTACCTACCTATACTTATATTAAATTATCTGTACATTTCCTATTACTACTTACTGGAATATCAGTCAACATTTTAACACGCGATTTATTATCGTAGGTATATTACAATTTGAGGGGTCGGGAAAAAACTATCATTTCAAAATCTTCCTATTGAAAACCCAATTTAATTGTCCAAATAACTACTATTTCGTTCCAAATAATAATTATAATGATTTATTGGAATTGATTGATTTCCCCAGATCCCTTCAATGCAGGAATAGATAGGACTTCTATCCGTGATGTAAATTGACTACATGAATGTACAAATTAATTACCTAGGTAGTTTTCGAATTAATATACCTATTTAAAATGAGTTAAGAGCGGGCTGCCAAAACAGCGCCATGTCCTTTGGCGTGAAAAGCTTTAACTAGCCAAGTTTGGCCAAGAGGAGCGAGTGACAAGAAAATCCGGTAGGGGTAGCTGGGTGATGAGCAACCCTGAAGGTGGAAGGTATACCTGGTGATTGGGGTGGGTCACCAAAGCCTCTTACCAAAATAACTCTGGGCCTAGATGAGGCGAACGCCCTCGGACGGAGCCCAACTGAGAACCCGACTCAGCCCTCATTCTACACCCTTGCCGGGAATATATTGACGTTTTTCACCGATTTGTCTTGTCACACAAAAATGAGTTTGACATCGGGCTTCCATGTTTTATCCACGCTGAATAAAATGGCAACACTTCACAGCGGTCAGGAACTAGACAAAAGTTCGGCTGCGATGCCGACGAAAACTCATGGTGTAAAACGATACTTTGAAGTACCAGAAAACCAAAAATTCAAACCCCAAAATCAAAGCGGTGCATCTCCAAAAATGGCGCATGAATTGAGAATGTATCGGTTACAACATTTTTTGACGTTCGATTATGACCCAAGCACAACGATAGGGTGGTTAAAAAAAAAAAAGTTCTGGGATTTCTTGTCCCCATTGTTTTTTTTTTTTTTTTTTTTTCTTCCTCGGTATGTCAGGATGACTCTCCTAAATTTGTAGCAAAAAATATTAATCCTAATCACTTTACCTGGGTCGATTTTGGCCAGTTATCGACCGCTATCGTAAACCAACCTCTAAATTGGTGCCGAGATGATGATTTGACGGACGGATTTCAATTTTTTTGGGTCAATTTATGGGTTATCGCATGCGCTGAACACGATGAACATATTTATTTCACGCTCCGTCCACTAGTTATCCGGTAAACTGGCAGAGGGCGCTGCTTGAAGATATGTAAAAATCGAAAATTTCACCGAAAATGCTGTCCCCTGGTTAAGAATTGTACTAGAAACATGCTATTATGGTCGGACAATATGCTTTGGCATGTTCTGAACATGATTCCGTTTTTTACTATACTTTTCCGCCAATGATTGCTTCGTTTAACGGCCATAACCCTCAAATTAATTATAGGGTAATAGACAAATTCACCCTAATTTCACCGGAAATTATGTCGCGTTGATAATTTAAGGTTCTGAAATACCTTGTGCCGATAAAATTTGGTATTTTCCAGGATACTCGGTACAAAGCCGTTGGTAATTTGGCAAGGACTTGAACCGGCATTGTACTTATTTGCCAAATATAGCGGCAAAATGGAGAAAATAGCTAAAATTTTCCAATTTTTCTGTAAAATTCCTTAGTTCCATCGGTTTTCCGGGGTCAAATTCGTAGTTCTGAATTGTCTGAACTGTGATTGGATCGTTTGTGCGTAAAACGCGGTATCGGTCACGTGTAAAAGCTTGTACAATGGTATCGGGTCGTTAAGCGAATAAGTACAATGCCGGTTCAAGTCCTTGCCAAATTACCTACGGCTTTGTACCGAGTATCCTGGAAAATACCAAATTTTATCGGCACAAGGCATTTCAGAACCTTAAATTATCAACGCGACATAATTTCCGGTGAAATTAGGGTAAATTTGTCTATTAATTACCCTATAACTAATTTGAGGGTTATGGCCGTTAAACGAAGCAATCATTGGCGGAAAAGTATAGTAAAGAACGAAATCATGTTCAGAACATGCCAAAGCATATTGTCCGACCATAATAGCATGTTTCTAGTACAATTCTTAACCAGGGGACAGCATTTTCGGTGAAATTTTCGATTTTTACTTATCTTCAAGCAGCACCCTCTGCCAGTTTACCGGATAACTAGTGGACGGAGCGAAAAATAAATAAGTTCATCGTGTTCAGCGCATGCGATAACCCATAAATTGACCCAAAAAAATTGAAATCCGTCCTTCAAATCATCATCTCGGCACCAATTTAGAGGTTGGTTAACGATAGCTGTCGATAACTGGCCAAAATCGACCCAGGTAAAGTGATTAGGATTAATATTCTTTTCTAAAAATTTAGGAGGGTCATCCTGACATACCGAGGAAGCAAAAAAAAAAAAAAAACAATGGGGACAAGAAATCCCAGAACTTTTTTTTTTTTAACCACCCTATCGTTGTGCTTGGGTCATAATCGAACGTCAAAAAATGTTGTAACCGATACATTCTCAATTCATGCGCCATTTTTGGAGATGCACCGCTTTGATTTTTGGGTTTGAATTTTTGGTTTTCTGGTACTTCAAAGTATCGTTTTACACCATGAGTTTTCGTCGGCATCGCAGCCGAACTTTTGTCTAGTTCCTGACCGCTGTGACTTTCCAACCTCGTTGACACATACCTAACTAAGCTCATGAGAAAACCTTCTTTCTGAAAAAAAGGGGTAGAAAAAACGTTGATGGGTATAAAAAAATTTCAGATCTTGTATGAGTAAACTGAAGTTTTTTTAACTAATGAAAGCTGGTCTAAAAATGTTAATTTTATATATGTAACGGTTCTAGACAATTAAATGATCTTTTCAACGATACCTTCAGACAATACCTTCAATATTAAAATTACAATGTACTTTTGATTTGTATTTATTAACCGATTTGTCTATTCCAAACTTCTTTTATTTTCACATTTAAGAATTTTCTCGAGTTATTACATTGTGCCATAGAAATGGTCATAACTCCCTTTATTTATTCTCTAACTTTGAAATTGAGGATACCGTTGGAAATAGTGTTAAATTTTCGTTCATGTACACTGTAAAACCCCAAACATGACCAAAACATTGGTCTAACGGAGAGTGATAGAAGTTGAGAAATCTGTTTGAATCTAAAACTACCTAATACTTATTCAATTATTAGTGTACCTATTTGCATTTTCTGTGGAAAATCGCTCAAATACCGATAACTCAAATGCTGATTTTTGTTAAACTGAACCAGGTGTGCTGCAAAACGAAATAGGTAATTTCGAAATTGAAGATGTTGAAAATGTTTCTCTCGGTTTATTTAGTAACTAGCGATGTACATTGGGAGATAAATTATGAGATTTCACATTATTATTGCAGAATGAGGATCACCAACATAGAGATTTGTTCATTGAAGAGACAATTTCGATGATTAAATGTGGGATGAGGTACCCCACACCCCGTGTGCTTTTGGGGTGGGACCTGCTAAAAGTGTAATAGTGTACTAGTAGTAGGAGTACTAGTGTACTAGTACTAGGGGTACTAGTGTACTAGTACTAGGGGTACTAGTGTACTAGTACTAGGGGTACTAGGCTTCTGCAGTATTCAGTTTATGAAACTGAATTCAATTTTTCGTTTTTAAGGAAAATTAATTTAGTTCTACTCAGACGAATCTCTTCACGATCATGACTGTGGAAATGCTGGTTGGAATTATAATTGTTATGATACCCTGTCCCGTCTAATACGAGTCAAATTCTAAAATTATCCAACCACCATTTGGATGTGTCCCAAGATTTCAACGATTTGGTTAAAAAACCATAACGTGGTTTCGAAAAACTAAAACTTGGGACGTTCATTGCCCCATGTCGATAAATTACCGCTTTTTAGGGGTTCTTTATAGACTTAGGGAAGTTGTTGTTCAAATGCGACTGGACTCAGACGTGTCTTTTTAAATAAATGTATAATTGTTACGTGTACTATCTATAGATGAAAATAGGTGCCTATTTATGATCTGTTAGGAAGAATTGTTGGGTATTGAAGAATAAGTTGAACCGTTTTGAGGAGTGTGGTAATATTTTTTATTGAATGTTTATATTGAGCAGTTGATGTACCTCGTTAGTTGTTTAAGTAAAGCTGCTCTCCTAGAAGAAACTGTGTAACGAACTAAGGTCGCCCCCAGAGGTGCAATGGGGTCTAAACCCGGCGCGAGAGCGAAGGACGCGCATTCTCTTGGATCTGACGGGAACTGTCACAACTGATACCTAATTCTTTGATGATATACCTACTGAAAAATGCGTTGACTGGGTGTGGCCAACCAACTAAGCCGCGAAAGCTGTGAATTCTGCAGTTTAAGTTTTGTGAACACCAAGGAATTTCGTAAAACGAAAATAATTTTGCATGTGCTAAGGTAGTCGTTCTGTTGATATTTCTGGAACCACTTATCTGCAAGATAGGTTTTGGTAACTTTGGTACCTACATTAACAGCCACCTTGATATTCTTAAAATAGTTCTGGTTTTATAAATTATTAAGCTCATCTTTTAATTTTCAATATGATAGCCAACTTCTATACCTCATTATACCCATCCAAGACTCAATATTTTGATATATACATTCCTACCAACAGAGAATAGAACTCAATCAAATTTGGCTTATGTACATGATAATAGGTATATCATGATAAGTATAACATGATAATACCTATCATAATAGGTATAACATGATAATACCTATCTTCTTTTTCTATAGTTACCAATTAGATTCGAATTGTGAACTTTTTTTTTGTCCAAGAAATGTATCTAACCATTTTTTTATACGAAAAAGTGAGAAACCAAGTCTCAAGAAATTATAACACCGCTGTACCCACACATAATTAGGTACCAATGTTATTGTGTTGTGGCATTTATTGTTAAACATTTGAATAAAGGTCGTTTCTCTGTTGTCTATATTGCCCTATTTATTAAATTTCCTCCACCTTCAACTAAGAAAATGGGAGGAATGAAGTTTTATCGGTGTTGCCATGTATGCAAATGACTCGTTCGAGGGAATTTTGGAACAAAAATAGGGGTACACCTGGGGGGAAAAGGGTATTTACCTTCCTCAAAAAGGGTACTTTTCGGAGGACATGTTTTTGTTTCACTTGTACCTTTACCTTTGAAATCAACCAAGAATAATGTTCGCTACCAATAAGTGAAATGTTGTAGAGAAAAACGCCAACAGATCCTTAATTTTCCAATACCTATTTATAAATTTTTACAGTTCGGAATAAATCTTTTTCATCTTCTAAATGGGTCATTCTCACAGAAACCTAAAATCGCTGTCCAGAAGACTTGGCGCCTTCCCTATTGCATTTTGGTTCTTTAAAAATAATCTATAACAAGGTCAGTTTGTTCTGTGAAACTCAATCGACTGGAAATTTTACGATAATTATTTCTACCATTAAAAATTCATGAAATAGTGATGTCATTCATTCATCATGTCCAAACTAGAAGTTCTTTATTCAACATTAACTATTTTGCAATAGACATTGATTCTGCTAATTTAAAATTGTACAAATAATTTAGTGTTACCTCTACACTCTAAAATGGCGGGGTTAAAATTAATTTTTAACTTTAACTTTCCAAATGTTAAGATATCATTTTGCAATTCGTCTTGATTTTATTACAAATGAATATAAATTACAATGATGTTTCTGGATCGGCCTTATGTGAACTGTTTTCCTCCAACTATTAGCAGAATGATTGCTGTTAATAATTACACACAGATACGGACAATCAGATAGGTACGGAAAAACTGATACGAAGACCACTAGAAGATGAAATGTTATTAAATTTGATGATGAAGCAGGTATACTGCGAGTAGATACATCTCAATTTTATGATGCTGATTTATGTGAAACTTCGGTACATAGATAAGTATACTCACTGCAGCAGATACACACTGGTGCCTTTCCGGTAAACATGAACTAAATCACTCGCGACGATGTTGTGAGTAGGAATCCTCATCAACGAAGAATACGGAAGTTGATGAAGAACTTCGTCCATTCCAACGAAAATAGAGAGTTACAAAGTTAAATTGATTTCAATGGGTAGGTCATCATCAATAACAATCAATAATGTAACTATAAGAAAGAAACAAGTCCAAAACGGAAAAATTGAAGGGGGAGTTCCGTGGAAAAATGTAACTTTTTTTTGCGATCACAGTGATTTATCAATGTTGTGTCCGAGCGTTTTGGTTCATTCACTCACCATGGATATACCACCGTATGACGCAGCACCTGGCATATGCTGACGATGTCGACATAGTGGCCAGGTCAATTGCTGCCCTATCTGGAGCTTTCCAGGAGTTCGAGGGAGCAGCAAGAGAAAGAGGGCTCAGGGTCAACGAGCAGAAGACTGTTTACATGAAAACGTCAAGAGCACAGCCAGCCCGACGCCTTGAGTCCATTGAAATGGTCGGCTACAGCTTCCCAGTGCACTCGCAGTTTAAGTACCTTGGCTCCATGGTGACGGAGGATAATGACATCCCTGCAGAAATAAAAGGCAGGAAACCGATGCTTCTGGCCGCTCAGCAAGGTGCTCAGGTTCAATGCATTTCCAAGAAAAGCAAAGCTGAGATTTTACAAAACCACGATTCGGCCGGTGGTAATATATGGCTCAGAGTCGTGGGTCCCCACACAGGAATGGGAACAAAGGCTCCGGATTTGGGAACTGAAGGTCCTGAGGCGCATATTTGGGCCGATCTTTGACCCTAACGATAGGCGCTGGAGGATTCGGACAAACGAGGAGCTTTGGGAGCTGTACAATGAGCCTGACATTGTGACCTTCATCAAAAAGGGCCGACTGCGCTGGATCGGGCACGTGGAACGAATGGATTCGACCCGCGTCCCTCGGAAGATGCTCTATGGGAAGCCAGGTGGTGGCAGAAGAAGAGGCAGGACGCCCACAAGATGGGTCGATGACGTCGAGGCTGATATCAGATTGCTCGGCGTTCGACGGTGTCGGACTGCGGCACTGGACAGTGGCTAGTGGCGGAAAGGGCGTAACTCGCAGGGGAAACCGAATGATAGGATGAACGAGTGTCTATCACTTGTTCATTCGCTCATTTGTTAATGCTATCCGGTTGCTTGGGTGCCACCGAGCTGGCAGTGTTCTGCAAATCGTTCGCGTGATTTAATTGCACTTCATTCTCTCACCCTCATCTAAAAGCTCAGAAATATCGATTTATTTTGACATTAAAAATGTCTTAGTCGACGGGGCAACCGGCAATTTTGTTACATAAAGAAAAAAACGTCACGCAATCTATAAACAAGTTAGGTGTTGTTATGATTGTGTAATGTGTATACTAGTACTACATATTTTCATTGTCTATCATGAAATCAGACATTTAATTAACGAAATATAAGTTTATTTAGAACATTAAATGCAGGTTTTATTATTCAAGAGTCCGTTTCAATGCGGCCAGCAGGTAGGTTTTCAGCGGACCGCTGGGCTGTCAATATGATGTCAATGGATACTTCACTATACCAGTTATTAAAAACGCTGCAAATTATTTCACAAAGGTTTATTATTTTTTCAATTGAGTTTGATCGTAGTTTTAGTTGGCTTGCGAACGTCATAAGGCCCTTCCAGACCCCTCGGCGTGTCCTACTTCGAATTGCCACAACCTATACTTCTATAATTATATACGCATGTTTATATTTCTAGATTTGAGCTCCTATCTATTCAAATAGTTATCGCCTTAATAATATCATTATCTAAGTACGTACGAAAAGTCGAGAGGATATGTTATTAAATATGCGTAGGAAAATCTTTGGTATTAACACACAAATATGACCTTGAAAAAAACATATTCATGCCTCGAAGGAACGCCGGCGCCGTACCCACCACAAGGTGCCGCGGCGCCGGAGCCTCCTCTCACTCCACCCCACCCCCCCGCTCACCACCCCCCCTCTCCACCCACCGTGACCCCCTGCCAAGCGTGCCAGGCGTGCGCGCGTCGAAAAAGACCCTTTTTTTGCCCGTTTTTGGCCCATAGCATCTATGCGAGTAAAGCAATCGGGATGGTTAAACGTTAGGACCAACTAGACCCCAAATGGAGTCTATGTGCGAAAGAACAGGTTTTTTAAGTCAATTCTTAGGCCTTTTATGGCCCGGACGGCGAACGGCGGACGGCGAACGGCGGACGGACATTTCAAATTTGGATTCTACACACCTTGAAACGTAAAGTGACAAAGTTTGAGGGGGGGTTATAAAAATTTTTTGCTACACGATCACATAGGCTTATTATTGGAAATAATAAACCAAAACGCTGCAAATTATTTCACAAAGGTTTATTATTTTTTCAATTGAGTTTGATCGTAGTTTTAGTTGGCTTGCGAACGTCATAAGGCCCTTCCAGACCCCTCGGCGTGTCCTATTTCTAGTTGCCACAACCTATACTTCTATAATTATATACGCATGTTTATATTTCTCGATTTGAGCTCTTATCTATTCAAATAGTTATTGCCTTAATAATATCATTATCTAAGTACGTACGAAAAGTCGAGAGGATATGTTATTAAATATGCGTAGGCAAAGCATTGGTATTGATACACAAATATGACCTAGAAAAAAACATATATTCATGCCTCGTAGGAAACCCACCTCATGGTGCCGCGGTGTATTATATGGGTATAACACGTAAAAGTAATAAATATCCATTCTCCTACACCCCTCTGCTACGCCTCTGGTCACCCCAGACACCACAAGGTGCAGCGGCGCCTCCTCCCACTCCAACCCCCTCACCGCCAACCATAACCTCCGCCACGCGTGCCAGGTGTGCGTAACTCTAACACTCAAAGCCTCGAAAAGACACTTTTTCGCCCGTTTTTGGCCCATAGCATCTATGCGAGTAAAGCGATCGGGATGGTTAAACGTTAGGACCAACTAGACCCCAAATGGAGTCTATGTGCGAAAGAACGGGTTTTTTAAGTCAATTCTTAGGTCTTTTATGGCCTGGACGGCGGACGGACATTTCAAATTTGGATTCTACGCACCTTGAAACGTAAAGTGAAAGAGTTTGAGGGGGGGGGGGGGGATATAAACAATTTTTGCTACACGATCACATAGGCTTATTATTTGGAACTAATAAACCAAAACTGCGCTTCCGCGGGTTTTTTCATACTTTCTCTCGGAAATACCACCGTGTACCGTGTCTGTGTTGGATAGCACAGTCTTCTTCTGCGACCAACATGATTCTACTCAATCGTTACCATAGGTAAGTTGAGCTAGCAATTAGTCTCCCGATTGTTGTTTTCTAAAAAGTCTGTTTCTGGACAACTTGGATACATTGAAAACTCAACAACGAATTTCCATTGAGAAAATTCATTACAAAAACAGTGAAGGACGAGTGTGCGAAAGTGGTTTGGCGTGGCAATTGAACCGGTGATTCGAGAATCACTAGATGGAACACCACGACCGATCCGCCGATACCTTTGCCGATCTCCAAATACCTGGGGTCTGGGATCGCGAGAGGCAGGCGTTTTTCGACGTAAGATTCAACTATGCTGACGCCACTTCTTACCTTTTCCAGTCCTGGGCCGATGTTGCTGAACGGGCAGCCCATGAAAAGCATTCGAAGTATAATAGGACTGCTGAAGACTTGAGTGGCACATTTTCACCCCTAGTCACGTCTTGCAAGGGAGTTCTCTATAGATAATTCAATGTATTCTTGAAGTGGATGGCTGAAAAATTGTCAGATAAGTGGACAAGGCCCTTCTCCCAGGTTCTCGAATGGGTAAGAGTAAAAATACAGTATTTGACAATAAGAGCAGTGTCACTCTGATTGCGAGGGACAAGGAGAAGAGTGAGGAGTCTCGGTGTCGAGGATGGGGCAGCGGCAATCCTACTAACATGAAAAAGAGTGTTCCCTGGATCGTGTCATGGAAAATGAATATCCCTGAACTGTTGATAGTTTATTATTATTGCTATTGTTTTGTGAAAAAAGCCCAACTGCGGCTTTATGGAGGTTACAGGTAATTTTTTGCTTTAAACGTTTTCCAAATCTTTGTGGAGCCTATAGCGAAAATTTGACATCCTGGGTGGGTAACACGCCTGATGTCATAATTCATACATCAACCTCTGAACATGTTGGAAAAAATCCCATTTTCTTAAAAACTGTGTATTGTATAGAATTTTAAAATTCGTCCTAAGTTCTGGAACACCCTGCACATCTCCGATTATTACGATGTGGTAAGAAGGTAATAATAACGCCAGCGTAAATACTTAGAATTTTTATTGACTTCAAACAACCAAAATCAATGTTAATAGTTCAAAAATACTATATCAAAACTTCACAACAATATTTCTTATCACAACAAACTGCAGGATTGATTAAAAATTATATCTTACTCGTAGATCAACGTTTGCTTTCATTGTATAACCCAATAATTTGCTACTGTATGTGGTGGGGCAATCAAGCTTGATTACTTGGTTGTGGAATCGTTCAAGACGACTCAGGTTTAAGGCTAATACAGAAATTAATTTGAACAGGGCGCTTTTTGTGACTAGAAAATATGACAGGTACTGACCCCAACGTAGGTAGCAGTCCCTCCCTCTACCTAACAACTTCACCAATCTACCTTAAATATATTTCAACACAAAAAATAATTGGTATACCGGTAGAACAATTTCCAACAATTTAAATACTGTTAACCACGCTTTTGGTCCGGTGGAGTTTAATAAATTACTAGTGTCTACAGTATGGTTAGTAGTATACCTCTCAACAAGTTCATTCAAAAAAATAAAATTAAAGTAACAATAAAAATTAATAAAATAATCAACAAATATGAACATTTTTAATAGTTTCTACCAAAAATTAAGAAGTTTCCACTAATTTTATCGTCAGTGATTTACTATTGAAGATAAAAATACCAATAAGATGCCAAACCAATACATCAAGCCATTCATAATGCAAATTACAAACGTGAAACTGAGACCACAATATTGAATGGAAATTCAGCAACGTTCCTACCTACATTGCAGTCATTTGGAACGTAACAGCCATGTAGAATGATTGGAAGTAGGTATTTCCCCAAGTCCCGAGGGCTTGGTATTTTTCGAAGAAACCCATTTTTAGTTGTCAATTTCAATTAATTCATTAAAACGAACAAGTTGTGAATCTATAAATGATTCGTGTTTTGTGTAACTTAAAAATACAACCATTTCGCTAGGCCAAAATACATTCAGGCAAAACCAAAGACCCTGAAGGCCTTCAGACGATACGCTAAAATCGGAACGGCCCGAAAGAAAAAGGCAATTGCTCGATGGGCAGACCACAGGCCGATCAAGGTGTTTTGAAGGATGCAGAAAATGATGGCTAATTGAAAGAAATGGAAGCCCTGATAGAAATCAAATCTAGAATTTGGTACCTAGTTACTTAAATATCAAAAAATTATAAGTAATGAAACTTGCGTGCATTTTATTCCACTTTACTAACTAGTATTGGTTTTATTGCTATTTCATTATTGATGTGCCTATTTTCCAGTTTTAAAAAATCCTGAGATTAAAGCTTTGTTCTCAGTGTGCGTTCTGCGAGTTAGGAATGGTTCTGGGCAAGCGCGGTCGAGTTCTGCCGTTCGCAGTGCCAGAACGCCCAGTTCCGGAACACCTAGAACGCCGAGTTCGGCGTTCACAGTGTTTTGCGTACCCAGTTCCGAACGGTTCTGACAGTCCCCGTTTTTTTCGGAACTGTCAGAACTCGAACGCAAGGACGTAGTTAACGCATGCGCATTTCACAATTTTTCGGATCTCGTGGTGTAATCAACTCTATTCTCCTTCATCGAAATCATACTTCATCATACTTTAGTCTCTATACGTTAGTATAAGTACCTATTCTATGATTGAAATGTCAACTAGCTCGTCAAGTTCGGAAAGCGATAGTTTCGACGATGGTGTTTGGTGTGTAAATGATGAGGATGAGATTGAAGTTATAGTTGGATCTCGTCTCAATCCACGAAACTCGAATTTTTTCAAATATACTCCTCAGTCATCGTAGATTTTTTAAATTTTATTTATTGCTGTGGGGTAATAGTTGAATAATATTCACGGGCATAATAAGTAATATATTCATGGGAACTAAAAATGTTATGAAAAGGAGCACTAGAAGGTAACTCGAGTTGAGTGGGGTTACAAGCAACACAGGTTATTCCACTTCCAAGTTCTGAAATCGTTCGCAGGGCAGAACACGGATCCACAAGTTCCAGAACGCCCCGAGATTTCCCGTCCCAGTTCTGATGAGTTCCAGAACTGTCAGAACGCGCACTGAGAACGAAGCTTAAGATTGCAGAAACATCTTGTCCTTTATGCTGTACAGAAATTGATTTATACTGTTACATTTATCGGGCTCTGGGCTGCTTCCCATCGATAAGTCCTACCCTATGAAATTAGGTCCAAAATAACTCATCTACGAAAAATAGTTTAACAGAACTACGAAGTTCATTTCACTAATTTGATTCGTCATATCACATTCAAAATAACCATTTTTTTTATAAGAGAAAAGATATTACTATCGAACTTCTTCATAAAGATGACGTATTCGTCCTTTCGACACCTTCGTTACAATATTGTGCTTCAATAGATTGAAATTTCTGTGGCATAAAGAATCCTTTGTCATTAGATAAAAATAGTATATAATTGTTTACGACTTACTTTGTTATGTACTTAATTTATATTACAAGTTAAAAATATAGTAATTTTATAAGATGCATACAAGACTCCACAATGAATTATACAGAATATATTAAGATCACATGTCTCAGTTGTTACAACTGGTAACTATAGTAAATCTCTTGTAATTATTTTTTACAACAGGGAACATTAAAACAAAATAAGATATGTCCATTCTAACAACGA
Source organism: Adelphocoris suturalis (assembly GCA_030762985.1). NCBI lineage: Eukaryota > Metazoa > Arthropoda > Insecta > Hemiptera > Miridae > Adelphocoris > Adelphocoris suturalis. The sequence continues at coordinate 134,493,331 of CM061042.1, forward strand.
CACATACATATTTATAAGAGGTACATATAAGCTATTCATTTCATTCACTCATTAATTCGAACCCTGTAATTCATCATTATTGGCATGCCGTAACAGTTTAGTGATAATGACGTTTTTGTACTACCTAGAATTTGCCATCATACTACTCAAAAACATGTATGTAGTCAACAATATTCGATCGCTTGTCCCAACGTGGTTTCTATACATAGTAGGAAAAATATAAATTTGGAATTCAATTCCTTAACAACTTTAGGGTATATTTTGGTGCACCTGCACGCAAACGGGCCATGATTGCTCTCTCACAAAGAAGTATTTACCTACCGATCAACTACAGATTGATTGCTTTGGTTCACGCAAGATAATGCAGGATTTGATTGGATCTAGGTTTCTAGGTGCATAAAATATAGCTATAACTTTACCACTTTTTAGGAACAATCCAGTAACTTATGCAGAAGCAAGAATCTCTCTGCTAGATTCGACATAATATCATCAACGTAATTTTTAACAACTTCTTGTATTCATATGAATTGAATATCATCTCCAAAGTTCAACATAAGTGTTTAAATTATTCAAATGTTTATTGAATTCACTGATCATTATCATTACTTGCCCTAATGAGCCAACATAAGGCAAGAAAAGTGATCAATGTTACAAAAGATTACAACAAAATATCGTTTTTTATACCAATTGACCGATGGAAGCAATAAATTTGGATAATCGGCGTCCATTTGAATAATAGTTTGATAATTATTTTCCAATAATCATGGAAATACACCGATTATTATCAGGAGTGTTTTTTTGAAATATAAGGTAGGTACTTAGGGTAGTAAATATACAGTTTTGTTGAAACTAGTTCGTTAAACGGTAAGAATTCTCAGGTTCCACAATAGAAAAATACTAAAGATGGGTTGAAACCAAATAGTTTTCATTTTAACTGGTTGGAGAAGATGTAGCAGAGAGATTGTTATGCAAAATTGTTAAACACCCCCCTCTGTCACAACTAATCGGGAAAAGTAGCACGATAAATTCTATACATAGGCCTGGTAGTATGAAAAATCTCTAATTCTCGTTGAAGAGTAAGGGGAAAGTTAAGCGGAATTTAAAAGAAGTTGTTTAGCATACTTGGCACAAAACTGTACAAGTTACTTGCCTACCTACAAAATGAAGCAGGCGCGTTCTATTTTATCTGCAGTATTAGTATGCTCATAAATAACAACTTTTAGGAGTTCAATATTAACTAGGTAGGTACTTCCAATCTACACACACGATTGTACATCAAGACATAATTATATACATTAGATACAGAATAATTTACAAATCAGGTGGTTTTACGATAGCTATGAGGTAGATGAATGCTTTCAGTTGAATTTGACAGAACTCGGAAATGAGCAGGCGCAGCACGATCTGGTGGCTCGGACGGTTGAGCCTTCAATTATTCTTTTCCAGTGAAAGCAAAAGAGTTAGATGTCTACTTGGTGTAGGCAGTCAAAACAAATTGTTCTCAGCTGGCGAAAATGTCTCAAAATTATAATCTTGAAAAAAATTAGACTTCTAATCATTGGTGTTGAACAGGAAACATTCAAATCAGGAACAAATTTCGATAATAAAACACTTAATATTCACCAAGATTGCATTTTGCACTTCTGAACAAATTTGGTACTGTATTTCCTTTATCTTTGGGTTACTAACTGTCATTTGATTTTGATGAAATTTTCAGGAATTGTGCGATTGAGACCATGGATCACACAAAATTTCATCCCACTAGAATAGATGGATTTTAACCTGTCGATTTACTGCAACACCCATGTGGTTGCCTTTCAAATGTGCACGTGAAATTCTCTCAGCACGATTAGCTCTCTCTTTTATCAGCAGATTTTGATGAAATTTTCAGGAATTGTGCGATTGAGACCATGGATCACACAAAATTTCATCCCACTAGAATTGATGGATTTTAACCTGTCGATTTACTGCAACACCCATGTGGTTGCCTTTCAAATGTGCGCGTGAAATTCTCTCAGCACGATTAGCTCTCTCTTTTATCAGCAGATTTTGATGACATTTTCAGGAATTGTGAGGTATTTCAACTTGTAATAGTAAATCATTATTACTATTTTCTTCCAATGTCGTTCCAGGATGTTGCAATTACAATTTATATTGGTTTCTCGAATTTGAAAAAAATCAAATACAGTTAGAATCTACATCTGATTTTGAAAGAAATTTCCAATTTCGTACGATTTAGGTCATAGATCACAACCAAATTTCGTCCCACTTGAATTTATGGGATTTCTACCTGTCTGCAACACCAGCAGCCTTTCAATCGAGCATTACGTGAAATTCTACATTTATCAGCAGATGTTGATGATATTTTTCAGGAATTGCGAGGTAAGTATTGATTTGTAATAATAAATTATAATTAATTTCTTCCAATCGTTCCAGGGTGTCGCAATCATCGTATCTAAGTACAATCAGACGAGATTACATTGTTTTCTCTGATTCGATAATTCGAAACATTAATTTCAATGTGGTTTCTGCCCTATGTTTTGCGGGATTTCTCAAATAACGTTCAGGTTAAATGATTTTATCACCCTTCGGGTGTTGGGGAGAGTGAAATAAACGAAGCTACTATGAAAATTCACTCTCCTCACCTACAAAAAAACATAAAAATAGAAAAATAAGAGAATATCGGCTCCACAAATGCGCTCAGAAAGCAATGCTTCAATTAACTTTTTAGTGGTTGCAAAAACGTTGTTTACAAAATTGGATGCCAAAACAAACTTGGTTACAAAAAGAAAAATAAATAAAGTGTGTATCCTCATATGGAACAAAAAATGCAACTGCTGGGTGAGTATGTCGTCAAGATAAGAGGTTGGTGTAGTTAATGGGAATATGGGAATTTACGTATTAGGTTTCTGGCGATATTCTGAGAGAACTGAAAAATAGCCTTGATACACAATACGTACAGATACCTACTTACTAAATCATTAGGTACCTCTGTAAATACATCATATTTGTTAATATTGCCACGTGATTGTAAATATTGAGGATTTGAACTATAAAAGAAAAGAATAGAAAGGGCTGTTCGTAATATTTGTAGATTGCTGCTGGGAAATGTGTAAAACTATTAGCCTGGTTAAGGGTAAAAGCTGAACTGGTTAAGTGGAAGCCCTGGCACGAAGGATTTAGAGGAAAGCAATATTTGTGACTACGTGCAACATTTTAAAATTAACGAACGTTTCGGGAAGGAAAACATAAAGTTCCTAAAAATGATTAAATCGATGGTTAAAATAAATTGTACAACTGTGTTGGGTTATGTTTTGTTTAGGTGCTCGCCATTACACAATGACATTAAAAACATATATGTTATCATTTTTGAGAAAGGTAAAAAATCACTACGCATTGGTATAAGAAGAATCAACTATAACCAAACCATTTAATAACTGCGAAGTTATGGGTTCTTTCAGAGGTTATGATCACCAAATCTTTAGTACAATCACGAAATGTAATACGTACAAAAGTGAAATCAACTGAAGGTAAATAAACATGATGCGAGGGATTAAAGAAATTTCCTTGGGCTGAGGTGCTACTGAGCCATGATAAAAGTAGAATGGCACAGTCTGACTAGCAACGAGTTATTTTTCGAGAAAGGAACAACACTTTTTGCCCAATTGTTTAAATTACAAGGAAGGGAGAGAGGTTTGGTAACCGCTATTTCAAATTCCGAAGGGCATTTCAACGATAAATGAAATGTTGGACGAAAAGTTCGCGTTTTGAGTTAACTAACTCCTTCGCAATCACCGAAAACCTTGTCACAAGATTAACATTACGATTGTTTGGTAGCAAATTCGTGCAGGATGTCCCACGCCATCGCAACGTCGTTTCGAGTTATCCCTAATGCTCTGATCACTGCTTCTTGAGCATAACCTGAAACATCAAACACATGTGATATCATACATGTAAAAATGATGAACAATAAATATAATGATTCAAGACAAAAGTTCCAGTCATGCAGCACGATTGTATGATGTAACAAGTTATATGTTATCTGATAGCCAGGCTGCTCTAAAGGCTATATCTGCCTCTTCAATTACATCTAAGCTGACCTGGGACGGTCTCAAGTCTCTCAAGACCCCCGCCCATGGCAACAAGCTCACTTCACTCTGGGTACCTGGAATAGTTTGGAAACAGGAAGCCGACCGCCTTGCTAAACAGGGGTTGGAGTCTTTGGAAGAAAAAGGGGGAGGCACAAAGCTCCCGAGTGTCCACCCACCATGGCGGCTCCCGGGGCCACCTGCCCATTTCTGAACAGGCAGCCCTAAAAAGTGACAAAGGTCACTCTGACCCGGGAAAAACGCCTAGGGGGCCGCCCCCAGGCCGGCCGGAACACCCAAGCCACGCACCAGCAACAACACACTCATCCCACAGTCACACAAATAAATTACATTCACTCCAAAATAACATACCCTAAAACCTAATATCACAGACACATAACAGTAAATAACAACAAGCCAGCATAGAGTACCATCATAAAAAATTCCTCTGCTGCAAGATAAATCTCAATGTTAAGATGATAAAAATATTACATAAATAACTTAAAAAAAAAAATAATAATAACAAAGCTGATAAATAGATAAAGCTGTTTGCTGACATAAAAACAATTAAAAGAATCGACTGTTCATCTTAAATTGAAAAATTCACTGACCGAATAGAGCTCCTTGTCAACTAAAAACTTCTTTAAAGAATTTTGAAACAAATGAAGTGTGGAGTTGATCGGTAGAACATATTTTTGAATGTAGAGGAAGAAATGATTTATAACTACTATGACGATGTAGTGGGTGCTCTTTTTGAAAAATTCTAGACGATGGTGGGGGATGCGCAGAAGGATGTGGTTGGATCTGGTATGATGTTCATGGTTCAAGGTGTCGTCTTTAAACGAATCTTGATGCTTCAGGTAGAAAATGACTGCTTCTAAAATTAAAATCGATGGTAGAGTCAAAAGACCCTCAGACCTGAAGCGACCTCTGCAGGATGAGTTGGGTGGCAAGCCCAAAACAATCCGAACCGCACGCTTCTGGATAACAAAAATTGGCTCAAGGTTGGCTTGTGACGCCCATGACAGAATACCGAATTTGGCGCGTGAAACAAACAATCCATAGTAGGTCATGAGTGACACCTTCTTAGATGTGATTGGGCGTATTTTGCGAAGGCAGAAGCACACCGAACTGAATTTCTTCCTGAGCTCCATTGCATGTTGTTTGAAGCTGAGAGTTGAGTCAAGACTCAACTTACCCTGATTGCCCGGAATCCCTTTTGGGGATCACCAAGAGCTTTATTACTCTACCAGTAAACAAATGGCACAAACAAGCCAAGTGCTGTTGTTGGTAAACAAAAGAGCTGAATATTGGCAAAACACTCCTAAGCAGAGGTAAGCCAAGCGGCAAATAACCATCTCAAGAAAAAGAGCTACAGCTACAGCATTCTGTCACTGAGGCGTTAAGACCAACGCACAATTGTCGGCCTCCTCACACTGGCCATTGTCCGCTGAGACACCATTTCAACAAGATGGGCAAAGCCAGGACAACAGATTGTCGCCTCTGCTGTGAAGAGGTCGAAAGCAGAGCATAACCCCCGTGATTGCCCTGCCGTTGCGTCTTTAAGATTCCGACATTTCGGGAAGGGTACACTCTCCCCTACTGACATTGCTCAGGAAATGCCCGAAAAACTCCTCCACTTTGTGAGAGAAGAGGCTATAAAATGGGTTCTTAAATGATAACAGGGACTTTTTGTCACAATAGACCAATAGTGGTCTCAGTGACTACGGGCTCGTACCCGTCAAAAAAAAAAGTCTAAAACTACCTACAGAATATTAGTAAAATACAATGTACGAGGGTTGTCCAGAATATAAGTTCTGTTTTGATCTGTAGGGTGGTAGGAGTGGCTTTTGCCAAATCTGGTAACACCGCTCGAAAGAGGAGAGGTGGGGGAATAGAATGAGAGGTGGGTGACCTCAGTCGGTCAGTTACCAACATCAGGGCAGATAGTTGAAATGGAGCCCTCCACGTCGTTTCCCGCCACCTCGATCCCCGTTCCCCCCCTCGGAGTGATTCAATTTCTTTATGCACAGGGTTTCAAATCAGTTCAAATTCACGAACAGCTCATTTCTGTTTATGGAGAAGGTGTAATGAGTGAGTCAATGGTGAGGAGATGGGTACGTGAATTTAAGGCGGGAAGACATTCACTTGAGGATGAAAGTGGGAGAGGTAGGCCCTCACAGTTGTGACGGACAAAATTGTAGCAGAAATCGACTATGCAGTTCGCAAAGATCGTCGTTCAACCCTGGATGAACTCCACCTGAGTTTCCCAGACATCTCACGATCCCTCATCCATGAGATCGTCTCGGAAAAACTTGACTTTCGGAAAGTTTGCGCTCGGTGGGTCCCTAGAGAGCTGACGCCCCAACACAAGGAACAACGAATGGCCACAGATTGAGAATTTTTGGACAGCTACAGAACTGATGGGGACGCATTCCTGAAGTCTATCGTCACTGGAGACGAAACCTGGGTGTCACACAACACTCCAGAAAACAAAAGACAGTCCATGCAATGGAAACACCCCACCTCCCCAAGTGCCAAAAAATTCAAAGTCGAGAAATCAACCAGGAAAATCATGGCTTCTGTTTTCTGGGATCAAAAAGGAATTCTCCTGATTGATTTTTTGCCCTGAAGAAGCTTCGTCGGGCCATACAGAACAAGAGAAGAGGAATGTTGACCTCCGGTGTTTGCCTTCTCCACGACAACGCTCGGCTTCACGTTGCTCATTCCACAGCGCAACTTTTGGATGAGTTTGGTTGGGATGTTCTGACCCATCCACCTTACAGTCCCGACTTGGCCCCTTCAGACTATCACCTGTTTACCAAAATGAAGGCGGAATTGGCGGGAGAACGTTTCACAAGTGACGAGGAAGTGAAAGAAGCTGTCCGAAGTGGACCAAGGAGGTAGCGGCAAGCTTTTATGAGGTAGGAATTTTGAAGCTCATTTCGCAATATACCAAATATATTGACGTCGCCGGAGATTATGTGGAAAAATAGTACATATGTTCAACTACAATACCTGTAAGTTTCAAATTTTTTCAATAAAAACTTGATTTAAAAAAAAAAACCGGAACTTATTTTCTGGACGACCCTCGTACTTACAGAGTATTAGTAAAATACAATGTACAAAATATTTAATATTATGGATTCAAAAATCCCAATTGATTCTTTCGTGTGTTTTGTGAATCCCTGTACTGGCATTATATTATGATTGTTTGGTTACCGAAGCCATACAAATCGGTGACTTCTATATTAAAATCCGTGACTTTCGGAAATATCCGTGACCTGTAGACACCCTGGTCAAACACCCCAGTATGACGTCACCAGTACGAACTTTGAAAAATAAAATAAAGAAACCTACACAATGTAGGAGAATACGAATGGTATCAAATTTCTTAGAATGGAATCATTTTAATTTAAATATATATAATAACTACCGTGGAATGGGGTGAATAGAAGAACATTTAAACTTCAGAACCGATTTTCTGGTACTATTAGTAGTACTAAAACAAAGTTAAGGGCTCAAAAGTCCGGTCGCAATGAGTACTTCCACCTCTCGAAGTCAGATTTCGAAAATTTGGCTCAGGGGGTTGCGTATAAAAACAGTGTCATTTCGATCGATTTTTTTTTTTTTAATTTCAAACACTCCCATGGTGAATAGAAAAAGCGAATAAAAATGCCAATTACATTGTACCACCTGAACCTGGCTTTTTTTTTTTTTTTTTTTCAAGCGACTTTTTGTAGAAAATGAAGCTATTGCAATGGCTCGGAAAATTTTAAAATCAAAATTTTTGAAAAATGTCATGTTTGTCTAAACGATATCATGCCGACTTGCAAAACGTAAGAAAGGGCAGCAGTAGGTGATTAAACCCTTTTAACAAAAACTGATTAAATATCATCATTGGTAGCCCCTGCGACGGATTGCATCCAGCAATATAAGCTAGAAGGGAAAATGTACAGGATCAAAAACCTAGTAGAAAATATAGTGTGCCTAATCGTGGGAGGCATGATGTTTAAGTTAAATATGTATAATGTGATTAATAAATATTGTATGTTGAATGGCAATAGATTAGAAATGTTGTTAAGTTTTAAGTAATACAGTATAAATGGCCCAGGATGGCATAAAAAATGTATGAATATCCTTGTGATGATTTTTTTTGTTAAATAAAATGCTTCAACTCTCTCATCATTGGTAGCTAGGTAACTTAGCAATGTACCAGGAATTTACCTTCAGAAGTCAATTTCGCTATGTGATCCATGTTGAGATTTTCATAGGGAGAAGCCATGCACGTGGTGACTGGATCAGGCGATGACCTCATCAACGAATGATTTGAGGCTGTCGAAGCGGTCGATTCTACTGAAGAACCTCTACTTGTAGATGCCATCATATTTCTGGAGCTGAAATTAATTGAACAATAATTATAACAAAAGTAATCATTACGATAAAAAGTCTGATGAGTTGGGAGTAGCACAAAACGTCTTCTTATTTATAACTTAATTCTGTGAGGTAGGTACCTACACAAAAGCTCTCTATTTATCAGTTATCACAGCGTATCGTACGCAGTTCACTAACGTCGTTCTCATAATTTTTCTCTACGATTCTGACAGTTCCGGCGAGATCCAAGATAGGGAATGCGCCCCTAATGGTGACTAGATGCATGCTGCCGTCGCTCCGTTGTTTCCCAACGGGCGTCGGGCGCTTTCTTCCCGTGTTCTTGAAAGGCCGCATTTGGCGATGGATGGGTGATCCTAGAACTGGAAAACCAATCTTCTCCGATCTTCTCCTATTGGTACGAGTTGTATCTCTTATGGTACTGTCACTCTCCTCTCTCTATCTATGAGTGTGGATTTAGGCCCCCATTGCACTCCCGGGGCGCCTAAGTTCATTACACGATTCTGGTTTTTACAGATAAATTGTAGATATTTGCGAATTATTTCTGAAGGTAGTCACAATATTACATATACAACATGTAGATTTCCAATACCTGCCTTCTTGACATACAAAACGAAGCTTAAGTGTGGAATTTCTTGATGTCGCGGATCGTCCCATTGCGGAAAATTCCCTTTACTTCTCTTATCAAGTGACAGATATTCAAGTCAAAACCAGTTTATTTCAGCAGTAGTGGGCGACATTGTAAACAATCTCCCGAACTTGACGACAAAGTTACAAAAAAGCCCTTTATTCGGGGTGTTGTTCAAAACGGAATGAAGTTATAACTCGGGAATCGAAAGAGAGAAAATGTAAAGGGAATCAATTACGGCACCCAAAACAATAAGTTAGGTACATTTTATGACAGCAGTAAAAATTATCCGGAAAATCGAAAGGATTGCTCGAATTCAGATCGGCAGGGCAGCCAACACTCAAACATGAAATTTCCTTTCATGCACTTCCCAGCTAATTTTACCCATCAAGGCCGTCAACGGAAGGTTGTCTCAGCATGTAGTTCAGCGTAGGAGGCTCCCTCGAAACCTCAGTCGACCTGTATTTTGCTTGTGATACTAAAGGTTTTGAAAGGGATATAAATACTTATGGCAATATCAATTTACATAAATTTTCAAGGACTATTGGTAGAAGTTGGGTAGGTATTTTATTTGATCAATGGGAAATTGCAAGGTTCAGCTGAAGAACAAATTTGAAAAAAGGCGGGTTTTTATATTATAGGTTTCTTCGCAGTGACCATCAAACCAGTAAGAAACGGTTGGAAACGCATTTGGGGCGTTCGCACTGTCCATTTTGGGAAATCTCTAACTGTATAGCATCCATAGTAGTCGGATCGGTTTGACCTATCAGAGAAATTTCTGCTGACTGATCTGACAGTTTGCCCCCACCACACCACGACATGAAGTAGCCAATCAAATCATTCCACTGTATGGGTAGCAGGAGCTCAGCGAGCTGAGTTTACCGTAGAGATGATAAAATAAGCCAGTCGGAGGAAATGAGATAGCCATCGGATATCTGCATGTTGTGCACTGTTTACACGTTGCACTGATTTCTGCCTTCACATTTACCCTCGTTTTACTTCTACTATTATTTATCAAGAGTTTCCTACTCTGAGTTGTGTGATATGGAAAATCTTATTGGTGACAACGACGTAGAATGGGAATCTTCGTCTGAATAGCAACAAAATACAAAATCATACAGTAAAATGTTATTACTTAATCACAACTGCAAAGTTGTTTGTAAAGCTTTTAAAATTACAAATTAAGAATGATGATTGACATCGAGATTGAGTTGAATTCTTCTCGCGAGATAAACACCATATTCTCCCACAAAATCATCAGCTGGAGGCAAGAAAAGATTGAGCATGTATTTCTTATTCCTGTTGGAAGATTTGTTCCCAATGAATATTTTTCATTTTTCAACTTATTTGTTGTTTTGCAGGCCATCTCTTAACGGTTCAGGTTTTTTATTAATACATAAAATGTTTACCTATTCAAAGGATGGTGAGAGCCTACCAAGTAGGTTACAGAAGTTGGAGGCTACGGGATGGTTTACTTCAGTCAAACCCGTTGGCAGTGAGGATTTGATTACCAACGGTTTGAAATTAGGTGGTGGTCACGCATGCGCACTAAACCAATCACAAACCTGGTCGCCAACGGTTAACCGTTTCCAACCTGCACTGCCAACACTCCAAGGACCTAAAGTTACCAACATTGTCGTGTATAATACCCATGCGTCACAAGGTTTAACACAGAACTCATAGGAGTGAGCCTTATTTTACTGCCTCCTTTTTTTTACCATATGTATGCAATGTGCAACCAAACGTTAGACAAACCAACAAGAAATTAAAAAATTCTCATAATAGATAAATAGTATAATAGTAACTCGAGGCTGTCATAATATACGGTAAAATGAGTGATTCTCACCTAGTTTCTGGAAGAGGTGATCTAACGTGATGAGAGACTGTTGAAATGGTAGGGAGTTCTACGGGAGGTGTGGCACAGTAAACTGGCTTGACCATGGTTACATTACCTAGAAAAAATTATAAAACAAAGTTAAGTATATTTTTAGAAATATTCTCAGAAAAATCGTGTGATATGGCGTTCTTACATTTTTCCTACTTGGATCTTTATTAATTTTTGCTCCTCGCAAAAGTTTGAATGGTACGAACCTTGACGATAATGATACCCAACAAAGTTATGAGCTGTGTTAGGATTATATTAAAGGTTAAAGGATTAGGATGATTTTAAATTACTCGAAAAGTGGTAACGGAAAGTTAATTTTTGAAGGAGCTCACAATAAGACAATATGTTTGTGAGGACAAGCAGTTCCAAACTGACAAGAGTAATAATTTTGCTGTTAGGTCACCACCAAAACTGTTCAGAAAAATAACTATAGGTTTGTTCGCTGAGACCACCAAAGCTGTTTGCAACCCACTTGAGGCGTTCGCTGAGGTCTCTGACTATTAGAGCGTGCACAACCGCCTCCCCACATCTTGGTCTGTTCCCAGAGGTTTCCAAAACTAGTTTCCAACCGGTTGCGGATCTTCAAATCGATCAGAGCTTTTTCCCACTGACCATGTTTTGATTGTTTGCCCCCTCCATTCCAAACTCACGGCACCCAATGAAATCATTCGAATTTTAGCATTTGTTACCGCCGCTGTCCGTCACGTATTTCTCAATCATTCATAAAATGTATGACCAACTGTTTGATTCAGACTCATTACCAACGTTTTCGTCAACGACGACGAAATTTAGGTGATCCTGAAGTAAAAGGTGCAGTATTATTTAAGTGAAGTTGTACCGAATTGTGACGATCCTGAGCCACTTCCGAGTGAGCCGGAAAATTGTGGAAAGGTTGGCGTCGAGGTAGGTACGAAACTTTGGAAGTACAGGGTGCGGCAGAGAGGACGGACGGTTTAAAAAAAAATCATAAAATAGTGAATTTTTATTCAAAAACAAATTTATTGATGCAATCAGGTTCGCAAGAAAATAGCATTTGAGACAGTCAACTGTGAAAAATCACATCAGGCATGTGGTGGCCGAAACTGTTGATGCAGTGCTGGAGGCGTTCTTGGGCGTCTCTACAACATAGCTCTCTCAACTTGGGCGACTTCCACGCGAATTACGTCCTTCAATTCGTCCAGAGTTCGGGGCTTGTTCTCGTATACTCTAGCCTTGAGGATTCCCCATAAGAAAAAATCGAGTATGAATAAATCTGGGGACGGAGTAGGCCTATGAACATCGCCAAACCTGGAAATAAGGCGACTAGGGAAGAAAGGGTGAATAACGTCCATTGATGCGCTGGCTGTGTGGGCGGTCGCCCCATCCTGCTGGAACCACACACGTCGGGGTGGAACACGTCACCATCGTAATTCAGGGAAAAAAAAAAGTTGGTGATCATTTCAAAGTAGCGCTATGTTGGAGAGAGTCTACGCGAACTTCAAAGAACACCTCCAGCACTGCATCAAAAATTTCGGCCACAACATGCCTGATGTGATGTTTCACACTTGACTGTCTCAAATGCTATTTCCTTGCGAACCTGATTGCATCAATAAATTTGTTTTTGAGTAAAAATTAACTATTTTATGATTTTTTTAAAACCGTCCGTCCTCTCTGCCGCACCCTGTATTTACATACCAAGTAAGTAAATAAACGTACCTAGACGTGAAGATTTTGGAAATGGGGATCTACTTACATGACAAAAAACTATAGGAGGGCGAAAAATAGATATTCCATGGTGCAAAACTTAGAGGATTGGTTCTATTTGTAATTCCCAACAGTTTCTGTGTACGATTACAATATTTTTTTTACCCTATGTTCTTAAAGGTGTCTTTGATTATTAGGTGCCTACAAGTTAAATACAACAGTACAAATTATAACAGTAAATTTTAAATAGCTAACCAATGAATGGGAGCACAAGACAGAAAGGAAGGAAAACGAAGTATGGAAAGCGCCAAAGCGGTGGTTTGTTGTTTTTTCCTGTCAGAATCGTTTGCACAGACTCCAATCCCCAACCGGTTCGAAATCAATTTGAAAGTTGGCTGAAGTCGCGCATGCGCACTTGAGCAGTCTCCAATCAGCTTGAAATGATTTGCAAGTCACAGCCAATCGCCTCAGCGAACAAACCTCATAAGAACCTACACCACCACCGACACCGCCACCTGCACCTTATAAAACCCAACATCACCTAACATGAAATTTCGCTACTTGCATGAAGCAGTTCTGTTCAGATCTAGTTCTACTGATTCTGGCGTTTCTTTGGAACTAGTAGAAGGGTACCTAACAAGTTTGAGAAAAGCACATTAGCTTTTAGCGAATTTTTGAAGAAAATTAAGCTATTGCTCTCGCCTCAAAATTTGTAAAATGTGAATTTTTGAAAAAATTTTATGCAGAAATCCGTTTCAGGCTATTCTAAATCATATTCTGAAGTTTAACGCTTTTTTTTTAAATGTATTTATGTATATATGTATGTATGTGTCATTCCAGCCGATAACTGTCGAAATAACACAAAACAAAACTCGAAATAATGCCATTCGCTAGTTGTAAAAATCGGTAATATTTGCATGAAACATCGTCCAAATTCAGATTGAACTACTCTTCTGGAAGTATCCCTGTATAACCAATCCTAGAACCATGCTGTTTAAAACGTAGGTAGTAGGTGCTTGTTTAACAAAAAAAAAAAAAAAAAAAAAAAAAACAAAGATGTAATCACAACTGATGAGTTTACACTGAGAAATATTACGTCCTTCGATTCTCTCGGCCGCTCTCTTTAATGTTTTACGCTCAACTGTTTTAGGACTTGATGTAGCTTTAATACCGACTGTGGCTTAGAAAATATCAGCCATGAAATTATGAAGAAGTTCTATTTATGTGCGTACTAGCAAGCAAACCCAAGGCCTCGCTCCGCTCGGCCGTCAATAGCGACTGAAATGTCGAAGATTTCTTCAAAAATTCGCTCAAGGGGTCATGCTGCATGACTGGACTTTTTTTTATTCTTGTCTCCTAGTTAGAAACACTGAGTGAGGGAACTGCCCCACCCCCTCACCTGTTTAAAAATTTAATAATGAATGAGAGTTTAATAATGAGTTTAATCATGAATACAATACTCTATGAATTTGCCAAGCTGTTGCTGTATAATATATCTCATCCAGTTCGCAAGAAACGTGATTCATCAATTATTCATCATTACCTGAAGTAGGTATGTTTGATTGGCTAAAAAATGTAATCCAACGAGAGATTTGATGCAGAGCTTGAATTCTTTGTATACGGACAGACATGGTGACAAATTCTTCCTACCCATTCTTTTTTGCTTGTATGATATAACTACGCCTCACTATTGAACAACTAGACTCATTAAATTGAACAAATTTTTCTCAAAATAATAGATTCATGTATTATATTTTCAAAAAATGAGACCACATGTACCATGCACAGCTATGCATAAGACAGTTAACCAATCGTATGTTACTTTCATTATTCATCTCTCCTCTATGATTTCCACAAAATAGAGAGGAATTCTAGCCATATATCCTCTCGTATAACTAACCGATCTAATCATATTCTAAAATATAGTTCCTAACTACCTATCTTAGTTTAGTAACAATCTAATACACATACCTAATAGTGATATTAAAAAGTGACACACAGAGATTTTCCAACTGCTAAAGTAAGTGACCCTCTCCCAGGTCGTAACCGTAAATGAGGAGTAGTATTTTTAAACCTATTAATGCGAAGATTCATCACACACGTTCAATTAATTACAAAGCTTGTTAGGAGTGTACGGATGAACATGATGAAAATTAGGGAGATACAACATATTCTGGCAGGGTGGAATAGCAATGATGTAAATTTTTGTTCAACAGTTAAGATCTACCACCATCTACAACACTACTTTCATGTGGGAGTTACCAGGTATGATGATAGTGTTCTCATAGCTTGGCTCTTCTGTGATATTGGCGAGCTCAGCGTAGTGAACGACACTCGCATCGACAGTGGGTGGATGGCTCACCGGTGGCTCGGGGCTGAGCGGTGGGGCCGAAGGGAGAACGGGGGCGGGCCAGCTAAGTTCTCCTCCTGCCCGCTCTATCCCTTCAAATAACCATTAAAATTCAATCATAAGTCTCATCAAGGCAACCACGCGAATTCTACCCATCCACCACCGTTTTAAACAACTACCATAAAATTACTTAATTATGTATAAACGAAAGCCTAATCCAAGAAGTAGCACCTAGAATTCTATAATGCATGACTGTGACGACTTGTTTCATGTATAACATTCAGTAGCAGTACCTTCGTGAAGAGTCTGAAGAATGGATTTGTGGTAAACAGGTAAAGTGATATAATTAAAATTATTACCAATTTTTCTTCTTTTTTTTAATTTATGGTCCATTATTATAGTTTTGAATTAGGGGAGTCATAAAAAGGCTGTCCATCCACAACATGTACAAAATCCCTTGGTATTTAAATTCTATAAAATATAATAGGTTAAAGGGTTAATTAGAAATTGTGAAATTCTGTCTTTATTGTAGATGATAATTCTGAATGAGCACAAAAAAATTTTGAACATCCGTACCACTTCATTTTTTCATTTATTTGGCATCAGTTACAAATTACACTATACAGCCAACACTAAGTACCGTAAACCGGGTGAAGGCGATCATTTCGATTTTGCCCACTAATTTATCTAGCGCTCCTACCGCGGTGATCACTGATGGCTCCATGGAATGTGCAGTCCATATCCACTATTGTCTATCAACAAGATGATGAAGTTTTCAGCGCATTTTTTAACCTGATCAGTGCCCTATCAGCCAGTTTTGTGAATCACGTTTTCGTGGCAAGATTATTCATAACCGAAAAACCTCTGTGAATGATAGTTTAAGAGTTCAACTTCTGCAATTGTTTTTAAATATTTTCTTTCTTTGAAGGTAAGTGAAGAGAAAACCGTTGCTAACATAATTTTTGGAGTAACTGTGTTGTCTATGTAGTACCAAATGAGTGTTTTTTCATTTAACAGGGGTGAAGGCGATCATGCCTCGAAAATACATTTAAAATTCCTAAATGATGTACTAGTTAACTCAAAGCATGGTAATATATTCTATATTACCATAGAGTACCTACTATTTCTCTTCATAGCCTCAGGGCCAAGCCCATATAGATTACTGTATACCAATTTTTTTTTTTTTTTTTTTAAACACTCCTGTTTTTCTTCTCTTAACTTATTCTAGTTTGCCGAGTTTGATTATCCCTGAAAATGTTTTGCTAATAATACCACTTATGTTCAAAGTCTTCCTAGCTAATGGATGTATTCATAGCTTGCAATAACTCGAAAAGACTGATAATGTTGACTAATAAGTGAAGTTCTAGTTTTAATAATTGAAGTTCCTGTATTCTAAGGTGTTACCATGACAGGTAATGGTACCTACTTACCAATTTCTATTCCTACCTAGGGTTACCAGTTATTATCTTTACATGAAATGTTTTAAATAATGTGATATTAAAGTTTAAATAAATGAAATCTATTTTCAACCAATCTGAAACTGATGTCTCGTGACGTTGAGTCATGTTCATTTATCTTCCTACTAAAATCTGCTTTAATTCCCTCCAAACCAATTTTCCTGCCTTTGGATGTTTATTAAGTACTTTTTAAAAAGTTTAATTTTGATCGCCTTCAACTTTCTAGAAAGGTGAAGGCGATTTCAAGTGTAAAAACATGAGTGATCGCCTTCACCCCTACCCATGGGGTGAAGCCGATTAGTGTTTAAATAAATAAAATAACGGTAAATAACATGATCAATTTAATGTAATTATGTCACTGCAATTGTGAAGTGTGAAGGAATATATATTATTTTTTGTAGAATTTTTGTATCCATTTAATAGGGAGAAATAATAGAAAAACTTGAAATTTTGATCGCCTTCACCCCGGTTTACGGTACTTGTTATGAAATATATACAATACATATAGCTACAGTAGTACATAGTAGTATCACAGCTTCAGACCGCACGCTTGTAGGAAGTTGAATAGAGAAATGTATACAGGTGGAAGTTGGGAGCATAGTGTGACGTCGAGATTACATGGTATTAATTGAGTTCTTTGTCCCACTTGTGGAACAACAACGTGGCTCTTTGGTTGTGTGTCTTGGTGCACTCCATAATCAGGTGCTCTGCAGTTTCTTCTGTTAGACAGGTGGAGCATAAGCCACTTTCCTTCTGACCAATACGGTGCAGGAATGATTTGGTGATGGTCACCCTGCTTCTCAATCGTGTTATCGCCTTATAAAACTGTTTCGGTAGGCCAGCGAAGGATGGATGGGAGTGCCAGGGTGTTGGTGATGTTACAGGGAACAAGGTAGTGTAGCGTCGACCAAAAGGATAAGTAGAGTGCCATTCTCGCCATTGAAGGAGATCGAGAACCGCATGTAGATCGGAGGGTGGGTATATGGTCCAATTATCTGGTAGGTTCGGTTGGGTTGTCGCAGTTTTTGCAGCCCTGTCAGCTTTCTCGTTGCCTACCAGACTGTTGTGCTTTTATCCAGCAGAGTATTATGGTCATTCCAGCCTGTCGCAGGTGCCATATGGTTTCCAAAATATTGACTAACTTCAGTTTTTATTGTGTACCAACGGTCTCCAAGTGGTTGCAGGAACATTTCCATCGCTACATGTGTCACATGGATTTAGTTTAATTAGCTTCAGTAAGGAGTGTCTTGCACACATTGTGAACTGCTTACTAGGTATTTACTATGCCACCCTTAATGAATGTTGGTTTAGGAGTCTTTGGGCAAAGTCTTGCAAATAGTTGGGATTGAAGCATTCCAGAGAGTAGATTGTACACATAATCAGTGACCTTGCCTATGAAAGCACCATGTTACTTGATCCTAGTACTTACTTCCAAACTATGCAGGTTAGGGTAGAAACACTGCGGAGCCTGGATGGTAGTCTAGCTGGTCACTTACACGCTTACTGTTCTGTAGAATTGAATCATTGATCCTTACCAGCACACACACATTGGTACCTAGCTGGTAGCCAGGATGGTAGCAGTGAGCTATGCTCTAAGCTGGCATGATGGCCAAGTCGACTGTTTACATAGCAGTACGCTGCGACGGTCCAACTCAGGCATGCGCAGAAATAATTCTTTATCTGTTCTTTTGGGGCTTTAATTTGGAGGACCCTTCACTCTGGGACAACAAGCGACCAACTAAGCGCCATTGTGTGTAAGTTCAGCAACCCGCTAGGCTATCTGCGGGTATGCGAGTAAGCGAGCAGCCCTAATACCAGTCAGGCTCCACTGTAGCAATTCAGGCACCCGAGTTTTTGACGATTCACAAAAAACATCTGCATGCAGGGACCTACCCTCATGAGCCAGAACCCTAACCATCATGAAATGGCCATATGGAAAGACTTTTCCATGATAGACACTATGTCTCCAGCAAGAGTCACCTTAACCTGTCAGTCATGTATCACTGAAACTATAGAGTTTCTCGGTAAATCTCGAAGTAAATGTGAAGAGAGAAAAGCAGGGACTCATGTAGTAGAAGAGGGTTGATTAATTGGCCTCGGTAGCCAAGTCTGATTAGAGTTGCTGACAAAGGAGGAATGTATCAATGGTGAAGGTATTCAAATTCTGTCAAAGTATTACTCATAACCATGACAAAGTCAGTAGAACCCAAACTTTAATCTTCAATCCCTCTAGAGCCAAACTGTAAACATCCCATTCCCTGAGAATCATCTTCATTTCTTCACATTCTGAGTCAAAACACTCAGTGACAATGAGCTCGTTTGACTGAAAATTCCTCCAGTACGCAACTACTTAGTTCCACCCCACCACTTGTCATACCACTAATTCAGGAAAAGACTGCTGATATTTGACTCTAGAGAAATGCTATGTGCAGGGAAACTTCCTCAGTAGAAGAGGTTTGATTAACTGGCCTTTGCTGCCGAGTGGTTAAAGAATTCTGCTAAGGGATTAGTAGTTTTTGGGCAGCACAACTGGTTAAACTAGGGCGATCACGGAGGCAAATATTTCATACAATTTCGAGTGTTTTCGAATACATCAAATTGTGTATCCAGTGGATGGACAGCCTAATCTGTTAAAACACATTTAGTTCATAATTAATATTATAAGTAAGCTCGGGGAGAATGTAGTTTGTGTGTTTGACAGAATTATTTTGTTTTTTCCAACCTGGAGAACCCCTCGCAAAAAATGGAACAGGGGTATTTCCATGAAGTGATACGCACCATGATCTGGAGGAACTAGAGGAGGTGGTGGTGGTGCGTCTTCCTTGGGCACTGTAAGCGGTGGCGGAGATGTGGTGGTAGGCGACGCCCTCCTGGGAGGTACAGGAGGCGCCTGACCGCTGAAGGTTCGTCTGCTGAGAAGAGGCGAACTGCGAGGGGACATCATCGGGCTCCTTCCCCCCTATCGAGCAAACAACAATCAGTCTCAATAATATAAACTAACAGTAAATTAATTGATAGATTTTAGCATAGGACATGCTTTAGCCATGACTTAACTGCCCAAAAGCGTTACGTTTTGTGTTGCGAAAATGTGACCATAAAGTAGCATCATATGAATTTCCGCTAGCAGTGTACCTACGTTCCTAGTTAGTGGGTTACAATTGGGTAAGTTGTGATCTGGTTTCGAAAACGTTTCTTTAGAAAATGTTGATTGTTTCCATGATACAGCAATATAAGACAAGAATACCCCCTTTTGAGTTAAATTAAGTTTATAATTTACAGCAATAAATTTCAGTGAGGAGCTGAGTCTTGCTTTACATAATCATTGTTTTAACAGCGTTATAAGCATGTTCCATGTTTTTCGAATTTGGGCCATGGACTCAAAGCAGAAAGATGTGGGGGTCCAGGGGGCCTTGCACCCCTTTCAAGGCCTGAAGGGCCGGGTTTTCCCAATACTTATTTTTAGACCTTTTTCACTAGGATTTAGGGCGGAATTCATAATCCTCACTAAGATGAAAAGAAATGCTCAAGTGAAGCTCTGAGTAGTTAATGGATACTTGATCTATTCATGGTCAGTGACTGAGGAATGGCTCAAGCAAGCGCTCTAGCATTCGCTATATATGAACTACAAAAACGCAATGGAAGAGAGCAGGTCTTGGTCCTACTTTCCTAGGATATTACAGTAGGTAGGTAGGTAGGTACCTACCCCAAATATTGCGACCTGCGTCCACGACACAATAATCCCTCTGATTTCTAGATGATTATCAATTTCTCAGGAGGGCTTCTAGTTCAGTAAAGGGACACTTTTCCATCACCTGTTGCCAAATATGAGTGTACAGGTAAAGTTCTCTACAAAATGCAATCTAGGATTGATTAGATGGCGGTATTCGTACACCATGAAAGTGTGGTTGTTTCATCAGCATCCACCACTAGTTTTCTCACCATAACTTTCCCGAGTACGTTGAATTGAACTCTTTTCTATTCCATTTTCAACTTGGATAGGTAAACAGACTATTATCTCGTTCACGCCATTCAAAACTAATATAAACAAAACAAAGTAACTTAAAACGTGAAGAACTGATGTGATAACAGAGCAGGTAGGTTACATCAAGTTGTAAATTGTGCGGGGAAATTCCCTTCTTTGAGGGATAATACTCGACATCATGGCTGCCAACTTCTGCAAGCAAAAGATATCTTGCCTAAAGTCGAAATTTTTCTTAACTTGAGAAAGTTAAGAAACATCTTAGCTAGAGTCAAGATATTTCATGACTTGGGGAAGTGAAAACTCAACTTTAACTATGAATCCCAAATAAGACTTAGCAATCGCTTTAGAAATTTCTTTACTTCCCGAAGTCGGGAAAAAATCTTTACTCTGGCTAGGAGTTCCAAGAATTCCACCCTTAGACTCAAGAAATTATTATACCATAACTTAAAAAATGATGTTTCATGGAAAAGTAATTGGCAGAAATTATTTGAAAAATACTCTTTGACCCCAAATACAACCAGAAACCTGTGAAAGTCGAGTTTCAACATCGAATCATCGAAAAGTAGCTTTGACCCAACCGGCTGCTTAGCAAAACATCCTTAACAATAAAATACGGTAGTCATTTTCGTTATTCAGACCTATTATGCACCAATAAATTTGTTAAATTCTCGAGTTTATAGTTAGTTGAGATAGGTTTATTGTCTACAAATAATTTTATCATTTATAATTTATAACCTTGTTTGGACATAACCTGTACTGATTTGGCTTTCACCAATCCCCACATGGGAGCAGTTTAGCATTTCGTTTTTCGAAGATTCGTCGAGGGAGCATCATTATTCGATGTTCAATGATTGGATTTACAAAATGGACCATATACCATAACTTAAAAAATGATGTTTCATGGAAAAGTAATTGGCAGAAATTATTTGAAAAATACTCTTTGACCCCAAATACAACCAGAAACCTGTGAAAGTCGAGTTCGACATTGCACGAGCACAGTCCGTGTTCGACATTGGCTTCCTATCCTATCAAGGGGTGATAGGCGCTACCTTACCACGAAAACAGGGAAATAGCGATAGGGCTTTTGGCTTTGTCACATCTTCAACCTTCCGATCATTCAACCACAAGAGGTCAGGGACATGTAGAATCAATGGCTGCTCGACAACTTCCTATCCTACCCTACCTTACCACGAAAACAGGGAAATAGCGATAGGGCTTTTGGCTTTGTCACATCTTCAACCTTCCGATCATTCAACCACAAGAGGTCAGGGACATGTAGAATCAATGGCTGCTCAAACAACCCAACGATGCTGAGGAAATGCGATTTGCCAAGTATCTACATGACACGTATGTTGGTGACGATGCCACCTTCCCTCCTCCCATGTGGGCCTCCCAGGCCAGTTCTACCATGCGTACGACTAACGTCTGTGAGAGTTCATGAGGAAAGTCTGTGCAAAATTTGGGAACTCATAGGTAATAAATATAGTGACAAAAGCTAGTATATATTAAATCCAAATAACCTTCCCCAGAATAACGAAGAAGAAACCAGTGAGATGATAAAATAGTCGGATTATAAAATAATAGGACCGGGAAGGTAGAGCCATACCACCCCCTGGGCCAAGAAAGATTTGTTTGGGACGTTTCCACTTACGATTTTGGTCTCTGGGAATGTAGCGCCGAACCCTCCATTTTTTCTATGTTTTTTCTATTTTTGTCGTATGACTGACTGCATAGAGCTTCCGTAGAAAGAAATCCCAGGCCTAATGGCTTATATTTCCCCAAAAGGGCCCCTTTTGATTTCGGTATTCTACGGCTGCACTATGTCCCTAAATATGTTGCTTAGCGCAACAAAGTTCTTAATCTTTTTCCAATCTAGGTCTCTGAGTGAGGCCCTTTCGATTGTACAATATGCCAGGGCCTCTTGCCTAGATCTCCAGAATCTATCACAATCACACAGGAAGTGTTCAGCTGTATCCTCCCCGTTTCCACATTCGCAGAGTGGACCTTGGACGTGATAAAAAAGGTCCTCTTAAAGCTAAACTGCCCTGTGAGGACCCCAATTATTTTCCTCATTTGTGTTCTAGAAAGTGATATAATCCAATCTGAACGGCTCTTACCACAGCCAGAGATGCACATCCTAGATTGCCTATACCTGTTGTCCTCTTTCCTCCATAGCTCTCTTAGATCTTTGATGGCCCAGGTGTTTGCCTTAGCCTTAAGGCTAGTACGCACTGGGATTCATTGTTCGGACTCTTTGTTGCAGACACTCGGATTCATGTCTCAGATTCTTTGCCCCGTGACATTGTCACTCAGCAAATCGTGTACGCATCTAGTTTGAACCTGAGCCATGTCGAACGAGGTCGCGCTTTCGGGGATTGCAGTAGCACTTTACATAGCTCTACGGAGTAAAAAAAATGCTACTAAAAAAAGCCACCGCGTTGGTGGATGCATGGACCCTTCATTAACACTCGTTTTTTTTAATGGTTTTTTCCATATCGTGAGGCCATTATCATCTTTTGTGGAGGGGCCACAAAGCTGCTGCAGCCTGCAGGACATCATAGACAAGGGGGGAAGAGGTTCCGAGAGTGTCTAGAGTAGAGAGGAGAGTGTGACCTGAACTGAAGCAAACTGTTTAGAAGACTAGAAGAAGGCAAACATTTATTACATGATGTTTTATTATATCTGCATTAGATAGCCCATCTGCGCCAACCACTAAGAAGGGTGTAATGGTGCTTCATGGGTCAATTCTAGAGCTCATTTCTGATCGAAAGTACTTGTTAGAGATTTATTTTAATGCTTTGTTTTTCTGAGTAATTTCATTTTTAAGATATGTTTTCTACCTTCAAACGACCATAACTCCACTTGAGATCACTGTAAAATCTAAAATATGACCACCGTTGGAAACAGCGTTAATTGGATAATCCAGCTATTTGATGTCAAATCGATTTTATAAGACGACTTAATAAGTTAGTAAAAAGTTCCAGTCATGCAGCATGATTGTATGAGCGGATTTTCATAAATTATCTTAGTACATTTTGTTAAATTGTTTTGAAAATTTAGGATTTTAACTAGGAAGAAATGTTCACTACCGATTTTGTGACAAATAAACTTGTCCTAAATAATTTTCGGCAATTCAAAAAATGTTTTAGCGAATTTTTCGAAAAAAATGAAGCTATTTTTGATTTTTAGCTTTTTTTAAGCTGTTTTTATCCATTTTTGACAAATATTATTGAAATTTAAGTACCTACTTTTTTCAGCACAAATTTCTTGTTTTTCTAGTTTATTGTTAATAAAGTTCTTTTGACTAAAATTCTACTAAAAAAAAAAAAAAAAAAAAAAAAAAAAAAAAAAAAAAAAAAAAAAAAAAAAAAAAAAAAGGACAATTTTTACCCGTTTTTAGCTACAAGCATTATGTGACGGCCCAAAAATATTTGATACCTCGACAGGAGTTCGAACTCGTGTCGTCACAACTACGAGAAATTATTATTAATTTCCCGGAGTTGCAACGCTCTAACGACCAGAGCTAAGAGGCCAGGGTTACCAAACCTCTTCGACTGTGAGGGTTATTTTCCTGGAGCGTAACATTTCCCTGGAGTCAAATACCAGCCGTCTCGGCTGGTTTGGGGTCGGACGAATGACTAAGTGAAACTGCAGGCCGCTGGGTCAGCAGATGCTCGCTGGAACAAGTCAGCAGTCGAGCGAGGTCATTGTCACGGTGTGTTTTGACTCAAGTGAGTGAGGAAATGAAAGGCATAACAACAGGAAATGTGATGTTTACAGTCTTTTGGCTCGAGAGGGATTTAATTAATTATTGTTTCGTATGATTTCGGGTCCTATTTCGGCTGTGCTACTGTAACGGGCTAAAAATATTTGCTACCTCGACAGGAGTTCGAACTCGCGTCGTCACAACTACGAGAAATTATTTTCCCGGAGTTGCAACGCTCTAACGACCAGAGCCAGGAGGCCAGGGTGACCAAACCTCTTCGACTGTGAGAATTATTTTCCTGGAGCGTAACAATTACAACAATAACTACAAAGCGATAACAACAAAGATACACTGGTGAGAGGCCCACTTTGTTCGATATTCACGTACACACTGACTCAATGTTGCGTGACATTGTGTAAAGAATCCCATTCCGTATGGGACTAAAAAAAATACTAAAAGAGTGAAGCACTCAGCTACACCCAAATCAGCGCCTGTTCTGGTTGTGCTCTCAGATTCAACTCTAGAGCCGTCTGTAAAGCACGACAGTCTAGTCCTTTGTGTACGTGGGACTATCCTGTTCCAATTTCCTCTATCACCTATGACGTATGTAGTGGGATCCTTCCATAAGTAAGTTTTCCCAAGCTCGTCATGTGGCATTTTCTTTTTTGGGATAAACCCTAGTGTAGCTGGTGCTATTAGGGTATGACTTGATTGTCTATTATGAGTTAGTGTGTCTTTGACGTTTGTGTGACGATTTCTAGAAACCAGATGATAAGGCCTTACGAGAGCAGTAAATTGTGAACTGAGACTAAATATACAAAATGAAGAAATACAAGGTGCTGCACGGGACCAGACATTTATCAAATAAGTATAACTTCGTCAATGTTATGTGTAACATTTATTTATAAAATAGTAAATGGAAGCTTATTTAAAGAAAGGAAAAACAATGGATTATGTTTGCAACTGTTATGTGACGCTCTGATGTCACTGTGACAACCTCACCATTCTCTACAAAAAATTAAGGCCAAATTATGTGTGTATGGCCTGCCGAATACAGGACGGTCACTTTGGGGCTGTGGTTATTATGGGTGTTCCTGTACGAATCCAAACCTCGCACATTGGAAGAATTGAAAAACGAAATTCGTCTGAAGGCTGCTGAAATAAATAGACAGAGGGAGTGGCGAACAATTTCCGTGAACTCTTGACGTTGGATAGCCGCAAATGGTCATAATTTTAGGGATGTGTCTTATCTCACATAATCCACTATTTTTTCCATTAAATAAGCTTTCATTTACCAAATTATACACGCAAAATTGACGAAGATATGTTTATTTGAAAAATTTCTTGTTTCCCATGTCCTTGTATAAAACTCTACATTGGAAATAGGTAGGTACTTACTCTCGAATCGAATATCTCTGCTCTAGGTGACAAGGTGAGTGCTTGGATCGTGCTGTGGGAATGGTTCCAGGGGGTCCCATCCTAAACATCCAGACGGAAAATGATAATCTAGGGTGAGGAGGTTGATTTTACCTCACACTACACTCAAATGAAGATTTCTAATTGTCACTTTCTTTCATTACCAACATACCTTGTAACTAGCGACAAGAGCAAACATAATTATAAGCTGTTTGTGAATCAAGAACAATCATAATTTCCTGTCACTTACAGGACTCCTTTTTCTAAACACGTCATCTTAAGAGAAAATGTACCAATTATCGAAGAGAAAATGTTCCAACCAGTGTGCCAATCTATTAATGGTGACTAACGGCGTTTTCCTCACAGTTGGGTCGTCCTTTATCTCTAAATCAGTTAAAAGCAATAAACATCGTATACGATATTTCGAGAACTTTAAGAGTGTCCAAGAGTAACTACAGAGGAGAGAAATTGAGATGACATTTTCGCTTCTTAAAAAGTATGAATTTGAACGCCAAAAATAAATAAATACAATAGTAATAAATCATTTTAATAAAAATGAAATAATTTACACTTTTTTAATGAAAATTTGAGCACTACTGAACTTTTTAGAGCGCATAGAGTGTGTCCTGGATATGATAGATAGGTTTAGGATATAATTATTTATCCAACCAAGACTCCATCAAAACTGTTGATGAAATGATCTGTGATATTTGTCACCGTTTCTCCAGCTTTGGTTACTTTTCATCCCTATTATAATTCGTAAGAATTGAATTTTTCCAAAGCCTTGCTCTTGAGTTTAGCTACCCCCCCCCCCCGATTAGCTGCGTTGTTCCAGAGGTTGGTATGTAGCCTATGTAAACCAGCTAGAGAAAGACGTATACTATTTTTCCTCTTGAAATAAGCGAATATTATATATATATATATATATATATATATGGTTATAATCAATCAAATAAAGGGGAGGACGTCCAGGAATCACAGAAGTCGAGTAATGAGGAGGAGGAGAGAGGGGTGCAAGGTAGTGCCCTTACAGAATGACCACCAATTTATGTACGGGCCTCTGCCACGGAGTGCTTCTGCTGAGATGATCAACTCGAGTAACTCCGTGGCACTTTTTCCACACCACACCCCGTGTGGTGCCCTGACATGGTTCTGGCCATGACTTGATGTTATTGGCCGCCACTCCTTTTAGCACGGATGCCATAGAGTGTTTCTGTAATATTTTCTTATCTTAACCCACCAGGTCTGCTCCATGTCCACACCTCCACTGACAACCTGGATATCCAAGATTATGACAGACCTGGCGGGCTTGATGGCAACGATTTCCAGCTTCTTTCCTTGGTCACTTGGCATAAGGTATAATCCCCCCTTTCCATATCCCAACCAATGGGTGACAGGGCACCAATCGCATCGATGTAAAATGGGGCCATGAGTCTGAGGACACTGCTGCACCACATGATACAGGTTATCATTTTTACCCTGATAGGTACTACAAAGGGTATTTACTATCTCACAGCAATCTCCTCAGTCACTAGGCATGAGGTATAGTCCCTCCCTTCCCATATCCCAACTTATAAATGACAGGGCACCAATCACATCATGATGTAAAATGCGGCCATGAGCAGCAGTGCAGGCAACCTCCCAGCATTGGTCCCTAAGGGTGAGCAGGTGCTGGCAGTGTAATCATGGGATGTTGGCTGAGGGACAGAGGCAATATCGAGCCCACCAGCCTTGACTGGTGTGTGGATTCAGGCACTTGGAGCACCAAGTGAGAAGTTAGCCAAGAGTTAGCACACATACAGACGAATGCGTATTCTGTGGACTGAATGGTAACTATCTGATAAAGCCATGGGGCATAGAGGCGCATCAGAGGACACTGGAGAAGACCTATTCTTCTGCCCCAACCATGTGAAAGGGCTGGAAAGGAGCTTCCATTGTGTAAGAGGGTGAAATGCGTGAACATTTGAAAAAACGTCGCCAAATGATGATTGAATTTTGTGACAGGACGTTCAAGGGTCAATTCAACCACAATGAAGACATTCGAAAATTCAGTGACCTTTTTGCCAACTGCTGACAACAATCACCCCATTTAAATGCAATTAAAACGCCTCCCTCTTCACCTTATTGGAAAGTGATCACTAATCCTTTGGATTATTAGGTAGGCATCACGAATATTTCAAATAGTTTTCACACTAACCAGCATCATCTAAGACAGTGTCTAAGGCAAGATATTTACTTTCCCTAAATTAAACCTATAAAATTCAAGTTCCTCAAGCCGAAAATGGTTTAAAATAAAATGATTAATTTTGTCCACAAATATTTATTCGTGTATCTTCATTTCAGTATTTACATAAAATATAGGTAGGTATTTATTTAAAACCATTATGACTATAGTATTAGCCAACACATTGCACACAAATAAACACCAATGTAACCAACATTTATGTACAGTATTTTAGTAGCACACACATTTTTTGTATACATTACACAGTTTTCTGTCAATTTTAATGTATCATTTTGACGAACAGTAAAAAATAGGTTCCAGGGTTCAGACATAAATGAGAAGGTGGTAATTGAATGCAATTAAGTGCAAGCTTTGAGGCTGTTCATGTAATATAACTGATCACCTACTTGCTTTGTTTGTGCTGAAAAATCGAACTTGTTCAATTATTATTTACATAGGAGTAAAGTTATCATTTACATATCTTTCTGAGGAATCTGTTGTCACAAGCAAGTTGAGTACTGTTTCGATGGCCTGATGATGATGTTCTTACATAAAAAACGCCTGCCGGCTATACTTTACTTGGAAGTGATGACAGACTCCTCCGAAAGGAACGTAAATGATAACTTTACTCTTGTTACTAATGGAAATAACCCTTTAGATTTAATACCGAACATGTTGAGTGTAACAGATTGTAATAACGGTGCTGTGAGACAGTTCGCACTAGGGAACCGAATAGCGCATTTGGGCTGTTCTCTTACTTCACCAGGTGAAGGTCTGGGTCTCACTGAGCCACTTTTGAGCCACTAGGCCAATTTTGAGCCACTGGCCCACTTTTGAGCCACCTTTGAGCTACTGTCCCTAGAGGCATCATTGAAAACGGCCTGACAGCAAAATTCTAGCTGCATGAACCGAACTTGCACCGAGCAACCCCTTTGTGGCCTTCACGAACAAGATGATCATTCTGACTATTGGCCACTATGGAAGTCCATTTTCCTCAAAGCGCATGCGTACTTGAACTGAACAAGAACTGAATTGAAGCACAAACTGAGCTATCAGCTTTGTTCCAAGCGCCTCAAAAGATATTTTGAGTTACTGAACCAGAAATGACATGATGGGAATGAGTTCAAGAATGAGTTCAAAATTTTCAGTTCAAGATTAACGCAAGGAGTTCGTCCGTTGGTATTGATAGTTTTGTTTGGTTTTTTCCTCTTCCCACTCCTCATCCCATATTTGGATACTTCCAAAGGGGTTCTCGAGTTCAGAAACTGCACCCCAACGTTCACTGGTGAGTGTACCAAAATTCTTGAATTTGGTACTGAAAGTTCGTGAACCCGCAGCGATGGAATCACAGTGTGCAAAATAAGTTTCTAAACAAGCTTGGAACAAAGCTGTTCGTTTGAGAGCTCGTTAAACTACGCCAAATATTGATGACTGCAAATGCACCGTAAAATGATGAGTAGAATTTCCAAGGGTAGACTATCTATCGAAATAAGAGTTCAATAAATGGATGTTGCCTACATCTAACCAGAGTAACTTCTTACAGAAATTAATGAAGATGACGACATAGTATGTCTCTTAACAATTGTTTAAACCATTTCAATAAGAAAATCTCGTTACAATGTCCAATAAAAATCTTCAGCATAGTTTAAACTCTGTAAACCTTATTTACTAGGAGAGCCCTCTCCTTCTACAAGTTCTCGCCCTAGATCTCAAGTTGCAGGCAGCCAATAGTTTGGCAATAACGTGTTACTTTTGAGACAACTTCATAATTTTTGCTGAAAGGTGGTACACAGGATCTAGGTTGCTATATGAGTGATTTATGAAATTCATATTTCATAGAGATACAATGGGGAATTTCCATGGGTATTTTCTATTTGCGAGATCTTAGTGAGAGCTTTCCAAAAAGGTGATATATGAAGGGTATCTGAAGGCTCTTGAAATTCACATTCACATTCAAATTCGTCACGGCCACTGCCTGCCTCGGGGGAACCCTCAACTCTCTTGCACTACTACGTCACACGTGATCTTCCTATCCGTTTATGGCCAAACTAAACGGTATTTTGAGCTTAAAATTGCTACTAGTGGGCTGAATCCGAATCTGAGGTCAAAATTGTGAAATTCCGACACATGAAAGTTCCTCATTGTAGTTGACAACTTTCGACCATGTTTCTATAACTGAACGATCACTTTTCTTGTCGAGACTTGAGAAGTTTTGCCAATTATTTTTCTACCCAACACTTTTTTTAAGATATGAAGTGAAACTGTGAAACGAAATCTTTCTGTTTCCCTCGTGATTTGCGATTCGTCCAAACCGAATGACCATGAAAATAAAATTTATTTGTTTATTGTTTATTTATATACCTGAACCAAAATCTATTATTATCATTTGTAAATATATAAAAAATACAAAGGTTTTTTCAAACACTTTGTTTCACAGGAATGATTTTTGCTTTTGTGATTTTTGTGCTAGGAAATGTACATGGAATTTGAGTTGTTTCCCATTTACGAAGAACACGCCTGGTGTATGAGTATAATGTGGTATGGAAAGCCACTCTAATAATTCCGGGTTGAAAGGGATTATGTTTAGGAAATAGATTGGCCTTTATAAATTATAAGGTTTGGTTTCTCGACTGCTTTGCTCAAAATAAGATTTGTTGGGGTCTTGAGGTTCAGCCAGCAAATGTACCACATTTCTAGGCCAACGTTTCGGTATATTTGTATACCATTCTCAGGGCTTAGATAGGGGGTGGGTTAAACCACAATCACATAGGTGGTGGATACATCAAGGTTCTTGAACTTGAAGAGGGTATATGGAGTTCACCTATTTCAACTAGGTATTCACTTTCAAACTTATTGTAGACAAAATGCCAAAATCAATATCAATGTTGACAAAATGCCAAACCAATCTAGACAAATCAATATCAGATGATTTACATACATGTGCTTCCTTTCATTACATTCCAACACTTCATTATATATCATTCATGTTTAATAACAATTCGGCATTTTGTCTACAATAAGTTTTAAAGTGAATACCTACCTAGTCGAAATAGGTGAACTGCATTTACCCTCTTCAAGTTCAAGAACCTTGATGTATCCACCACCTATGTGATTGAGGATGGTATGCAAATATACCGAAACGTTGGCCTAGAAATATCGTGGTACATTTTCTGACTGAACCTCAAGACCCCAACAAATTTTATAAATTATTTAACGATGTAGAGGACGAAACGATTGAGCAAATAAAAGGAGATGGAACCAATAAAAATAAAATAAATAATACATATTATCATGATTCGGATGAGGGAATGAATGCGAAGGAGATTAAAATAGCTAAACAAATGCGGCCATAAGAAAATAATATTCATCTCTAGGGAACCCCATTTGAAATTTCAACATTAAGAAAAAATATTTTCAATCATAGCTAAAAAACATAAAATAATATTGATAAATAAACAAAAATCTATAATATCCTAGTAGAATTGTCTACTTTAATGGTACTGAACATTATTAGTCCTTTTTAGCAGTGTATTTATTGAAAATGCATAACAGTTTTTAATGAAGAAATTCAGGGCTTCTAAGACAACATATATCTGGAGGGAAGAAGCGGAGAAAACTCCAATTTTACTTACTATCAAGAAATGACAATACATTCACACCTTGGAAATTCTACGAAGAAATATTTTTATCGAACCGAATTTAACAATGTGGGATCACATTTTTTCTAGATGGTTTAAATAATTAGACATGAACAGCCTTCAAGTTTTCTAACAAAACGTAAACGGGACAAGAAAAGAGGAGTATGAAAAAAGACGACGTTAACAATCATGTTGGAAAATTATAACGAAAGAAACAATAACATAACGGGAACATTTATTGCGAAATAAAATAATAACCTTTTGCGGACGCAAGGCTGTCAAGGTGAATCAAGCGTTACGGTCGTATGGCATGTGCCATATACCAGCCGCCATTTGCTATCTATGGCAAACCTTATTCTGTGATGATGAGTTAGCCTGGACGTCATGGTATTTACATCGATATTGGAATTTTTGAACACTCTTACAAATATTGTTTGTGTTCCAAATTGAGTCAAATTTTTGAAATTTCCCCGACTGATTTGTAATCTTGATGAATGGACCCTATGATCAAGTTAATTTTTTCGTAACTCTTCTGAAATTATTGTGTACTATTTTAGTCTTAAAAATTAGGTAAGAAGCATTTCGTTGCCTAGGTATCTCAAACGGGTAAATACCGCCCAGAAATTACTTAGAAGTTCATAGGAATAAGTACGTACGTAATTGAGGATAAAAGCGGCGGCATGTCTCACATGCCATACGTCTAAATCGAGCTGACAACAAGCGCATGTCACACATGCCATACGTCCACTAACCAGTGACGTCCAGGCTAACAATGGTCGTCTGGCATGTCACACATACCATACGTCCGCAAAAGTTTAAAAAGGGCCGGTTGGCATGTAGAATGTAAACATTAAAACGCTGACTAAAACGATGAGTGATTCTTATTAAGCTGTAGAATCAAAATGAATATAGCCGCAAATTGATCGAAAAAAATTTTCTATTTATGAATTCAACTATGAATGCCAATATTAATATTACAGATTTTGATATAATACGTGAATTAAATAAGTATTGGAATATAAAAATTGTGGGGGTCTAAAAGAACAAGAAGTAATAACAGAGTGCCTACTTGAAACTTTGTTGATATGGGTTGAAGACCGTGCAGCCAAAACCATTATTTATAATTCTCAATATACTTTAATTGATAATACCGGGTTTTTAAAACTATCTATTGGAAATTCGGCAGTACCTACTAATCGGAAAAAAGTAATTTTGATACTTTGTGCTTTTAGGTATAGTCAATTTTTTCTATTTCAAATTCACAGTCTTATTTAACGCTTTATATGACCGTAAGGAGCCATTATTCAAAACTCTTCACACGCAATTTTGATAGAACACGAGGTGGGAGGGCCGCAAACGAAATTTATTACACTTTTCAAAACAACATGCCATGAATGAACAAAGATACTTGTAGCAAACATTTTTGGTTATGACACTTTTTTGATGCAAATAACATGCAGAAGAATGATGGAAGAATGAGGTTTGTTAATGTTTTTGGCTTGGCTGCACAGTAAAAAAAAATTTAAACACAAAAAAATCATTAAAAGAACATTAATACAGTGCAGGATTTCATAGCAATGCAGTAAACACAGTGAGGGCACAATGCAATTTACACACACGTGCAATACATGTATGTAAGTCGGATGAATAAAAATAACTTTTATCTAAATAAACAGATAAATGTAGTTGAATTAATTCATAATGCACAATTACATGCTGAGAGTGTTCACATTAATACATCGTGAGGTCAAAACAAGCATGACGTAGCGTTTGAATGAGTGGGATCTATAAGGTGCACGGAGTAGGAATCGAATATTCGAACAGGTTAGTTCCAGCCATCAGAACTAGTACACAGGATTCGAAATAAAACAGCTTTTTAGTATTAAGCGTGAAAGTGGCCGGGGAAGTGAGATTTTGCGAAGATTAATTGTGGTTGTAACGGCCCAAAAATATTTGATACCTCCGGAAATTTCCGGTAGTTGCAACACTATAAAGGCCCGATCACACAGGACGCGTTATAACGCGACGTTATAGGAACGCGCGTTCCCCCCGACGTTCGGCGATATAGCAACGTCACAGACACCGCGTTATTATTGGGCGTTATCAGGGCGCGAGACCCAGTCTTGTCTGTGCTACTCAAGGGGTTCGCGGTTCCCAGCGTCTATAATTTATCTAATCTATAATGATTTCTGAAAATGACTCTGATGAGGAAGAAGCTCTACTTCTTCTAGCACTAGTAGATCGCAGGAATAGAAGGTATTGGGTGCACCCAATCAATCAAAGGAGGGAAGAGCTTGGGGAATACCACCGTCTATGTCGGGAGTTGCACTCACATGAAGATCGTTTTGTGAACTATTTCCGCTTGGCGAGACAAAATTTCAAGGACCTACATGAACAACTAGCGGTGAATATCCAGAAGATAACCTGAGGAGAACGCCCTCAGCGCGCGATATTTTGTAATTTTGTACAACCCGCTTGGCTGACGTCGCGTTACTGAAAGTATCACTGAGGGGTACCGCCGTGTGTGTGTGTGACGGGGGTGATGCAATGTTGCGTCATACTACCGTATTGCGGTAACGCGACGTTACTGGAACGCCTAACGTCGCGTTATAACACGTCCTGTGTGATCGGGCCTTTAGTCATTCGTCCGACCATAAACCAGCCGAGACGGCTGGTATTTGACTCTGGGGAAATGTTACGCTCCAGGAAAATAACTCTCACAGCCGAAGAGATTTGATCACCCTTAGTGTTGCAACTACGAGAAATTTCCTGTAGTTGTAACGACGCAAGTTCGAACTCCTGTCGAGGTATCAAATATTTATGGCCGTTACACGGTTATCTTGTGTTTTGAAACTAGGATTGGAAAAGTTTCAGATATTAAAGAACCGAATTTTGAGCTCGGAGTCTTTGGAACAAAAGATGTATTTTAATGAGCAGGAGGTTCTGCGCAAAACTTCAAAAAATCGAATGCTTCAAAAAATTACTTGCCCTTCCCAAAAGTCATTAATTTTTTAAGGTCACAAACAATTACAATTTGCAATACCTTTCGAAAGAAATATTCATTATCCTATTACTTTAGTTATGACCAATCCAATATTATTGTACAAGAAAACACCAGTGATAGTTTACAGATTCGATCATCTTCACCGGTAACGATTTTGAAAGCAATGTTTCATGTGAACACTCTAGGTTGTTGACTAGGTTAACTTCATAAAGAAGGACAATGAACAACATTAAAACAAAACGAACTAAATAAGTAACGTAACTCTAAATAATTATTATGATGTCTACTTTTTGGCACGTGGTAGACACAATCACAGAAATAATGAAGATAAGAAAAAAAATAACAATGTAAAATAAAAATAAATAATGTCTAACGAAATAAATTGATGTCATTATATGCAAATAATAAATAAATAAAAACTAATCGCCATAAGCAGCCGTGCGGGATGGTGTTCATACTATCACTGACTTGAAAACATTCTGACAACACAAAACAACACAAAATTAAAAATTAAAATTTGAAGGTGGTAGCGCTATCAAAAGCAGATACATATTGCAGATGAAGTGCAAAAGTGATGCCATGATTTTAGAGAAAAAAAAATCAACATTCAACAATGAGGTCATCATAATCATGCAGGGTAGAGGGGGAGGGGGGCTATGAAATTGTAAGTATCCTAATCATAACAGATGGGTAGGCAAGTGCTACCACGGAATAAGTTTATAAAGTTCCCAAACAGGTTATTATTTTGATTAGCCAAACTCCGTTGAAATAAATCTCGAGGGTTAAACCTTGGCACCTTTTACCAACCCAAAACTCGTTTAAACCCAGTTTGGGATAACAGAGTTTACCCAATGGTATTTAGGCAAACTATAAATTCAAAAGTTTAACAATATGACACATTGAGTCAGTAAAGTCGTCACTGCAACCACCACCCCTTTCACTAATGTACAGTCAGTTGGCTACAAAGAGCTTATAATAGGATAGAGAGGACAGGTCGTGGAGGGGGAAGAAGCCACTTGAGACTCAGCCCAGTCAAGCCCCAGTGGATGCGGCAGGGTGTTCACATGAAGCGGTCACCTTGGTGAACAGAATCATAACCTTCCTACTGAAACCCTCTCTGATCTGAAACCTCTACTTTCGGTTATCAACATTCCTGTCCTATGAACTTGCGCTCCGCTCGACGGATCGCAGCAACGGTATAGAAATTTCTACCGCCGTCCGCAGACCACCCATTCCGGCAACATGGCAGCCACCATACTTAATTGTTGTCCCAACAGCCAATCAGATTGCGTTCCGTCTTTCCGTCTTCCGGACATACCGCTCCATGTGAAACCGGCTTCAGGGAGTGATACCAGGTAGCCAATGGAATAACGATATCAGTATCGATATTTTTGGATCAGTAATACTTTCGATGGCTTTGGAGCATCGATATACGTTACTGAAATTTCAATTCGAATTTGTTGTTCAAACCAAATCCCCAAACCGCTAAATTCAAAAATTTAATATTCAATTATTTTATCTATTTCCCCTGTGATTATTTAGGTTTTCTGTTGTTTCTTCTCTCAACTGACATTATAGGTGTATATATCAAGAGTGTATTTGTTTCTTGCATTTTACTTAATTTTAATTTTCTAGCTTCACACTTTACTCCTTTGATTATAATCAAACTGGGCAAAGTGGGTTAAAATAACGCTTTTCCTGTTAAAATCCTCTATAAATAACGATTTTTGGCTTCATAGGACAAAAAATCAAATTATTTTGAATTGTCCATGTTGTTCAGCCCTGACCAAAATTTGAATTCTCCCGCCAGTGCTGAAATGTGGTTGGCATGTAATGTAGTCTTCCCAAACTTCCGACAGAGCGCATAAGTCATTCAATGTTTTTATCCCGCTTTTTATGTATTTAATGATGGAACTCTGATAATACCTATTTTTTCCCGATAATCCTGTAATAATATACGATTTGAGCTCCCGAAGGTGCAGTGAAATTGTGAAGTATTAATTGTAAATTGTACAAGAACTTTATATTTTGTAAGCACTGCATTGATCACTAGCGCCCTTCGCGTCCTGTGGACAACGAAGGCAAATGAATATCAGTCTAATTTCCGCCTCCCGTACGAGCCAAATGGCTCTCCCGCTATTATGTTTATGATCCCGCCTTACAGTCATTAAAGTGAACCAGGATTCCGTAATTTTGTGTATTTATTTCTTCCCGGATTATTCACATGTCGTTTACACATGAGCGGTGGCTTTCATGCAGTCACAGGAATATGACTTGTAAATAATTTCAACTTTGCTTCGAATGAAATTTGCCTCGCTAGTTATTAGAAAGTAGTTATTCTGCAAAATTCCGTTATTATGAACATATTTCACATTATTACGTTGGTCGTTCGTTTCAGTTAGGTATCTAAAGCTTCAGTATGTTAGATGGTACCTACCTATCTTTCGCAATAAATTATGGTACTCACGTTTAGTGTTTACCTATGTAGAATGTGGTTTGTGTGGGAATTCTCTGTATTTGCAGAATTTAAACTCTTCAAGTTCAGAGTTTACGATCACAAAACTGGAAGGTGAGGCCACGACGGAGGCAAGTTTTAAAATGAGGTTTTATAACAGTGTTGGAGGTTACCACCGAACCATAAGATTGTGGGTTCCGCCCCTTTGAGAAAACTGGCTTCATGAGCTCCCACAGTTTAACAGACACATGCCCTCTCTATCCTATTATAAGCTCTTTGGTTGGCTATCACAATGAGGTAACATAGATCTGAATATTCACACACCATCATTACTGTGACACACGCTAATTTTTTTTTACATTTGGCACCAATAAAAATTTCCCAAATTCCAGGCTCCTAGGTATATAAGAAGGGAGTACTCATGAGCCTTTACTTTTCTGTTATTTCAAATGAACTATATGGAATCATTCCACTACTACAGCTGGGGCATACTGGAGACCAGACTTTCTTTAGATAGGTGTCTTAAGGCCTTAGACTGAGATATAACAACCACGATAGGACTGTTCATTCTATGTACCTGCGAACACGGGAGACCAGGCAGTAGAGTTGTAGACGCCTAAGGAGTTCACATCAGCTTTAGACTATTTTATGTAATTAACTCTATTTCCCTATGTAAACACTATGATGGATTTGGAGGAAACCCCTGTCATTTGCTTTTCAATTATTCAGAAAAGGCAAAACAGAGAGAAAAAACTGTCAAGAAAGTACTGGACGTATCTCATTTACCATTGTGCAATGATCTTCGGGAAAATTAGCAGAAATCAGCTGATACGATGTACCGTGAATAAATTTTAAATCTCCCGCTACGTAATTTTACTTTTCACACAAATCCCATTTCATAACCAGTTGAGTTGCCGACGTAACAGCAAGTCTCTCTTAACGCTGTTTCCACGATCCTCTGACTTCAGAGAACCTCGAGTTCCTCTTGGCAGATCCGCCGAAGTCATCAAGGACCAAGACTTATGCCTGGTGGAGAACATTCTTCGGGGA
Organism: Adelphocoris suturalis; assembly: GCA_030762985.1. Classification (NCBI taxonomy): domain Eukaryota; kingdom Metazoa; phylum Arthropoda; class Insecta; order Hemiptera; family Miridae; genus Adelphocoris; species Adelphocoris suturalis. The sequence goes on from CM061042.1 coordinate 134,531,289, forward strand.
AATCCACTGCATAACCGCCCTCGATAGTCTACTCTGCATCAAAAATTCTAGGTGTGGCGAATCCACTACCGTACCCGTATGCCCCCACAATTTAGAAACCTTGATGAGACGTCTAACTACTTGTGTGGGAACGTGCAAAAGAATAAACACATTTCGTTTATTTTATCAGTTTTAGGTACCTACCTACCTACAGAATGGTCATCCCTCGGATATGGAAGCCTGCCTTCTATACTTCCCTTCCTCATCAACAGTTCTTACCTACTGCATATTGTAACATATATTATAATAAAATATATCATTGACTATTTCCACGGCCATCGGAATTTAAGTGAGTGTCAGCATTACACTTTACCACGAACTAGTGGTTCTGTACACTACCTAGGTAGCTTATCGTATTCGACTTGGTATCATTACCGTATTATCGCATCTATTATTTATACCTGATCGTTCCAACCCTGAGAAGTTCCGATTTTCCTACATATATTTTTAAGTAAACAGGGAATTTATTTTCTTTCCTTTTAGCGAAATAAAATTCGCTTTAAAACTTGATTTGAGAGTTCATGTTTGAATAGTATATCCTTGGGTTCATCCCGACTCCTAAAGTTCAGCTTTAATTTGCCACAACGATCATGCTTCATGGCTGGAGTTTCATTTTTTAAAGATGAATACCTATCATACCTTGGCGGCTTTTATCAACCCAAAACTCGCTTAGACCAGTTTGGAATATCTGAGTTCACCCAACAGTAGGTAAACTGCCCAATCAAAAGTTGGACAATATGACGCGTTAAGACAGTAAAGGCGTCAACGCAACCACCACCCCTTAGCTGATGGTCCCGCTTCCATTTCTATGACCAAATAACAATAGGTTTTCCAGAATCTCAAGGGCTACAGTGGATTTTTGTGCACAAAATTGGGAAGTTTTGTATCACTTTTACTCTGTAATCTAGAAAGACATGCATTCATCATCCTCTTATAATGTTCTCTCATAATCTATTACACTTTATTTTCCTCTTATGCTACATGCTTGACGGCAACGGTATCACGGTGATGAGGCTATTTATATTTCAATCTTGAGCTCAAGGTATTGTTCCATTGAAACGAGGTTTCTTTCCCATAAAGTTAACGATGTCTACCAGTGAGGAGGTGTTCCTACTATCAACGAATACTTTAGCAAAATACAGTAGGTATGTACCTAGGTATTACACTAGTTTTCAAACAATTATAATGCATTCTAAATGCTATTTCCAACATCGACCACTCTCTTTCATGGTACATTGTTCGAGTTCGACGAGTCAAATACTACGATCAATGAAAACTCGCGGGAATTCATTTTTAAAAGTAGAAATCACAACGGATCTCAAAACTTCAAAGAACACAACTTACAGAGATTAGTGAGGTTAATTTGCCATACTTCAGGCATTTAAACTAGAGCAGCCTCTTTTATTTTGGAATTTTAAACTTGCGTAGTACACTGGGTGAGAGACAGTGAGCGCGTCCGACGAGTAAATACTCAGTTTATTCACAACGGATCTCTTCCAGTATTCTTTGCCAAAGTTTAAACTTGAGCAGCCTCAGTGGGATTTTAAACTTGCGTAGTACATTGGTGAGCACAAAACAACAATTTTGTCTAAATCCTTAAATATTTGTCAATTTAAATCCAAATCATAGTATTACAAACATAGATAAAACACAATGTCTCCAAAATTTAAAAAATCTAATGCACCAGACATCTTGGCAACTTTTTATTAATCTGATTTATCTGTAAGGTATATCACTCTTTTTCAAAACCAGAGCAGTGACGCTTGAAATGTAGCATCAAAAGGCTCTATACTGTCTATACACTAATGCAGAATATTTACGAAATTACCGCAAATGATTCTGGTATCCTTAAGACCATAATAAACAGTTGCAGAAAATACGAGATCCACACTGCATAAAATTCTGATGAAATAAAAAAAATGATAGTCACGAAATGATTCTAAAAATGCCAATATGTGCAAGCATTCGAGATAATATGCGCATGCATAATGTTCGTTTCCATGCTGTTCAAATAATTACTAGCCCTAATGGGTCCGAAAATATCAAATTCCATTTTAAATCGAATCCACACTCTCAAGAAGCCAGTTGGCCACTTAACTGAAATTGTTAACTACCAATTTTGTAGCAAAACTACTTTTCTATTAATTATTCTGTTCTACAAACAAATTTTTAGAAATTTATTTATTTTATAAATTAATTACATTGATGAAATTCAAGTACATTTTCCAGAATTATTTTGTGCAACAATTTTTAAATGTTTACCTGCATAGGTTTTGCCTTTCACCTGGTTTACCTCCAAAGGAAAATTGAAGTTGACAGGAATTTTTCATGGTTTTCTCTCAAAAAAGTGGATTAGCATCCTTGTTTAAGAGTTTTGGCAGGTCCTAGATTGAAAGCTGTATTTTTCCGAGTTTTTTAGATAGGAAATTTGCAAGGGAGCATTCCCAGGATATAATTTGGTGTGAAATGTAGGTGTTATGGAAGGACCGGAGTTGTTTGGTGAGTATATTGGATGAGGTCATTTATGAACTGATTTGATGGTAGAGTGTGGTGGAGTAATATGATTGGGTAAGCAGTAGATGCCAGAACTGGGAGTCTGCTTGTACCATAATGCTCTTTCCAGTGATATACAACAGGACATAGGTTCTAATAAGAAAATATTAGTCAAAATACAAATACAAATTTTGATTCAATTTTTTTCCAAAAAGTACATAATTTAAAATTTTCAAAATATTCCTATAAATACTTAGTACTGTTGTAAACAATGTGACAAAATATAAATATGGGATGATGATGGGTTCATTGTTAAAAAAAATATTCCTGACACTAGTTTTACACTAATAGCCTGGTTTTGACTAAACAATGAACATACGTACTTTTACCAAAGAGCTAAGCTATTTAATTAAATATATAAAGGTATACTATGTATAAAGGTAAAAAAATATCAGAAATATTAATTCAAAATACTATCTTGTTAAAACAAAACCAATAACCATAGATATATTCTAATAAAAATTAAGTTAATTAGGTTGCTTACTTTAATTTTATACAATTTAAACTAAGTTAATCGCCTATTAATTAGTAAAACAAAAATCTTGAACATTTCCATAACAATAAATTTGAAAAAGGTATGAAAATAGTCTAAATAGTTATGTAATAATTCTGGTACAAACAGATTAATCAAAATTACATAATATTATACAAATTTATGATGATGAGTAGGTATACTAGGAGGAAAGTAAATGTAACCCAACTGGCTTTTACAAAATGTAACTCCGTAAACTGAGATAATGTTTAGGGAAACTGCTGTCAACTCAAAACTTAATTTTTCCTCAGGTGTTAATCTAGTTTGTTGTTTAAACATTACCGTTTGTACTGCACCAAGATAGTATTTTGAATGAATATTTCTGATATTTTTTTACCTTTATACATATTATACCTTTATATATTTAATTAAATAGCTTACCTCTTTGGTAAAAGTAGGCACGTATGTTTATTATTTAGTCAAAACCGGGCTACTAGTGGAAAACTAGTGTCAGGAATATTTTTTTTTTAACAATGAACCCATCATCATCCCATTTTCATATTTTGAAAATTTTTTTTATAGGAATATTTTGAAAATTTTAAATTGTGTACTTTTTGGAAAAAAATTAAATCAAAATTTGTATTTGTATTTTAACTAAATTTTCTTATAAGAACCTATGTCCTGTTGTATATCACTGGAAAGAGCATTAAAAAAGCTGCAAAATTATATCTCTCCCAGCTCTCTAGCTCAATTAGGATAGTTCCTAGAGCGAATAGTATAAAATCCGTTCATGGTTTTTTGGCGAGATTTTGTAAGTTTAACATAGCCATATTTAAGAAACGGTTTGAGATAAAAATTTAAAATTTGGTATTTTTCTTAGTCTCAACACCTACTATGAATATACTAAATTTGAGCAAAATCTAAAATGGTGAGGTAAAATTTATATTTAAAGTGTGTTGATTTGGCATGGAATGACCCCTGGGTATATAATACGCTCCGAAACTGGTCGGCCTCGGTTATGCGTAGCAATTTTTGATAGAGTGATTGGCTGGTGGGAAAAAATCCTAAGGATGCCCGAAGGTAGGAACCTCTTAATCTGCTATAAACAGTTAGTTGCTACGCATTACATGGGCAATAGCATAGCTATTCAACTAAGGAGAATCCTCGCTACTATTGGGTTTGAGGATGTCTGGAGCAGTCAAGATCCTGATGTAATAAAGCAAAAAAGAAATGCCATTATCCATTGCTTTCAAATGAGATATGAATATATTTATATTGAAAGGATAAATCGTTCTTCCTATTCGACGCTATACCAAGAAATACAGGGGGGTATGAGTGCAGAGGTATACCTTGGCATTGATATGCTGATAATATATAAAAGATTAATAGCTCAAGTCAGACTGTCGCACCAAGGTATACTTCAACTAAATTTCAAGAATAAATATCTGAAAGTAGACCAGACTCAAAAGTGTGTTTTAAGCAATATAAAGAGAAATGAAACCATAGAGCACGTAATAGGTGAAGCTTGCAATGGATAGGATTAAGTACTTTGGGTATAGGTGGCTCTCTAGATACGAAATACTTAGAATCCTTAAATGTAAAGGATTGGATGAAACCAAAATGTTTGGAAAGTTCCTTTTGACGTATACCAGAATTAGAATGTTTTTGGGTGACCTTATTGAAGAAGCTGGTCTGTGAGAAGAATAATGCTTTCCTTTCACACCATAACGGACTATGATTTGTGTTTGTATATTGCTTTTTTTTATATTGCGGAGATTATTGAAAATAGAAAGATGGAGTGTAGGTGGAGATAAATGTTTGGGATTGTATTAAACTGTTATTATTGTTTTACTTTAGAACTCATAATACGTATTTGCATTTCTAGTTGCGATTAAGTTTTGATTTATTTCAAGTAACTATAAGCTTTATATTGATTCAACTTTAAAAGATGGAATTGTATATAGCAAGGAACTGGAAAATTAATTAATTTTGAAGTATTTTGTTTGTTTGTATTTTAAGAGGCAACTCATAACAATGTATTGTACAAGAAAAACTTGAGGCAATAAATAGATTTGATTTGAGTAATATGATTGGGCTCGTTTGCAGGTATTGAAGGGTTGGAGACTCAGGCTGGTAGTGGCTGTATAGTGTTTGTTTGGAAGGGATTGTTTTTCGTGAAGGGATTGATGTGGGATGACTTTTGGAGGAGACAATGGTGGTGGTGGTATGGTGTAATGTGATGGTAGGGGTTGATGTTAGGGGGAAGTTTTTTGAGGGAAAATGTACGTTTTCAGTTGATCTGGTTAGTTGCTGGAGTTGGATGATGGAAGGGATAGAGAGAAATAGAAAAGATAGCTTGTTGATTGTTGTAACTTTGTAACCTCTTTTTGTTATTATTTGATTATAGGGCCCATTATCATATATTTGTATTTGTTATTATGTATATTTGTTGGAAGATATTTCGACATTTGTTAAATTTGTAAGATTTTATTGATGGGCAGATTATTTGCCAACTAATGTTGGATTGTTTGGAGAATAAAGTGACTGGGGGAGGATTTTTTCAGATGTCTGTTCTATTATAGTGTATTTCATACTGTGGAAATAAATTACAGAGCCTGAGGAAGGGAGCATCGTATCTTCCGAAAGCGCTTGCAAAAAACTGAAAGCAGTCTGTGTTTCTTCTTCCAAATTCCAGAATAAGATGATCCACACAGAAATTCTAGTCAATTTTTAAATGCACAGTTCGTGGTTTATCAAAGTTTTAGATTCGAACCTGTTTATAAATGAAATTGAAATCAAGTACAATATAACTTGGAAGGTTTTTTGCCATGAGTGATTTTTTCAGATTTGACCAATTTATTGACCCAAAAAAGTGAAGTCCAACAAACAGATCTTCTTTGGAATGCTAGAGTTTGTGGCGAAAGAACTGATTTTTTAATCTTAATTTTGAAGAGAGTTATCGTCTGGAATGACAAATATAGCACAGTTTTACTAATAAATCCTACTGGTATGAAAAATTATATTTGGATGAAACTAAATTGAGAATTGAGAGCGAAACGCCGGCAATCGCACTTCTCTATCTACACCCGTTCCTGGGATATGATATTTTGAACCCTTTGAACCCCCCCCCCCCCCCCCCCCAACCACGTAGTTTGACATAAAAATCCATATTTTTTCTCTTTAAATAAAATTTTCTCAACTTTTGACCATATCGTAAAAGGACGAATTCAATTTAAAAATGCTATATATATTTGAGTCATTGCAGTAGCTTCATTTTAGTGAACTTTTGAAGAAAATTAAGCTATTGCTCTCGCCTCAAAATTTGTAGAATGTGAATTTTTGAAAAAAAATTATGCAGAAATCCGTTTCAGACTATTCTGAATCATATTCTGAAGTTTAACGCATTTTTTTATGTATGTATGTATGTATGTATGTATATATGTATGTATGTGTCATTCCAGACGATAGCTGTCCGTAGAATTGTGCTAGAAACTTCAAACAAATTTTAAAATGTTAAGGACACAAAACGAAAGTTCAAGTTCGTTGGCCAGCATGATCGGATTACATCTTCGGGTTGAAATTTTCAAAAATGTAGTCAAAATTTTCAAAATAACCTGTTTTTTGCGATTTGTTGTGCGAAATAATTTTTTCAGCATACTAACATGTGGTATATTCGGAATCAGCGTGAAATTTCCTATAAGAATATGTAACAAGTTTTCAAAATTTTCAAAGTTGAAAAATCAGTCAAAAATCGAAATAATGCCGTTCGCTAGTTGTAAAAATCGGTAATATTTGCATGAAACATTGTCCAAATTCATATTGAACTACTCTTATGAAAGTATCCCTATATAACAAATCCTAGAACCATGCTGTTTAAAACGTCGGTATGTTATTCTATTTTATGTCAAGATTTGATGATGTGATAGGATACTGTTAAGATTTCAACTGCCTGACCACATTGGACATCGAAATCTATGAATATTTACCTACATTTGTCTTTAAATCTACAAGATTAGTTTAATAATAATAAAGTATGAGTACCTCCTAATTATTTAAAATAATTTGATTCCATGTTTGTCAATCAAAATCATAAACTAAAATTTCTCTACACGATCAATAGCAACTGAAATGTCGAAGATTTCTTCAAAAATTCGCTCATGGGGTCATGCTGCATGACTGTACTTTTTTTACAAAAATTCGCTAAAAGGAAAAGGAGGGAAAATCGTAGAATTTTATGGTAGCTAAGATGTTTGGAGATTTTGGCAGGAGGGGGGGGGGGGGGGGGGGGGGGGGGGGGGGGGGGGGGGGGGTAATGGCTGTGGGTTTTCAATTATCACCTTCTCTCAGATTAGTACAGCCTACGAGTTGATGGTCTTCTATTGAGATTCTGAGAAGGAATTCACTACACTGATACCTCTGAAAGGAAAAGTTTTTCAATCAACTGAGTCGAAAGGTTCAATAAGCCCACGCGGTAGAAGATTAAACCTTAACGTGGACGACTCATCGTTTCTAACCTAGTGGGAGCTGTAGTTCCCCTCTTGAGAACCTTTCAACCTTTGATGGCTTCAAGGGTTCACCTTGACGGAACAACCACGCCTACGGCTCCTCACTTGACCTCAAAGCGAGCACATGACGGGAAATTGTGACTTTAGCGGTTGGTTGGATATAAATTGCTCCCTGTAAGTGTATAAAGATAGCAGACATACTTACTCAACGCGTGTACAGAACACCATAATAGAAGGCAATTTACAAATGGATGAAATATTTCATTAAATTAAGGGTAGTTTGCATATTTTTTGACCAAAAAATCGAAAATTGAAAGAAAAAAAATTGTTTCTACTAATTCATTATATTTGGAATTGAATGCAAAAAGAATTTTTAAAATTGAACAACGAGAAGTTATTGAAAAATATTGGCGAAGATGGGTCTGAGCGCCGTGCTGCTCTAGTGGCCTCCTCCTAAGGAATAATAGGAACTTTGAAAACAACAAAACCAGAAAACAAAACAAGCTGAAGGCTATCAAAAGGTTTCTTTTCCATTCCTTCTTCTTCATTGTTAGGGTTCTAACACTTCAAGCAAGGTCTAGGGCATGGATTCCCAAACTGGGGGGCGTGAAGACGGGTTAGGGGGGGGGGGGGGGGGGTGAGACCACGACCATTCTTTGAGGCAACATCGAGCCAACTCCAGGCTTTGGGGCTCGTTTTGCCCCAAACTATCACATATCATCCTTGGTGCTGACAGCAGGAAAAAATTATCTCAAATACCACTGTCGGACAATATAGTGAAACGTCGTATTGATTATATGGTTGAAGATATAAAAAACCAGGTTGTCGATGGAATAAAACTATCACCATTTTTTCCATCCAGCTATGCGAGAGTACAGACGTTGCTCAACGTTCTCAGTTAGTTGTATATGTTCGATATGTTGAAAATGAATCAATAAAAAACGAGCTGCTCTTTTCAACAGAGCTGGAGACCACTACAAAAGCTGTTGATGTGATGAAAGCCGTGTCTGATTTTTTTGACAATCATGGACTCTCATGGCAAAAACTAATGGGCACTGATGGCACCCCTTCAATGCTTGGTTCTCGCTCAGGCTTCGTGCAGTTAGTCAGAGAAAAAAACGCTGATGTGACGCTTTATACACCGACAAGCTTCGGCAGCCAAAACTCTTCCAAACGACCCCAATGCCGTCTTAAAATTATGTATTAAAATAGTGAGCTACATAAAAAACAGTGCACTAAATACCCGACTGTTTAAAATTCTTTGTGAAGATTTAGGAACTGACCACAAAACACTGCTATTTCACACAGAAGTACGCTGGCTCTCAAAAGGAAACATGTTGGCAAGACTATTTAAGCTCCGTGATGAAGTAACTTCGTTCTTAGAAAACCAGAAGCAAAATGAGCTAAGCATGAACTTCAGCAAACCTAGTTCTCAAGTAATGTTGGCATATTTGTCAGACTTCCTTGATTCGTAAACAGCCTTAACTTAAAACTGCAGATGGAGACTAAAAATATCATAACTAATCGTGATGACATCAAGATGTATGTTGAGAAACTACAACTTTGGAGAAGAAAAGTATCAACAAACCCCTGCAACTTTTCAATACCAAAGCTAGTATCAATCTCAGAAGAAACAAGCTTCAAGGAGGTTTTTGAAGGATAAAACTTGTCAAAACAAGTGTCAAACCATTTGGAGACGCTCGCAGATGAATTCGGGAAATACTTCCCTAACACTGCTGACGAACATATTTACAGACTTTTAACAGATCTTTTCCATGTCAACATTGAACATGTTCTAGAAGCCCTGCAAGAAGAATTTTTTGAAATAAAAAATGATTCTTCTGCCAAGTATGACTTCGAAAAACTGGCTATTTCATAAAAGCTACGTGTTATCAAATCGTGTTTTCTATAAATAGCAAATGAACAATTGTTTTTAGTGTAAAACTTGCATTTTTTCACATCCATTCATTAGTTACGTAAGGGGGGCGGGGGAGGCTTTCATTTTACCACAAGGGGGCTCGGTACAAAAAAGTTTGGGAGCCCCTGGTCTAGGGGAAGTATCATTTGAGTTGACGTCACGAAATGAACACTGATGATTTCATATTTCCTGAAAAATCTCGTTTTTTGAGGCTTCTGTACCTTTTTCTCCAAAACCGTTGAGCTTATCGCAACAATTTTTTTTATTTTTTTATTTTTTTTTTTTTGTATTGTGCGTGAATGAATGCTACAAACGCTGTGCCAAGGATTTTCTATAATTTTACTCGTAGTATCTGGTAGGTTGATCTATTTTTCGAAGTTTTACGGCTAAATTCTACTTTTCTTGTTACAGTATCCCTATTTTTGTGTTGTTGTCATGATGGAGTTTCCTTGGCACAAACTGTCAAGGACACTATCCTTGACAAGAGGAAAAAAAAATCGAGGAGATAAATTTAGTAGGGCCGGAGATATAGGTACATGAAGCTGACTAAATTAGTGAGGGATTTCATCAGGCCGGAAAAAATGCAAACTACCCTTAACGCGCTATTAAGAAATGAGCATCTCACTCCCGAGAAGATCACTCGATTTTACACACCATACAGAAGTCCAGATACCAACACACTGCAGAATAAACACCTACACTATTATAAATACAATTATCAACCCGTTCTCGGTATACGAACAGCTGTGATAACAATGAAAAGGAGCAAAAAAGGGCAAAAATGGAGAAATTCCTATCTATGTTTGTCTAGGGTCAGTTATATTAAGATTATTTACAGTCCTTTAATGTGCATTACCCACGTATTCATTTTATATTTTGAATTGCAAATAGGTGCCATTCTAAACATTTTGACACCAACCAAACTCTTCTGCGATGAGATTTTAGCATGGAACATGCTTTAGCCTTGAGCTAACTGCCCAACGAGATGTCACTGGTACACGAAACTTTGAAAAATCATAGAAAGAAAATTGCCTCTTTATCGTAGAAGAGTGCGGTTGGTACCATACTCCTAAGGATGAAACCTGCTTTCATTTTAAAAAAGTCAAACTACATTTTTTTCAACACCCACGGGTAACGCACATTTAAGCTACGTAAACGTGTATTTATGTAAAAGTTCAGTAAAAGGTAGTTCAGTAGTTACACTCACCTCGTCTTCCTCTTCTTCGGTGGAATAAAGCGGTAAGCTTCCAGCCTTATGCGATCTTTTCGGGTCAAAAGGGTCGACTACTATTTGCTCGGTACCCTTTATTTCCGCTCGACAGAATGGGCATCCCTGCCCTTCTGAATCCTGAAGAACGAAATATTTCATATTGTAATATTTGGAAGACGATTAGGTAGGTACTGTGCAAAATGAATCAAAGTGAAGGGCAAATAACACTGCAATTAACATCAGCAATAGCCTAGAAATGCAATGTTCAACATACTTTTATTTAACAACCAAACTAGAATACATGGCGAATAACTCTAGAAGCAATTTAGAAAATATAAAAAAATCAATAAATGATGGTGTGAGTCTCAACGTCTAAGAAATTTTCCAAATTTTTAGAACAATTAAGATTAAGAATTACATTTTGAGAACTTTTTTCCAAGATTGAATATAATAACAAGTTGTATAGTTTTTTTTAACACAGAATGTGTTTTAGCCATGGACTAACTAGCCGAAAATGGAACGCGGGATGGGAACGAAATGTGTTCACGTACAACCGAGCCGTTGGTAGGGAAATGGAATTTCCGCCATTTTAATCGCACAGAAATCGTTCACCATTCGTTGGAAAGCTCTTGATTTATCACGAATTTATTTCGTATTTTTTTTCGTAGTTTCATACTATAACTATATAAATTGATGTTATAAATGAATAGTAAACAATGACGCTTGTTTGGTTGTCACTTGGTTGCGCGACAACGCAATTTTCGTAGTTTCATACTATAACTATATAAATTGATGTTATAAATGAATAGTAAACAATGACGCTTGTTTGGTTGTCACTTGGTTGCGCGACAACGCAAACACATTCTGTGTTTCAATAATTTCGTCCGAAGTATGTAAATAGAGGTAACCGGGGGTCCAGGGGGCTTGCCCCCTGGCGAGGCGCGGAGCGCCGAGTTTTGCTTCCTCGGTATGTCAGGATGGCCCTCCTAAATTTTTAGCAGAAAATATTAATCCTAATCACTTTACCTGGGTCGATTTCGGCCAGTTATCGACCACTATCGTAAACCAACCTCTAAATTGGTGCCGAGGTGATGATTTGAAGGACGGATTTCAACTTTTTTGGGTCAATTTATGAGTTTTTGCATGCGCTGAAGAAGATGAACTTATTTATTTTACGCTCTGTCCACTAGTTATCCGGTAAACTGGCATTTTTTTTTTTTTTTTTTTTTTTAAATATTGTTTGCCGGGTGGAGGCAACAAAGCCAGCTCCTTCTGTGCTGCCCAGTATAAAATACTTCGTTTCCTAAATGGTGAGTCAATGTGGGTACCCAGGTAGGGAGTCAATTTGGGGCATTCCTCCATGGTGGCTTGCAGGTCACATTATTGGCATAAAGGGGATGCAAAAACCACTAATCTTTTCAGGTGCATCCTCAAGAAATCATGGCCAGTCTCAACACGTTCCGATATCACCACGCATTCTGTTGGCTGTGGAGTTTAACACACTTATTGTAGATGATCAGGCCTCTGAAAGAATGCGTTCCGTGTCGTTCCCCATTGATATCAAGGCCCCTGTTCAGTAACATTTTCGCGCCTTTTTCATTCATTAGCGATGTTTTTGAGTGCAAAGTTCAATTTTATTGCGTTTTTTTTTTTTTTTTTTTTTTTTTAAATTTACTTTTGCCTTCCAAGAATCTCTTCCAGTTCCCCTTTGTCAACCGACCACGGGAAGTTGGAGTCTATTCCATTACAAAAGTACCTACGTATGTGGAAACACGTCTCACTTGATAATTCAGTTGCATGAGGTTCTCTTTTTTTTTTTTTTTTTTTTTTTTTTTTTTTTTTTTTTTTTTTTTTTTTTACAAACGTAGTGGTCCATTATTCCTGTTTTTCAGCCTGCGTTTACCATTGTTAGTTTTGAACCCGAGGCCTCAAAAGAACACGCAAGCATTGCGGGTTGCATAACCAGCGGTACGTTACTGCCGATCTGGATCGATCGATCCAACTTCTAAAACTCCGGGATATTCATCAAATTTCGGTTCCGTATCGTTGTTTTCGACAATTGCTAGTCATAATAAGCAGGTATCAAAAATCATCTCGGAAAAACAGGTCCCATCACAAGGAGTTTCCACCAAAATCGGCGCCGCTCGGAACGTGTTAAGGCGAAAGTTCGCCACAAATTCCTTCCGTGGGAGTTCGGGCGGACTTTGTTCTGCCAGCAGGGACTCCCATTTTTCCCCCTGTGCTGCGGCTTCGCTAAGTTGTTTTTGCTTCTCCCTACCCTGTTTTATGGTGGCAACACCTTGTGTAAAGGTTATGGGTTCAGTAGCAGGGGGCAGTTCACTTGCTCGCTTGGCCAGCATATCAGCTCATTCAATGCCAGGGAATCCCACAGTGGCTGGGCACCCATTGGTAAGCAACCAGCCATCCGGTATCAATTAGACTGCTCACAGCCTCCTGCGTCGACCGTTCATTGTATAAATAATTTCAGCTACTTCCAATAACGAATCTTTGTAATCGATCATTGAAAGTAGTTTTGATCAATGTGCTTCTATCAGAAATTTTGAGAGGGGGAGACCTAAAAAGCTTACTGATCTAAGCCAGAGATTTCATGTGTAACCAACTCGGGTTAACAGGTGGAATCTTCTTTTAAATTAAGGGGAGCACTCCACCCTTAAGCTGCGAGCGAGCGCTCAGTCTGTATTTTCACATTATTTCATCCATAGGTAATTCATTTTCATTTCTAACGTTCAGAAATTTTTACCACGTTTAGAAGGACTATATAGCTTTTATATAACCATAAAAAAACTGGAATAGGTGCAATTGGGTCATGAGTGCAGGGTCTGGAAATCTCATATAATTTTACCATGATTTTCACCTTTCAGTGCACTTTTCTCAGTAACCAAAAGGCCAAGTCAAGTTTTCTTGTTCAATACTGGTTTGCACTGAGTCATTATGTAACACACAGGAAACAGATTTTTCAAAATGATTTTTTTGAATACTCTAGTTCTTCTATAACATAATTCACATTGTTTCTCATTTACAAGCGATGCTGTAATTTCTCTGGTTGGATATCCGGAAATCTGCTCCCAGCGTTTTATAAATAATTAAATAACAAACAATTCAAACAAAAAATGAATCAAATCGGTCCAGGCATGACCGCACAATGTGTACCGGAAGATGAGAAAACGTAACTGTTCAGTACGGCAGTTTTTGTGCCAACAAGCTTCTCTCCCGATCTCTACCAGATGAACGCTTCGTTACTGCCTCAATACTGATCCCTTTCCCTGTACCTACCTTCACCAGCATTTTTCTCAGATACTCAATGAAGAACTATGTCTGCTATAACTCCATGAAGAAGAAACTTGTGACAACAACAACAAAAACGAAGTCCAGCCAGAAGGAAACTCAATGAATAACTGCCAGCGGCAGATGCGGACTCTGGGGGACCGTCCTACTTTGCAGGCGCCTACTGAAGTACATTTTTTTACCATTTGAAATGTTCCAAAAAATCTGAAACTTCGGTGAATCGTTCATCACATATTATAGATCAAAATTAACAAATAAAAATTAAATCGATTTTTTCAAGTTTTTGGGTGGAGTGCTCCCCTTAAAGGGGCCTCACCTCAACATGGGGGAGAGTATTAGCTGCTGTGCCTGAAACTCTTTTCCACAATAAACCCCGAGAAGTGAAGTGAAGTGATCCTGCAGTTGGGCCGATATGTATTAGAGGGTGAGCCTTCACTTCCCCTACACCACCATGAGAGGCATACTGTTCTGTTATGGGTCAAACGGTTTAGGGGAAGAAGGTGCAGAAAGGTCATTGAGGGCAGTTGGCAGTTTAGGAAGTTATCCTTTAGAGATCCACATGGAAAATATTTTATTGGTAAAACAGAACTTTAAACCTTATTCTGGGAGTGATGGGAGGGGGTTGTAGAGGACATAACGACCAACATTTTGTCAAATATTTCAGTTTCATCAAATTGTTGCCTCAAGACACACTCAGCAAAGTAAGTTTGTTGCCGCGACAACAACAAGCAGCGATGATGCTTGTTTCTCCATTTTGCTACCCCCATAATCACGAAATGTGCTGCGTGAGAGCTCCCAACGTTAGAAATTGTATGTATGTACGTCAGATGATTGTAGCCGGACGATTCTAGCCTTGCCCACAGTCCGAATAAATCGTGGTTCCGCGAGCAATCCTCCTTCGTACTACTATAATCCACCACCCTGGATTCTGCCCACAAAATCATACCTAAAATCTAGACCGTATTAGCAAAGCAGGACTATGGTTTCGTCTGGGCAACTAAAGGATTATGAGAGGTTGGGGCTCCGGCAGAATTCGAACATGTGGGCCTCAGAAGGAGAAGTTCCGCAGTTTTCTTCTTCTTTCTCAAGTCAACCACAGACAAAACAGTTCTGTTGCAGTTTCAAATAATAAGTTCAGAAAAATAGCGCATGACTGTGAAACTCGTCATTGTAGTGGCTGGGGGCCACTTTAATGAACAGTGGCAGGGAACGCGTTAAAAAGGACTATGTATGTGTAAGAAAGCAAATGCCAATGCGCTCCATGTGCAAGACCAAAATTAGCGTAAAACTTCAATTTCAGAAGACATCATACCCACAATTCCAGCGTAAGATAATGTGTTGGGCTTGTTAATAAATCCAACTAATTAGAAAGATCGAATTTAGAGGAATTTGCGACGCTGCTGGGGAAGTGCAGTGGAAGCGAACTGGGCATGCTAGGAATTTTAAGGAAAATCAACAGGAAACGCACGTGCGAGATAATAACATTATTTAACCCTTCAGAACTCGCGTGGTGTCCACTCACGTTAGTAATCGCGTCGGGTCACTGGCCCCATAAAAACTATCGAAAAATAAATTAATAAAGGAGTAAAATAATAAAGCAAGCACATTTCAAGCCACAGGAATCGATATTCCTAGCTTTAATAAAAAAATACAAAACTTCACGTAAGTACTTCAATCATAATTTTTTCTTTGATCAGAAAAAGTCCCTCGATTTTGCCAGTTCTCCAAGTTTACCAAGTACCTATTTTCAATTAAATGCCGAGAACCACCAGAAGATTATTCGAAGACGAGTCAATTAAAATATTGAACCCCTACATCTAGTTTACAAATGAATTCCTCCAACATGAAGAATAAAATGATTTATAATAGCAAAACAAGTCCCCAAAGTAAGCCATCTTTCACGTTATTACAAATACAAAATAAATCGAACAGCCAGTTAGGAACTGCAAAGCACTTAGCTTTTGTGCAAATAATATTGTCTTGGGTTATATTTATTTCCAAACGTAATTTTTCAGTAAAGTATTAGTGTATGTATAGAGGCTCTATAGCTTAGGCACGAAATTATATTCTACCTGTCTTATATACATAGGCCTTGTTTCAAATTTCAGCTTCAGAGATTAAATACCATAGAAATCAGCTTGCCCATTAGACCTGGGTTAGACGTGGAAGCGGAAGGTTGTGTTGCGTCGCGTTGGTGTCTTATCTGTGCCCTCTGTTTCATTTGCTTTGATTTTCCGTCTCTCTTCTCGTGCGGTTTCCCTTTGGAGTGGAGGGAACGTCTAGCCATCGTATCTTGTGGGGAGATAATGTATCTCTACAATAATGGATTGCGCGAAATGTTCTCGTGAACTTCATTCACCTAGGAAGACAGCAAAATGCTCAAGGTGCGGCAATTCATTTCATCCCGCATGCACGCGTTTGAGGACATCGGAGAATTACAAAAAGCTGCGCAGGGAGTTAAAGGAGTCATGGATCTGCGATGAGTGTACGAATAAGGTAGGGAGAAAGGAGGAGGAACGGGATAGTTCGAGTGATGAGGAGGAACCCGATACTGATATCGCAACAGCGCTAGCCGCTATTAATACAAAAGTTAATGATTTAAAATCGATTCATAGTAAGGTTGATAAAATACTCTCGATGCAGAAGGACTTGAATGATTTGATAAAGTCAGTCGATTTTTTGAGCTCGCAGTTTGACACTCTGGTTAATGATGTAGTGGAAAGCAAAGCTAAAATTGGCTTGCTGGAGAGTGAGAACGCGTCTTTGAAGACGGCTGTCAATACTTTGCAGTCTAGGGTTGACTTCCTCGATCAGGAATCCCGTAAGAAAAATATCGAAGTGCACGGCATACCGGCCACTCAAAATGAGAATGTGGCTCAAATAGTTAAAGACCTCTCAACAAAACTGGGCATAAATATAAATGTTAAAAATGCTTTTCGGGTTGGGCCCGTCATGCAGGATCGTCCACGGAAGATTGTAGCGGTGTTGGGATCCGAAGAGGAGAGTGCTGCAGTGGTGGATAGTTCCCGGAAAGATAAAAATTTGACGGCTGATCTTCTTGTCCCAACATGGCCTAAATCTCGGATTTTCATAACTGAGAACTTGACAGCACAAAGAGCGGATTTACTGAGGAAAACAAAGATGAAGGCTAAAGAGTGTGGGATAAAATTTGTCTGGATTAAAAATTTTGCCGTGCATACTAGAAAAAATGAGGAGGACCGGGCAGTTAAAATAATTCGCTCGCTGGCAGACCTCGATAAGTTGTAGAAATATTCTCCAGTTGGATGAAGTGATTGTGGAATTATATTTTTGTGTAGCTATGACTGACATTCTGACTGATGACCTTGTCCTTGATGGAAATCTCATACATGAAATAATTTGTGAGGACATAAGCAGCCTAAATGAAATCTTAAGTAAATCTGAGACGAAGTTTATAATAATGAACACGAACATAAGGAGTATCAATAAAAATTTTGATGAGTTTCTTACAAGCCTTTCAACTATGAGGGTAAAACCTGACTTTATTTGCCTCACCGAAACCTGGAACTACAATGAAGATATTATACAGCAAATCCCGAACTACGCTTGTGTTAGTAGTAAGAAATTTGTCAATCAAAATTGTGGATTGGTAGTTTATACAAAAAATGAAAGTTGTACTGATCTTGTTAGCTGTGAAATAGAAATGGCAAATGCGAACTGTCTAGAACTCAAATTTACGTATAATAGTCAACAGAAGTGTCGAGTTATCAGTGTATATAGGTCACCAAGTGAGAGCAATATTGATGGTTTTTTGGACGACTTGGCAAGCATTGTTTTGAAAAATTCGGATAATAACTGCTGGGATATTCTTCTGGGAGACTTTAATATTGATATTGGGGAATATGCAAGTAATGAGAACAATAAATTTAAATACTTGAGCTTGTTGGGCGAATTAGGGTTTCACTCATGTATTAACGGCTCTACAAGGATACATAATAATAGTTTTTCATGTCTGGACCACATTTTCATGAGGGGTAGGAGGTATAAAATGGTTGAAGATAGGGCTATTATCTGGTACTCCTCCGTCACTGATCATTTTACTTCGCTCTTATGTATTAGCTCAATTTCACCCGGGAGGAGTAATAGGGAACAGGATACCAAAAAAAGATTAACCCGAATAGATCACAATAAGCTTATTAAACTGCTTAATGAGGAAACCTGGGAGGGTGTACTTGGCTGTAACGACGTAGATAAGGCGGCTTTTGCTTTCCATGAAAAATTGTTAGGACTTATTAGTGCATGTGAATATACATGTAACATAGTACCACATAAGTTTACTGCGCTTAAACCGTGGATAACGGCGGGTTTACTGAAAAGTATTCGAAAAAAAGAAGAGTTATGTAAAAAACTACGTCGCAGCCCTTTCAATACTAAGCTTCGAGCATATTGCAAGAAATATCGAAATAAACTAACTTTTTTACTAAAGTCAGCTAAAAATGATTACTACGCTCGGAGACTGAAAGATGTACAAGGCAATATCAGATCAACCTGGAAGGTTATTAAGGAATCCATTGGGAAGGATAAATCGACTGGAAAATTAAGCTCGATAGATATTGATGGGAATTGTGTGAGTGTGGAGAAGGATGGGAAAATTGTTGCAAATGCTTTCAACCAGTTTTTTTCGACCGTAGGAGCCAACCTAGTGAAAGATTTGGGAGGTGTGGACGAATCACCGATTAGTAGAAACCCGGCTGGTTCGTTTTGGCAGGTTTCAGAGGGAATCGTGAGTAAAATAATAGATGGGTTAAAAGGGGGATCTAGTCCGGGCTTTGACGGCATTACTGTATTTACAATTAAAGCAATAAAAAAAGATATTATAAAACCTTTAACCTATTTGATTAATTTGAGTTTCGAACAGGGGATTTTCCCGCAAATTTACAAGACAGCCTATGTAACCCCTCTGCTCAAGTCCGGCGATCCCCAGTTGCTGAACAATTATAGACCAATCTCCCTTCTCTCGAATATTTCAAAAATAATTGAAAAAGCTGCGAAACAATACTTGGCTGGATTTCTGGAAGAAAATGGGCTATTGCACGACAATCAGTTTGGTTTTCGAAGCGGAAAAAGTACACAAGATGCTATTGTTTATTTAACAGAAAAAATAGTACTAAATTTGGACCAGGGCCGAAAGGTATTGGTGGTGTTCAAAGATCTATCAAAGGCCTTCGATACTCTTTCCCATCATAAACTCTTGTCGGAAATGGAAAAACTTAACCTGCATCCTACCGTTTTGAGTTGGATAGGGAGTTATCTTCAACAGAGAACTCAAAGAGTTAGGGTTGGTGACATATTGAGTGATACCTGCACCCTTTCCCATGGGGTTCCCCAGGGTACTGTCTTAAGTCCCCTGCTATTCTTGATATATGTCAACAGTATTTTTAATGCTGATATAGATGGGGAGTTGTTATCATTTGCAGATGATACGGCAATGGTGGTGACGGGGGACTCTTGGGATGATGTTCGTGATAGGACTGCGAAAAACCTCGAAGTAATGAATGAATGGTTCCGGGAAATGAGGCTAAAGTTGAACTTCAGCAAAACTAAATTTGTTTGTTTCTCCCCTAAACCATCAAATGTTCCCTCAATTGGACGGATAGTATGTCACCATTATGTCAACTGCATAGAATGTAACTGCCCTTCGATTTCTCAAGTTCCATGTATAAAGTATTTGGGAGTGATTGTTGATCAAACTCTGTCCTGGGATGAGCACATAAAAATGATAAATTCCAAGTTAAGAAAGCTAATCCCAGTTTGCTTTGAAGTTCGAAGTTTTATGGACTTGAAATTAAAAAGAGTATTTTACAATGCATTGGTGCACCCTTTACTGGTATATGGTATAGCTGCTTGGGGCTCTACGTTTGGTACAAAGTTGAATCTTTTAGCACTAACTCAAAAATGTCTGATTAAGATTTTACTCAAAAAACCTGTAAGATTCCCTTCTTCCGAATTATTCAAGGAATTTGGCGTACTTGAATTAAACAAAGTTGCCGAGAAAATTACTTTAATTTTCACGTACAAAGAGTATTGTCGCGGTAAGATTAGAAGGAACTTCAATGTTACAAGGGCCGCTGATAAAATTACCCTATTATCTCCGAGGATGAACACTGCTGTGGGGCAAAGACTGTATTTGTTCTGGGGGGTGTCTCGTTTCAATTCGCTTCCGACCTCTTTGACGGGGAGGCAGGTTTCCCTTTTGGAATTTAAAATAAAAATAAAAAAGTATTTTGGTTCTACAGTATAAGCAGTTTCTTTGTTGTTGTTTCGTAGGGTTGATTTTTTTAATTTTGATTATCTTTTTGTAATTTTTGTAATTTTGTAATTTTTTTGATTTTAACTCTTTTTTGTAATTGACTATTGCAGTTCTCCATATTATCCATCGTCGTGCAATAACGGCATTTCATAATCTAAGCGCAGTTGTGTGTCAGTCTTGTACATATAATCAGGCATCTTTCTTCTTATTCCTAAATGTTCTATACGTAGTTTTTTTTCTTTTTAGCAAGTGTTGAGATTCTATCATTTGGAGGGTAAAACACCTGGGACATTTGATTATAAATATACATCTTTGTTAATTATAAGAATTATATAAATAGCAACTAAGCACTCCGACCCCCAGCACAAGTTATCTTAAAGGGGGTCGTAGCATTGGCGACTTGTATCTTATAATTATGTAATGTAAACTTCAAATAAATAAATGTGTATTAAAAAAAAAAAAAAAAAAAAAAAAAATCGAATAGGTAGGCAGATAGGAACATAATATCAGCTTCAACTTGAAATTTGGTTGCAGGCACTGTTAAAAGCCCTGCTCCACGTCACGTCAAGGATGATACAGGAGGTTTATGGGCAACCACTGTTGATTTGTTCCAGCACACCATAACGGTATGAGGTGAAGTTAACCAACATACTGAAGAAGGTACTCAAGTGATGGTTTATCAATGCGTGTATGTTTCATGGCCGAGAAGGTTTACATAATGCATACAGTATGGTTGATTCCACATATTATTGCAAGTGTGTACTCACCTGCCACGAAGTGAGGCACGGGGTGCAGAGGAGGTGACCGCAAGGCTCTATTCTCACATCCTTGTCCGCCTCAGCGCAGATTTTGCACAGCTGGAAAGTTGAGCCCATTTCGCAGTAAAGTTCGTACTGCTCCTGCGTAACTTTGATGTGGTCTTCAGGGGTGGGATCGACGGCCCAAGATAAGTCGGGATTAACGTTCCGTCCATCGGGGTACAAGTAACTAAAAAATAAAGAATATTACTAAACCAGAATACAACGAGCCACTAGTAAATCCCTAAGTATAATAATCGTTATTACTTAGTACAGGACAACACTCACGATTCAGTTCTTAACTTGGGAACATGTCATAAACAATCGTTTTTCAACGAGAATTCTATATTTTAAAGGAAGCATCAGCTTTTACATAGATTCTTTCTTAACAAATCAAGTACTCATGTTTCAGATGACACGCGGAAGGTCTGTAGGATGTAATAATGTTCCAGAACAAGACCAACCAACCGTAGAGTAAATCGAATATTGGGCCTGCCCTTATTGAGAGCGAAACCGAAGATAGCCGACAACTCCCGATTCCCCGATTTCACATTTTTCATAACGAATATTAGAGTCGTCTTTTTGGATTTTTTAGAGATTGGGAAAAGATGATTAAAGAAGTCCCTCGAGTTCGGCGAAAATAAACTCAATTTTTTAGATCTGTCCATCTCTTTGGTAAACGAAAGGCATGATTTTTCAATTCATAGAAAAGATTCATACAGCGATATAACTATCTATAGTACTTCAAATCATCCTTTAGCCATAAGCATGCAGCCTTCCATAGTATGATCACCCGAGCACTATTTATTCCAATGAGTGAACAAAATTTATCAAAAGAAAAATCCATTATCAAAAGCATAGCAGCTGGTAACGGATATGGATCTCGTTGATACCATCACAATACATATTAAATTGTATGGCTTATGTTTGTATACAATCAATACATCAGCATTTTGAGCTTTTCGAAAAGTTTCTCCATGGAATTTAGTGCAATGGCACTACATAACACCCGGCATTCTACTCTTTTAAAACAAAATACATAGAAGTAACAATAAATGTGTAAGAATTCAAGAATTTCAAAACAAAACTACAACTTCACCATAAGAAATGAAAAATGTACGATAAAAATAATTAGGTTCGTTCATTTCTCGACCCCTTGAGACTAATGATATGCGTGGAATCTTGAGATTTGGTCTGATAAAATAATAATTAAATAAATTACATAAATAAGAACAGGAAATGAACTCAAAGAATATGTAGTATTAGGTCTGACCAGACTATTTCATTAATTAACTATAGAGGATAAATTAGCTGGGATAAATTGATTATAGAGGACTGTAAATGATAGAGGATGCAGAATTTTGTTGTATAGATATAATCAAAACTAACAATTTTACGCTTCCAACTTCAGTACCTAAAGCTGCGTTTACACTAGCGAAACTTCCTCGCGAAACATCCTCGCGAAACTTCCTCGCTGCGAGAGAAGTTTCGCACCTCCCAAAACTGAGCGCAACTCAGAGCGAGACGTTGCGCGAGTAGGGTGAGCCGCCTCACCAAGCTCAAGACTCCAAGCTATCCTCCTGGTTCATTTTACTTGCGAAACAATAAAGCCGCGTTTACACCAGCGATTTTGTTTCGCGCGAAACACTTTGATGCGCGGACGAAAACCGACTTCCCTCCGGCTCACAGCGAGCGTTCTCACCCCGAAATGTTTCGCGAGTGGAGGGGCGTCTACATGGGCGAGTCTGCCACGCGCAACTGTTTCGCGAGGAAGTTTCGCTAGTGTAAACGCGGCTTTACACCTTCAATAATTAGTAAAACACTACTACTACTATTATTATACGAATCCGGTTGCCTAGCAACTTGAGACTCTCTTAGGAAAAAAAGGAATTTTTATTAGGTTCGTTTGTGTAGGGGCAACATGGCGTGGATATTACAGACCCACGGAGAGTAGTAAAATCACCTAGTCAACAAAACGGAAAGGTGGATACTGCAAACTAAAATCAAGTTGTTCCCCACTACCTTTTAGGGCTAGCCCATACACGATTTTTCCCCAGAAAAATATCCATTGTTCAGTATCCACCAAAATTCCCCTATGAACTTCCCCTACTTTTCACTCCCTACTTGATCAAGCTTGCTTGTTCGATTCAAAACAGTTTCCCGATACGAAGCAGCAGCAGTTTTCCTTCGTTATACGATTAATTTACGAATGAAACCTCAGTTAAAATAAAGCAAGAATACAATAAATAGAAGAAGCCTGCAGTGGTGATTCAAACAGTTTAATAGAAAAGATTAAAATAATCTAGTGAAGCAGTATTTCTATTCTAACCTAGCATATTGCTGGTTTGAGTTTGTTTACATTTTGTTGTTTCTTGATCTCGATTTCATGCCCTGTATTTTATTTCGCGTTGGTAGGTACCTACTTATATAATACGATAGGTAGTATGTTATTGTCCAGAAAAAGTTATTTTCGCGCAGAAGTAACAACTGAGGATAAACCTGTAAGATATAACGTCAACAGAGGTATATGAATTTGCATGCAGTAAGTCTAGTAAATAGTATAATAAACCTAGTGCTCCTCAGTTCATCGGTAGGTACCTATTCGTATCTATCGTATTTTTTAAAGTTCTGATTAGTTATTTGGATAATATTTTTTCTGAGTAGTATTATGCTTTAATAATCCATAGGTGGGTTAATGAATATGAAAGCGTCCGTAATTTCAGATCAGTACAAAAAGCCATTGAGCACCTACCTAGAACGTTTAGTTTATTAACAGTCTTCGTATACTCAGCAACAAGCACTAGAAATTAATAGTAAAACTATAAAATAAAATGAAATCATCGACTGTTGCCCCTCCATGAGAAATGACTCAGCTACGCCACAGAGCACAAGAATGGACAAACAAGGTTTTTCACAATGTTCCCAAATTGCCAGTATTTTTTCATGTTGCACAATCTAAATTTGCAGAACCATATAATGTTTAGGTAGAAGAAAAGATTTAATGTTTTAAAATTGGAATTCAGAGTTTTACCGTATATTTTATAAAGCATGAAAAATAAAATCTCCTAATTCTAATTTTCAGCTCGAAATCTCGACTGTTCCGTCTCCTTTAAATGGAATAATTGGAGATCCGTGTCATGTATTGATACACAGAAAGAGCAAACACAGCCAGATTACGTTTTCAGATGCTAGAAATAATCCATATCGATCAGGAAGCATGCGGAAGGCATAGGAATGACGTGTGAAGGGAAATGGATCGAGATACTCACAATCCTTCTCTGTGTCCGTCCAGCAGAGCCTGACAGAGAGATTTATTTTGAGGAATCGTTTGCAATATGTCACCGTCCGAGGTGACATATCCAATTGCCCACTGCCCCAACCTTGTGCAGCTCAGTCGGAATACATAACTGAAAAATAATTAATTCATTACGTTTATAACAAGCAGTATTTCTGTAGAAATCGTAATCTACACAACATGATACAGGTATTATGAAAACAGTAAAGGAATGAATATTTTATCAAATGCACTGTTATTCTGCCTGTTGTTTCACAATCATGGCTGTTGCATCTCACCTCAATTTTAGAGGAAAGTTTCAAAAAGGCAATCATAAAAAATACGATATATATATATATGTGTGTGTGTGTGTGTGTGTTACCGTTAAAGTGTGAAATCAGTTAGTATATAAGATAACTAGTTAGTATATAGAATAACTACAGAGACCAGTTAAAGTGTGCAATTTCTCGAATTAGACACTTTAACTAGTTATTATATAAAATAACGGGAGGCCAGCCGTGAAAGTGTATAATAATATTATTGGGTTCAAGTATGAATGGGATTTAGTTGAGGGTCATTCAGTTCAAAAGGGATCTTCTCCTATCTGTTCCTCCAATTCAATTCTGAGTTATCCTCAGTTTTGCTCTATGACAGCTCTATGCTAGATCTTAGTTCAGCGTTTGCGAAGAAAGATTCTTGGATGCCAGTGAAATACCTCCAAAAGAAGCATCCGTTCGATCGGTGGCGACAGCCCAAGCTCTTGGGGACGGGCAAGGATTTTTCCGGTGCCACTGCACCTCAAAATGCACCTCAAACAGATGCAAGTGTGTCAAAAATAAGGTTCAAATAACCCATGTTCTAATAAGTGATTTCACAATTTTTGACTTCTGACGTGTATATTACTTACCTACCTTACTCTATTATTTCGACAAATTACATATTAGTAATGAAAATTCATGCCAATTATTCAATTCTTTCATTTCCCCTGATTAATATCATTCTAGTAGTGACTTCCCAAGAAAAGCAGTCGATTCTACACTTTAACGTTTGGTGTTTCGTGACTTTACATAATACCTAGTTATTTCATATATTCCCTAGGGAAACCATATAGAAAACTTTGAATTATACTCACTATACAACCGCTCGTTATTCTATATACTAACTAGTTATTTTATACATTAGCTGAATTACACACTCTAACGGTAACATATATACATACATATATATATATATATATATATATATATATATATATATATATATATATAATATAACCGAATGAAATGGCTCTACAAGAGCATGTACAATTTTTAAGGGAAAACAACAATTGACAACATGAAACTAATTTTTATATTTCGGCTTATGCCTTTTCCAAACTACGATAAAAGAAACTTTGATTTTTGTAAATTGGTGGGAAAATCACTCTACGTCTGCTAATAACCCCAACTCATACGCATGCAAAGGGTCAGGAGATTGCCAGACGCCTATGTGTGTGTATCAGTTGTTGTGCAATCAATGCCCTGCCTTCTACGTAGGAAAAGCGGAGACTGCACTTAACTTGCGGGTTAATAACTATAGATCATCAGTAGTTATGAAAAAAGAAGAAATGCTGCCATGCCTCGTCGCATGATGCTACATTTGATGACTGCTATGGTATGAAGGTTTTGAAGAAAATGAGACCCACAGAAAATAAATTAACTCACTCGAATGTTTTGGGCGCGTATGATCCTCCAGGGTTGAACATCACACGTTAACTGGGCAACCACGCTTCTCCATGGCAAGATTTTCTCACCAATTTACAAAAATCAAATTTTCTTTTCTCGTAGTTTGAAAAAGGCATAAGCCGAAATGTAAAAATTAGTTTCATGTGTAATGAACTTAGGCGCCCCGGAGATGCACAATGGGGGCCTAAATCCACACTCATAGAGAGAGATAGGAGAGTGACAGTACCATAAGAGACATAACTCGTACTAATAGCATATATGCTACGTTCGGAGAAGATCGGTTTTCCAGTTCTAGGATCACCCATCCATCGCCAAACGCGGCCTTTCAAGAACACGAGAACAGGCGTGCGACGCCCGTTGGGAACCAATGGAGCGACGGCAGCGCATTCCCTTGGATCTCGCGGGAACTGTCACACTCCCCCCCCCCCCTTAAAAAACAAACTTGATTGAAGAGCAAGTATGTAAACTAGGTGGAATAGTTTACTGGTTGAGAACTGATGCTCACTAATAAATAGCTGCGTTGGCGATTGAGGATAAAAAGGTGAAATTAAAACAGGATGGATTGTCAATGAATCTTCATGTGAAGTATTCATTAGGTAGTTATCCCCCAATCAAAGATTGGAACAAGCGGGAATAATATAACTTGCTCAACCAGGGGACTTACAGTAGGGAGCTGCCCACTTTGGGGACTTTTAAAATAGGGAACGATGCCCTGGGGAATTAACTTGCTTAGCTTTGGAGACATACAGTGGAAGCTGCCCACTTTGGGGACTTTTAAAATAGGGAACGATGCCCTGGGTTTGGGAACAATGCTCTTGAAAATTAAGTACGTTAAATAGAAATAATATAAGGGGATAAATTGAGAAATTAATAATCAAGAACCAATGAAAGTATTCATGTATCCAAGGGAGTTTAATGGGTATTCTTTCTGTAAACCCGGGCCATGTTTCTTCTGAAACATTAACGCCCCAAAAATAGTGGATCGGATTACTAGGCGTCAGCCATGCATAATCCTAACCACGCTCTGCTACCATGTAATGGACTTAGGCGCCCCGTGGTGCAATGGGGGCCTAAATCCACACTCATAGAGAGAGGAGGGTGTGACAGTACCATAAGAGATACAACTCGTACTAATAGCATATATGCTACGTTCGGAGAAGATTGGTTTTCCAGTTCTAGGATCACCCATCCATCGCCAAACGCAGGCTTTCGAAAACACGGGAAGAAAGCGCCCGACGCCCAATGGGAAACAACGGAGCGACGGCAGCGCATTCCCTTGGATCTCGCGGGAACTGTCACACCGTCTTGGAGCAAACCCACACAATCCCTGAAAATTTCATCGAAAGCGAACTTGAACTTGGTATAGTTTTGAGCGTGACAAGGATTTACCACAGACAGAAATAAGACAGAAGGACAAAGAACCAAAATTGATGAGCAAGCTCTGAAACGAAAACAGCAAGTTGAAATTTTGATTTAAAGGAGAAACATTTTTTTCGACTTCTTTCACAAACACAAAGCTTCCCAACCTCCGGTAGTAAGGAAGCAAGTGTACCTACCTAGCTTAACAGCCTCCATTGTAAAAATCCGCTCTTGTGATAGTTTGTGGTTTTTTGAAAAATTTTTCTAAAACAGGGTGGCCCCCAAATGGAAATTTTAAAATTCCCTGACATTTCCCTGACTTTTCCCTGACCGAACTTCATATTTCCCTGACAAAAAATATCAAACTCATATATATATATATATATATATATATATATATATATATATATATATATATATATATATATATATATATTTATATATATATATAGCGTCACCTTTAGTGCTTCCAAAATGAAAATCGTATAATTTAAAAAAGAAAATACAGCCTACTCCAGGAGTAATAATGAAGGTGAAGCATGGGAGAAAGGATACTTTTTAAAGTAATTGAATTTGTGAAAGAATTTACTTAAATAGTTTTTAAAAAATCGCAGTTAGACGAACAGAATGGTTTTGACACACTACATACTTGAGGTAAATAAAATATTCCACAGTAAATTCAGGTAAAAAATAAACTGAGAATGAGCAAAAAACTACAATAAGTTTCAAAACCCAGTTTTGGTATTTTGAATTGAAAAACAGAATAACGAATGCCGAACGGCCACAAGGTTCTTCAAACACTATCGTATCAAAACACTAGATTCTATGACTAGTGACCAGAATAACACAAAATGATAACAATTAACTGGAAGCTCTTAGAAGGAGATGTTTGAGAAACAACTTTTGCAGAACCATAATTATGGTACCTTCACTTTATCTACGTACGTAATGAATAAATGCTTTGTTTTCACATAAAATTGTTATTTCATCACAACTAATTATTTAAAATCGACCATGTGCTATGCAATGAAGTATTTCATAAGAAAGAATCAGTTCGGTGGACGACAAATTTTCAGTACGTTGAATTCGTTAATAAGGAGCTTAAAAAGCACCAAAAATGGCAAAAACTGTTAAAAATAGTTAAATTTATATTTTTAGCGGAATATTACTCAAATAAAGTTCATCAACTATAAATTAGAACATACAAAAATTCATGCACGAAAGTTCATTAATATGTGCAAAAAAAAAAAAAATAAAAAAAAAAAAAAAATAAATAAAAAAAAATAAAAAAAAAATAAAAAAAAAAAAAAAAAAAAAAAAAAAATAAAAAAAAATAAAAATAAGTAGGTAACTATAAATAAATAAAAACTGCAGAAAAAGCTAGAAACCCGAAATCATTTTTTGAATAGCGGACCATAATTTAGAATGAGTTTTTTGCCATAAAATGTATATTTAACAACTTCATTGCCCTCAAAGTTCTCAATTTTCAAAACAATTTAACCTAAATGTAATACGACAACATTTACTTTCATACTATTTCATTACTTTTCATAACTTTTCATTTAATATTTTAAGGTCTCTCAATTTGTGATCTGAAGCGATTTGTTGAAGATCAGATTCAAATTTTAATCATTTGTGTTGAAAAAATGAAAAGTTTTTAACAAGGATATTTCTTAGCTATGTGGGTAATTCCAAATTTTCGCCCGACAGCAATAAATGTCTCGCTTTTTTCCACCTACTTCCAATCGGTGCCTTGTTTCCCATCCCACAAAAATCTTTCGTTGGAAAGCTATGAATTTATTACACATGGCTTCACATTTCAATAGGCCAACATGAGAAGTCCTAGCTTATGTACACCAACTCGTTGTTGGGACTCTTACTGGATCAATCCACTACTCTGTTGGGTTTGCTCCCTAGTTCAATAACCTGTTGATTTTTCTCAAATATAGTTTACTAATAGGTGATGTAGTAACCAGGAGAGCCGAAGACATATCCTTGTCACAATGTATCTGTGTGTAGCGTTGATAATCTTTGAACAGTACCACGACTCTTGACAATTATTTTTTTTATTCGTATTACCCATCTATAAAATATTATGTAGTACGATAAAGTACGCCGTTGAAGTTTTATTGTTTAGGAGTTAAAATAAACCTAAAAACACTGCAAATGATTACACAAAGTATTGATTTAAAAAATTCCCTGACATTTTGGTGTTTTTTGCAAAATTCCCTGACATTTCCCTGACTTTTCCCGTCACACAAAATTCCCTGACAATTCCAGGTTTTCCCTGACTTTTCCCGTTGGGGGCCACCCTGTAAAATAATTGACTTAGCGATTTTTACGAAAATCCTAGGAGTTACTAGTTTCAGAGGTAGGTATACGAAAATTATCCTTGTGGTCGAGAAAATACCTCTCCGGCAGTTTTTGATGAAGAAATGGGTGTAAATGAATGAAGAAGTGTTAACCTTTTAGAAATCGTGAATAATGGAAAACTGAGGAAAAATTGTCCTACATTTTGAAGCCATTGCACTCCAAGTTCCTTGCATTCACTCCTAGTTGTCCTGCATTCACTCCTAGTAGTCCTTGCATTCCTTGCACTCCTAGTTCCTTGCATTCACTCCTTGCATTCCTAGTAGTTGTACCTACTTCAATAATAAAAAATGAAAAAATATCTTTACCTTCCTGGTTTGTTGATGTATTTTTGAAGGCGTGCTTTGACTTCGTCATACGTCAGGAATGCCACGTAGCCTGGATGAGTGACGGCCAAAATTTGCCAGTTTCTAAGCAAAGAACTCCATGGTTGAAACAATCTGGAAAAAGTGTTAAGTGTCGAGGTTTATCAATCTATGGCGCGAATAAGGGAAAAGGAAGGGGGGGGGGGTGTAATAAATACTGTAAGACACCGGGTTTTCGTAACCATCAATTTGTCAATAACCACGGCATATGGTAAAAAATCCGCACTACATTTTTAAACTAAATCCCGATAAATGAGTTTTCAAACAATTTATATTTCCGAGTGGTAACCAAGGTTTTCATTCTTCAACAATACATACAGAAAGAAACTTACATTAAAGACCTTAAAAACCATAGTTTGGCCCGTTAGTGCATGTTAAAATTGGGTTTCAAAATGTCAATGTCACTAATGACCCTTCTAGTTGAGGTGCGGCTTAAACCATTAATAAATCATAAATAAATGCTTCTGCAATTTCGCAGACGCTACGCGCACGTAATAGCTGTTCTCGCAAATGACAGCTAGACGACAAACGGGGTAACCATTTGCTGTACGATGGATACTAAGCGAAATTGGAAGAGTTACACAAAATGGAAAATAAAGGTTTTGGGTTGCTTTGCCAGAAACCTCCTGACAGAGCGCTCTCGTGTGCGTATTTTGAAGTCACTGCCAACTTTTTGGTCCAAAAATGTGGATTAGCTCGGTTCCTATGAAACTTAGCGGCTTGGCGATGGTTTCATTTGATTCGACGTGAGAAAATACACAAGAATAGACGATAAGTTGACGATTTTGAACGGATTTTGGGGTTACTGCCAACTTACCCCACAGTGGGGGCCAAACACCCCACTGTGCGCCGCGCCGGCCGCGTCTTTGCACCGGACGTTGCGCCGCGCCGGCCGCGTCTTTGCACCGGACGTTTCCGTTACCTGCCCCTATAAAAGCGGACGGTTGCCGGCGATAAGGTTAATTGGATGTATACATTTTCCCTCCTGTATTAGCAGAAGTAGACATTTTTATTACCCCGTTTTTTCTAGTTTTGTGACTGCTTTAATGTATTGTACCTACTTATCATCTTCAACCTTATACGAGTATAATAGGACCGAACTCTATGTAACAGCCATGAACTGGCTTTTTACAAATAGAAGTATTGATTGATTGTTGATTTTCCCCCTAGTTTCTGCAGTGTGCAGGGACCTTAAATCGCCCTTTGAAATAACGAGTCATATCTCCACATCACATTCCACTGTCTAACAAAAAGCAAAATTCAAGTGAAATTATTTCAATCATATTTTGATTCAAAATTTTCAATAAAATCAATGCGTCGCAAAAAATAATAGAAATTTATATTTCTTGACATGAAACATTTATCCATATCATTATAATATTTGCTAATGTTGTAATTTTGTAAATTCATTGTAAATTGTAAATAACAGTATAAAGTTAATTTTTCCTTACCTTGTGAAAACGTCGAATTCAAAATTAGAGATGTAGTCGTTACAAGTCAAGTCAATGGTGGATTTTAGTGCCATAGCTTCCAAGCCAGAACTGATGGGATGAACGTCGTTCAGAACTTGTCGAAACACCTTCCAGGGTACGAGCGTGCTGGAAAAGAAAAAGAAAAATCATTATTACTGACAGTTGAATTTATTATTTCAGTAGAGTAGGAACACCGTTCCAGCATGAATAAGATTCTATTTAGTGTAAGGCAGCTTCATAACTATATAAAGAAAGAATATTTCAACATCGTTGAAGAACGTTTTAACTTTGTGTAGCAACATAGAATTGTGTAGCTTCAACTTGCCATTTTACAATATTATATTTCAGTTATTACCACATATATCATAGATATCCCCAGCAGGGTGACTACGCGAAGCTCCCCGTCAAAAGTGAGTCATTTGCGCTGTACTCGGTGCTCACCGGCAAGTTCTAGCAGGTATACGCCAAGCGTCCCGTGCCGAGAGAATGGGTGTACGTGATGCTCCCCCTTCCCCTCTCGAGACCGTTTCGAGCCTTAAGCCCCCCCATACACTGTCAGTTTAACTGAAGATAATCGTAAGGCTGCGACCCGAGATCGCCCACACATTCATCAGTTAATCTGAAGATCGTGGACTGCAGTTCGGGCGGACTGAAGGTGTGTGGGCAAAGGGCCGGCGAGGATCCGATGAGAGATCCGCGACAGGCAAGGGCCTGTCAGATCATGATCGCAAATGCTCCCCGCCCCACACTATCAGTTGGCCTGCAGGCGCGTGATCCGTCGGCTCTTTTTTTCCCCGTTTTCGTCAGTTTTCCGTGCGATCAATTTTGAGCGTGTTTTCACAAGCCGAAATTGGACTGACAGCGGACTGACGGCGAGGATGGACGGGAAACCTACTTTTATTTCGGCATTTATTGAGATTTATCGGGCCTATCCGTGTTTGTGGAAAATTAAGGACGATGCTTACGCCAATAAAAGATTACGGGACGAGGCGTACGACGTTTTATTGAAATTCTATCAGAAAACCGTGCCGTCAGCTACCGTGGATATGGTTAAAAAGCTTATTGCTATTAAGTTATATGGTTAAAAAGCTTATTGCTTATTGTTATTAAGCTATTGCGTTCGTTCCGATTTTTGAATAGTGGTCCAAAATTTTTGTTCAAAAACCGTTTTGGGACGTCTATTGTTAGTAGAAAAATTTTAAAAATCGCTAATTTTAGTACTGCATTTTTTTTTTTTTTTTAAATATTTTTTTAAGCGAATTCTCACAAAAATTCAGCGATTGCAAACTGGCGAACTGAGGTTCGCCTGCAGTCCTGATTCCTGTCCGACAGTCCGGCTGCAGGCCCCGGACAGATAGTGTGTGCGATGTTCAGGCGATGATCGGCAGTTTAGTGCGGCCGCCTGCAGGCCGTTGACTGGTAGTGTAGGGAGCCCGGCGATATTGGTCGTAAGTTCGTCTGTTGAGGCGACGGCCTGCAGGCGATCCCATAGTGTATGGGGCCCTTTATCAGTGATTTGAACGGACCGGCTCTCAGTGATCATCGAACAACATGAACGTATCCTCGTTTGTATCATCCGGTACTCGTCGCGGTCGTGATGGGCTATTGGTGGATAGGTTTAAATTTTATTTCCAAAAACCGTTGGCAAATGAAATGAGTAGGTGGGTGTGTAGTCTGAGGAAGTATTTAGTGCGCAGTAAAGACAATGGGAAGGCAGATTGTGGATGTGGTTGGCAGTCACGACCATCCTCCAGCTGTAGAAATCGACGTTGCAAAAAGAGTGCTCCAAAATAGTATGAAACGGAAGGCTGTGGAAGACATCTCATCCCGACCATAAAAGGTTAGTTCAATAACTTAGCTTCGATAAAAAAAAATCAATGAAAAATTGGAACGAAATAGTGAAATCGTAAATAGACTGCATGCACTTATGAAGTTATTTCATGATTTTAAGCGAATCAAATTCGTAGTTAGGCACACAAACTGCTCACATTTCAACTCAATTTAACACAAACGTAATACGATAATTTTGGAAAATTCTGTTCATTCCAGGTAGTTAGAGCTGCAATTGATGAGGCCCCTTCTGCTAACATCATTCAGTTCCACGATGTTATGAACTTGAGGAGACGTATCGCCAAAAGACGAAAATTAGGATCACGACTTCCTCAAAATAGACGTGATGCATTCGAAGCCCTACGAATGTTGGACACCACAACATCGAAAGGAGAGGATTTTCTACTCCACATAGATGAAATTCTTTCATGTAAAAACCAGCCAAGATTCGGTGTTTGACGACTGACCAGTTCGACGTTTATTTATAAGTAATTTCACTTGGAGACGACAATCACGATATTATTCTGTGATAAATTAACTTTGTATTAATATATACAATACTATAATTATTCGTGCATGCTGTTTTGTTCACCAAGCTCCCTTAGGATCTACCCAGATCTACCGTGCAGTTTATTTTATGTTTCATCAAATTATTATTATTATTCATTAATATTTTTCATTTTGACATTTGTAATGCCAAAAGTCTAGGTTACTGGATTAGGTGACTTTCGTATATAGGTGACGGGGAGCTTTGCGTACATGAAGAGAAAGGAGGCGGGGAGCTTCGCGTACATGAGGAGAAAGTAAGCGGGAAGCTTCACGTATAAAAACTCGTCGATGGTGAGCTTCGGGTATGCGCCCCCCCAGCAAAAAGGAAGTTTGTGAAAAAACGTTGTCCATTTCCACGAAAAATAAAGAATTACAATGTTAAATCGATTCCGACGGTTAGGCCATCATCAGTAACAAACAATAACTGAACACACATTAGAAAGGAAACAGCTTATATAAGTCACAGGTGAGGGGAGATTAAATCCCATTGGTCGAGAGAAAGGAAAGAGGGCTGGAGGTACAACCAATCAATTGCAAGCCAGGTGAAGGGGGATCATAGCTAATGAAGTGAAAGGAGGGGAAAAATTACTGGTTTCAACAGTTTGAAGGGATAATTCCAAGCTTTAGAAATGGACTTATCAGTGGTGAAATATATTGAGGGATATCCTCATTTGAACCAGATTCGTCCCTTTTGATCATTTCGAATTTTTCAAGTATATTCAACATACGTCTCCCTTTGGACAAAAATGAAGAAATTCTACAAACTGTCGATCTGTCAAATCAAAATTGTAATTATGATTGGATTCCTGAAGATGTTTTGCAAATGTAGACTTCCCCTTATTTTCCCTGAAATCCTCCTGATGTTCTTCTATTCTTTCCTTGAATTTCCTACAAGTTAATCCGCAGCAGTCCACGGGACCAGATTCATGTTTCGGGCAAGTTTCAAGCTGAATTAAAATTTTCTGTAGCCTTTGAGGGATCTCTTTGCGTGAATAGGCACAATTCTTTATTTTCAATAACAACAATATTTTTTTCCCAAGATATTTTAGTACTTTTATAATTTATGCAAGGAATGGTGAGTAAAGGAACATGATTTGAGTAAATTTAAATGGTATAAATTGGGTGGGTTTTATGATGGTTATGACCAGAGACGAGTAAATGACATAAATGACTTATGAACTACTAAGATGACATAATTCGGCCCTTTTGGTTTATTATTTCCAATAATAGGCCTATGTGATCGTGTAGTTGGTGTACCTGAAAGCCACTAAGCTTTACAATGAACTGTGATATCTGTGATATATTTATTTATGTACTACATCTAGTCATACCTTTATTTAACTAAGATGTATAGTATTTATCATTAATATTTATGTATTTGTAAGGATCATCTAGTCGTAGCTTAGTTTTTATTACGGGTTATTTTTATCCGCTGAAGGGGTTACAAAGCGGTCATCGCTGTATCCCATGAGGCAGAGTGCGGCTATGCCTCGTTTTGCGGCTTATTATTATCGGTTTATTATTTCCAATAATAAGCCTATGTGATCGTACAGCAAAAAAATTGTATAACCCCCCCCCCCCCCCCCCCCCTTCAAACTTGGTCACTTTACGTTTCAAGGTGCGTAGAATCCAAATTTGAAAAGTCCGTCCGCCGTCCGGGCCATAAAAGGCCTAAGAATTTACTTTAAAAACCCGTTCTTTCGCACATAGACTCCATTTGGGGTCTAGATGGTCCTAACGTATAACCATCCCGATCGCTTTACTCGCATAGATGCTATGGGCAAAAAACGGGCGAAAAAGTGTCTTTTTCGAGGCTTTGAGTGTTAGACTTACGCACGCGCGCACGCCTGGCACGCTTGGCAGGGGGTCACAGTGAGGGTGAGGCGGGTGAGCGGGGGGGTGGAATGAGAGGAAGAACAGAGGTGGATACTAGAATAGAGACTGGCGAAAGCCCCAGAGCATGCTGGTTACTATAGCTGGCTACCTGATTCAGAAATAATAAACCATTATATGTAATAATTTGCAGCGTTTTTTTTTTTTTTTTTTTTTTTTTTGCTAAAATGGCTTAAGTCACCAAAATGCCGAATAAATGGCATGAATGAGACATTTTCAAGCATTTTCCCCGTCCTCTGTAGTTTATCAACCCCAAGGATCGATCCCTTTGCCGGTTTTTACTTATTTTTGCTCTCGGAAGTTCATCTACCCAGAAGTTTTCAGCATAGTTGACTCCCCAAGTCATAAATCCTCCCATTAGTTCACCTTCACAAAACTACCCATCCGGGGCCTCCGCTACCAGTAAGTACGCAAGTAGCGATGACCTGCCTCGCCCCATCGCCTAGAGTTTCAGAGGTCCGGATTATAGAAAGCCACCGGACTTGCATTGAGACATAGAGAGGTCTTTTATTAAAGTTAAGATGTCGTTGAATGAGAAAAGGACCAATTTAACTAAGACAATATTAAAACCCATAGGTTTACGATTTTATACTTTAATGATTTTCATTTGTAAATGGTCGGTGTAAATATGAGTATTTCAATGGAATTTGGTAAATGCAGATTCAAACGTGTAAATTTTGTAAAGAACTATTAAAATGCATCTTAGCTTGTGTTGAAACTTTTTTCGAGTCTTCGAGTTTTATAAAAGAGTTGAACTTAGTAAATTTTGGAATTAGTGACATAAATCACAAAAATAAATTATGAACGAAGCGTCATGAACGAAGCGTTGAAATCTATGTAACATTGTAACACATAGATACACATGATCCTTCTCAATTAACTTTGTAAACATGATTGCAACCACTATTAGGACATCGAGACGATTGAAATGGTGGGATCTTTCCTGATCAGTCGAGAGCGAGCTAAATTCACTGAATACTTTAGTACGCATCGTCCTCTCCTTTCGATAATTACCTATACCTCAAATGCCAATGATGTAAATAAAAGTGCCAAAGGACATATTCATGTCACAATTTTTTCGAAAGTTTGTGGTTTTTGTGGCCACAAGAAACGCCATGTGTGATGATCAGAGCCCTTCAAGTGCCATTTCGCCATGGCGCCATCCTTAAGTGCCATGTTTTAAGGATGGCGATGGAAAAAAAAATTTTTCTGGGAAAATTCGCTAAAAGTTGGGGTTTCAAGTATTTTTTCAAACATTTTTCAAAAAAAGGCAAGCTAACAAGGGCTCTTTTATTTGGGCAAGCTCACAAGTCAACGACCGGGAATTCCCTTCCGAGGATTAAGGTCTACAATGTCCGAGGATTACAGCCATTAGTGATTGAAAAGGAAAAGGTCATTGCAAGGTCATGGGGGAAAAATTGACAAAAAAAAAAAAAAAAAAAAAAAAAAAAAAAAAAAAAAAAAAAAAAAAAAAAATTGAACTGAGAGCAAAACAGATGCTTTTTTCTAATATGACTATAGACGTATTTATTGTTCATTATTTCGATTTGACTACTATACTTATTCAACTGAATAAAGTGGATTGGGCTGATTAGACATGAAAAATGAAATAAAACTTTAAAACTTGGGCAGTTTTGATTAGTATAGAACGGTAATTAAATCCCCCATCAGTTTCATCGTTCTTGACTCAATACCTCACTCTGCGTATGCGTAAACGTAAAAAAGTTTTTAAAGAATAAGAGAAAAAAAGAAAAAAAGATTTTAAAGAATAAATGCCATATTTGGCCAAAATAAAAGCCATGTTTGGCCAAAATAAGTGCCATTTTGCCATGTTTTTTAGAGCCACGGCAAAAATAAATGTCATGTTGTGAAGGGCTCTGGTGATGATTAACAGTGTTCTGCACTCATCTGCGTTCGCAGAGTAGCAAATCCCAGAACACAGTTCGGAATTTTTGGCGGCCATTTTCCCGAACTCAAAGAGTTCCGGACGAGTTCGAAAACTAACACTGCGAACGAACCTTTTGAGACTCGAACCAACGTCCTAAAAAGTGACCCCACGCAAGTCGGTCAAGTTCAGAAAGGAACCAGAAAACGGTGAAGGAAGAGAAGAGGAAGAGGAGAAGTGGAAGAGGATAAGAGGAAGAGGCAGAGACCGGCCCTACGACCGATATCCGAGCGGAAGGACTCGCGTCAAAACTCGCTCGCTGAAACGAAAGAACGGGAATGAGTCAGATGGAGGGCCAGGGCGAGCGACCTTGTCCGACCCACCTAATCTGTCCCACACACCCGCCTTCAAAGCCTGCCCGTCATCCGGCCTCTGACGTCATTACATCCTCGTTTGCTTACAGACTAGTATAGTCGTTATTTCCAACATCGGCCCCTTCCTTCTTCCAATAGCAACAGCGAGTACACGATACGGCAGAAATATCGGTACTAGTGCATTATAGGGCCGGAAGGTTAGATTATTGAAATTTCAAGTGTTTTGTTCTTGAGAGTCGGTCGGGTGAATGATACTAAACTTCAGGCCAACGTTTCGCTATATTTATACAGCGTCATCAGGGCTATACAAAAAGAACCATCACATTACACACATATGGACACAACTACACACTAGCTAGCTTATATTTAACTTTGAATTATGAAGATTATTGCAATAATTTGAATGCAATAAAATTATTTTTATTTTGCAATAAAATTTTATTTTATGTCAAGATTTGATGATGTTATGATAGGATACCTACTGTTAAGATTACAACTGCCTTCAATACTGACCACATTGGACATCGAAATCTATGAATATTTACCTACATTTGTCTTTAAATCTACAAGATTAGTTTAATAATAATAAACTATGAGTACCTCCTAATTATTTTTAATAATTTGATTCCATGTTTGTCTATCAAAATCATAAACTAAAATTTCTCTACACGATCAATAGCGACTGAAATGTCGAAGATTTCTTCAAAAATTCGCTCATGGGGTCATGCTGCATGACTGGACTTTTTTTGTTTTCTCGTCATTTTATTGTACCTTTAATGTTTCTAAAACGAAAATCCTATAATTTAAAGAAAAAACAGACTACTTATATGTAGTCTACTTATCTTCAACAATTTCATTGCCCTCGAAGTGCTCAAATATTAAAACAATTTAACCTAAATGAAATAAGACAATTTACTAAAATTCACCCATACGATATTTGCTGCATGAATTTTTATTTAATATTTTATCAATTTGCGATCTGAAGCTATTTGTTGAAGTACATTTTTCCTTACATGGATTTCTTAGCTATGGGGATAATTCAAAATTTTCGTCCGACAGCAAAAAATGTCACGCTTTTTTCACCTACTGCCAATCGTTGCCAGTGAGAGTATAACTTCCTGATTTCCCACCCCACAAAAATCGCTCGTTGGAAAATTGCTGTGTGAATTTATAACAGATGACTCCACATTCCAATGGGCCAATTTTCCCCTCCTTAACCCTTCTGAGAAGTCCTAGCTTGTGTATAGAAACTAGTTTTGGGGCTCTTACTGGATCAATTCATTACTCTGCTGGGTTTTTCCTCCCTAGTTCAATACTCAGTTGATTTTTCTCACGAATGGTTTACTCTAGGTCTAGGTGATGTAGTTACCAGGGAAGCCAATGGCATATCCATTCACTTTTTATGTGCGTGTAGCGTTGTTACTTTTGAACAGTTTAACCACAACTCTTGATAATTATTGTTGACATTCGTACAACTCACTAGTGATGCGACATAGATGTTTCTCAACATCGATGTTTTTGAAATCCACCATCGATGTCGAGTGGAAACATCGATGTTTCTCAACATCGATGTTTCTTAACATCGATGTGCCCGATCATAATTATACAAATATTCGAGATCGTTTGCTTGTAGGTACCTACTCAAATAGACTTTTTTTTTCATCTGATGAATCAATTTCTAGCCACAAGGTAAATTTCTACCCCAGTACATTCGCCAAATGAATATTTAAAGCAGTTACACCCCCCATAAGTTAGGAATACACCACAGTGAATAACAAAAGTATATATTGTTCATTATTTTATAGCACTTGTCCAGGCATTTTTTTTAAATAGGAAAGCATTGAAAGGAAGATAATATTGCAGATTTAAGATAAATCTTGTTTTATCAAACAAAAAAGTAAAAAAAAACACATGGTAGGTAAGCATTTAGGTTAAGGTAGGAAAATTAGCTATTATTTTCATTCCTCCAAGAGATAAGAATGTAATAATTCATCACGATTGGTATTTTAACGCTTGTTTCATTCATTATTTTAATGTGTAAACTATTGAGAAAACCAATGGGAACAACAAATCAGGGGAAGTACGACATCGATTGAAACATCGGTAAGAAACATCGATGTTGTGAAAACATCGCCATCGAAACATCGATGTTAAAAACATCGATGTTTATTGAAAACATCGATGTTTTATAAACATCGATGTCGATGTCGCATCACTACAACTCACCTATGAAATAATATGTACCTAGTATGATAAAGTACGCAATTCAAGATTGCTTGTTTATATATTATTTAGAGTGATAGGTAGAGTATAACTACAACTTGGAGAAACGCTCTAATCAGCTAGTAGCTTACTTTTGTTCCTATTTAATTTAAGATGATTATCTTTGGAACGGGACCCCTTGGGGTGTGGTAGAGTATAATTATTGATACTAAAGGAACCATACATTTAAATCAGCACAGTAAGTTCTGTACCAAATTTTGTTCCAATCCCACTTGAAATGTAGAAATTTGGAACGGGGCGTGTGGGTGAGTATAAATATTACAGCTACAGAAA
This sequence comes from Adelphocoris suturalis, assembly GCA_030762985.1. Classification (NCBI taxonomy): domain Eukaryota; kingdom Metazoa; phylum Arthropoda; class Insecta; order Hemiptera; family Miridae; genus Adelphocoris; species Adelphocoris suturalis. The sequence continues at coordinate 134,572,029 of CM061042.1, forward strand.
CCACTGAAATCAGCTGAGTAGGCTTTGTAGCTAATGGCAACACAACATATGGTACCTTAACATGAATGGACAGATCATTAGGGACTACGATTGGGCAGTCAATCAATTCAATCTATGAAAATTTAATCGAAATCGGATGAAAACCGTAGAAGCCGTGCCATAACTAATGATACGATCGTGATGAAACAAGTAGAGGGTACTCAAATCTCATTTCCCCTCTCCTAATTTCGGCGAGAGCGGATAAATATAGTCCATGAGAAAATTTCGTTTGATGGATTTTAAGAAAGAGCATGCGTAGTAAAAACTATTAATTTTCGATCGAATGAATCGATAAGGCCACTCAGCTTAACCCACACAATCCCAGAAAATTTCATCAAATTCGAATGAAAATTGTAAAAATTAGGCATGATAAAATGATTTCGTACGCACTTGCGTAGCAGCAACTCATATTACGGTGGTGATGAAATGGATTTGGGACGATTAAATCGTATTTTCCCGAATACTCTCCAAATTTGAGCGAGATCGGACGAATAGGTCGTGAGAAAAACGATGCTTCATTGATTTTAGATTTGCTCAGATTGTGATTGATTGTTTTGTGAGCAATGCCAATGATAGGGAAACATCAACAGCCTAACCCGCACATTAATTGAAAAATCTGACGACAACCGTAGAAATTAAACTTGCTCAGAGTATTTGCAGACACACAAATTCATACAAACTGACACGAAACCATAAGATCAGAATGCACTGAACCGTAAAATGCGAGTGGAAATTTTGGTTTTGGTGATTATTTTTTCCTCTCCATTTCTCGAGAGTAAAAAAAAAAAAAAAAGCCAACATGATTGTGAACGAATCCATACATATTTATTGCTGGGGAGAAAAAAATTGTTTTTTAACAGTAATAATAACAATTATCAAAACCTCTAAAATACGTAGTAGATTAAAAGGCAATCCTCATGTCGAAGTTGAGTTTTATGAAAACAAGGAACCTCCCTACTGATGTTCGATTAACGGTACGTAGATTTTCAGCACGCTTTTGATTTAGGGTCTAATTCGGTACTGATCTTACGAGTATTATTGTTATAGGAGAAAGTCTTTCTATGCTCCTTTATCATTCATGGTGATTGAACAGCACATTCTAGTGCTGTTCAATCATAAAACTAGTAGTAAATATAAAAAAGTTGAGAGTGCCTAGATAGATTCAACGTTCCTTGAATAGATCACCGAGTTATGTCCATCACTAACCATTCCCGACATTGCGAATTGGCGCTGTGGTACACTTTTGGTACAAAATAATATTCTTCGCCTTTGAACGCATCAAATATAAATTTTCAGCTAAAAATCCCCTCTAGTTTCATCATAAAACTGAATAAATATATATTGCGCACTATTAGTCCACTCCACTGTACATGGAAGAGTAACAGGACTCGTATTCACCCAGTTCTGGTGGTCGGATACCCAACACGCTGCACCTTTTTGGAAAGCACTCTTACTCATTTATGCCTTCTAGTTGGAATACCCGATCAGAATTTACAAACAGTAGAGATTCAATCAGATTACAAATTCAGATGATCGGGGAAGATTCCGTTAGTATACTCAGTTTGTCTTCCACTAGAAAATAAACGAGAGAAATCAGAGAAAGAATTTGGATCGTTCTTCGAAAAAGATTCGACTACTCGCAATGTTATGTAGTAAATACGATTGCCTATTAATTGTGAATAGGAATTGAATTTTCACCAATAGATAATTATCAAATCCTTGAATCTAAACGTATAATTGAATATTATGTAACTGTAGTTACACGTATGTATTTGGGTTCCCATCACGCATCAACTTCAGAGGAAGATTTCTACCACCTTTCCGACGGGGAAACAGATAATCAGGAAATGACGCAGCATCCAGCCACCACGTTACTGACCAGACCAACAGAGGTGTATTTTTAACCTCGTATTTTCTGTTTCTGCTTTGGAATCCTCCAATGGCGATCAATTTTGAAGAAAACAAATTCTTCTCCTTCTAAATTTAAATGATTAATACTCATATAGCGTTTTCAAGTTTTGGTTCATCATTTTCAATAATTAAATAAATAAAGGAATCGAAAAAATTTCAAACCCCTCTTAAAATATGTTGGTTTACGTTTCAAAATGTGTAGAATCCAGAAATCAAATTTTAAAAACCATCTGCCGTCTTAATGGAGCTCTGAACATGGGAAGCTCAAGGTAGAGCGCAGCACGTTAACAAGGACCTTACAAATTTGCTCTTTTTTAGCCTATAAGGGCAGTCGTGAAAGACACCTTATTTTCGGTTTTGATTTTAGCGAATTTTTGAAGAAAATTAGGCTATTGCTCTCGCCTCAAAATTTGTAGAATGTGAATTTTTGAAAACATTTTATGCAGAAATCCGTTTCAGGCTATTCTGAATCATATTCTGAAGTTTAAAGCATTTTTTGTATGTATGTATATATGTATGTATGTATATATCGCACCCATCCTAGAATAAGGGTACAACTCAAAAATTGTCATTTTCGGCAATTCGCATTCAAAGTTTTCTTCCACACCATTGGCTACCAGTTCTTTGGAACACGATGAACATAATTTATATTTGTGAAACTTGTTTCCTACATTATTACTGCCCCATGGTGAATAAATAGTTTTTTTGACAGTGGGAAGGGAGTGGGGGGAACGGTTTTGTTGACTTTTTAAGAATTTTTGAGTTGTTCCAACTCAAACACTGAAATCTCACCAGTCAGGATCCAAAATGTTCAGAAAAGAAAGACACAAGTTAAAATTGTCCACACAAAAAGGAAACAACTCAAAACGAAACACAGACTATGTGAACTCATCTGAGTTGTGTCTTTCTTCGTAGGACGTGAATTGGTTACTCCCTCCATAGAAGAAAGACACACGCACTCTCTAGCGGAATTAGAGTGCCCTACACATATCTCCACCTTCTACAGACAAACTAGACCGTTTCTTCTTCTCAGAACCACAACTAACTCAAAAATCGCGATTTTTGAGTTGTACCCTTATTCTAGGACGGGTGCGATATGTATGTATGTATATATGTATGTATGTGTCATTCCAGACGATAACTGTCCGTAGAATTGTGCTAGAAACTTCAAATAAATTTTAAAATGTTAAGGACATAAAACGAAAGTTCAAGTTCGTTGGCCAGCATGATCGGATTACATCTTCGGGTTGAAATTTTCAAAAATGTAGTCAAAAATTTCAAAATAGCCTGTTTTTGCGATTTGTTGTGCGAAATAATTTTTTCAGCATACTAACATGTGGTGTATTCGGAATCAGCGTAAAATTTCCTATAAGAGTATGTATCGAGTTTTCAAAAATTTCAAAGTTGAAAAATCAGTCAAAAATCGAAATAATGCCGTTCGCTAGTTGTAAAAATCGGTAATATTTGCATTAAATAAAGTATGAGTACCTCCTAATTATTTTTAATAATTTGATTCCATGTTTGACTATCAAAATCATAAACAAAAATTTCTCTACACGATCAATAGCGACTGAAATGTCGAAGATTTCTTCAAAAATTCGCTCATGGGGTCATGCTGCATGACTGGACTTTTTCAGCCAACCACCACGCATTCTAAACCGGTTTATAGCAATTACAAAGAAAGAGTGTATAAATTCACTTTAAAACTTTAAATTAAATGAATTTCCGAAAAGTTGAAAGGAAAAGTAAACTAAGGGTTCGGTGGACAGAGAAAATAAATATTAACTCTTTCAGGAGCCGCTCCATCCAAGCAATACAATCTACCTCAGCAATTACATTACAGTTGAGAAGCCATGGAAATTGCCTTGGCTCCTGAAACACAGTTTTACGAGAGAAAGTGATGAAGAGCAGAAGAAATTCAAACTGCTGGATACGGGGGTTCTTTTTGGAAAGAAAATAGCCATCGGGCGGAGGGCTTTCAAAAACACGCTTGTCAAAATAATGGGGTCGTGGCTTTCAGGGATATTTCTTTTTTTCGCTTACCTAAACGGAATTCGAGTTTTTGTCCTCTTGTTTCAAAACAGACACAAAGAGACAAATGTTTCAGTAAAGTCTCCAAAGGTTTATTTGGTAAGTACCTAAAACTACATCAACACACGACCGGCATGGCCGGCTGATTTTGATTTATGAAGGTAACATAATTTACCTATATCATTATAGGAGCAGATTGACAAGGTCCAAAAAAATTGTTAATAGTCAAAATTAAGACAAATAAACTTCAAAATACTACGCCAGCAGTAAAATAATTTCCCAAAAATTCATCCCACTCTCCCTTATCTTCCTTCAGCTTCCTTGATCTCAAGGGTCGGCGTCGCGTAAACCTGGGCGTCCTCCCCACTTCTTTTATTTATTTACTTATTACAAGACCACTCGTCTGATTCACCCATTCAATTGCCTGCTGGTGAAGAGGGTCCAAACAAGGTAGATGTAGAGTGTATTTTCTGCCAAGGAAATTTTAAGGATGATTGCGAAGGGGAGCTATGGGTAATGCGTGTGATGTTTGAAATTCGGGCTCATTGGGAACTGAAGCAGAGCATTATATTTGTGACTTTTGCAAATAAATATGTATTATATGACAACTAGAAGACTGCTTAAAACATATATCCACTGGTTTCACAGCTGATTTGTATTTCACTCAACATTAAATTCTTTTTTCTTGCACATGTTGGTTAAAGCTGAGATGGAAGGAGCATGTCATTAAAAAGAGAGATCAATTAAATATCAAGTTCAAAAAAATGTACTGGCAGCTCGGCGGGTACTCCGATCTATCCCTACACAACAAATTGCTTATACACAAGCAAATTCTAAGGCCCGCTTGGACGTATGGCATCCAGCTCTGGGGCTGCACGAAAAAGTCAAACATAAAGATCATACAAACTTTTCAGAACAAGGTACTAAGGAGTATTGTTAACGCTCCCTGGTACATACGAAATGATGACCTCCACCGGGATCTCAAGATGGAAACAGTTAGCGAAGTGGTTTAGGACTTTGCTATTAAACACGAGCAGGGGCTTCATGAACACACGAACCCAGAAGCTCTTCGTCAATTTTAGACAACAGCAACGTCATCCGGCGTCTTGATAGAACGAAACCTCTCGACCTTTTAACGTGATGTGACAAGACTTTTGAGAAAGTGATCCTATAGAGTAGTTGCCATTGGGCTATGAACTCTACACAATGTCGAATATAGTATTAAAGTAAACTAACTTGATGGACCAAGCTCAGTTGTTGTTATGTTATGTTTCTAATAAAGAAATTTTGGAAAAAAAAAAAAAAAAAAGTCAACGTTTTTCACTCATTGTACCTTGGAGTCCACGTAATCGACTTATATTGTTCAATAAATTCTACGAGGTTACTATTACCATTCGGGATTGTAACATTCAACGAAAAAGATGACTGAATGAAAAGGAAACGACTGATAAAACTGATAATAATACTTCACTGATAAGGTTGGGAGGGTATCTATCTCGTCTCAGCAGGGTTGCCGTTCCACCGCAATTCCGGTAGATCTACCGGTATTTCACTTTTTCTACCAGGCTACCCGTTTGAGGCTTAAATCTACCGGGATTTAAAGTTCTAAGAAAAATCCAAGGCAAAACCTTTCACAAGGATCAACGAGTACTCATTTTCTGTATTCTTTCCACCATGCACAGTACTCTACATGGAAAAGTGGACTTCGCTTCTTCCATGGCATTTAACCTACCTACCAATTTCGTCCATGTCTATTCTGTGGCCAACTTAGGCTTTTGGTATTACTTCAATATGATGCATTTTAGATTTTTATAATTTTTAATTAGTATTACCTAGGTAAATGAATGTTACTTGCTCAGTGCTCACAACTTTGCTCGCCTTCGCCTCGTTGTTTACTGTGGTTACTTTCTGTGCTTATTCATCTAGTGTTTTATTCTCTTGCATGAGGATCAGCGTGGTCTCAATTTCCGATCTTAAATATCAGTTCAACGGTACAGGTAACCTAGTTTCCCTTGCCCTTTAAATATACTACCTACATTTATTTACATATCTGCTGGTTGCAGCTTCCTGTTACCTATTTAGGTATATAACTCTTATTGCTTCCGATTCTTCCAAGATTGTGGAAACGTTGGAAAGAACCTACCTACTTGTAGACACATAAATTCAAAAGTGTCACACAAATTATAAATGCTGAGTTCTGTTGTTACTAATGTGTTTCGTAAACCCAATTATGTCCCTTGTCATTTCATCTATCTGATACTGAAGTGCCTACCCACTACTACTTTTTTATGGCTGATGAATTTAATTAAGTAGTAGTAAAAAATGATGGGTACACTGATTTGATTCATACTAAAAGGAAAAATAATGCTGTGGATTCGACCCAGAAGATTTCATAGTCGACCGTATAAGAGTCTAGCCTAGAATGCAACCCTAGATAATATTGTATTCAACTGATAAAGTATTACCTAAGTCATAGTTCGTTCAAAAAACTACAGGGAAATCTACCGAATTCCCGAAATCGTAATACCGGGATCTACCGGTTTTTTGACCAGATCTACCGAAATACAGTGTTGGGCAGGCGGCAACACTGAGTCTCAGGCAGAGCGAGTGCGCATGCGCAAGATTGGAACTGAGGCTTGAACGGTCGTTTAGACGCTCATGCCACGACCCAACCTCAAGCCGATTTTCTGTCTGGGACAGATTTTAATCAAGCCAAACTTTTTGGCTTTCTCAAGCCTTTTTTTGGCTCACACAAACTCGTCCAGACGAAACGATCTGGGGCCTTATTTCATAAAACAACAAGTTACAACTGTGGTAATAAACAAGTACAGGTACTTGTAATACACGGTAAACTAGAACAAGTGTTTCACCTAAACAAAGTTGAAGCTAAGTTTACAAATGTAGCAGAAAAGAAAAATGACGAGTGGGGAAAAACGAAATGAACAACGTCAAGCGGGATGCCGAAACTGAAGTTTTGTCAGCGAATCATAACGTAAAAACGGTGCTAAGTACACGATAGGATGTTTAAATCGTACATGACTAGGTGTTATGATTGGAAGACAGACAAATTATAAACTGAAAAGAGGAGAAAGTGTGTATTTTATTTCATCTTATTCTGATGGCTGGCATAATCGAATTTTTCTCCTTAATTCAGCGGAAATGATTAATCAGTTCATCAAGTCTTAATGCTGCTGGGTTAGGAATGTCATGTGTAACTTCGAGATGGTCTTCAATGATGGGGCCATCCTCAATACCCGATAAGGGAAAATTGCAAAGGGACCCGGAAGACATTCTAAATCTCTCGTTAAACTCAAAAATACCCACGAAATGAGCGTTTATTCGTGGCCGAAAAAATCTTTAGCGTCTTCTACGCTGATTGCTTCTTTTTTGTAGGTATTATTCAGCAGAAGATGATTCCCAAATATTAAACACCGAAAAACTATCAACTCACAATGCGGGAAAACAACAAGTTTACAGGTGAATGGACGTAGGTTAAAAATCGGACATTTTTTACAACTGAAAAACAGTGACTTGTAAAAGTTTATGGGGAAACACTTGCAACTTGTCCAAATTCGCCTGAACACTTGTTAATTTTCACTGTGCATTACGAGTCTATACTTGTACCTTTAAGACGCTTGCACGCATTTTTTACAACTTATCAGGGATCTAGGTACCCCCCCCCCCCCCCCAGAGGTGCAATGGGGGCCTAAATCCTCGATAAAAAGGTAGAGGAGGTTGACAGTATCCCGTCAGAGAGATACCCACTCCTACTAATAGCATTAATGAGCTATATTCGGAGTAGATTGGTTTCCAGGGACCTGGATCACCCCCATCCAACGCCAAACTCAGCTTCTCAAAAACACGGGCAAGGCGTGCGACGCCCGTTGTTCACCAACGGAGCGACGACAGCACATTCTCTGAGATCCCGACGGGAACTCTGTCACAAACTTGTACATAAAATCGGCTTGTAACTTGTCACTTGTTGCTTTATGAAATAGGCCCCAGCTTGCACAATCTGGCATGTACAAGCCAGTCTCTACTAATCATTTAATGTGTTGAGACAAAACTTCATCTCTATCGTAGGGCACGAATGAAGAAGTTTCGAAGTCGAGCTCCCCATCCATATTGACATTCATGAAGACAGAGCAGGTTAACGAACTTCCGAACGCGTCGAGGGTCTTCCGCCCGACCAATTGTGCATTTCCGCTTCATCCCGCATGGCCGGACCTCCTCCACGATCCTTCAATTGTATTGAGGCTCAACTTGAGGTTCAGATTCTAATCAGCAAACGTGCGAGAAATCAAAAAAGTTCCAGTCATGCAGCATGATAGTATGAGCGAATTTTCGTAAATTATCGTATTGTGTTACATTGTTTTGAAAATTGAGAACTTTGAGGGAAAAGAAATTGTTAACTACCAATTTCATAGCACAAAACTCGTTCTAGATAATATTCTGCGATTCAAAAAGAGATTTTGGATTTCAAACTTATTTGCAGTTTTTATCCATTTCAAAGAATTTTCGAAGAAAATGAAGCTATTACAACGGCTCCAAAAAGTTTAAAATCAAAATTTTTGATAATTTTCTTCATTGAAATCCGTTTTGAGACATTCTGAAACGAATCCTAGAGTTTAACGCTTTTTCATATGTATGTGAATGAAAATGAATGTGTGTATGTGTGTGTCTCCTTCCAGACGGTAGCCCTCCTTAGGATTGAGATCAAAACTCCGTTCTTGCACCAAAAAATCAAGCTTTCCAAACGAAGAACGAGTTCGTTGGCCAGCATTTTTTAAGCAAATTATATTGGTCGAATTTCAGAAAAGTGCTGAAAAAAAAAAAACTATAATTTTTTTTTGTTTCTGCCCAAGGATTTTTTATTTATTTATTTTTATTTATTTATTTATTTTTTTTTTTTTTGGTGGTTTTGGTCACGAGGAATCGATTGGCGCTGGTCACCAGACTGGGATAAATCAGGACAGCTGAGAATCCGGACCACCTAGTTTCTTTGCTATTCAACCTATGAAGCTGGAATTTGAAATTGAGGCTTCTTGGAACAACTAGAAATAAATTATTAAGTCTGAGCTCAGTGAGATCCGCAGTAAATTTCATGTAACGCATAATAATGAATAAATTGTAGTGATTTAGGGTGCGTAACAGTTTTTCATAAATCTGACTTTGTGATGCTACCATTTCCCTCACACCACAAGTAAAATAATGACTACTGTTTTATTACATTCCCCAGACATTTCTACGTCGAAAAACCCGTGAATATATTGAACTGGAGTAAGTAATTAATTAAGAATAGAGAAAAATCTAGAAGCATTCAAACAACGCACTTGCCCCTGTTGAGGGGCAAGTGCGTACGTATAGTTGGGCAAGGCGTTTTCATCTATCTACCCGAAAAATATAATGAACCAAAGCAGGTAGATTTTAGATTTTAGGAATTTTAAGAATCTTGTAAATGAAAAATAAAACGCATTATTTTTAGCAGATCAATTTGAATTCCGATGCTCGTGGCGGACATTAAAGTCCAGGGAGTTTGGGATAGGGCGAGGCCAGCGTTTTTTGACACACGCATTATAAATGCTGACGCTGCCTCGTACCTTTCCCAAACGTGGGACTCAACGGCACAGTCTGCAGCAAGAAAAAAACATGAAAAATATGACAGAGCAGCTGAGCACCTTCGAGGTTCGTTCACACCACTTATTTGTTCGTGCGACGGAGCAGTCCATCGGGAGTATGCAATATTTCTCAAAAGAATGGCAAGTACGCTAGCTGAAAAGTGGGGCAAGCCGTACACCCAAGTGTTAGGGTGGGTTAAGGTGCGAACCCAAGTATCAATACACTGCCAAGGAAATGGCACATGAGCTTCCTCGTGACCTTCTCAGTACGTCACCTTTAAATTCCAGAAAACTAGAAACGACCGGTTCTGGCATCAGGGAATTAACTAAGCTGTGACCGTAACAAAAACATCACTTTTGTGTATGCGCCTAGCATACCGCTGCTAATGATCGCGAAGAATGTGATACGGGACCTCAAGAAACCTTGCCCGCATCATCCCTGAAAATCTGACCGAAATCCGTTCACAATTGCCTGAGTTATGACCGAAACAAGAAAATTTTGTTTGCGCCTGAGCAGAGGCTACCGTTGATTCGATAATGACAGAACTGATAGGGGACCACGAAGAGCTATACCCGTACGATCCCTAAAAAGTTGAAGACAATCGCATCAAAATTGTGGAAATTACGGCTGTTGCAAGGACCGTAACAAGAATATTTCGTTCACGCATGCGCAGAGCGTACCGCTAATGCAATTATGATGATTGTCTTATGGGACCTCAAGGGACCTTACCCACATCATCCCTGAAAATCTGACCGAAATCCGTTCAACATTGACCGAGTTATGACCGTCACAAGGAATTCACGTTAGCGCCTGCGCAGAAGCTACCGTTGATTCGATCATGATGAAGTTGATAGATCCCTGAAAATTTGGTTAAAATCGGATCAAAATTGTGGAAGTTATGGCTGTTACAAGGAAATGTGGACGGACAGACAGACAGACACGGAACCAAATTTGTTCAGAAGGCTCTGAAACGCAAAATGCGAGTGGAAATTTTGATTTTGGAGCAAAAAATTTTTTTTCATTTCGAAAGTGAAAACAAAGCTTCCGCTGCCTTGCAGTCTCGGAAGCAAAATCACGTGAAGAAAACCTCCCTGCCTCGGTAAACCCAAAACTCAAATATGAATTCCTGGTTGATAAAATGGTCAATAAACGCATTCACTTGTTGGCTGTCGTCTGATTCGCTGTGGGATGGGGAATCAGGCTTGTGTGAAAGAGAATTTGAAGACTCCAGAATTTTGGAGAATAAGATAGAACGGAGGTTTTGAGAAGCGTGTGGTTGTGCGTGGGGGATGAGGAAGAGGTTCGGGTTAGAAACTGGGCTTCAAGATCTTGATTTTCTTATTTTTCCTGGTCATTTCATGTGATTTTTAATGAAACGCACTTGCCCCTAATTTTAAAACGCACTTGCCCGATCGCCAAAAAAAGAGGGGCAAGAGCGTTTTATTAAAAAGTTTTCCCAACAGGCATAGATGTAAAAATCATATGTTTCGCGGATGATTCGGCCATGGTGATAGTAGGTGATAAGTGGGATGAAGTAAAGAATAAAGCTACGATAAACCTCGAAAAAATAAACCAATGGTTAAAACTTAAAAACCTAAAACTAAACATAAACAAAACAAACTTTATGACCTTCTCCTGGCAACCATCTCTCATACCAGATATTGGTACTATCACATGCCACCAAGAAAATATATGCAGCAATAACTGTGACTGCCCCGCGATAAAACAGGTTCAGGAAACCAGATATTTAGGGGTGACAGTCGACCAGTGCCTGTGATAGGACTCTCACATCAGAGCTTTGACAGTGAAACTTCGGAGACTCATGCCGCTTTGCCGAGAAATGAGATCTTTTGGAACAATCGAAGTGAAGAAACTTTTTTACTATGCCATGATACAATCGCTCCTCATCTACGCTCTACCAGCATGGGGCACAACCTTCAAAACTAAATTAGAAACTCTCCTCATAACTCAGAAATCCCTAATAAAAACACTCCTTGGAAAACCGATTAGATACCCAACTAACAAGCTATTTGCAGAATTGGGCGTGCTGGATTTGTTTAAATTAATAGAAAAAACAACTGTGGTATATATGTTTAGACTCTATCTAGACCATTGATTCCCAAACTGGGGGGCGTGAGACCATTCGATCATTCTTTGGGGCAACATCGTGCCAACTCCAGGAGCGAGCTCGTTTTTGCCCCAAACTATTATATATCATTCTTGGGGCTGACAGCAGGAAAAAATTATCTCAAATACCACTGTCCGACAATACAGTGAAACGTCGTATTGATGATATGGCTGAAGACATAAAAAACAGGTAGTCGATGGAATAAAACTATCACCATTTTTTGCCATCCAGCTAGACGAGAGTACAGACGTTGACGTTGCTCAATGTTCTCAGTTAGTTTTGTATATGTTCGATATGTTGAAAATGAATCAATAAAAGACGAGCTACTCTTTTCAACAGAGCTGGGGACTTCTACAAAAGCTGTTGATGTAATGAAAGCCGTGTCTAATTTTTTTGACAATCATGGACTCTCGTGGCAAAAACTAATGCATGCACTGATGGCGCCCCTTCAATGCTTGGTTCTCGCTCAGGCTTCGTGCAGTTAGTCAGAGAAAAAAAAAAAAAACGCTGATGTGACTGGGATTCACTGCTTTATACACCGACAAGCCTTGGCAGCCAAAACTCTTCCTAACGACCTCAATGCCGTCTTAAAAATTATGTATTAAAGTGAACTACATAAAAAACAGTGCACTAAATACCCGACTGTTTAAAATTCTTTGTGAAGATTTAGGAACTGACCACAAAACTCTGCTATTTCATACAGAAGTACGCTGGCTCTCAAAAGGAAACATGTTGGCAAGACTATTTGAGCTCCGGGAGGCTTTCATTTTACCGCAAGGGGGCACGGTACAAAAATGTTTGGGAACCCCTGATCTAGACAATGAAATTGAACAAGTAAATATAGGAACTAGAAGTGCCGAAAGAATTACCTTGAAAAAACGGAAAATGAACTCTTCTGCAGCCCAAAGACTGTACTCGTATAGAGGTGCCACTCTCTTCAATAACTTGCCAATTTAATATTGTATTTCGGCGTTACCTTTAAAATCGTTTAAATATGTCATGAAAAAACGTTTTATGGAAGATCTCGCGTTAGGATAAATTGTATTCTCTAGAATATACTTACTTATTCATTGCAGAGTTTTTTGTTTTCAGTGGCCACGTACTCTTAAATATAATATACATGTAAAAATTTTTGTAAACATATCTTCGAGCAACAATAAGGAAAGTAGAAACAACTCATCCCCTCAGCACAAGCTATGCTTAAAGAGGGGATTAGCATCGTAACTTTCTGTTTTAGTATGTTGTTCACAGAATAATAAAATAAATGCATTTAAAAATAAAATAAAATTGATTTACTACAGAGATTGTTGTAGCCTTGAAGTTATCAAGTGCGCAGTTCATGCAGAGACAAAATATGGACAGATAAACAGTGGAATGAAGAGGAAAGGAAGGGTTTTAGACGAAAAAATCATTGACAACAGTACCTCCCTCAGATTCATACTCTGTTAACGGACGAAGGCGATCGCTTTACTCGCACAGATGCTATGGGCCAAAAACGGGCGAAAAAGTGTCTTTTTCAAGGGTTTGAGTGTTAGACGCACGCCTGGCACGCTTGGCAGGGGGTCACGGTGGGTGGTGAGCGGGGGATGGAGTGAGAGGAGGCGCCGCGGCACCTTGTGGTGTCTGGGGTGACCAGGGGCGTAGCAGAGGAGTGTAGGAGAATGGAAATTTATTACTTTTACGTGTTATACCCATATAAGACACCGCGGCACCATGAGGTGGGTACGGCGTTCCTTCGAGGCATGAATTTATGTTTTTTTCTAGGTCATATTTGTGTGTTAATACCAATGCTTTTCCTACTCATATTTAATAACCTATCCTCTCGACTTTTCGTACGTACTTAGATAATGATATTATTAAGGCAATGACTATTTGAATAGATAGGAGCTCAAACCGAGAAATATAAACATAAGTATATAATTATAGAAGTATAGGTTGTGGCAACTCGAAATAGGACACGCCGAGGAGTCTGGACGAGCCTTATGACGTACGATAGCCAACTAAAACTACGATCATAATCAATTAAAAAAAAAAAAAAATAAATAAACCTTTGTGAAATAATTTGCAGCGTTTTATCCAGAAATCGATTGTTTTTGTGAAATCGATTTTCATTGCAGTGTTTGTTTTCTGTATTTTACTACTCTTTGTATTCTATGTGTACATACGCAGCAGACCCACAAAAAGGAGAGAATAGACAACAGCAAAGTATAAAAAACAACAGGAGGACAATCATCAATGTCCTTGAGGAGAAATTTCCCTGGGACCCAAGAAGATTACCACCACCACCACTACCACTACCTACTTGTTCCGTTCAGTGTTCAGTTGTCACACTTGTCAAGCAACATTGTGAAAGGCGACACACTTTCCAAGTTATAATTTTTGAACAGCGTACCCGAAGATTACTTTTTCAGTGTGTAGTCCAGAATACCTTGTACATACTTTGTTAATGATTCTTTATTAAACTTCGCTCACCCCAACTATGCTCATTGATCACCCCAACTTCCTAATTATATTTTTACTATGCAAAAGATGTTTTGCATAGTTACAGTACCTACCAATATTTTCCTAAATAATTTTAAACGGTAAAATATTTAATTAACTTGATACATCATGCTGTTTTTATATAATAGATAATTTTTTTATTTGATTAAAAATCGATTTTTATTTGATTAAAAATCGATTTTTATTTTATTAAAAATCGATTGTTAGTTACCGATTTTGCATCCCTAGCTTCGAGGAATGTGCTTCCAATTACGCTTATTTGTTCCCTGAGGAGGTTAACATTTTTATCAAGTGATCATAAACATCTGCTCTATCATTTGATTAGAAAGTAATTAAAATAGAGTGTCCTCATTGAGAAATAAAACGAAGAGACGTTCTTGCCCCTCCTGTCCCAACTTAATTAACTTATCAAATAAATGTTTTATCTTAACCGAGCGAAGCTCGGTCTCCCGGCACCATATTACAATATAATACAATAGCGACAATAAATTATGAAATGCTTTATGGAACAGCAGCTACAAGTAGTACTCTCTTTGGTAAGCGTATATATATACTTTGAAGTGATATCTCCGGTTCTCGACGGTTTTCCACTTCTTTCAAGTGGCAGCTTTGTGACTCTCTTTCGCTTTTGTCCAATATGGACTCCTTCACAAAACCAAAATAACACAAAGGGATGAACCAGAGGGCGGCACAGCGTGTAGTTGAATATACGAGTATGTATGATAACAGTGACAGATTGTCAAGGGCTGCGGCGAGGGAGATGCTGTTTAACGAGGCGAAAAATGTTACATAATAACCCGATCGCCCCCGGGTCTGCTGCTGGTGACGTCACAGCATCCGCGTTAGAGGCAGTAAAATTAGAATCTGGGCGGATGAAAGGGGTAAAGAGACGGAAGAGGGGGTCGATCGCGGAGCTTTTTTTTTCTAACGCTTCATCACAACGAGTGCCAGACTTGGGAGGATCCGAGATTGGAATATAGTTGGGGAAACACGTGGTGCGAGGGGGTCCCTACAAACTCATCAAACGGAAATTCATCAAAAACGTGAGGTCGAGGCTTTTTGAGGAGTTTCCCCTCTGGGTGGGACACTCATCAAAACTGAATGGAAGGGAAAGTCGTCAAAAAGAATTTCAAATAGAAATCAATTATGTAAATTTGGAAGATGAAAAGTAGTTGACAATCATTTTTGATGACTTTCCTGTCCCCTGTGGAAACTGGTCAAACGCTCCTAAGGGGAAACTCATCAAAAGGAAAGTCATCAAACCAAACCTTCGGAAGGCTTCATCGTGTGACAGACCCAACCGTTATAAGTGAAGGAAGTACCTAACCGGATTTGGAGGCCTTCAGACCCCAGGCCAGGTAGTTATTATTCATGGAGGCGTTGAGTTGTAACAATGGCAGGTAGTTGACCCAAAGAAGAACAATATCCGTCTACTACTACCACCATTTTTGACAAGTTTCCCGTCAGCTCCTTTTCGATAAGTTTCCTTCAAGGTTGTTTTTGAGGAGTGTCTCGGCAGTGCTGGATTCTACTCGAAAAAATGTATACTGACTCATAACTGAATTAAACGAATAAATTTATTGGATTCCATTTTTCGATGAGTCGCTCGTTCATGAAGATTTGACGAGTTTCCACCCCACGTGGGAAACTGATCAAAAATGGAGTTCTACGATTTTTTTATGAGTTTCCTGTTGATGAGTTTCCTAGTTCCCGAACGAGGGGCCACACTGCTTTCCCGACACGTAGGTAACCAATTCTCATGGATATCATTGGTATTGTAGAATTTCAGAGCCTCTTGACAATAAATGCTTTGACAACAAACCATATGGTGCGAGGTTTCAAAAGGATTTCGCGACATGTATTCAAAATTTGATGTTACTGGTATTATTATCAGAACCCCTTGACAATAAATGTATCGACAGCAAACCACATGGTGCGAGATTTCACACCACTTTATCCAGAATAGTATTCAACGTTCAGTAATGTCATTGGCATTAAGGCCGTATCACACTTGCATTTTTTCCGCATTTTAAACGCTGAAACGTGAAGAAGGCAAAGTGCGTTTTTTCAAGGTCAGCAGAGAATGTTGAAGAGGAATAACTGCAAAAACAGCGCATTCTGGCGGAATGCAATTTTATTAAGCCTGTCAGGTTAGGGCTTGAAATATTGAAGTAACGTTTGACGTGCCTAGTGTTTTCAAACAGTGTCTTGACAACTCATGTTCTTAATAATAATTTTAAAAAACTGTTCCCGCTAGGGACGTGGTCAAGAACGAAAAATGATTATTCGATTTTAAATTATATTTAAATATAAGAAGACAGATATGTAATTTGAACTCAACAGAGAAGCAAGAGTGCAAGGCAATAATCCTCAAACAACAAACTTCACTTCTACAGTTATTCACCTGATTCGGCATTTGTTTAGTGCAGTCTCTTTAGTGAACGGAGGGGTGCTGTTACCTACTTAACGTCATGCGAGGTGAGGCATCAAACAAAAACGTAATAAAAATAGAAGTTCGGCACTGAAAAGATCGGTTCTAATAAGAAAAGAAGTGCGGCATTAAGAAAATAAGAAAACTTCGGCAAGGAACTAGGAACAATATTTTTGGCACAGGAGAACTGGAACTGGAATGAAAACGGGAAGGTACAACGCGGTTTCCCAGTGAAACGTTACCTCCCCAAGGGTTATGTTTAGCATTTTTATTGCGTCAAGATAAAAATTAGAACGTGTTCTAATTTTCCCAAGTGAGTTTAAAAACGCTCCGCCAGGTTGCGCAATGGTCGAAAAAGCTGACCTTGGAAAAAAGCACTTCTTCTTCACGTTTAGGCATTAAAAACGCAGAAAAAATGCTAGTGTGATACGGCCTTTAGAGAGTTCCTGGTTACTACGGTGTTCTAATACGGTGAACGTGAATGTATTAGGGAAATTCAAAATTTCGCTAACACGCTGGCTGTTACTACGGTGCAAGCTCGGTGTTTCACACGTCTTCACACGTCGTCTCTTATCAAATGATATTTTGACATGGATATATGTCTTTGCTCTGGGGGTCAACCAAAAATTTCCGTGATGCGAAATTTGTGTCACAATTTCAGTGTTTTTCACGTACAACCCAACCGTTGCTAGGGGAATGAAACTTCCGCAGTTTTCATCGCACATAAATCGTTCGCCACTCGTTGGAAAGCGCTACATTTATGTGATAAATGTCCACATCTCAAGCTACCAATTTCCCCCTCCTTACGTACCTGGCTACATTCCTAAACTAAGTTGATTGGACTATAAACAATTTTAATAAGCCGGTTACAATATTCTTAACGTAAAGCAATAGCATCATTTACTCCACTCCATAGGAAACATTTTCATCCCCTGACAACAGTCGACTGTTAACAACAACTCATTGGGTCTGTATTGGAGAAATAACTTTAATTTATGGTATGCTAATTGTGCCTCCAAGAATGATAAAATAAATTTTTATCCTACATTTCGTCGCCTACAGTCCAAAGTTAAAGGATTTGTGTACAACTCTCGAGGACGACCGTTATGAAATCCCCAATCGAAGACATATCCATGAAACATGGTATCAGCTTGTAAAGCAGATAGTGGAACTCGTTTACGAATTTCGGTAGGGTTGATTTACTAAGGGATTGACTTTGAGATTTTTAGATATATACAGTTAGTCATAGTTACTACATAAAGGAGGCCGTATTATAGTGTTGAATAAAATAATTAGGTACCTAGGTAAAACTAGACAGTAAATGGAGTGGATCGTCGAAGCTTATTAGCGAATTTTTGAAGAAAATTAAGCTATTGCTCTCGCCTCAAAATTTGTGGAATGTGAATTTTTGAAAACATTTTATGCAGAAATCCGTTTCAGGCTATTCTGAATCATATTCTGAAGTTTAACGCATTTTTTTATGTATGTATGTATGTATGTATATATGTATATATGTATGTATGTATGTATGTATGTGTCATTCCAGACGATAACTGTCCGTAGAATTGTGCTAGAAACTTCAAACAAATTTTAAAATGTTAAGGACACAAAACGAAAGTTCAAGTTCGTTGGCCAGCATGATCGGATTACATCTTCGGGTTGAAATTTTCAAAAATGTAGTCAAAATTTTCAAAATAGCCTGTTTTTTGCGATTTGTTGTGCGAAATAATTTTTTCAGCATACTAACATGTGGTATATTCGGAATCAGCGTAAAATTTCCTATAAGAATATGTATCAAGTTTTCAAAAATTTCAAAGTTGAAAAATCAGTCAAAAATCGAAATAATGCTGTTCGCTAGTTGTAAATAGCGACTGAAATGTCGAAGATTTCTTCAAAAATTCGCTCATGGGGTCATGCTGCATGACTGGACTTTGGTATTATTAACTGTCAGAACCCCTGGACAATAAATGTCACGACAACAAACCATATGGTGCGTGATTTGACACCACTTTCTTGACATGTATTCAACGTTTATTGATGTTATTGGTTGATTAATAATATGTCAGAAGCCCTTGACAATAAATGTCTTGACAACAAACCATATGGTGCGAGGTTTTTACACTACTTTCCCAATATTTACCTAATTTTCATTTATGTTATTGGTATATTATTAGTTGTCAGCCCCTTGACAATAAATGCAAAGACAATACTATGTGGTGCGAGGCTCCACGCTACTTTCTCGATATGTATTCAACGTTCATAGATGTTCTTGGTATTTATTATCAAATTGGTTTTTTAAATTAATGACCAAAGTTTCTCCCCAGGAACTGGGGCTTCTTCAGGGAGACCAAATTCAAAATTTGTAAAATAAATAGGTACATATATCGCTTTCTTTTTTTATACATAAAAAATCGAATTTGATTTTCTGGAACTGATAACTTTGAATTCGATTTTTTATCACAAAAAGAAAACGATAAGTATTTATTTTACAAATTTTGAATTTTGATATATTGAGTTTTGTCCCCCAGTAGAAGCCCCGGTTCCTGGACATTAATTTAAAAAAAAAAAAAAAACCAGATGTGCTAAAGACCACAAGGGAGACGTGTAAACTTCTATAACGATTATCTGCTAAATATAATAAATATAAAATATACTATGGAAATGATTTTGGTAGCCGAAAAAATCTTGCAAAGACCAATTTCAAAGTATACAAAATTTTTATTCAAACATTATTAAACTTTTCTTACACATAAACTACTCACAACATTGTTTCTATATTTTCTGTTTACATTATTATTTTATTCTTTATTCATTAACCGTCAACAATAGTGTTATCATTATTACAATCATCTGACGACTCTAGAAAAGAAATTATTGGCTCATGGAAATTGAAATAAGAGATAAATTTTCTTGACTCAATTTAGTGTAGGTAATTTTCTGTTATGGTGCGCGTCTACAATTACTATAAGCAAGATTAACTTCTCAACCAGGTGACAACAAAACAAGCGGCATTGTTTACTATATCCATTTATAATATAAATAAATATAAAACAACGACATGAATAGAAGAACAAGTACGAAAGAAATGCGTGATGAATCGAGAGCTTTCCAACGAGAGGAGAACGATTTTTGTCCGGTGAAAAATAAAGAAGTTTAATTTCCCCAGCAACGGCTTGGTTGTACGTGAAAATCAAAAGAAAAAAAGTTCCAGTCATGCAGCATGATCGTATGAGCGAATTTTCATAAATGGTCGTATTACATTTATGTTAAATTCTGTTGAAATTTGAGCACTTTGGGGACAAATAAAAATTTTATTATACATTTTATAGCAAACTAACTTTTTGTCAGTAATATTCCAATGAACAAACGATTTTGTGGATTTTTACAATTTTTTCCAAGTGTTTCTATCGATTTTTAGCTTATTTTAATGAAATTTAAGTAAATTTTTCAGTACAATTTTGTGCTTAAATTTTTAAATGTCCTGGTTCATGTTCGATTAATTTTTTTCGAGTAGCATTCTGCTAAAAAATAGAAATTTGTTAATTTTTAGCGGTTTTTGCCTTTTTTAGTGATTTTTTAAGTACATTTTTTGAAATTTGATGTGGTCAAAAAGTGTTGTCCAACGAACTCATTCTTTCTTTTGAAATGCTTGATTTTTTGGCGAAAGAACAAAGTTTTTACCTCAATTCTATCGAGAGTTATCGTCTGGAATGACACATACATACATATAAAAAAGCGTTAAAATCCAGGAATCATTTCAGATTGCCTCAAAACAGATTTCGATGAAGAAAATTTTTGAAAATTTTTGGAGCCATTGCAATAGCTTTATTTCCTAAGAAAATTCGCTAAAACAGCGTGGCGGAAAAAAAACGTGACGGTAAAATCGTATTCACACCCCGCTAAATTTTTCGACTCGGTGCTCCTATAGAAGCTTACACTTCAATAACCAATTTAAGGTCAGAGAGGCCTTTTTGTAATGTCCAAATAAAGTCTGAACTGTCCAAATAAGGAAACGTTGCATTGGTATTTAATGTCAGATCCTTTTGAAGTGTAGGAAAGGGACGGCATTTCAGTGAGGATATAATTTGTACAGACATCAAAGTTCAACTCACTCTTGACCTATAAATTATTGAAGCTGTTTACGAGAAAGAGAAAAAACAAAACAATAAAAAGCCGTATTCCGCCGATTCTGATTTATTCGTAGTATTATGGTTCTTAGGAGCTGATTTTGTGGCAGTGTTTTGCTCTTGTTTACTCAAACGCAACTTCGGAAGTGGAATTTTCTTGTCGTCCCTCGTGGCCGGAATGCTCTCGAGGGAGTTGTGGAAGAAACCCATTTCAATTAAGAAGACGGATGTTGTAAAGGCGCTAAAGATAGATTAATTCATAATTTAGTAGTTCGAGGTTAACCATCAACTTGAACTACTAACTTAAGATTATCCCCGATACTTCAATATCATTTACCTCAGACTAGGGTTGAGTCGATTCCCGATACCGATTCTCGATACCACCGATTCTTAGGCAATGGTATCGGTATCGAGAATCGATCGCCTAAAGCCGATACCGATACCGCCCGGTGATGGGCGTTTTATTACACTACGGTACTATTGCAACCATCTAACAACGAAGATGGTTGTACCGTGCAACGTTGTGCGAAGTTAGCAGTTGCGAAACATGAATTGTCCAAAACACAACTTACAATTATAACTTTGTTTACAAGTAGGCTTGTGTTGTTTTGTTTGTGACAATAGAAGCATTAGACAAAGCTATGTTTTCCAAGTATAAAAGCCTAGAGCCAGTCTTATATGGAAATACCTTACAGTTACCGACGAAAAACTAAAAAGCCAAGTCAGTCTGCTTAACTTGTTTTATTCAGAAAGAAATCAATCCTAGGCAATAAAAGTTGCCTAATAATTGATACTTGATAGATAACAAAAAAATATCAAATTTTGTATTTGCACAAATCAAATCAACTAAAGCCTTGAATGAAAATATACATCTGAAATTTAGAATTTGTAATAAGAATTAATCTTTAAAATTTGAATATATTACTAGTTCAAGAGGAATTTTTGTTTTTCACCTACAGGTAAGTTAGGTATTATGCGTCGATGGTATCGGTATCGAGAATCGGGAATCGATTTTTTAGGTATCGGTATCGGGAATCGATAAATTTTGGTATCGACTCATCTCTACCTCAGACTAAAACTGAAAGAGGCAATGCACAAGTGATGGCTAACAGAAGAGAGTGCCTTCTAACTAAAAAAGGGACACGACTACAAACGATTTTAGACTTTCAAGATAGCTTTCTATCGTCGATTACCAATTGAACGATATAGGTGGATTCCTCCAAAAGTCAATGAGTCTAACCAGGCTGGGTTTTCTCAACCACTGAGTTAAATGTAAAATGTTTCTGGTTTCTCGAGGTTTGGTCAATGAAAAGTCTATATTCTAGGCTGACGTTTCGAAATATTTATATTTCATCTTCGGGACTTTGAAAACTGTATTTGGCGCTTATTTCAAGTATTATCAATCCTCGTCAAGGAGTTTTAGTAGGTAGCTATCTACTTAAACAACGTCTTTGGGTATACTGATAAAACTGAAAAAAAAAAACGTTGGGGTATTTAAGCCCCATTATTTAAGTTATAAATACTGAACAGAGACGAAAATTGAAGTTATAATTATACACCTCTTATAACAAAAATTTTCGTCTCTGTAGTAAATTTAATCCATAAATTTATTTAATATATTTATATAAGATGTACCGACAACCAGAATTCATTAAAGGATTAAGCAGTATTGAATCGAACTACACAACCTGATCAGGTAAGCAGTGAAAAGTAGAGGAAGCGCGGAAGGGGAAAATGGGCTAAGAACGAGGTATACAAGTTTCCACAGAAAAACCGCATATGGGTTAGACCCAAAAGGTAGTGGGAATTTACTTGTTTTTACATCATCCACATTACTGTTTTGTATACGGTGTAGCAGCTACAATATCCACACAATTTCGCGCTACTACAAACCGTTTAATGAAAATCCCACAGGTCCAATAGTTGTTAGGTAACTGGGGTGGCTAAGGTACATATTAATTGCGTTTAGCGAATTATATTCTCCAATTGAAGGTAATAGGTAGTTAGAAGAAAAAAATTATTAATAATTTTATCGATACATCATCCGTTTCAAGCTTCTGAATGTACTCTGTGATTCGGGGGGGTTGGGGGGCTATGCTCACTCTGCCCCTCCTTAAAACGACTCTGGCATACAGTAGGATCACCCTAAAATATAGCATCCTGCTATAAATTATAGCATGTCTGGCAACCGTTGGTCATGTCAAGAGCCAGCTTCGGTCGCCGGACCAAAAGTCTGAGGTTCGGTCCAAGGTTGGTTGGTCTCGTCTCAATAACGTAGTTCTGATAGAAGACGGACTGAGAGTGAAGGCGTGAAGCGGGTTGAGTGATAGCAAGACTGTGACGTGGTAGATATCGACCCGTCGGTTCTGGCCAAACATCAACACCACCCACCCACCCAGACAAGATGATGGGAGTGTGGGGTCCGGATCGCAGAAGGGGGAGGTGGATCTCTCCATTCATGAAGACATTTCATGTTACATAAATCTAACCACCGTAGATTAAAATCCCTTTCAGGAAACGACCAACTTCTCAAAATCCTTAGGAATAGTTGCGGTGATGGGTGGAAACGGTACTCCTCAATCCTTCAGTTCTTTAGTGTGTCAAACGTTTTTGCCTCATAGGACCTCTTCACAGGACTCTTGATTAGAGTTGATAGTGTACATCATATAACTTTGTATGTTGAGGAAATCACACGTTACTTTTGGTTTATTATTTTCAATAATAAGCCTATGTGATCGTATAGCAAAACATTTTTATAACCCCCCCTCAAACTTAGTCATTTTACGTTTCAAAGTGCGTAGAACCCGAATTTGCAATGTCTGTCCGCCGTCCGGGCCATAAAAGGCCTTACAATGGACTTTACAAATCCGTTCTTTCGCACATAGACTCCACTTGGGGTCTAGTTGGTGCTAACTTCTCGCCAGCTCAATCGCTCCACACCCATGGGTGCTATGAGCCAAAAATAGGTGAAAAAGTGTCTTGTTCGAGGCATTGAGTGTTAGACTGACGTACGCGCGCACGCCTGGCACGCTTAGTGGAATGATGAAAACATTTGCAGAGGGTCATGAGGGGGGAGGGGGAGGAGGCGCGGCGCCTTGTAGGGGCATAGCGGCAAGTCACCAGGGGCGTAGGATAACGGCAACAGGACTTCGCAACAGAACACTTTAGGACCAGATCATGCACGACCACAACTGCACGACCTAATAATTATTATTCTCATGTTAAGACAAAATTCAATCATCTCAAAATGCAAACTTTCAAATGAATGTTGATGGAAAAATATGAGTGATATGATTGTGTAAGCATAATAGGGTGGTGAACCTCCGGTTGTGAGGTAACGAGACCTAGGGAGTACCTCCAGGGTGGCGTGGAAAACTTCCTACACTTGTATTGCTTTCGAATTTCATGTTCCTTCGAGGCATGAATATATGTTTTTTCCTAGGTCATATTTGTGTATCAATACCAATGCTTTGCCTACGCATATTTAATAACATATCCTCTCGACTTTTCGTAAGTACTTGAATAATGATATTATTAAGGCAATAATTATTTGAATAGATAGGAGCTCAAATCGAGAAATATAAACATGCGTATATAATTATAGAAGTATAGGTTGTGGCAACTAAAGCAACGCAAGCCAACTAAAACTATGATCATACTCAATTGAAAAAATAATAAACCTTTGTGAAATAATTTGCAGCGTTTGTGGATTTAATTCTGCCGCCCTTTGGTTATGATGCTTTGTATAACCATGTATAAACTTAATAGCAAACAATGAAAAAAAGCCGAGAATGAGCCCTTAAGGTCTTGAAGACACATCCAGGAGCTGTTTCGTGAGCGTTTCCCGAGCAATAGACCGGTTGGGTTCATGAAGCCCTTCTCAAAATGACGGAAATCGGAGGGAGTTGGTAGGAGGCAGGAAATTTACCGAGTATGTGTGTGTTCTGCTGTCTCCACCTCCTCTTTGCAGAGGCGACATACATCTATCCAGACCTTCCCAATGTTTTCACGTAGTACCTTAATGGACAGCGTTCCATGCCCAGGTAGACCTGTATGGTACGCAATTCTTTACGCCATAGCTCTGCTCTTTTGGGGAATAATCAGCCGTTTCGATTGGCGCATGCCAGAGGTATAAACATATGTTCGGCGCTTTAACTATCTTCCCATTTGTTTAATTGTTGAGTTATAAAGCTCTTGGAAATTCTTAATTGGGGTTCGAGACGGCTGCTGTCAATAAGAGCTAATGAATCTTTTTTAATTTATAATCCTTGACGCAAAAGAGCGAGCTTATGTCACAATTACAATATGCGAAAGATTCCGATGCCATTTGCGGAAGACGGTCGGCTTCCTCATTTCCTCAATACACAGGTACTCATAGCAGAGTTAGTCTCTTCCCTTGGGCAGCCTGCTTGAGGAAATTTAGACAAACCAGATCAACTGGGAAGTAATGGTATACTGCATCATGAACTAACCTGTTTAATGGATCTGTCAAAATTGTATCCAGTATTTCCAAGAAACTATTTTTACGAACAGGAATATTAAGATTTTTCGACTGCAGCATTCTAGTAGCCACCAGATTGGTTGCTCTCTGCGCGTGTAATGCAGAGGTGGGAGTTCGAGAAAAGCCTCTAAAGCTAATGTCGGAGTAGTGCTCATAGCTCCTGTTATGCCAATACACGCCTGCCTCTGTAGTATATTCGAGTTTCCTTGAGTAGTTACATGGCAAGTTTTTATTTATCCGATGCGTCACGGGCCAAACAATGGTCTACATCTCATGTCATGCTCATGACATTTCAAGTGTTAGACCCAATGGTTTACGCAGCACGTGGTGGCAAGCTCACAATACATGGGCGTCCCTATTAATAGTGCAACCCAGTAACCTTCAATAATGGTCCGATTGAAGTCTGCTAAGCTTCATTTGATGAAAGATTACATACTTTTCAAGGTTTTCATCGAGTAAGTTGCAGCAAGCAGGGTAAAGAACCATATTATTGGCACTCTCCACAAATATTGGCACCATTAAACTGTGGAAGCAAATAATAAGCTCCAAACTGCCTGCGAAAGCTACATCTTTCTTCATTTCTCCTTTGGCAGGGGAAAAAAACGTCACCAAGAAGCGTGTGAATAAGAAATCGGGCGAATAGAGTAAAAAATGTATAACTCGCCATTAACTATGAAGATCGAATCAGCTGATTTCATTTCAATTGAGAAGTTATCCTTTTCCAGAAATCAAGTTTAATATAACTTTTTATAAATATTGGCGGACTAGAGAAGCGTAGGCTAAAGACGACCAAATGCTCGAACCGCGGAGCCTCTTTTCATTCAGCTTGTACTCGGATAAGAAATCTTGAAAATTTCAAGAAAATGGGAGAAGAGGCCGAGGACCGATGGAAGTGTGACATTTGTAAGGAAGGACATATCGGGTGATTCCGTTGACGAGTCAGATACTCACGGGACTATGACTGCAGGAAAAAACCGGAGCTTGCAATACTCGAGGTAAATCGGAAACTCAGCAATTCGACATCTATGGCTGAGGACATGTAAGACCACAGGGACTCAGTCAGCTACATGAGTACGCAATTTGACGCGTTCACAGAGAAAATGATTAAGCTGGAGGCCTCTGTGAAATGACTGTCAAAAGAAAACAGCAAACTCAAATCAGTTGTCATGGGTATCAAGGATCTAGGTAGCCCCCCAGAGGTGCAATGGGGTCCTAAATCCTCGAAAAAGAGGTAGAGGAGGATGACAGTATCCCGTCAGAAGAGATACCACTCCTACTAATAGCGTTAATGAGCTATGTTCGGAGTAGATTGGATTTCCAGGACCTGGATCACCCATCCAACGCGAAACTCAGCTTCTCAAGAACACGAGAAGAGGAGTGCGTCGCCCGTTGTTTTCCAACGGAGCGACGGCAGCGCTTTCTCTGGGATTCTGACGGGAACTCTGTCACACTCCCCACTTGCAGGCATACTTGATTGAAGAGCAAGTATGTTAACCAGGTGGAATAGTTAGTGGAACTGATGCTCATTAATAAATAGCTGCATTGGCGATTGAGGATGGGAAAAGAGAAATTAAAACATGATGGATTGTCAATGAATCTTCATATGAAGTATTCATTAGGTAATTAACCCCCTAACCAAAGATTGGAACAATCGGGAATAAACGGTGGCTCAACTATGGAGACTTATACCTTAAGGAAAATAAAATAGATGCCCAATTAAAAATTAATATGTCCAACATTGGGGACTTAAATCGGGAACAATGCCCTTGAATAATTGGGAAAAATGCCCTTGAATAATTGGGAACCATGCCCGGGTATAAAGAATAATAAAAATGTCAAAGGCCAGGTATACCATAGGTATGAAATTGAAAATATTAGAGGGGAATAAAAGATAAATTATAAGTCAAAGACCAATGAAATTATTTATATACCAATGGGTGATAATGGGAATTCCTTCTGGAACCCCGGGTCATGTTTCTTCTGAAACATTAACGCCCCAAAAATAGTGGATTGAATTACTAGGCGTTAGCCGTCCTTAATCCTAACCACGCTCGCTCTACCAAGGAGAGTGTGACAGACCCAAAAAGGATCCCCTTACTAATAGCACGTAATGTGCTATGTTCAGGAAGATTGGATTTCCAGGACCTGGATCACCCATCCAACGCCAAACTCAGCTTCTCAAGAACACGAGAAGAGGCGTGCGACGCCCGTTGTTTTCCAATGGAGCGATGGCAGCGCTTTCTCTGGGATTCTGGCGGGAACTCTGTCACACGGGCCTCCAACAAAAAGTTGACATTTTGGAACAAAGCTCAAGAAACGTGAATATTGAGTTAAATGGCGTTACAGAGTCACAAAACGAAAATTCCATCGAAATCGTGAATGCAGCAGGCAAGTCACTCATGTGGTGTGAAGGTTCATAAGTGCAGCATTCAGGATCGGGATGCGAAAGGATCGACTCCGAAAAATTCTGGCAGTACTCAAGTCAGACCAAAGTCAGGAGCAGTTTCAGAGCGGAATCGCTACTGTTTGTGCGTACTAAAAAGTCGAGTGATGGGTCATTTCTTCATGAACTTTCACGTAGAATTCGAATCTGCAATAAAAAATGGGAGTTCCCGTAAAAAAAAAGTTGTTGTCGGTTCTGAATGAACGTAATTTTGTCATTTTTGAGGTACTAAAAACATCGTTTGAAAAAAAAAAAAAAAAAAAAAAAAAAAAAAAAAATTGTTGTTTTGTTTGTTTGCTCATAAATAACGATTTTAGCAGGAGGGGGCGCTGTTGGGGACACCCAGTATACTTATTGCTTTATATGGTATGCTTTATTACACATGCTCTGAGTGAAGCTGTGTTTTGCTCACAGGGAGTATGACAGATTTCATGGCCGCCAGTCCCACCACTGCAGCAGTGAATGTCCAGGTAATTAATCCAGCGAAGTAGTTCGGCAATCAATCGGCATGAGTAATGGCAGGGTGAGGTCACATTGGATATCTTAAAAACTCAGTATTTCACCATTTTAGCACTTTCAGAGTGCAATCGCTCTCGTTTGTGTGCATTAAAAAGTCAAGTGATGGGTCATTTCTTCATGAAATTTAACGTAGAATTCGAATCTCCAATAAAAATGGGGGTTAACGCTGCAAAAAGAAGAAGAAAAAAAAGGAAAAAACGAAGTTGATGTCGATTGCGCAAGTGCGCAATTTTGTCATTTTTGAGTTCATTACAAAAAAAACGTTGTTTGAAAAAAACAAAAAAATTATTTTGTTTGCTCATAAATGACGATTTTAGCAGGAGGGAGGAGGGGGCGTTGTTGAGGACACCCTGTATGCTTATTGCTTCATATGGTATGTGTACCAATGCTCTGAGTAAAGCTATGTTTTGCTCATAGGGAGTATGACAGATTTCATGGCCGCCAGTCCCTCCACTGTAATAGTGAATGTCCAGGTAATTAATCCAGTGAAGTAGTTCGGCAATCAATCGGCATGAGTAATGGCAGGGTGAGGTCACATTGAATATCTTAAAAACTCAGTATTTCACAATTTTTGCACTTTCAGAGCGGAATCGCTCCCGTTTGTGCCCACTAAAAAGTCGAGTGATGGGTCATTTCTTTATGAAATTGCACGTAAAATTCGAATCTGCAATAAAAAATGGGGGTTACCGTTGAAAAAAAGAAGAAGAAAAACGAAGTTGATGTTAATTCCGAAAATGCGCAATTTTGTCATTTTTGAGGTACTAAAAACATCGTTTGAAAAAAAAAAATTTTTCGTTTGCTCATAAAAACCGATTTTAGCCGGAGGGGGCGTTGTTGGGGACACCTGTATACTTATTGCTTCATATGGTATGCTTTAGTACACATGCTCTGAGTGAAGCTATGTTTTGCTCACAGGGAGTATGACAGATTTCATGGCCGCCAGACCCCCCACTGCAGCAGTGAATGTCCAGGTAATTAATCCAGTGAAGTAGTTCGGCAATCAATCGGCATGAGTAATGGCAGGGTGAGGTCACATTGAATATCTTAAAAACTCAGTATTTCACCATTTTAGCACTTTCAGAGTGCAATCGCTCTCGTTTGTGTGCATTAAAAAGTCAAGTGATGGGTCATTTCTTCATGAAATTTAACGTAGAATTCGAATCTCCAATAAAAATGGGGGTTAACGCTGCAGAAAGAAGAAGAAAAAAAAAGGAAAAAACGAAGTTGATGTCGATTGCGCAAGTGCGCAATTTTGTCATTTTTGAGTTCATTACAAAAAAAAACGTTGTTTGAAAAAAACAAAAAAATTATTTTGTTTGCTCATAAATGACGATTTTAGCAGGAGGGAGGAGGGGGCGTTGTTGAGGACACCCTGTATGCTTATTGCTTCATATGGTATGTGTACCAATGCTCTGAGTAAAGCTATGTTTTGCTCATAGGGAGTATGACAGATTTCATGGCCGCCAGACCCCCCACTGCAGCAGTGAATGTCCAGGAAATTAATCCAGTGAAGTAGTTCGGCAATCAATCGGCATGAGTAATGGCAGGGTGAGGTCACATTGAATATCTTCAAAACTCAGTATTTCACAATTTTTGCACTTTCAGATCGGAAACGCTCCCGTTTTTGCGCACTAAAAAGTCGAGAGATGGGTCATTTCTTCATGAAATTTCACGTAGAATTCGAATCTGCAATAAAAAATGGGGGTTACCGTTGAAAAAAAGAAGAAGAAAAACGAAGTTGATGTTAATTCCGAAAATGCGCAATTTTGTCATTTTTGAGGTACTAAAAACATCGTTTGAAAAAAAAAAATTTTTTATTTGCTCATAAATAACGATTTTAGCAGGAGGGGGCGGTTGTTGGGGACACCCTGTATACTTATTGCTTCATATGGTATGCTTTGGTACACATGCTCTAAGTGAAGCTGTGTTTTGCTCACAGGGAGTATGACAGATTTCATGGCCGCCAGTCCCCCCACTGCAGCAGTGAATGTCCAGGTAATTAATCCAGCGAAGTAGTTCGGCAATCAATCGGCATGAGTAATGGCAGGGTGAGGTCACATTGGCTATCTTAAAAACTCAGTATTTCACCATTTTAGCACTTTCAGAGCGCAATCGCTCTCGTTTGTGTGCATTAAAAAGTCAAGTGATGGGTCATTTCTTCATGAAATTTAACGTAGAATTCGAATCTCCAATAAAAATGGGGGTTAACGCTGCAAAAAGAAGAAGAAAAAAAAAAGGAAAAAACGAAGTTGATGTCGATTGCGCAAGTGCGCAATTTTGTCATTTTTGAGTTCATTACAAAAAAAAACGTTGTTTGAAAAAAACAAAAAAATTATTTTGTTTGCTCATAAATGACGATTTTAGCAGGAGGGAGGAGGGGGCGTTGTTGAGGACACCCTGTATACTTATTGCTTCATATGGTATGCTTTGGTTCACATGCTCAGAGTGAAGCTGTTTTGCTCACAGGGAGTATGACAGATTTCATGGCCGTCAGTCTCCCCACTGCAGCAGTGAATGTCCAGGTAATTAATCCAGTGAAGTAGTTCGGCGCTGGCAGCGCTTCTCCAAACCTCCAACAAAACCACAGAAGGGCGGGCAGAAAGCGGATCGATGCGTGGGCGGGAACTCCCAGGACTCATTCATACAAGATCGGGGGCACCGTAGAGGATGGGGAAGGTCGGGCAGGAGAAGAGAAGAGAAGAGAAGAGAAGAGGTGATTGAGTGAACACGAGGTCAGAGGTGAAGGGCGGCAAACATAAATATCGCAAACATGGAAGAAAACGAGAGCACAGCAAAGCTTTGAATCCTTTGTTTGGATGGTTGTTTCCCACACAATAAACTAATAGAATAATCGGGGAAATGGAACACGAATGTAACATGCGGCCATAAGACGATGCGGCCTTCATCAGAGAGAGAAGAGAGAGAGAGAATGTAGTACATTCAAGAGTGTACACATACAGGAAAATAATAAGATAATACTTTTTGAATATTGAAGCTTGTCGATAGGCAGAGCCTGTGTTGACAAGCGTAGAGTCCCATTCCAATCCACATTCGGTTCGGCCAAAAACATTTTCGAACTTGAACAGTATCATGTACAAGACAATTCTCAACTAGATAGACAACGTTTCAAGAATGTATAACAGGCAGTATCGTAAACATAACAATAACATATTCGGGAAAGATGGTATAGTAATAAAAAAAAGACGTACACTATAATCATCAATGCTCATACGAATGAGGTTTAATGGACGTACACGCTATTGAGAATATCACCACCATTCGCTGGTCCCACACCAATGAATCTGGTAAAGATGAGCCTCTTGTAGGCGGAACGCGAATGATTTATCGCGTTTTTCAGATAGACAGGCATGGAATTGAAGATCAGATAAATCAAATATTGAGGGCTTCTAGAAGTGAGGGTCAGATTAATTCTGGGGTTGACAACATTCTGTAATCATTCACATACATAGCTGTAGCTTAGGATACAGAGGGCAAATTAGTCGGCTATTTTTGTTGATACCATACTATAATATTCTTTTAGATTGGAAAAACCAGAAAATCCTTCAACAATTTCATCGAAATCGGATGAAAACACTGGAAATAAAGGTCGTTACAAGGATTTCACATAGGCGCATGCGCAGTAGCTATTAATGATAGAATCATGTTGAAATTGATATGGGATGATCAAATCGTCATCCCCCAACAACCATCTAAATTTGAGCGAGATCGAACGACTAGGGCGTGAGAAAATAATGCTTAGTAGAATTTACGTTCGTGCATGCGCAGATTGGAGTATTGATTTTGCAACAATAAAACTGATAGGGGACCGTCTACACTCCAGCCCGCACATTCCCTAAAAATTTCATCCAGATTGGACGAAAACTGTGGAAGATAAGCTTGTTACAAGGATTTCATATTGGCGCATGATCAGTAGTTATTATTAATGATACAATCATGTTGAAATTGATATGGGATGATCGAATTGTCATCCCCAACTATCATCCAAATTTGAGCGAGATCGAACGACTAGGGGCGTGAGAAAATGATGCTTGGTAGAATTTACGTTTGCGCATGCGCAGAGTGAGGTATAGAGTCAAGAACGATGAAACTGATATGGAACCGTCTACCCCCAAGCCCGCACATAGGCAGCATCACAGGCACTAATTTGCCATCTACGAGGGACTTAGGCATAGAGAACCGTGTAGGGACAAATCTACAACGTTATTAAAATTTCATCTAAACTTAAAATTTCATCTTGTCTAGGGGGAGACCGCCCGAGTACTCCCGAGGGGCTGAAAAAACACCTCAGTGCTCCCGTAGAAAAGTCACGCCAGTGCTCCCGCCTCACCTGAGTGCTCCACTAGAAAAAAAGCGCGAGTGCTCCGACACGCCTGAGTGATCCCGTGTTTGAAAAGTAGCCAGTACAATACGTTTTGTCAATGTAATCAACTATTACGTGCATTAGGTTCAGTACACAATATTTTCGAACACAGAGTACTACTCAAAAAAAGGTGATCGGACATGAAGTAGGACATTTAAAAACTTACATTAAAAATTCAACAGAAAAATTTACTTCAATTTCATTAAAACAAGCTAATAAATTAATAAAACCCCAAAATTGCAACAATCAAAAATTTGGTTTTGTGCAGCTGAAAAATTTGATTAGGAATAACATGTAAATAGCGATATATTTTTCCTCTAATTTCCCGATTAGAGGAAAACTTTCGATGGGCGGGAAGAAAATTCATTTGCGACGACGTTTCTTTTGACGGCCGCCCATAATTCGTTAGTTTCTATTGTGGTCTTGGGTTCATGGTTATGTGGGGTTTTGTGAATCACCTCACATCCATCTGTTTTAGCGTATGATTTAAATCGGATTTGCCCACCCCTTGCACTACAATTCCACCTTCTTACACCCCCAGCTAATAATTTATGATAATAATATTTGAATTCGTCAATAAATGCAACAGCCTCTTGACGGCTTCCGCCACTAACAAATTTCACGTCTGACATGGTGAACGGAGAGAGGTAATCGACAAACTGATGGTAAATGCCCCAAGGATTCATGTCGATTCCGGTGCACTTTCTCTCATGGTCTACGGGATCACTCGGGACAATCTATTTTCGAGATTGCGAAGTGAAGGGGATCACTCGGGTGTCCAACTTTCGCACCTCGGACTCGACGGGAGCACTGGAGCCGTCGCCTTCTAAGGGCAAATCTACAACGTTCTTAAAATTTCATCTAAACTTCATGGGAACGGATTTTACGGTTGCGCCTGCACAGAGACTACTATTGATCCGGAGGCAATGAAACTCATAGGGACCCATGTAGGTAATTTACGTTGGAACCGTCCAGTCTAGGGCACCCCAAGAACACGCAAAACCCCTCTGGTGAATGTTGATTGGGTACGAACTAAATCACTCGCGACGATGTTGTGGAAACCCATTTCAAAACGGGCGTAGACGTTTATGCCCCCAGCGGTCAAAACTCCGCTCGCGGGAAAGACTATTTCCTCCCGAACGAAACGACGGGCTGGACGAGATGATCCCAAACTTCTGCACGCGTAGCACTGTTATGCTCCCAGCGAGTGATCTCTGCTCGGAAATAACATCTTCTCGGGAGTTTGACCATATCAAGTCAGTCGCTTAGCCTGATACCCATAACTGTCAGGTTTTCATGGAATACCTGCATGACACATATATTGCAGATGACTCGACCTACCCTCCAACATTATGGGCGTCTAAAACTGCTGACGTTGACCGCACGACTAATGCATGCGAGTCCTTCCATTCAACATTTAATAAAGACTTATATACACCACATCCCGACCTCTTTACATTTTCCTCTTTACATTTTTGAGGAGCTATTGTCCGTTCAAGTCGATGTTTACCCAAAACTAAATTCAGTCGGCGAACCACACTACCAAGATCTGCCATTCAAAAACAGCAAGAATATGTAAACAAATGGATTTGGCTTATTTTCCAAAGCCATTTGGAAGTGGTTTTTGTTTTGGCATTATTGACACAGGTTTACGCCCCGTGCGACGGCTCCAGTGCTCCCGTCGAGTCCGAGGTGCGAAAGTTGAGACACCCGAGTGATCCCCTTCACTTCGCAATCTCGAAAATAGATTGTCCCGAATGATCCCGTAGACGATAAGACAAAGTGCACCGGAATCGACAAGAATCCTTGGGACATTTACCATCAGTTTGTCGATTACCTCTCTCCGTGCATCATGTCGGACGTGAAATTGGTTAGTGGCAAAAGGCTGTTTTTGTATTTATTGTCGGATTCAAATATAATTATCATAAATTATTAGCTGGGGGTGTGAGAAGGTGGAATTGTAGTGCAAGGGGTGGGAAAATCCGCTGTAAATCATACGCTAAAACAGATGGATGTGAGGTGATTCACAAAACCCCACATAACCATGAACCCACGACCACAATAGAAACTAGCGAATTACGGGCGGCCGTCAAAAGAAACGTCGTCGCAAATGAATTTTCTTCCCGCCCATCGAAAGTAAGTTATTTTATTCAGTTTCGACTTATTGTTTATGTTCATTCATTTGTTGAAATTCATTGCTATTACAGCAGTTGATGAGCTTATAAACGTACGTGGATTATGTTTTGTAGGTTTTAAGGTTGTATGTTTTGTAATTTCTACTTATGGTTACTTCAAAAGGATTCTGCGAAATACAGGTTGCATCTCGTCGACGACTGATGACCATGTAAGCAATAGTTGATTACATGGACAAAACGTATTGCACTGGCTACTTTTCAAACACAGGATCACTCAGGCGTGTCGGAGCACTCGCGCTTTTTTTCTAGCTGAGCACTCAGGTGAGGCGGGAGCACTGGCGTGACTTTTCTACGGGAGCACTCAGGTGTTTTTTCAGACCCTCGGGAGCACTCGGGCGGTCTCCCGTATATATATAAGTACTTTGTTTGTTTCTTGATTGGCTTTTGTTCCTTATTGACGGTTGACTGTGGTTTTTGTTTTGGCATTATTGACACAGGTTTACGCCCCGTATATACCTAGGTACTTAGCATTAAATTATTGCACGATCACATAATTTACTCATTTCCTTCCATCAGCCTACAGACCATTTGGGGTTGTACCTGTAATTTATTGTTACTTTGACAACGATTCTTTGATATTACCATTTATTATTGAACTCCACTGGGGAGCACAAGTTTTTCAACTTATTCTTCGGTGGGCAACGGTACATATTTAATTTGTTTATTTATCTCATTTAATGTATTCAATTCTTTAATCCATTCCATTTTTTGGTATTTTTGTATTTATTACTTTATATTTATGTTGCCAATAAAGTGATTGAATTGAATTGAATATATTTCACCACTGATAAGTCCATTTCTATAAAGCTTGGAATTATCCCTTAACACTGTTGAAACCAGTAATTCTTCCCCTCCTTTCACTTCATTAGCTATAATCCCCCTTCACCTGGCTTGCACTTAATTGGTTGTACCTCGGGCCCCCTTTCCTTTCTTTTGACCAATGGGATTCAATCTCCCTTCACCGGTGACTATAAAAGCAGTGTCCTTTCTAATGTGTTCAGTTATTGTCTGTTGCTGATGATGGCCTAACCGTCGAAATCGATTTAACATTGTAACTCTCTATCTACGGGTTATGCCCGTTTACTAATAAATAAATAAACCCTGGAATGGAAACCAAGCGTCAACTTTTTATAGTTTTGCCTTTACAAGATTGGACCCCGTGAGCTGTAATACAATTTATTTGTCCTTAGCAACAGAAGTTTCATTCAGTCAGCGAATGATACAATTTCCGAAGAAGACGGAATTCCTGCTGAGTTTATTTTAAATAAAAGAAAAATCATTTATTGATTTTTCTTTCAGTGGAAGTTTATATGGGGTGCAGTAAAAGCCATTCATTGTCAAGCTGAATCAAAAGCCAACGCTTCCGTTGAAGGGATGGAAGAAGGGGGTGGAGGAGGGGGGGGGGGGGGGGGGTCACCGGGGGGGGGGGGGGGGGGGGGGGGGGGGGGACTGGACGGTGGAGGTTATTCATAGGTTATTCACGAATTCATGATGTTCACCCCCGCGGTGGCTGGTAAGAGAAGAAAAGCCGGGGTGGATCCCACCAGCGAGGCGCGGGAGGTGATTGAAGAGGACAGCGCCGGGTCAAAGGTGAGGGGCCGCGCGGGGATCTTGCATTAAGGGTGAAGGGGGCGGGGATCTCGCACAAGGGTTGACGGAGGCGGGAATCTCACACAAGGGTGGAGGGAGGCGGGAATCTTGCACGATGAACGGTGGAGGCGGGGATCTTGCGCCGAGGGCCGCCCGCGCCGCTCCCACGCGAACTCCTCAGCCTTATATGCACTTCTTTTGGCCCCCAGGCTGTGGAAAAACACTTCCTCAGAAAAATACCTTCCGCGGCCTTTCGGTTGCTGAGAAAGCACAAATCATCTTGTGCGAGGCTTCACACATCTTTCCGCATTTAAACTTAATGGGACTTGACCGTAAAAAATGAAAAAAAAAAAAAAAAAACTATATAAGTATATAGGTATATATATTTTTTTTAAGTGTAAACTTCTATAGGCGCACCGCGTCAAAAAATTTAGCGGGGTGTGAATACGATTTAACCGTCACGTCACGCTGTTTTTTTGACATTTTATGTCTTTGCTATGGCAAATAAACCAAAAAAACGTCACGGAAATTGCTCACGAAAATATTCTGATGATTTCCGCTTACAACCGAGTCG
The DNA here is from genome assembly GCA_030762985.1 of Adelphocoris suturalis. NCBI lineage: Eukaryota > Metazoa > Arthropoda > Insecta > Hemiptera > Miridae > Adelphocoris > Adelphocoris suturalis. The sequence goes on from CM061042.1 coordinate 134,609,020, forward strand.
CTGTTAGGGGAATGGTACTTCGTCGTTTGTCATCCCACAAAATTCGTTGACCATTCGTTCGAAAGCTCTCGATTTATCCAAACATATTATGTTAACTACTGCGAAGTGCGTGGCCAACAAGCTGAGTTATGAGCATGGTTATATGAATAATTGTTTACACACAGGTGATCATTCTCAATAACTGATATTGTGAACGTGATTGCAATCGCTTGTTAATTTCCGATGATTTCATTGAGTTGGTGTTTCGATGATTTGATTCATAGCAGGTGATCCGAATATTGCGAGAACGGTTTGATTTGTGAAGCGGTGGTTTAATCATTTTAACAGGTAATTTCTATACCTTACACTCTAGGAAGCTGTAATTTCGTATGTAGCCTCTTTATGACATTTACTTGACAATGCCCAGGGTCCGGATCAGATGAGTGGCTCTTAGAGCTTGCATACGAGTCTGCAACTAAAGACATAAAATGTCCCAATGTGTTGCAGACTCGTATGCAAGCGTTTTTGTTATTAAAATGAATCATCAACGCCTGAAAAATGTCAATATTTTTTTACGGAGGGGGTCTTGCGAAAATTCCCTTCACATTTTCTTTTGATTTTCACGTACAACCAAGCCGTTGCTGGGGAAATGAAACTTCTTTATTTTTCACCGGACAAAAATCGTTCTCCACTCGTTGGAAAGCTCTCGATTTATCAAGCATTTCTTTCGTACTTGTTCTTCGATTCATGTCGTAGTTTTATATTTATTTATGTTATAAATGGATATAGTAGACAATGCCTTGTTTTGTTTGCCTTGTTTTGTTGTCACTAGGTTGAGAAGTAGAAGAAGAATTGTAGACGCGCACCATAATAGAAAATTACCTACCTAGGTACTCCGTTCTAATTTCGATTTTCAAAACATTTATTTCGTAGTTTTAAATTTATTTACATTAACGAGTTAGCGGGAAGAAAGCATGTTCCATTTTTTGGCATTTTAGCCGAAGGCTCAAGGCGGAAAGTTACCGAGGGTCCAGGGGCGGAGCCTGTCCACTTTTCCTTTCCCAACATCCCAACAGAGTGGAAAGTAATGTCCAATTTTACTTACCCAACATCCCAACAGAGTGGAAAGTAATGTCCAATTTTACTTACCCAACATCCCAACAGAGTGGAAAGTAATGTCCAATTTTACTTACCCAACATCCCAACAGAGTGGAAAGTAATGTCCGCTTTTACTTTCCCAACATCACAACACAGTGGAAAGTAATGTCCAATTTTACGAAATTTTAGAAGTTAACACTTCTCCCGGGAGGTCTTTAGCACACCTGGTTTTTTTTTTTTTTAAATTTAGTTTTCATTCAATCCTTGTATACATATAGTCGGGATTCGGCCCAAGGAGAAAGAAATGATTACAATATCATTGTAATAATTGTAATGAAATTTCGATCACCATTCTGTGACCATCATCAGACAATTTAAAAGCTTAGCCCTCAAAGAGGACAGTGTCAAAAACAGGAGGTTTTATAAACTTCATCAAAACGCTAGAGCCAACAAGCCAGGCTAGAGCCGAAACAATTTCATTTGGGGAAATAGTATTGAGAAATAATATTTTGGTTAGCAATTTTAAAGAGCCAAAAATAAGGTGCGTAAGACAAAAATTGCTGAAACAGAGAGAAAAAAATATATGTTCAACATTTGGCATCCATTAAACATTAGTTTTCTATATATTTTTTCCTATATTTGTGGTAAATAGCTGTGACATAATGGCTGACTTGGATGGGATAAGGTTGCTGTTGTCACTTCAGTATGCTGAGCATGGATGCTAAACAGGATGAATGAATCATTATCGTCTAATTAGACAGACGATAATGATTCATTCGTGTTATTACAGTTATTATATATGTTTATTCATCCTGTCATTAATGCACATGAGTGTGTCATTATATGTCAACTGGCTTCACCAACAACATGAGTTGTTCACTACTTCTCATAAGTCTCTACACCTGACTTCGAAGATCCAGTACATCAATAATTCACATAAATAGGACTCAGCTCCTGGGTGGAAACGTCGTGAATAAACAACTAAAAACTCAAGACTAGACTGGTCATTCAACCTCCCGAATATAGATATATATCACTAGTCAACCAAATACCAATTATATATTAATTGCTATGCAATTCTTAGGCCGACCCCCAACAATTTTTTTTGTAACGTCCGTGACGAAAATCCAGCACCTCTAAGCAGCACGTTCATGCGCATCGTGGGTTGGAATCCCAGCCAGGCTTGAAAATTTTTTTATATCAATTTTTTATGTAATTTATTATTTTATATCCATTAATTAATTAATCGTCGCTAGTATTGATAATGTGCAATTAATAAATTGCATTGCAAATTATCCTCGTTTTCTACGCAGTACAAAAGAGAAAAGATCTGGGGGGTCCAGGGGGGCGAAGCCCCCCGGCGAGGCGCATATATATATATATATATCATCTAAAATATCTCAAATATATCTAAAATATCTCATCTAAAAACTAGAGTATATATAGTCACAAACATAGTGTCGATATTATGCGCAAAAACCCACAGAAAAAAGATCCCACAGTCCTAACCACTCATCACTGTATCAAAGACCACATTTTTAATTTTAATGAAACCGAAATTGTAACACATGACAACAATATATTTAAAGGTAACGTTAAAGAAATGATAGCAATAGAAAGAAATTACCATACAGCAATAAATTCTAAATCTACATTCAAAATTTAAGTAAATGCTACGCAAATTTAATCCATTTGAATCATAACCAAAGTCAGTCACATCAACCGTTCCCCACCAATTCTCTCTTCAACGGACTCACTCCCAGGCGAAGTCAACCCCGTCCCGAAAATATACCACTTTCAGGTACAATACAGGTACCTAAACCCCAGACAATGGGACAGGTAAGCCTTTCACAGCCCAATACAGAAATAAATCCAACAGGTCTCTAAGCATGTCCCTCCCATAGCTCAGTTTCGTGTTAGATACGTTTACATGTTGGGTGTAGGTACTCACTGTAAACTGTCACAATTTTCATTTCATAAATGTGTAGTGAAATTGTGCATTTCATCATTCAACACAACTCATGTAAGTTTTTTTTTTTTTTCCACTGTACAACTTTCCACACAATCATGTTACAATTATCATTCCATTATCACATTAATTTACCATTAGACTAAGTTCCCATGTTTGTTATCTCTGTTATAGAACCCTGAAGAGGTACGAATTGGCGAACGTTGGTAAAATAAACCAGTGTCCTTTATCGACCGCACCTCAATAATCACCCGAAATCTTCGATTTCAATCAACTATATATATATATATATTATATATATATATATATATATATATATATATATATATATATATATATATATATATATATACTTATTTATAAGGTGTGTTTCCAGACGATAACTCCCTTTAAAAACGGCGAGAAAAATTCGTTCCAACGCAAAAAAATCCGTCTTGGCAAAATACAGGTCGAGTTAGTTGGCCAGCCCGATCGCTCCAAATTTTCAGGCTCAAATTTACAATTTAAAGGCCCAAAAATTATTTAAAAAATTATGTTTTTTTTTAAAGGCATGGGGGGGGGGGTTGCAGCCGAAGTATTTGTCAGCGTTGAGTCGATTGCCACCACACCTAGACCTAAAAGATTCATAAGTATAAGTGAGAAAAATCGATTTTTAGATTAAAATGCCCAGAATTGACCAAATTTTTTGAGTTCGGCTGCGTATTCTAAAATTTTATTTGCGATTTCGTCACACGGCCGTCCCCTCATGACGTAGTTGACCTCAATGAATTTAAGTACCTAATTTAATGTCATCGACAACTTTTCTCTTCGAAAATGCGCTATGCGCTCTATTAGTCATGCTGCAACACTGAGTACTTTCTCAAATCATTTTCTATAAGGTAGCATTTTCAAAAAATACTGGTAAAAACCCTGGAAAATTAGTCCCATAACCAAGTTAGAAAACTTATCTTCAATTGAGCGTAATACACGTTTTCCCATTCAATTGGGCAGACAACGGGATCTTTTTCGGGAGCGTTATAGTGTTTAAATTCAGCCAGAACTTGGTCTCTCGATTTCAATAAACCACATCATAAAGAATGGAGTCAATTTTCGCCGCGTTTCCGTGTCGTTCATCGTAAAGTCTTATCGAATTCCGTAACTTGAGCCCATCAACCCGATCAAAGGCTTCTGCGAGGGCGTTTTTATTTTCTCAAAGGATAATGGGCTAGGAGATGGGATGAGGACGGTGAAGGCCTCTCGCTCGTTAAATGGATTCCCCTCCCCGAAAATACGAGAGGCGTCCAAAGAATCTTTCGAACGATTCTCCAAGTTCGATAAGTGTATTATATTAAGCCTCTATCGCTTTCCGGATGAAAAATAAAATTAAAACGGAATTGCTGCTTGCTGTGACACTAACCGCTGTGAGCAATATTTTACAAACAAACAATAACAGTGTTCTGGTTCCTTGCACAAGCCATGTATACCGTAAATTCAATGTAAAACACTTCAGTAAACAGTTCCAGTCATGCTACATGATCGTATGTTGGCGTCGTTATTGACAGGACTCTGTCCTTCCACCAGCATGTTGGAACTCTGACATCAAAGTTGAGCAGTACCTGTTATTGCCTACGTAAGCTTCGCCCTGTTGTCTCGAGTATGACACTTAGGGCTAGTTAGTGTACGAGTTACCGATATTCTAGAGATGGCCAAGGACGTACGCAGGGGTGGGGCAACTGGGACACTTGCCCCAGTAGACTACCTACTCCACAATTATCTCGTCACACAAATTAATACGCATTTTCTTCTACAATGAACAACTGGGGTTAGTTCCTACCTACTCTTCTTGCAATACCTACCCTTTTATTACGTTGGATACTTTGTGTACCTAACTATCCTGAATTCTTGAATTGAGCACCTATCAGTGGTGTCCAGACAATCATGCGTGCTCATTTAAAAAAAGCAGTTTTTGTCCACTGCGCAAGCCACAGATTGAACTTCGTCGTTAATGATCTCAATCAGGTCCCTGAAATTCGCAACACAGTTTCAGTAATCAAGGAAATAATCAATTTCTTTCGAGATTCGGCACTAAGACGAAGATAATATGCCCCAAAATCCCTGCATTTTGTGAAAATCGTTGGTCACATAAATATCTATCTATAAGGATTTTCAGAGAACAATACGTGGCGCTTATTGAAGGCCTGGAAATACTATCTAGAGAGGGCAATGCTGCAACAAGAAAAGTTGCTTTTCCACTCCATTGTGCAGCAATAAAATCACACTTTATTATTTGTCTTGACATCATCACCAAGTATTACGCCATTTTGGAACCTTTGGTTAATAAGCTACAATCGAAGAAGATGGATCTGTTGGAGTGTAAAAATCTCGTGGTCACATTACCGACTCTTATCAGAGAGAAATGTGAAAGCTCTGATACATTGATTTTGGACATTCTCGTGGCTTCTGACTCTCTTGCCGAACGTGTTGAGGAAGAAATCTGGCGGCCCGAAATAGTTGAACGTCAACAACATTGTTCCAACCAAACAACTTCAAGCTCAGCAGGATATTGGAAAGAATCTCTGTACATCCCATGTTTGGATTCAGTACTAAGTTCATTACAAGACAGATCTTCGGATGATAATGTAACAGCTTTTGGGGGATTGGTAGTTCATCCATCGAAGGTGTTGGAAATGTCAAAGGAAGAACTCAAACAGCGACTGACCTACTTTTTCAAGTTATGTGGTCTGGATACCCTCATTGGAATGAGACTGAGCTATGGCATACATTTTGGATGAAAAAGGGAATTACTACAGAAAAATCAATTTGTTGATGAAGTGTTGAAACTTTTTTGTGAACACCCCAGGCGTTTGATGTTGCAGTAATAATAATTTTCAAGTTGTTCCCAATTCATTACATTTTATATAAATTATAACTTTGCATTTATACCCTCATTTTTTGCATGATTGTTTTTGCCTACATCGGTCTTGTAAAATAACCGCTGGCCCCAGTAGAGCAAAAAGTCTGCGTACGCCCTTGGAGATGGCATCAAGAAATCCCTGGGTTTGCGACCATGTTAGCTCCCAGATTTTATTCCATACTTTATCCAGGTTTAAAGTACTAACACCAAAAGCTACCACAGTTGTAACAATAAAACGTACGCCATTTTGTAGCTTTGGTTAGTTCTCTGGTTAGTAATGCCCTCAATTCGGGCGATAAAGTCTTGAGTATATACTTCGATTTGACAAAGGCCTTTGATACGATAAACCATGAACGACTGCTAAATAAATTACGTCGGATGGGCTTGGATGATAATGCGTTGAGTTGGTTTTCCTCGTATTTAACGAACAGAAGCCAATTTGTTAAGATTAACGGTGAAAGAAGTGAACTTATGCACATATCAATTGGCGTTCCTCAAGGTTCTGTCTTAGGTCCTATTTTGTTTACATTATATGTGAATGACGTTTTTGAGTTGAATACGGGCGGTTCACTGAATGGTTTTGCCGATGATCTGGCTCTTGTTATTATGGCTGATTCTTGGATAAGTGTTCACGATCTTGATGCTTATGCAGTAGCTACTATATCTGATTGGTTTGTCTGTAATGCTTTAACTGTAAATACACAAAAAACATCATACACTACACATTCCATTACAGAAGTAGGTCAGCCTGAATCGTTCATCATTCATTCCAGTGGATGCTCTTATGTCCCCTGTATATGCCCTTCTATCCAGCAGGTGGATTTTCAACGATACCAAGGTATTATAGTTGACAAATTCCTGAAGTGGAAACAGCACATTTATCATGTCATTAATTCCATTAGAAGATCGTTTTTCATTTTTTCTTTTCTAAATAAAGTTCTACCGCTATCTGTTATCAAAATGACTTTCCATGCATATGTCTATTTTATTATGATCTACTGTCTTCCGGTATAGGGTGGTGCTTATGAAAGGTCTTTTAAGGAAATTGAGGTGGCAATTAAGTCAGTCTTACGCCTCATTTTCAAAACTGGTTATGCAAGCCCAAGTAAACCTTTATTTTTTCAATTAAATATTCTCCCTCCTCGACTTACTAATACTTCTACCACATAAGGTTTTTAGTATTAAAGTATTATTTTAAACATGAATTCACAAATGTCCCCCCTTTACAAGGTACTACGCGTCTGAATTCATATATTACGATACCAATACCCTAAATGTGATTTTTTCAAGCGAAAACTTTCTTTTGTAGGCCCTAGATTGTTTGTTGAGTTGCCAGTTCACATTAAGTTAATTAACAATTTTATTCAATTTAAAAAGAGTATTAACATATTTTTCAAGAATCTCTATCAAAATGATAATTTTTATTTCTTTTTTTTAGCTTTATTTAGCATTTTTGTCATCATCTTAAGAGTTTTTCGTTTTGTTTTTCTGACAGTACGTTTTATTTGAAATTTATTTTGTTAGGTAGAATATAGTACGCACTTGTTGTGCTATTTAAGATCTTATTCCCTTGTCTTTAATTAAGTCATGTAATGGTTCATATTTGTGTAAGGATTGCACTTGTCATATTTTCTGTTTTTGTTTTTCAAACTCCTGATCCCCAGACAATTTTTATAAATTTTGGATATCAGTAACTGCCAAACTCTGATTAAGATGTGTTGGTTTTGTATCCATAGATCGAGGTATCAAATACTTCCTTTGTGTGTATACATATGTACATACATTACTTTTGTGATAAATGGCATTAATTTTTAAAAAAAATTTTTGTTTTATCACTACAAAATCGTCTGGTTTATTCTTGATTGTTCATTTTGCGCGTTAATTAAAATGGTATATTTATTTCAATTCAACATCGGTGATAACGATGCGATTCAGACAATTCGCTAAAACAGTCTGCAGATATGAGTGAAGGATTGCGATTTTTGAAATAGCTGGACTCGAATTCCGTACAACTCTCTCCCAACAGGAATTTGGCAACTGGAGATTAGCACGTTTAGGTGCCGAGAAGGCCTCCATCTTGCAAGTTCTAACGAAACGCAAACGAAAAAGGGCGATTACACGGATTTCTTCCGTTCGTGCTTGCGAAATACTTGTCTACATATCCTCTTTCCGAACAGGATTGTTTTAGTGCTCCCAGCTTCGCCCACCAGCCATGAAATAAGGAGAGCGAAACCGAGCTGGATCGCGAGTGGAAGTGATTTATTGGACCTCCTCACGATTTTCAGCGGAACCAAACACGCTACTGTTCCCCGCCGTCGAGCTGATAGTGAGGTAAAGAGTCGTAAATATTGACGCAAGTTGCCTCGGCGGGTCTGGTGCGTGCAGTCTGAAGATGGAACTCAGAGCATGGCGGGATCTGATGAATTAATTCAAGTGACGACAGCTACACAGAGTGGTCTGCAGACAATTTACTCGTGGGAAAGAAAATTATAGAACAATCTAACAATAAACATCTTCCGAGGCGTTAACCATACCAAAATGTGAACTATGATATTTTGTTTCTCAGTTTACCGAGATCACGCAATCATGGCTTCTTAAATTTTGGAACGGGGAACCCTCCGTGTGTACTGCCGAACGAAGAATAGATCCCGTATTTGCATTTTTAGTAGAGATGAGTCGATACTTCGTTCGTCAATTGGAGAATCACATTGTAGAACTACGCGTTCATCGTTCGATATGTTTCAATAAGTGAGGAAGCTATACTGCCCACCCAACTTGGCAGACCCTTTCTCTTGCTACCATGAAGTTGATAATGTACTGTTGCGCGTACTCATTTTGTTTTCCATTATTTATTGTACTGGCCATTGTCTTACATTCACGTTCTTGACAAATAAATTATCATTATAGTTGAGTTAGTAGGGCTGCCGCCTGAGCTCACAGTGTCGGCAAGTGTGGAGTGAGCATAGAGTTGAAATTACTGTCTGCAGTGCGGAACGGATAGACACACATTGCACGCCAGACAGACAAATTCATATGCAGATCGATTCGAAGTAGAGACTCACTTCGTTCGTCAATTGGAGAATCACATAGTAGAACTACGCGTTCATCGTTCGATATGTTACAATATGAGAGGAAGCTGTACTGCCCACCCAACTTGGCAGACCCTTTCTCTTTCTACCATGAAGTTGATAATGTACTGTTGTGCGTACTCATTTTGTTTTCCATTATTTATTGTACTGGCCATTGTCTTACATTCACGTTCTTGACAAATAAATTATTATAGTTGAGTTAGTAGGGCTGCCGCCTGAGCGCATAGTGTCGGCAAGTGTGGAATGAACATAGAGTTAAAATTACTGTCTGCAGTGCAGAACGGACAGACACACATTGCACGCCAGACAGACAAATTCATGTGCAGATCGATTCGAAGTAGAGACTCACTTCGTTCGTCAATTGGAGAATCACATTGTGGAACTACACTGAGAAACTACACACTGAAAAAATTCTCATATTCTACTCTACGCCGACGACATTAAGATTTTTGCTCGTATAACAGATCGTTCGTCACAATTTGGATTACAAGATGATTTGGAGCGTATTTTGGCTTGGAGTATCAAATACAAACTGCCGGTCAACGCAAATGTCAAACTATCTCATTCCCGCGTCATAAAAATTCACTAATTTTTCACTATAATATTGATGGTCTTGTCCTGAATAGAGTTATGGAGCTCCGTGACCTGGGTGTCTTAATTGATAGTCAACTTAGCTTTCGGAGCCATTTGCAGCTAGCAACGTCCAAAGCTACCAGAATGCTTGGTATGGTGATCAGGAATTGTCGGCAGCTCAAGAATGTAGACATCATGAAGCTTCTATTTCTCACCCTCGTTCGGCCGCATTTGGAGTTTGGGTCAGATCTGGTCACCATCCCACTCCAAGTACATCAATTCGCTTGAATCTATTCAAAAGCGTTTCCTGAAATACCTCGATTACCGTTTATCTGATGTATATAACCTAAGATCCAATTATTCAGACCTATGTAAGAGATTCGATGTACTTCCTCTGTCTGTGCGCCGTCAATGGCTAGATTTATCTTTCTTATACAAAGTCTTCTCCGGTGCTATAAATTGCCCTGAACTGTAAGCCAATTTTTCTATTAGGGTACCGTCTTTTCATTCTAGACAGAGCAGCCTTTTCCATGTACCATTTGGGCGTACTCCAGCTCATTCAGCAATGTTGAGTCATAGATCCGTATTGTCATACAATTTAGTTGAGAGTTTAAACCCGAAAATCGATATATTTCACAGCTCTTTTGGCGAGTTCAAATCTTTATACTGCTCTACCTTGTTGGACCAATGGCTCAAATGTTTGTAGCCCAATATATTTATTTATTTTTTTTAAACTTTTATCTTTTTTCTATTTTGGTTTATTATTTCCAATAATAAGTCTATGTGATCGTATAGCAAAAAAATTTTAAAATTTTATAACCCCCCCCCCCCCTCAGACTTTGTCACTTTACGTTTCAAGGTGCGTAGAATCCAAATTTGAAATGTCCGTCCGCCGTCCGGGCCATAAAATGCCTTAGAATTGACTTAAAAAATCTGTTCTTTCGCACATAGACTCCACTTGGGGTCTAGTTGGTCCTAACTTCTCGCCAGCTCAATCGCTCCACTCTCATGGTTGCTATGAGCCAAAAATATGTGAAAAAGTGTCTTTTGTATATTTCAAGTTGTGTAGAAATTGGAGATTTATGAGTGAAAAGAAAATGTTAGCTATTAATTTTATGGAAAAAAGTATTCTAAATGATACTCTTCTATTCAAAAAGAGATTTTGGACTTTAGGCTATTTTTTGCAATTTTATAGATTTTTTAAGACAAAATTTAATGAAGTTCAAGTTTTTAGCATAATTTCGTACATAAACTTTTGAATGTTCTATTCCATAGTTGATAAACTTTATTTGACCAATCTTATGCTAAAAAAATATCAATTTAACAATTCTTAGCCATTTTCAGTGATTTTGTCAGCACATTTTTTGAAATTTGACCAATTAGATGATATCAATATACAGTATAGGTAACACTTTTATGTGTTGGAAAGATGACTTGGTAATAAATTGTTTTATCAACAAAATTGTGAGATTCCGCTGATGTAATGGATTGAACCCATTTGTGAGGTCCGAAGCTCCGAGTTCCGATACTAAATATACCATAAGCGGCGTTTAATAATTATGGACCAGAGATCTACGTAGAAGGGCTGTCTAATACATAAATAATAAACCTTTGTGTAATAATTTGCAGCGTTTTTATTATTATTGTTAAAACTTTGTTATTGTACAATTGTCTGACGTGTGCCATATTGTAACTAGGCTTGCCTGTTTTATGCCACGAATAAAGCTTTATTCTATTCTATTCTAACTACGCGTTCATCGTTCGATATAGATTTGTTCAACTGTGAAACGGAGCATCCCGAAAATCGGATGTACGCGGATAACGATTGTTTGTTACAGGAGCGGAATCCCGGGTTGCACGGAGTCCGGTGATGTGTAAGCCCCTGAAGGATCCGCGAGGGCGGACTAATTTAATAAACAAATCAATTCGCGAGGGGGGGTGGAAGTTACACGCCCACTTGCCTTCAGCACCAAGTTACCTACTCCAACATCAGGACCGGATTTACGCTTTCCCCGCCCATGGGCACAAGACAACCCCCTCCCAACAATAATAGATAAACCCATCTTGATCCAACTAAGGGCCGGTTTATCAATTATTTACAATTTGCAATAATAATAATCTTTATTATCCATAGGAACATTCATGTTCCCACCTCGCGGATAATCACAATTCCTTACCTTAAATAAATCAAATGTAGAAAAAAAAAGTATGGAAAATACAATTAAAAAAAGTCAAGTCATGCAGCATGACCCCATGAGCGAATTTTTGAAGAAATCTTCGACATTTCAGTCGCTATTGATCGTGTAGAGAAATTTTAGTTTATGATTTTGATAGACAAACATGGAATCAAATTATTAAAAATAATTAGGAGGTACTCATACTCATTATTATTAACTAATCTTGTAGATTTAAAGACAAATGTAGGTAAATATTCATAGATTTCGATGTCCAATGTGATCAGTATTGAAGGCAGTTGAAATCTTAGAGAGTTTTTGTTCTTCCCGTAATTTTATACCCGTGTACGCGAAAAGACTGAAATACCAACTGCGCATGCGCGAATCTTCACGTCAACGTGTAGAACTACGCGTGTACGGGAAAAAGGCCTATCTACACGCGAACGGGAAAATGCATTCGTTGGAATCTCGGCCTACGGGTAGTCATCATAGTCTGACGCAAAAGTAACCGCAGTTGCCGGTAACCACAGTATGCCCAAGGTAACCACAGTTACGCAGTTACCAGCAAAGGTAACCACACTGTGGTTGCCAACAACACGTTGGTTGGTCAACAAGTCGAGAGGTTATAGTGAAGTGCTCCGCTACAAAATTCAGCCATTTAAGCTAAGCAATAAATGTATTTATAATTTATGTATTTATAAATAATTATAAAGCAATTAATTATTTAAATAAGAATAGGTTGTACGAAAAGAATACGAAACAGCTTCTGAAACACTTAGGTATAGAGACGTTAGCGTTTGGTTTTTCACGTATACGTGTAGAAATACGCGTAAAAATCACGTGAAGAGCTAGCATCTCCACCTGCTTGCTCTAGACGCTGCTCTACGCGTCAACGGGAGAAAATCTTACGGGAAGAACAAAAACTCTCTCTTAACAGTATCCTATCATAACATCATCAAATCTTGACATAAAATAAAAAATTTCATGGCTGATAATAAAGAAACGAATATGCAAAGAACCTTTGTGGTTCTTTCAGTTCTCAACGAAATACCCCTGAGTATTACAAACAACCCTTGCGATTTAAAATGTCTTATTCTGCATGAATTATTATCCTTCCATTAATTAATATTGAATACTAACAACTACATTCAAACAAGTTCAATGAAATTTTGGTGAAACACTACGATAGGCACCTACTTAATTTACACCATCGTGCGCTCCTCGACGGTTTCAGAAAACATGCCATCATTTAGCGCCCTATAACTTGGTAACCATTGGAATACAAGAAAAATGTATACAATTATTTTTGTTAAAAATGTAATTATTACAAAAAAAAAAAAAAAAAAGAAAGTGCCCTGTTTTCGCTAATTGCCGCTAGAGCTCGTCTCATATTCATGAGGACTTTTGGTATATTCATCCCTAGGTACCCATTAAGCAATGTGCAAGGTTTCACATTTTTCAGATTTTTTAGGGTCATTTTTTGAGGTTTTTTGACTGGACTATTAGTTTTGAGTTCAGAGAATATTTGTCGGTAACAACAATCTATCCGCATCCATCCGCGTGAATAGTGTGAAGCTAAAGTCATTCCTGGAAGTGAATGTTTTTAGTTATTTTATTATTGATTCACTGGTAGTAAGTGATTCCTAGAAAACAGGAGTGAGAGATGTTCTTTCTTCTCATAACCTCCCGGGAAGGCCGGGTACCACGAAATACTACGCTTAAAGTTTTTTCCTTCCTCACATTCCGGAAATATCGTACAGTCTACTATAAGAGAGTCTACTGTATTGAAAAAAAGTATGAAGCAGGAACGCAATTTACTCGTCATTTAATTTAAAAACATAGAAGTTTGAGTTTGAGCGTTCGAGGGCAGATGCACTCGTAGAGGAAGGTATGGAAATAGAAACACTCGTGAGGGAAAAAATTTTGAAAAAATATCGTACGCGCCAATAATTTCTAAATGATGGGAGATAAGTAGTTCCCTTTTTCTCCAGCAGAACTCGCCCTCGGAACGCAGACCATCTCTGGTCTAGAGGAGAATAACTGTCACAAAAAACCTTAAACAAAAAGTTCCAGTCATGCAACATGACCATATGAGCGAATTTTCTGAAATTATCTAGCGTATGATGTTACATTGTATTTAAATTTGAGCAATTTCAGTATAAAGAAATCGTTAGAAAATAATTTTATGGCAAGAAAAACTCGCACTAAAAAAAATTTGGTGGTTCAAAAAAGATTTTGGATTTTTTTTTTTTTTTTTTTAGTTAACGAATTTTTGTAGAGAATGAACCTATTGCAATGGCTTTAAAATCAAAATTTTTGAAATTTTTTTTTTTTTTTCATTCAAATCTGTATTGAGACATTCTGGAACGAATCCTGCCATGGAACGAATCTTGCCATGTGGTTTAAATGGCCCGACGGGAGCAAAATACACTGATTCGAAATTAAGAAACAAATAGTGAAACGGAAAGGAACTTGACAAACTAAATTTTTTATATTTCGGCTAATTTGCCTTTTTCAAATACCTATAGAACTAACAATAAAGTAGGTGTTGGGAAAAATTCCCCCAAAACAACGGGAATCTTCCACAGAACATACGAAAATTAATACTAGAAGGGTTGAACTATTTTCCAGGTGTGACGCATGTCTTGAACAATATTGGGGGACCACGGTGAGCAAATCCCACGGAGAATTTGATTCGAATACGTATTTCAGCTTCGTAAAACGTACCTTCAAACAAAAGAACCTCATATTGGTTGAGTGGATTACACTTTCCTGCTTACTCAGGTATTGTACTGTTAATCAACGAGAGTCACCGGTGACTCAGCTGTGCTTCCGTGTTTCTACGTCTCTTTGTTGGGGCTGAGTACTTGCGTGAGCAATTTCCCAATCTTGTTGAACGTCCACTTGGCCGCGATTGCCCTCCTCGCCGTGCTGCTGTATTATTCTTACTCTCTTTAAACTTGGGGACTCCTAGAGGTGAACCAACATAAAAACATGTGTTCGAAGTGCCACCTGAATTAAAACTAAAATATCTGGCAAGAGATTACGAATGCTATTCCTCGCCCTAAACTATCCAATTTAAACGCGTGCTGCTTGCAATTTGATGTCAATACCATACAAACAGCATCATCGACATAAGGAGAGCTCCAGAAGAGATCCTTCTTGTAGTCTTAGAAGAAAAACGCTGCAAATAATGGTTTATTATTTCTGAATCGGATAGCCAGCTATAGTAACCAGCATGCTCTGGGGCTTTCGCCAGTCCATTTCTAGTATCCACCTCTGTTCTTCCTCTCACTCCACCCCCCGCTCGCCACCCTCACCACCCACCGTGACCCCCTGCCAAGCGTGCCAGGCGTGCGTCTAACACGTCTAACACTCAAAGCCTCGAAAAAGACACTTTTTCGCCCGTTTTTGGCCCATAGCATCTATGTGAGTAAAGCGATCGGGATGGTTAAACGTTAGGACCAACTAGACCCCAAATGGAGTCTATGTGCGAAAGAACGGGTTTTTTAAGTCAATTCTTAGGCCTTTTATGGCCCAGACGGCGAACGGCGGACGGACATTTCAAATTTGGATTCTACGCACTTTGAAACGTAAAGTGACAAAGTTTGATTATACAAATTTTTTGCTATACGATCACATAGGCTTATTATTGGAAATAATAAACCAAAAAGGTACAAAATTGCATTTCTTGAAAAGTACTAATAAGAAATAACAATTAAACTGTAACCTTCAGTATCCCAAACAATTCTATAAAGATTGGAGCATTGCTAGCGAATTTTCGTAGAAAATGAATCTATTGCAAAGGCTTAAAAATCATTAAATTAAACATTTTCTTTATTGACACACACACAAACACACACGCACTCAATCAAACACACACACCCACGCACCACACACACACTCACACGGCAAAAACTCAAGCTTTCCAGTTGAAAGGTTAAAATCGTTGGCCAGCACATTTTCAGCTCATTAAATTGGTCGAATTTCAAAAAAAATCACAAAAAGACTAAAAACAGCTAAAAATCGTTGAATTTATATTTTTTTATGGGGATATTTATTCAAGGAATTTTTCATTAACTATAAAATAGAACATTTAAAAAATATGTACCAAATTATGTTGAAAAACGTACTTAATTTCATTAAAATCTGCTAAAAAATCGATAAAAAATGCAAAAAAAAGCTAAAAATCCAAAATCTTTTTTGAAGAGCAGATGGATTATTATTTCAAAAATTCGAAAAAATAATCCGAAAATTCGCTCATACGATCATGCCGCTGGACTGTCACATTTTTATACAATAACTGTACTGCAAGTCGATAGGGGTATAATTTTACTACCAATATATAACGAAAATAAAAATATTAGACGACGGTTTTCTAACGTTTATATTCATAGCCTTTTAAAATGTTCTGCTGTACATTTGAATCTTGAAAAACTAAAACCATACTTGTTTGCTCCTACCTATCTCAGTTAAAAAAACCTTAGAAATAGACAAGCATTTCCTTTAGTAAATTACTTCAAGCATCATTTTCCCGTTTAATTAAATATCCTTACTGTGAAACTTAAGATTGCGGGGTCTTGGAACTGTACATGTGTGAACCACCACGTGTGTGCGCCATGTTCTGATCATATATTTCATACGGGGTTTAATAATTATAGACCAATGATCTGCGTAGAAGGGCTATCTAACACAGAAATAATAAACCATTGTATAATAATTTGCAAAAATAATACATTAAAAATGTTTGCAAGTATTTCCAGACTTTTACAGGTCATAATACAGTAATTCCGATCTGATTTTCCAGATATTCAGGTAGTGATTCACATTGATAAGAACGATTTCACCTTTCGAAAGCGACTATGGCCATAACTGAATGCATTATATTTATTTCTTCTCAAAACGTAGATATTGTTGCACAGTGAAAGTTCATCAGCTGGTCGCACCGCATTACGAAGTGGCTCGATTCGCCTAATTACATGATCTCGGTGGGAAAGAAATAAGGAAAAGTGTGGGAAGAAGTTACTTCTAGAGTGGAAGCCGATCGCCATTGATACGAGAGAGTTTCCAACATCGGCAGCTGATATCTGAGCTGAATTCAACCGGATGCAATTCATTTAATGAACGGGATAGCGAGATATCGTCTTATCGAAGGCTATATTTATACCAGTCAGATCAATATAGTTCAACGAAGATACAACGACGAGGTATCTGCACATCTGTATCAACATATCCGAAAAATCCTACAGTATTACCTAACTATATAACAAGAACTTCCTTTTAGCGAATTTTTGAAGAAAATTAAGCAATTGCTCTCGCCTCAAAATTTGTAGAATGTGAATTTTTGAAAAAATTTTATGCAGAAATCCGTTTCAGGCTATTCTGAATCATATTCTGAAGTTTAACGCATATTTTTATGTATGTATGTATATATGAATGTATACATGTATGTGTCATTCCAGACGATAACTGTCCGAAGAATTGTGCTCGAAACTTCAAACAAAGTTTAAAATGTTAAGGACACAAAACGAAAGTTCAAGTTTGTTGGCCAGCATGATCGGATTACATCTTCGGGTTGAAATTTTCAAAAATGTAGTCAAAAATTTCAAAATAGCCTGTTTTAGCGAATTTTTGAAGAAAATTAAGCTATTGCTCTCGCCTCAAAATTTGTAGAATGTGAATTTTTGAAAAATTTTTATGCAGAAATCCGTTTCAGGCTACGTTACACTTACAATTTTACGTTGAAATTACAAAAAGAGCAATACCAAGAGCGCTATCAGTTAGAGGACACCGAATTTGCAGTGACCGGGCAAGCAAAGAGGCCTACATGGCAAATCTTTCAGAAAAGCTCCCGTTCAAGAGGGTATCCACAAAAATTGTTGGAAAAGTCCATAATACCACCTCACATTGAATACCGTCCAGTAGAACGGCAAGCAAGTAGTGAGAACGTTCTATTAACCACCACTTTCTTTTTTGGAATAGAAAAAATGAACGCAGTTTTGAGAGAACTCTATCACTATCATCGAATCCAACCACCAGAAGAGTTTTCCCAAAAGTCCCATCATTGGCATACCGACAAGCTTCCACTATTGGCGATATATTATCCCACAGGAGGTCAACAAGATCTGACCGTCCTCCTAGAGGATTACATCCATGCCAAAAAAGAAGATGTAAACTCTGTCCCCTGGTGATTGAAGAGGAAACGTTCACATCGCCTAACACTCCCAACACGTACCGGTGCAAGGGCTCGGCGGATTGCCAAACACCAATGTGCGTTTATGAGCTACTGTGCAAAAATTGCCCAGCTTTCTATGTTGGGAAAGCGGAAACTGCCTTGAATCTGCGAATGAACAATCATAGACATTCAGTGGTGGTACAAGACCAGGATCTCCCAGTGAGTCGTCATGCAATCACACATGGCGCTCCTTTTAACGACTGCTTCGGGATAAAGGTCCTCCGAAGGATGAAGCCTGGTGAGAACAAGAGTAAATTGCACCAGTCCGAGAAGGCTCACAGTAATGTATTGAGAGCTTATGAGCCACCAGGACTCAATATTAGAAGATAAAAATTCCATCCAGTACATCTCCACGACAACTCCTTGGCTCCAGTTTTTCGTGACAACATAAAATTTCCCCAACACCTAATTCATTGTTAGTTCTACATTTGAAAAAGGCAAAATAGCCGAAATATAAGAAATATAGTTTGTGAAGTTCCTTTCCGTTTCATTTTTTGTTTCTTAATTTCGCATATATATATATATATTGTAATTGCATTGAAATTACTTCATGAAATCAGCTAAAAGATTAGTGCAATACGTGAATAGTATCTGCGAGAACATGTGACAAATGCAAGAATACTTACGGTTAAAACTACATACGATATTGGGTCCGTTGAGGTTGTGTTACCTGGAACAAAATGAATTTTTGTTTCAATCGTTCAAAGCAAAATATAGGAAATTGGAAGGATTAAAAATATAAAAAATGAAATAATGGGTATAATTTGAAAAAAATGTACATAGGTACACATTGTGGGTACGAGTACTTGGCGTATTAGCAACATGTGCGCAATTTATTTGTTAACATAATAAATACAACTTCACACGCATGCGTGCGCGCGCACACACACACACACACACACACACGCCCTGTTGAAATTGGTGACGAGTGACGCATTTTTATGAGTTGTATTCATGTAATCGCCGACAGACGAATACGATTACACGAATACGAATATAATCGCATTTGACTCAGAATCAACGAATAATTACCGCGATTACAATCGTATTCGTATTCGAATAAGATTATGCCCAGCACTGGCCAACGGTAATTGAAATCGCCAATGGAGTCTTAACAAAATGGTACGTACCCAACTATAAATATTTCCATAGATAAAATGGTAACGTGACAATATTTTTACAAACGGAGGAATTGTATGTGGTTTCGAAGAGAGGAAATCATTTATGTTGGAGAAAAAAGCGTTACTAAACAGTGAAAGAGGGAAAAAATGAGCCGACGAAAAGATAATGGCACAAAAACGAAACGGGCACGTACAGAGGGGCCACCCATGCTCTCGATGAACGGATGAACAGCTCTCGCAAAAGAACGGTGCGGACCTACTAAAAAAATTCCTGCTATGGGATTTATTCTGCTTCCACCAATCTGATGGTGCAGCAGCGGTGGTCAGTCATTAAGCTGTTTCCTAATTAACACATCTGATGCAAAACGTCGCACCAACCATTTCCCCGAATGTATTCAATTTGCACGAGTACAGCATTGTGGTTTTGGTTTATTATTTCCAATAATAAGCCTATGTGATTGTATAGCAAAAAATGTTTATAACCCCCCCTCAAACTTTGTCACTTTACGTTTTAAGATGTGTAGAATCCAAATTTGAAATGTCCGTTTGCCGTTCGCCGTCCGGGCCATAAAAGGCCTAATAATTGACTTAAAAAACCCGTTCTTTCGCACATAGACTCCATTTGGGGTCTAGTTGGTCCTAACGTTCCATCCCGTTCGCTTTACTCGCATAGATGCTATGGGCCAAAAACGGGCGAAAAAGTGTCTTTTTCAAGGCTTTGAGTGTTAGACTGACGTGTTAAAACTCCAACCTGCTCAACCACAACTGCGCAAGCTAATATTCCACGGTTAGGATAACAATGGGCAGTAGGACTTCGCAACAGAACACTTTAGGACCAGATCATGCACGACCACAACTGCACGACCTAATAATCATTATTCTCATGCGTTAGGACAAAATTCACTCATCTCAAAATGCACAACTTTCAAATGAATGTTGATGGAAAAATATGAGTGATATGATAGTGTAAGCGTAATAGGGCGGTGAACCTCCGGTTGTGAGGTAACGAGACCTAGGGAGTAGGTCCAGGGTGGTGTGGAAAACTTCCTACACTTGTATTGCTTTCGAATTTCATGTTCCTTCGAGGCATGAATATACGTTTTTTTCTAGGTCATATTTGTGTGTTAATACCAATGCTTTGCCTAAACACATTTAATAACAAATCCTCTCGACTTTTCGTACGTACTTAGATAATGATATTATTAAGGCAATGATTATTTGAATAGATAGGAGCTCTAATCATGAAATATAAACATACGTATATAATTATAGGAGTATAGGTTGTGGCAACTCGAAATAGGACACGCCGAGGAGTCTGGACGGGCCTTATGACGTACGCAAGCCAACTAAAACTATGATCATACTCAATTGAAAAAATAATAAACCTTTGTGAAATAATTTGCAGCGTTTTTCCTGAGTTAAAACCGTCAAAAATAATCTTTTCAACGGTAGTAACGGTAATATGGTTCTAGAGCCCTTGAAAAATGTATCGTAGGGCTAAATGGAATCAGCCCTGTAACTTAATACTGTTTGCCAACAGCCCTTAAAAGGATCAATTTCAAATTTTAAAACCGTAAGTTAAAAAGGAAATGAGCCTACAGCAGCTCAGAGCACGCTCAGGTGATGAGGATGGCCACATTTATTTGTTTGATACAAACAGGCGAGCCCAATAACATTGTGAGGGATGTACAACACAGCAGTTGCCAGGAAAATTTAGATTCTAATCAGTATATGCAGGGTGGTCCACGAGATAGGCTCCCCTATCATGTATAAGAGGGATGATCTATTGGACTTAATCCAGGGGGTTATGGTACTTCCCAAGCATGAGAAAACAATACAATGTTTTTTGTCCAGGTCGATCACTAAAGTTCATTATTGAAAATAATAAACTAAAAATGAACAAAATGCCATGAGAGCTGGGCAAAAGATACGATCTCACGGACGCAGGCCGGCCCCAGGTGGCCAGTCCACACGGATACTCGGTTACTTCATCCGTACAAATGGTGTCACTCCAGCAGGCGTGGATGATGACGAGCGATGAGCTCGAATGGATATTGCGTTTGGAATGACCAGGTGTACTTGACTTATAAGATAAGGTCGCCGCATAGAGGGCAGACCCATCTTCATTTTTCATGTCAAAGACACCTATACGAACGAAAAATGAGAGTAAAATGCAGAAGACCACGTAAAATACGCTGTAAAATATTGGTAAGTAATGCATGTATTACAGGGACTGTATTACTGGCTTGTAAATAATTTTGGTGAGAGTTAAAATAAGAGAAAAAACAAAAATATCATGACTTTTCGGAATTACTCTTCCCTCCATTAGCCCCATTTTAATAACACGTCCAGCATGAAACTCCTGTCATTTTTTCCAAACCTAGACCGAATTCGTAATTTAACGAAAAAATGATCACGAAAATCTGAGAAGAATAGTTAAAACATCATGATTTATTACTATTACCCCCTCCATTCACCCCCTTCCATAATGAAATTTGAAACTCCTGACAGGTATACCTTCCAAAACTAGACCAAATTCAAGGTTGATTAAAAAAAAAAAAAAAAAAAAAATTGACGAGATTAGTTAAAACATCATCATTTATTACTATTACCCCCTCCATTCACCCCCTTCCGCAATGAAATGTGCAACTCCTGATATACGGATATGATCCAAACTAGACCGAATTCATAGTTGTACAAAAAAATACGAGATTTGTAGCTTGGACAGCGCTTAAAAGAATTGGTAATTATCTCTTCTACCCCTGCCTAGACAGCGAATCCGAAATTCCCAAGATTTGTTGCACATTTAGACTGAAATGAGAATCGAACCTAATATGATTCACGGAAACCGGTTGAGAATTCTAGCCTGGATGGCGTCGACAAAATTTGTCGAAAAAAATAACGTTTGGCTTACCCCCTCCATTCCCACTCTTCCATCACGGAATTAAAAATTTTGTATGCTGCACAACTAGAATAAATTGTGATCGAACAAAGAAAGAATCTCGAACATCGGTTGAGAATTGTGCCCTGGGCAGCATCGACAAAATTTGTCGCATACACACAGAAATACACCTATGGTTTTTTCACGGATTCGGTCTTAGAATGGTCTGAAACTTTGTACGCGGTTATTTTGACATTTTATGTCTTTGCTATGGCACATAAACTAAAAAAACGTCACGGAAAATTGCTCACGAAAATATTCTGATGATTTCCGCTTACAACCGAGTCGTTGCTAGGAAAATGGTACTTCATCGTTTTTCATCCAACAAAATTCGTTGACCATTCGTTCGAAAGCTCTCGATTTATCCAACCATATTATGTTAACTACTGCGAAGTGCGTGGCCAACAAGCTGAGTTATGAGCATGGTTATTTGAATAATTGAGTACACTCAGGTGATCATTCTCAATAATTGATATTGTGAACATGATCGCAACCGCTTGTTAATTTCTGTTGATTTCATTGAGCTGGTGTTTCGATGATTTGATTCATAGCAGGTGATCCGAATATTGCGAGAACGGTTTGATTTTTGAAGCGGTGGTTAAATCATTTTAATAAGTAATTTCTATGCTTTACACTCAAGGAAGCTGTAATTTCCGTAAGTAGCCTCTTTAGGACATTTACTTGACGATGCCCGGTCCGGATCAGCTGAGTGGCTCTTAGAGCTTGCATACGAGTCTGGAACACATACGAGTCTGCAACTAAAGACATAAAATGTCCCAATGAGTTGCAGACTCATATGCAAGCGTTTTCGCTTTTGCTTAGATCAGTGGTCTGGATGCTTTCTACGCTCGCACCTCAAAAATACATTACATCTAGTAGTCAATTCCTTAGTAAAATTCAGACTAGTTTGTCAGGGTCTAGAGTCTCGTAACTTGACTTGATTGTTCGCGATTTCTCTATTTTTTTTCTCAAGCTTGGGATGTCCCCCATCCCCCTGGATCTGTTCCAATAGGCGTCTTTTTGTTGACGGAGCCTTGACTATGAAACATACCATCAGAGGGACGTCCTAAAAAACTGGAGAGTTCTGCTGTAGAAAAAGTGATTGGGAGACGTGAGAGAGACATAAGACTAGGGAAGAGATTCACAAGTAAAACTGACCTAATGTCACGAAATTGAGTTACGAAGGTGTACGAGAAAATATCGGACTGATTTCTTTCCTTTCCTAATCGGCCTATAAATACACTACGGTACTTAAATTTCAAATGAAACACTGCTAAAATACAATGGGGAACTTTCAAGTGGTAAATTTCACACTCTTGACCTCAAATTCGAATTCAGCGCACTTGAAAACCACCATGTACCAATTTTCATATCAAAAGACCGTTTAGTTTGGCTAATATATAAACGGGCAGGAAGATCACGCGTGACGCATTGGTGCAATGGAGCTGAGGGTGCCCCCCCCCCCCCCGGCAGGCGAGGGGGGTGCCAAGACGTAATCATGCAAATGATACCCATCAAATAGCACCTTTTTGGAAAGCTCAAGCTCAGACCTTTTTATGGAGCAAACAGAAATAACCGTGCGAATTTCGCATTACAAGGTAAAAAAGTGGCTTCTGATGCAAAATGAACATCTAGAATACAGATATAAGTTAGCACGGACCAGCTGAAGGTCCTCCGAGACCAATTTATCGAGCTTACGAAAGATGCATCAAAGCACTTTTGAGCGTAGGCGAGAGCAGTATGTTGGTATATAAATTAATTAAATCTATTAATTTTTTTAAATATAATAATAATACTTAGAAGTTCCTTGTCCACAACAAGAATTTATAAGTGTTAATGGAGAATTTAATAAATATTAACGTAAAATTTGTAATCCCCTCCCCCCTCCCAATGAATAAAAAATAAATAAAATCGGAGTTCTCTCTATAGCACACTCTTCAAATTATGCAATGTTTCAGTGGAGATATTGAGAATCTCAAGAAAAAGCCGTACGGGTTAGGCGTTGCAATGAACCGTTTCTCATGCGATTAGCGAAGTTAAGCAACGTCGAGCGTGGTGAATACTTGGATGGGTGACCGCCCAGGTAAGGGTCAGACGTCCAAGTAATTTTAAAGCTTCTTCACGGCAAACCCCTCTCGACTCAAGGGGGCGAGACAATGAGTAGCTTTAAGCGAAATCAGAAAGAATTCTGATCCTCCATTTGGAGGACAGCTGATGACGTCATCGACGCCCAAGGCAGTCGTACGAAAAGCCCCAACCTGCAATGGTTGCTTCCTTTACTTTACTTTTGCTTCCGAGACTGCAAGGCAGCGGAAGCTTTGTTTTCACTTTCGAAATGAAAAAAAATTTTTTGCTCCAAAATAAAAATTTCCACTCGCATTTTGCGTTTCAGAGCCTCCTGAACAAATTTGGTTCCGTGTCTGTCTGTCCGTCCACATTTCCTTGTAACAGCCACAACTTCCACAATTTTGATCCGATTTTAACCAAATTTTCAGGGATCGTGCGGGTTAAGCTCTAGATGGTCCCCTATCAACTTCATCATGATCGAATCAACGGTAGCTTCTGCGCAGGCGCTAACGTGAATTCCTTGTGACGGTCATAACTCGGTCAATGTTGAACGGATTTCGGTCAGATTATCAGGGATGATGTGGGTAAGGTCCCTTGAGATCCCATAAGACAATCATCATATTTGCATTAGCAGTACGCTCTGCGCAGCGTGAACAAAATATTCTTGTTACGGTCCTTGCAACAGCCGTAATTTCCACAATTTTGATGCGATTTTCTTCAAATTTTTAGGGATCGTGCGGGTATAGCTCTACATGGTCCCCTATCAGTTCCGTCATGATCGAATCAACGGTAGCCTCTGCGCAGGCGCAAACAAAATTTTCTTGTTTCGGTCATAACTCAGGCAATTGTGAACGCAACGCAGTTTGGAAAATGAACAAATCGGGTGGTCCATCATGCTCAAAGTTGCCAAAAAATATCCCCAAGGATGTTTTAATCATGAATTTAGATCAAAATATTAATGAAATCCTGTAAATCAATTAAAAACTCCTTCAGTTTTGATCCGATTTAGACGAAATTTTCAGGGAACATGCGGACTACATCCTGGATGGTCCCATATTAAAATCAAAATTTTCCTTATTAATTTCATTTATTATATGTACCATTCAGCTTCCAATTTCCCACCTTATTAATTCCCTGATGCCAGAACCGGTCGTTTCTAGTTTTCTGGAATTTAATGGTGACGTACTGTGAAGGTCACGAGGAAGCTCATGTGCCATTTCCTTGGCAGTGTATTTACTTTGAGATAGAATACCCATCGGCGGGGGGCTTTTCTCGATCTCAAGTAAATACATCGCAATATAAGCGTCTCATTAACATGTAATTAGATATATATAACACTGTAGTCGTAATAGATAGTTTATTTGCGGTTTCCATCCAATCGTTTCCACTATTAAGTTCCGGATGTTATGAGGAGGAATTACGGGTATAATGATCAGCTCCCCAAAACACTGTTGTTCAGGGGTTCCCCGGAGGGAGCCGTTCATTCAAATCGTTTCTTCTTTGGCCGGACCTCATCAAATCACAATAAGGACCCAGCCAGCAAAGCGGAAAACCATTAAAAACTCATTTCGGCGTGTAATTAGCATTCGACACCATTGTGAGTCAAACCTCTCAAAAACACTGGAGGTTTTACGGATAGCCAACGATGGGTAGAGTATTTATAGGAATATGCCAGTGGAATAGATTTGTCAATATTCCGTCATCGTCTGGACGACAAACAAGTCTGAATCCGGATTAGGCTAACAACAAGCAATAATCGGTAGAGATATGAGAGGCACCCACACGGTTTCGGGGGGAAACCTTTTTCAAACCCGTTTTTCGGACCTTTTTCCGCATCAAACAATATATTCCCCTCCAAAAAATGGAAAAACTAGCGACGTTGAGCACAACAATATAGATATGAAATTCGATGATAATAAAATAAAAAATTATTAAAAATTAAGATCTGAGAAGCGCACAACACAAGGTTTGGTCGTACCTTCCTGTGTTTCGCATCAAGCCGTCTATTCTCCTCCTCCAGACTGAAATTAGAAAATCCGGCAACGCAGTGCACTACTAAACAAATATCTAAGTCTATAAATGAAAACAGTGACATAGTAATGAGAAGGAAGATCAAAGTATCAACACAAAACGTTGTTTTTTCTTGCGGCTTCCCTGGTCACTACATCATCCAGTACTAAACCATATTTAAGAAAAATGAACGGACTATTAAACAAGGGAGCGAACACAGCAGAGTCACACAGATTGATCCAGTAGTGAAAGTCAAAACTTCGTTTGTACGAATATTGTAATAATAAATATTATTAACAAATAAAATGAAAATACTGTTGCCTTGAAAGTTTTTGAGGTTTTGATTTTTTAAATATCTCAGACCCTTTCGGGTTGATCGAAATTAATGCCGAGCAACTAGGACTAATGTGATTTATGGCCCAAGTTTCGTAAACTTTTTTTCTTGGTCGATTACAAAGGACCATTATTGAAAATTATAAACCAATTTAAAATAATACATGGAGAAACGCTGACTGAAGTTTAGGCAGCATACTCATGATTATATCGAACGCATGCTTACGCATATGTACACGAACACACATAGATCTTCAACCCTAAACCAAATGTAAAACCCAAACCCCTCCTCCTTCCTCAAACTGAATGCTGTCATCTGCTAATCTAAATTGAAAAATTCGGGGCTTCGCGTAAAATAATGTTGAAAGGCCCACAACAAATCGCAAAAAACAGGCTATTTTGAAATTTTTGACTACATTTTTCAAAAATTTCAACCCGAAGATGTAATCCGATCATGCTGGCCAACGATCTTGAACTTTCGTTTTGTGTCCTTAACATTTTAAAATTTGTTTGAAGTTTCTAGCACAATTCTACGGACAGTTACGGTCTGGAATGAAACATACTCGTACATACATATATACATACATACATACATAAACAAATGCGTTAAACTTCAGAATATGATTCAGAATAGTCTGAAAAGGATTTCTGCATAAAAATTTTTCAAACATTCACATTCTACAAATTTTGAGGCGAGAGCAATAGCTTAATTTTCTTCAAAGATTCGCTAAAATTCAATTATAAGTATTTTCCTCCATTCATTTATTTATGTTTTGAATAGTCTTCAAACAAGTGTCGATTAAAAATATCTGAGGATATATCTGGAGGCGTGAATGATTAGCGGGGATGAAAGCACGACCCGTGACCCCCTCACCTTGAAGCCATTGAGTAAACTTCACTATTAGCCCCTCAATGGAAGCTTCATTGATCCGTCTCCCGGCCTGCCCGCCAGCGCAGCTTATCTCCAGCCCTCAGGCGAAGGGCATTTTCAACCCCCGCACTCGCCCTCCACTGAGAAATTTAGGTCTGAGCACCTTGCAGTTGAAGGGGAAAAAACATAAAAAGTTTCCATCCGTCCCGTCCCAGGCAACAGGGAGAAACAACGCTTAAAAGGACGTCGGTGGTTCGTGAAATGTTAAAGGTTAACTCTTTTACCCCCGCAGAACCGAACGAATATAAGCGTGGAGACATCGCGAAAATCTAAATGTGGGATACCGCTGATGTTTTCTAATACGACGCGCGTGGGAGGGAATTTGATGGAGCGCGAACGCTGTGAATACCACACATTTCTACTCCAGAGTGCTATTCCATCAGTAAAGGTCAACTGCCATGTTACGGTATACTACGTCATACCGAAAATGAAACTTCGTTCACTTTCGTTAACCTATGTACAATACTTGAACAATACTACTTGAAAGAAGATAAGAATTATAGTCATAACTTTATACCTCAATATTGTCCTACAACCCAATCAAACGGTAGACATTTGACATGGAGATATGTTTTACATAGCTCTGGGAGTCATTCCGTAATTGTCATCACGGCACCTACAATGCCACGATTTAGTCCAACAACTGAGCTATTGCTGGGGAAATGTTTATAACTCCCCACTTTCCATACTACAGAACTGGTTCTCCAGTTGTTGGAAATAATTTATGCAAAACTTCATAGAAAAACATTGAATCACGGATATGCTTTCGGGCACTGTATTTTCATATGCACATAAATGCCACTAAAATGCCACGATTGAGTCCAACAACTGAGACATTCCTGGGGAAATGTTTATAACTCCCCACTTTTCATGCTACAGAACTGGTTCACCAGCCGTTGGAAAGAATTTATGCAAAACTTCATGGAAAAACATTGAATCATGGGATATAGGTATGCTTTCGGGCACTGTATTTTCATATGCACATAAATGCCACTAAAATTCCACGATTTAGTCCAACAACTGAGCCATTCCTGGAGAAATGTTTATAACTCCCCAATTTTCATCCTACAGAAATGGTTCTCCAGTTGTTGGAAAGAATTTATGCAAAACTTCACCATTGAATCATGGATATGCTTTCGGGCACTGTATTTTCATATGCACATAAATGCCACGATTCAGTCCAACAACTGAGCCATTCCTGGGGAAATGTTTATAACTCCCCACTTTTCATGCAACAGAACTGGTTCTCCAGTCGTTGGAATGAATTTATGCAAAACTTCAGAGAAAAACATTATCATGGATATGCTTTCGGGTACTGTATTTTCATATGCACATAAATGCCACTAAAGATTTTCAACAAGATCTTTTTCGCATAGTAATTGGAGCAATGAACGTAGCCACTCATCAGTCATTGTATTAGCCCTCAAACTATTAACATGGAACATGTTTTTGCCATCATAACCCGACCAATGAGACAAAATTAGTGCGACATTTAGGGTTGGTTTATCAATGTCCAGTGTAATCTCTGACTAGCTAACTACTCTCAGAGGTTAAAATGTGTTGAAAACTACTAACTAATTAGTTAAAATTAAATCTAATTACACTAATGAACTAATTCTATATACGTCCATGTTACAATACCCTGTGAGGAAGCTATACTGCCCACCCAACTTGGCAGACGTCTTTTCTTCGTATATATTCTTGTTATGTTTCATTCTTTAAATATCATTTGTTAACCATTGTACGAGTATTATACTGTATATTAATGTATAATTCTACGTAACTGGCCATTGCCCGTTCTAATAATAAATAAATAAATCTAAAAGAAATGAAATAAGACATAGGGTGTAGGGACCAGTGTTTGACATCTCACCAAAAATATAAATAATAAGGCGCATAAAAGTGTTTTACGGGCTTGATCCTTTTGAATTTTGAGACAAAATACCTTCTCAGTGAACTATAAAGGCGAGGAAAGGTTTCAGGCGGGTTTTTATGAAATCTGGAGAAGGTTACCCAACTAAACCTCGGGTTGTAATTTCTCTTGGGCTGTTTCTTGAGATTTTGCTAACAAGGTAGGTAAGTATTTTATATTGCTTCACCATGTACTCCACATTTTCAAATTCGATTGTACCCATGGTTTTTCTCAATCGGTTTTTTGTGTAGATTGCATTTATACTATCATTTTTTGGAAATAATCAAAGATAACATGTGAAAATGTAAATGTCAATTACTAGTCACCGAACTGATGCTACCCTCAGTGCTGTCAATATGGATCTCTATTCGTTCTTGTCATTTGTTCTTTGTTCTTTATATTTATATAAATACATAGGAACTCACCAGCTGCTAGTATTTACCTACGGTATTGAGAAAACATTGTACCTATTTTGTGATGAAACAAACATCCGGTGATGTCTTTATAAATACTCATATCAATTTTTATTTTTAGATTAATAAAACTAAGTTCAAATGCTCAATTCATTTATAACATTTTGAAATAAATGTTTTGTTGATAGGTACACGGAATCATTCATTGCAGAAGAACTGCTGTGTCAATCATAGGGGGGGTCAATCACAGGTGCAACCAAAAATTTGAGTGTGAAATACTGGCTCAAAAAATTGATTTCGAAAAACAAAATTTATGATGTTTTGTGGCTTGAATTAGTGATTTCTCCAATACTGAGCAGTTTGAGGACATCTTGATGCAGCAATAGATAAAAGATTAAGTTTGAACAAACGAAAAAACATAACTTAATTGCTTGACAAAGCCAAAATTTATCTTAAGGTGTCAAACACTGGCCCCTACACCCTAATTACCAGTGTGTTCAATTAATAAACTGAAACCATTCAAAAGCAAGCAGTTCTCCTTTAGCATACGTTCAAGGAACGATGCAAATGAACCAGAGTTCACGGAGAGTGCAATTTTGTTTACAGGCGACCGACTTGACCCCAATCGCGCACATGAAGTGAGTTGAAAATAATCAACTGGGGTAGCTCTGTTCCATAAAGGCTCATCATCTGATCGAGAACAGACCCTCATTGTATTAACTGACACATCAAACGTTTTCCACTGAAAGGGAAATACAGGTAACTCACATCAAACAATCGCCATGTTATTTTAGTCAACAAAATCATTTTACATCAAACGTAGTGTAGTCCGCTTTCATCTTCCCACAATCCGAGGGGTTAAATAGAAGCTGTGTGGTCAACCAGAAAATGGATTTGTGGAACATGGTTTCAAATTATTACACAAATGTTTATTATTTCTGTATTGAACTCTCTTCAACGCAGATCACTGGTCTATAGCCAATATTCTTGTGACGTCACGCCCTGAGTAGGTTAGCGTTTCAGACTAAGTCGGCCATGACTGCGCTACGTCAGTAAATCGCAACTCAACAAGAAGTTTGCCTTCTCACATCAACCTAATTCGTGGTTATAAAGCCTTTTTAGCGAATTTTTGAAGAAAATTAAGCTATTGCTCTCGCCTCAAAAATTTGTAGAATGTGAATTTTTGAAAAAATTTTATGCAGAAATCCGTTTCAGGCTATTCTGAATCATATTCTAAACTTTAACGCATTTTTTTATGTATGTATGTATGTATGTATGTTGCCGAGTGACCGGGGCAAGAAGCCAGATATCGTTGCGATCAAGCCCGATGGGTCTGCCATAATCCTGGATGTCCAGGTTGTCAGTGGCAGCGTGGACATGGAGCAGACGTGGCGGGCTAAGGAAAGTAAATATGATAAAAATGATCTGCGACAAGCGATATCTGAGCTAAAAGGAGTGGCACCTAATAACACCAAGGTCATGGCCGCGACCGTGTCATGGCGCGGGGTGTGATTCTTCCTCCTCGTCCTGCAACTTCCCTTATCCCTAGAGCCGGCGTCGGGTAATCCTGGGCGTCCTCCACACTTTTTTAGTTTATTTGTTTATTTTACAATTTATTGGTGTGCCCCCTCCGCCTTTGAGGGGAGGTTTGTAAAAAAAAAAAAGTAAATATGTATGTATGTGTCATTCCAGACGATAACTGTCCGTAGAATTGTGCTAGAAACTTCAAACAAATTTTAAAATGTTAAGGACACAAAACGAAAGTTCAAGTTCGTTGGCCAGCATGATCGGATTACATCTTCGGGTTGAAATTTTCAAAAATGTAGTCAAAAATTTCAAAATAGCCTGTTTTTTGCGATTTGTTGTGCGAAATAATTTTTTCAGCATACTAACATGTGGTATATTCGGAATCAGCGTAAAATTCCTGTAAGAATATGTATCAAGTTTTCAAAAATTTCAAAATTGAAAAATCTGTCAAGATGACTGACAGTAAGTATGTCAACTCCCCAATACACATTTCATATGGATCTCGACCGCACAGAGTAATCTTGCGTTCCTAGCATTTAAGGTCATTACCTGATAATAACTTAATGTTTTTTGCATAAAATGTATTACCTTGCGAATTAAAAACAATGAAAATATTGACTAGGAACTAGGTAAGACTATGTTATGCAGTATGTCCAGCTGTATCTACAAATGGCGCATTTTCTAATAGTTTACTTGTCACCATGACAACAAGGTAAAATAACTTCGACTTTGCCTTCCCTCGATGTAAGGATGCGCTAGTATTGAAGTCTTGAGAATATCACCTATAGAAAATTACTTATCAAACCGAGTCTGTGGTGTATTATTGCAACATAACCTAGACGACCTCACCTTCCAAAGGAAAATAAATTAATGAACTAAAAAATATATGAATACGTGTCTGTGAAAGATTTAAAGGAAATGTTGTCGCTAATTAGATTCGAACCCCAGCCGCCTGCGCTTATAATAGCTTACTATAAAAGCTTATAATAAATATAGCATTTTATCCATTTCAGAAGCCGATGTTCGAATTATTAAAAATTGTAAAACATCGAATGTGATCTGGAAAAAATTACATTGGGCTTACGGCGAAGGAAATTCACAAACAAGAATTAAAGGAGGAAAACCAGCGAATTTGGCAGGGAAATGTGCAATAAGATTAACAGAAAACTATATGAAAACTGATTTTGCAAAAGAAAATAATTTCATTGAAAGGACCTATGCAAGAGAAACTATCCTCAAAAGTCAAGAAGATGAAAACGAGTCTGGAAATTACGAAAATCCTACATTTCAAACCTGTATTTTGAAAGAGATACACGTTTCACAACTACCAATACCACGGTAGGCAATAAAATTCCAATTTTCTTGAATGAAAGTGTAGTTCCCGAAGAATTTTGAGGCCAAAGTCTGGAATTTGATCTGTTTATAATCACAGAGAATTCCAATTCAGTGACTATAATACTGTTGAAAATGCGAAAAATGGTTCAGAAGAAGCTCGAAAATATGAAAAAGAAACCAAAATTGAAAACTGTCGCAATGAACACACCAACTTTACTACCAAAGCCACCTGTAAAATAAAGAACATAATATTGAAATATTTTGGGAACTCAAGGAAGCGAGTCATGGAAAGTCCAGAAGAGATCAGGACTGTCTGCACGATACAGTTTCCAGCAGTAATGGTCATGTGACTGCAAATGGTGCTGAGGAACCCCTCTCATTTTTTTAAATAATTTAACTTTCGCGTCTAACCACGACCTCTCTATGCTTTGGGTGTGAGCCCCAGTAGCTGGATCCACGTATGCTTGCTGGTGGTTTACGGTCTTGTGCACAAACCCGCGACTGCTTAGGCACCTGTATGCAGGCCATTCATCTGAATGTATTTCCGTCCCTGCTTCACATTCACGCTCAATTATTGGAAAGAGAGTGGCCTTGTCGCGCCGGGCAACATAAAAATAACGGCAGCCGCATCCTTTTTTCATTCCAAATACCCACGGTCCATCCACTCGTGCACCATGATTACGATTGTTAACAACGTCGGCATCCGAATCTTCCGATGAAGGAGCAGCGTTTCCTGCTAACAGACGACCCCTGTTGTATTTTCTTCGTCCTGCAAAACGGGACGTCAATCTGAATCGGACTTTCTGCGGTGCCAATCATTTTCCCTTTTGTTGCCAAAACGGCAGTACAAATTTCACGATAGCACACTTGGATGACTTTTGCACACATAGATCGCAGGCTGGCGTGAGCCAGAGCGCGACCGGACCCATAGAACGCAGCCGGTTCATAGAGCGCAAACCGAACTAGCACCGAATAATCTGATACCAACGTCGCCAAGAGTTGGGATCCAGGAGGGGACAAGTACGGACTTGAGGGGGAGTGTTGCAACTCAATTCCTCCCTCCATATTGTTATACTTCCATATGTTGATTAACCTGCCCCATTGACAACGCTGTTCACTTTATGAAAATATATTTCCACTTCTGTATAAAACCATGTTCCTGTGTTTTGGGTCGGTTTCTACTATTTTTTTACGGTGAATCAAATAGTGACACTTGCAGATTTTCCAAACCCCGTTATAACCGAGTTTCTCACGTTAGCTAACTAGTTTCACCTCAGAAAACAAAGTTTATCATACCAAATGAACTCAAATTGGTGAGTAAAAGCGTAACTTTAGTTACAACGGGGTTGAGGTGATATGCAAGTGTTTCCGTTCGATTCAGCGTAAATAAAACGTATTAACCGACCCCAAATTCATTTTTCAAGAAAACCCTCGTTTTCATTGGAAAAAAAAGTTTTTCAAAATTAAAACATAGGTTTTCCCCCCCAATTAGCGAAGTAAAAGTAAAATTAAATACACCGTTGGAAAGGTGAGAGCTTGGCAGAGTTTGTTACCGTTGAAAAGTGCTTTAAATTTCGTATTGGAGAGATGCCTAAGCTTTTTTAAAAATTTAGGTTTGAGACATGAAAAAGCCCTCTGAAAAGCAAATTTTACCTAATTTGGGAAACCTCGAGTTTTTTCAATAAGGAATTTATCTACGAGAACCAATATTTTTCTAGATTCAAGAAGGATAAAAACTGCGCCAAGATCTTAACTTTCTAACAGCGTAGTCGATAGGGGTGAAACTGGTAGGTGTAGAACTCGGTTATAACGGAGTTGGGAAGATATATGCATTCGATTACCTGCTTTGTTATTATTCGATTATAAGTGTTACCATTCGATTAAGCGTTAAAAGAAACACGTAGAAACCGACCCCAAACTTGCATTTTCTTCGGTCATTATTCGATAAAGCCCTCGATTTCAGTGAAAAACCGACGTTGTTCATCATTAAAACATATTTTCCTCCCGTAATTAGCAAGAAGTGAAAGTATAATTGATTACATTGTTGAAAAGGTGAGATTTTGGCGCAGTTTTTACCGTTCTTGTGTTTTGAACAAATATTTATTTTCATTGTTCAATTCCCAATTGAACTCAAGGTTTCCCGAATTAGCTGTAAGTAACTTTTTTTTTTTTTTTTCAGAGGGCTTTTTCTTTCATGTCTCAAACCTTAATTCTTAAGAAAGCTCAGGGATCTAGATCCGATAGAAAATTCAATGCTCTTTCCAACTGTATCCTCAGATTTGAATTTTCATAGCAAATTAAGGGAGTTATGATCGTTTTAGTGACAGGAAAAACACGAAAAAAATCTCAAATATTAAATTATTTAGAACTAAGCGTTTTAAATTTAATAAAATTAATTAAAATTTAATTATTAAACTAAGAGATTTAAAGAAAAATCTCTTGGGGGAACTTTCAGTAAGAAATGGGCTCTAAAATCGACCACCTTAAGGGGGACACCCTGTGGATTGTAAATATAACGCGTTAACCAAATTAATTTTGGCCGCACAGCTAATTTGTCGCATTTTCTACGAGGATACACTAGTCATACGTCACACAAACTGAAAATACGAATTGAGACTGGGTCAGGATTTCTATGATGGATATGAGAGTAGGTGGCCCAAGATTTGTTTTAGGGTAATGGAGAACATACATAATTCTTCAACCAGTTCAACTGATCATAACAACTGGTATTCCTGCATTTTTAATATGCTTGCTGTCCCTGGCTCCCACGATATCCTAACAGCTGAGGACCCTCGAAATTTGAAATCGATCCTACCGTCACTAATCGAAAAACTCTACAACCATTTTTGGTAACAGGAAATCAATCTGGTTTACAGTGCCAGATTTAATATGTTCTATATGAGGATAGCGGACTATTCAGGTAGGCAGAAGTACTTGGGACTCATTGTAAATGTCCAGATTGAGAGGGTGTTGTGCCAGTTGCGTCTGTCTTCAAAGTTTTTCGTAACTGTTTATTATAGAGGTACTTCTCATAAGTTTAGAAGCGAGAGCTTATGCAATATATGCAATATGAAAGAAGCTGACACCCTCTGCCATTTTTGTCTACGTTGCCCGATCTTAGAACCGTACCGAAGGCAATTCATTGCGAAATACATCTGTGGGCTCCCAGTGGCTGAGGATGAGGATTGTCTGGCTAATTTGCTCGATTTTGGTGATGATAGGGAGAAAATGTTAAATTTATTTCATTTTGTTACTAGTGCACTAGCACTTCGATCAATTGCGCTCACCGAATAGGTGTCTGATATGTACAGCATTAGCATTGTATAGTGTACAACAGGATAGGCTTGTTGTGGATATTGTACGAGTACCACAGGTATAGCGTGGATGTTATGGATTCATAACGGATTATTATTATTTATATTAATTTCATATCGATTACCTCGTTTATTTTGCATGTACTTCATTAAGCTGTAATGCCCTGTTAACTAGATTAGGAAGAATATATTTGATATTATATATTTTTCTAATGATAATGCGTAAGTGGACCTGAACTCTTTGTAATAATCATTGATTTACCTAATACAATAAACAACTTACTACTACTACTACTACAAACTGAAAATAATGACACATAAAGCAGAAAATTGTCTTCAATAGATTCAGACTCATCTTCACGAAAATCTACTTTCACTAAATCTTCAGAAAACGCAATTTATGTTTTTCTCCGTCAGTAAGGGGAATGCCCCCACCTGATTTCTGCATTATTTACCATTATTATAACTGCTTAAGAATTTCATGTGATTGCCCTAAAATGGAAAGAACCACCAATGTTTAAATATCTTGGACTGTATATTTACGAGTACCTAAAGTGGACCAATCACATTTGCCATTTATCTAAGAAAATCAGAAACACATCCTATATTTTCTATCGTCTTAGGAATATTTGCTCAAAAAAATTTATTAGAATAGTGTATTTGGCTCTCATTCATTCTCAGTTGTCTTATGCTGTAACTGCATGGGACTCAGCATTGCAGAGCCACTTGCAGGCAGTCGGGTGAATCTGCTCAAAATTTGATATTCAAATTCTCTCGCCTGAACCATTGATCTGATGAAATTCTAACTTTCAAACAACTTTTCAATTTTCAAACTGCAAAATTTTTTCAGAAGAGAATCAACTTATACTGAGTTTTAAACCCATTAATCATGCTACGAGACATCCAAATAGATATCATGTTCCACATAGATCACTACAAGTCACCCAAAATCACATAAGTCATACCTACTGGTCCGAAGTTATTAAATAAAATTCCAGGTGAAATTTTTGATGAACCTCGCATTGCTAATAAATTTAAATTAATTAAGAATTGGATTGTAACCAATAAATGAAGTTGTATGTATTATATTATATCGTGTTCAAGTTTTAAAGTACAATGAATAGTTTATTTACTGAGTAGTACATTTTACTTTATGTCGTGAAATGTCATTACATTTGTAGTTCTAATAATTAGAAGTGCCCACACACAGACTCTTGTCTTATGGGATTTTTGTTTGGGAAATTCTGTTCTGTATTTTGTATTATGTTGTTCACAAAAATAAAGCATTTAAAAAAACTACGACATAAAATTCAGAAGCTGTGATGGGGATTTCTGTTCTAGAACCAAAAATTTCAACCATGTATGGGCCGTTCTCAAACTAGGGGCAACTTTCGGACACAGAAATTTCAAAAAATAAAAGTCTTCACAAAAATTTGAAAAAATTCAGGGTGGTTCCTTGGTCAACACTGATTGCAAAAATGCATATTACCCAGATCAGCTCTCAAATTTAAGCCTAGTTTTTGGAAAATTTCAAATTCGGTGTCCACGGTAATAGCTGTAGTTGTCATGGTAATTTCATCAGTGATTTCAACAACGGATAATTATACTAGGAGGTAGGTAATAGCGTAAAAACGGCTTTAATCCAGCAATTTTTTAATTTAAACTCTAATTGAAATAAAATAAAAACGATCCAAACTTGAACACAAGATCGTATATATGTAGGTAACATTCGTAAAATAGTCAATTACACCTAATTAGTCTTTTAGTTTTTATTTGTAACCTTAGTCTTTTGGCGTAGGATCACATATGGATTCATATTAGCAAACCCTGAACAACAAACCAACAAAATTAAAAAAGTAATTGACTAAAGAGCGCCCAAGTGGCGTTGCTCTATACCAGGCAAATCAGACAAAATGTTGCAAAGTGTTAATGAGATGGTAAGTTCAGTATATATAGGAAGGTATACGTGCTGTTTAATAGCTAACTATGTAAATAAGGTAGGCAAGTTTAACAAAGTAAGTAGGTATTAACGTACTTTTATGAAGGCTGGAATTGAAATTATAAATTCACCAAATTTAACGACATGTTGTGTCAATGGAAAAATATGGTGACTACGGAAAAATCTCCTTTAAAGTAAATCTAACTAGTAATAAGGTATGGTCCACCATCGTTGGACAGGAACCCAACACCGAAACTAAATTATCAGTCTAGCTATGCTTAAATTGTGTAATTATGTACTAGATTTAAAAGAAGTAGGTAGGTACATTTATGACATCACGCAGGGAGACTCTGAAGCAAAAATATTGACTGGGAAACCTGAGAGTAGAACCAAAATTATACTCGTCGAATAAAGCTTGAAAGGCAAACAAAAAGGGGATTTTGAAAGATATTTCTCATTAATTTAATCATTATTTGAAAACATATTCAAATAACACTTAATAAAAGTAATAAACTATTATAATAAATATATAAAATTAAGAAGCAATAGTAAGTAAACTAATACTCCTAACATTCAGTACCTAGTAAAAAAAAGGTTGGTACTTTAAGAACCAACGTGACTTGAAAATTCGAAAAAAAATGAAAAATTCCGAGTCTACCTAAAGGTGGCGGAAGCATTGTTGTTTCACTTTCAGGAGAAAAAAAATTTTTGGTCTCGAAAACCAAAATTTCCACTTGCATTTTACGTTATAGACCATTCTGAATAACTTTGGTTCCGTGTCTATCTTGTGTCCGCAAATCCTTGTAACAACCTAATTTTCCATAGTTTTCATCCAATTTGGATGAAATTTTAAGGGATTATGTGGGCTTAGACAGGGTTGTAGTATAGGTGGTCCCCCCTATAAGTTTCACCATTTTTGACTCAATAGTTCACTTTGCGCGTGCGCAGATGTAAATTCTACCAAGCACCATTTTCTCACGCCCTAGTAGTTTGATCTCGCTCAAATTTGGATCATAGTTAGGAGACAACGATTTGATCATCCCATATAAATTTCAACATTATGGTATCATTAATAGCTACTGCGCATGCGCCAATGCAAAATCCTTGTAACGACCCTAATTTCCACAGTTTTCATCATCTTATTTTGATGAAATTGTCTGGCAGTGCGCGGTGCGGGTTAGGTTGTAGATGGTCCCACATCACTTTCATTGTTGCCAAACCATTTTTCCTCAGTTTTCTACTTTTGGCCCTCCTATCCCTTTCATTCAAGTCACATAAAAGCTTTATATCCTTTTTCCGTTGCTGGTACCTTGAATGTTCTTTCAACTAATCTTCCTCCCTCAGTTCGGGTTCATTTCTTCGCCTCTCTCTTCTCTCGGTTTTTTTTTTTTTTTTTAAGTACCTCTTCACGCCAAATGCCTGACTTCCTTCTACCACAAGCCATGTTTTTCCAGTGGAAACAATGTCGAATTTATTTTTTATTTGTGGTTTAGTCAATAGAAAACTACCAACAAGCAAGTTGCCACATGTGGAAAGAACCCTCCCATCTGATAGCGAATTAGTATTAAAATGCTTCCCCAAGTTGATGGTCATGCAAAATGTTTTGTTTTACATTTTCCCCTCATACATATGCACTTGATGGTGTGGATAAAAACATTGAAAGGTATAATTATTGCTGGAAAGTTTGAAAATGCAGTGGAATTATATTACCATGTAGCTAATGCAATTACCGTGGATTTTAATAAACCCATGGTAATAGCTCAATTTCAGACATGGTAATTGAAAATCGTTGTTTGAGATCGATTTCCAACCCAATAAATAACTTCAGTAACAAAAACTTAGACGTATTTTGAAAGAGGAGAACGAAAGGAAGAGGATGGAGGAAAAAAAAATATGCTAAAAATGTTCTCTAGTCATCAATTTGACACACATGGTAATAGCAAATGAAAAGGTACGCTCCTGACTGCACTCCTTTCGACGTGGCGGTCCACCAGCAACAGCGTTGGGTGAGGGGAAAGGGTCCTATCCCCATCCTAACAGATCCCAAGCTTCCCAACAGAATGAGATTCAAACCAAAATTTCGGTTGGTTGGGGTCAGAATTGGAGTTTTCAGTTCCAACCATGGTAATATCCCAAAACATTGGGACACTTTTTGGCGATATATTGAAGGGATCGACAAGTTGATTAGCACATTCTTTCAATCAATTTCATGATGCTCTACAACCCAACTTTGGAAAACGAAGACCTTTTTGCCACACATAAATCAATATTGTGGGTAAAAGTAACATTGTAGAGCAAAAAATTAATTTGGGACACCCACGGTAATTGCATTTTTGGCCTTTTATGGGCAGAAATATTTGTATAGATGTGCAGGTATGGCACTTGAATTACTTTTTTCCAACACACTGGCCTGCAAGGAATCCCTGGGAAAAAAAATTTTCTGGGAAAAAGTTACTGTACGTGAGCAAGGCCTGTGGGACTCAATAGTTGCCCCTAGTTTGAGAACGACCCGTATCATGTTTTCTCCTCGATATTGATTCGAAATTCTATGAAAACATCAGAAATTAACAAGCGGTTGCAATCATGTTCACAATATCAATTAAAGAGAATGATCACCTGTGTGTAAACAATTATTTATATACCTAACCATGCTCATAACTCAGTTTGTTGGACACGCACTTCGCCGTAGTTAACATAATATTGTTGGATAAATCGAGAGCTTTCGAACGAATGGTCAACGAATTTTGTGGGATGAAAAACGACGAAGTACCATTTCCCTAGCAACGACTCGGTTGTAGGCGGAAATCACTGTAACACTATATGTTTCGTGCGCGGAAAAAAATTGACTCGCAAAAATTGCTAGGACCCCAGGGCTAAAACATGATACATGTTAAAAAGGAATATTATTTATCTGTTAGGATAAACCTCTGCCTTTAAAACATGGCATCTTAGATGTTATCTGTATGTA
Source organism: Adelphocoris suturalis (assembly GCA_030762985.1). NCBI lineage: Eukaryota > Metazoa > Arthropoda > Insecta > Hemiptera > Miridae > Adelphocoris > Adelphocoris suturalis. The sequence continues at coordinate 134,649,841 of CM061042.1, forward strand.
TTCAATATAACTGGGCAAAACAACTCGATACCTACTTGTAGATAGGTAATTGGGTATAAACATTTTGGAATCTACTTAGAGATAGTAAAAAGAATCGATAATTTTTTAAAAATTTATCGTTACTTTTGGATTATTTTCATTTTAGCGAATTTTTGAAGAAAATTAAGCTATTGCTCTCGCCTCAAAATTTGTAGAATGTGAATTTTTGAAAAATTTTTATGCAGAAATCCGTTTCAGGCTATTCTGAATCATATTCTGAAGTTTAACGCATTTTTTTATGTATGTATGTATGTATGTATGTATATATGTATGTATGTATATATGTATGTATGTATGTGTCATTCCAGACGATAACTGTCCGTAGAATTGTGCTAGAAACTTCAAACAAATTTTAAAATGTTAAGGACACAAAACGAAAGTTCAAGTTCGTTGGCCAGCATGATCGGATTACATCTTCGGGTTGAAATTTTCAAAAATGTAGTCAAAAATTTCAAAATAGCCTGTTTTTTGCGATTTGTTGTGCGAAATAATTTTTTCAGCATACTAACATGTGGTATATTCGGAATCAGCGTAAAATTTCCTATAAGAATATGTATCAAGTTTTCAAAAATTTCAAAGTTGAAAAATCAGTCAAAAATCGAAATAATGCCGTTCGCTAGTTGTAAAAATCGGTAATATTTGCATGAAACATTGTCCAAATTCAGATTGAACTACTCTTATGGAAGTATCTCTGTATAACCAATCCTAGAACCATGCTGTTTAAAACGTAGGTAGTAGGTGCTTTAAAAAAAAAAAAAAATGTAATCACAACTGATGAGTTTACTCTGTGCATGTGTTAATAATTTGATTCCATGTTTGTCTATCAAAATCATAAACTAAAATTTCTCAACACGATCAATAGCGACTGAAATGTCGAAGATTTCTTCAAAAATTCGCTCATGGGGTCATGCTGCATGACTGGACTTTTTTTTCAAGTATCGGAGAATCGATTCAAATTTCCGAGAATCGGAGGCCGATTCTTTTCAACTGCTGGATGAACAGACATAATGAAAAAGTTCCAGTCATGCCATCTTATGAGCAAATTTTCCTAAGTTATCGTATTAATGAAATGAAATGAACTTTATTTTCACAAAAATCTCTTAGTAAATAAGTATAATGTAAATATAGAAAATTAGTACCCCTAATGGGCAATGCCAGTGCTAGGGGTAACGAGTTAAGCGTTCTCCTTTCTCAGTTTAACATTATATTAAATTGTTTCAAAATTTTAGCTTTTTGAGTGCGAAGAAAATTTTAATTATTATTTTTATGATAAACAATGTTTCATGCAAATATTACCAATTTTTACAACTAGCGAACGGCATTATTTCGATTTTTGACTGATTTTTCAACTTTGAAATTTTTGAAAACTTGATACATTTTCTTATAGGAAAATTTACGCTGATTCCGAATATACCACGTGTTAGTATGATGAAAAAATTATTTCGCACAACAAATCGCAAAAAACAGGCTATTTTGAAATTTTTGACTACATTTTTGAAAATTTCAACCCGAAGATGTAATCCGATCATGCTGGCCAACGAACTTGAACTTTCGTTTTGTGTCCTTAACATTTTAAAATTTGTTTGAAGTTTCTAGCACAATTCTACGGACAGTTATCGTCTGGAATGACACATACATACATATATACATACATACATAAAAAAATGCGTTAAACTTCAGAATATGATTCAGAATAGCCTGAAACGAATTTCTGCATAAAATGTTTTCAAAAATTCACATTCTACAAATTTTGAGGCGAGAGCAATAGCTTAATTTTCTTCAAAAATTCGCTAAAACCACCTAAAAGAATTACTCGTTGAAAAAGAATTAGGTAAATATGTTTACTAGAAGTAGAAATAAAAGCACCTAAAGAAGCGTTTGTTTTATGGTATTGGTCGATGTTTTTGAAATATAGCTAGGTAGGTACTATTGTTCTATAAACTTTGATTCTTGATATACCCATCATTACATTTTCCCATCTATGAACAAATTATATTGCTGGATGAAGTCGGTAAAAAGAGCTCATAATAGATCATGAAAAATTGCATATTTACTAGTAGGTAATGTACCTTTTACGTTATTGGAATTTAAGTACCTAATACGTATACGTACTACCCCTGCCTCATGAACAATGTAGTTAGTTACCAACAAATTTCAAGTTTGAAAGATTTATCATTGAAAATTGTGAAAAATTTGTGTCAATTATTCCATAAAAATTTAGTTGGTCATTTTAGTTCTAAATCCAATACAAAGTATCGATTCTTTAAAAAATCGATCCATTTTGAAGAATCTGACATCCAATCTACTTATCGTGAAACGCAAACCAACCAACTTTGAAGCGGATGGTTTGATCAGTTTTTTTACTTAATTGAACTGTTACTGAAAATATCTAAACTTCAATATAAAAGAGACTTGATTCCATCCATTTCCCAAATCTTTCGACTACAAACAATAAAATTACTGCTGACGAAAGTAACCACTCGGACGAATCCTCGCCGCCCCATGAAATTTGAAATACTCTACAAACGTACCCAAGTTGGCCAAAACCACATTTCATCTCTCGGTCCACGATTTTTAAATACACTGCCTGATGACGTGATGAAAAATTACTCATCCAAGATTGGACAAATGAAAAAAGTAAACGCATGGATTTTAATGCACGACTGACCTAAATATAGCCCTGTACATGTATTTCATTACGTTCAATATAGTGCTACTGTGGTATATGGTAGTGATGTTGAGTGTTTTTAGAGTACTGTAGCGCCTGCCTCAAGCTGTTTTGTATACCTATATATGTACATGTAATAGTGCTAAAGAATAGAATGTATTCAACTGCTCTGTGAGAAGTTCTACCTCATTAAAAATACCCACACACAGGCACCTGTGTCCATGTTGGATTTCAGAGAGATTTGACAATTTTAGTTATATTTGCTTTACTTATTGATATATTTTCTTTTGTTCACATACATAAATTGTGAAGCACAGTACTGTCATTGTGATTATTTTCTGAAATAAAAATACATTCTAATCTGAAAAATCTGAATCTGATTATACGAAATTCCATTATGTACTGGAAATAATACACATGAAATTAGGTATGCACTCAAAAACCTATTTTACCAATTATTAGACCATTTTATCGTGAGACCATCTATAAATGATTCTTTTAGCGAATTTTTGATAAAAATTAAGCTATTGCTCTCGCCTCAAAATTTGTAGAATGTGAATTTTTGAAAAAATTTTATGCAGAAATCCGTTTCAGGCTATTCTGAATCATATTCTGAAGTTTAACGCATTTTTCTATGTATGTATGTATGTATATATGTATGTATGTGTCATTCCAGACCATAACTGTCCGTAGAATTGTGCTAGAAACTTCGATCGGATTACTTCTTCGGGTTGAAATTTTCAAAAATGTAGTCAAAATTTTCAAAATAGCCTGTTTTTTGCGATTTGTTGTGCGAAATAATTTTTTCAGCATACTAACATGTGGTATATTCGGAATCAGCGTAACATTTCCTATAAGAATATGTATCAAGTTTTCAAAAATTTCAAAGTTGAAAAATCAGTCAAAAATCGAAATAATGCCGTTCGCTAGTTGTAAAAATCGGTAATATTTGCATGAAACATTGTCCAAATTCAGATTGAACTACTCTTATGGAAGTATCCCTGTACAATCAATTCTAGAACCATATGACGTCGGTTTGTTATTTTATTTTATGTCAAGATTTGATAATGTTATGATAGGATACTGTTAAGATTTCAACTGCCTTCAAAACTGACCACATTGGACATCAAAATCTATGAATATTTACCTAAATTTGTCTTTAAATCTACAAGATTAGTTTAATAATAGTAAATTATGAGTACCTCCCAATTATTTTTAATAATTTGATTCCATGTTAGTTTATCAAAATCATAAACTAAAATTTCTCAACATGATCAATATACCGACTGAAATGTCGAATATTTCTTCAAAAATTCGCTTATGGGGTCATGCTGCATGACTGGACTTTTTTACTTTCAACAGCTGGATGAACAGACATAATGAAAAACCACTTCCACAAACGTAGGTAATTGAAGTTGAAGAAGAATTAGTTAAATATGTTTACTGTAGAAATAAAAGCACCCAAAGAAGAGTTTGTTTTATGGTATTGGTAATGGTCGATGTTTTTGAAATATAGTTAGGTAGGTACTATTGTTCCATAAGCTTTGATTCTTGATATACCCATCATTACATTTTCCCATCTATGAACTAATGATATTGCTGGATGAAGTCGGTAAAAAGAGCATATAGATAGGTTGAGTACATACCTAATTTCATGTTTATTATTTCCAGTACATAATGGAATTTCGTATGTAATCAATTAAGTAAAAAAACTGGATCCAACCATCCGCTTCAAAGTTTGTTGATTTGCGTTTCACGATAAGTAGATTTAGGGCTGTCAGATTCTTCAAAATGAATCGATTTAAATTGTGTCAATTCTTATGAAATGAACCAAAAAGAATCTTATCGATTTTTTTAAAGAATCGATCATTTTTAGTGGATTTAGAACTAAAATGATTTAACTTTTAACCAACTAAATTTCAATGGAAAAATTGACACAAATTTATCAAATAGATCATGAAAAACTGCATATTACAAGTATGTAATGTACTCTACGTTATTGGAATTCAAGTACCTACTACGTATGTATACGTACTACCCCTGCCTCATGAACAATACAGTTAGGTACCCACCTATATCAAGTTTGAAAGATTTATCATTGAAAATTGTGAACAATTTGTGACAATTTTTCCATAGAAATTTAGTTGGTAAAAAGTTAAAATCATTTTAGTTCTAAATCCACTAAAAATGATGGATTCTTTTAAAAATCGATAAGATTCTTTTTGGTTTATTTCAAAAGAATTGACACGATTTAAATCGATTCATTTTGAAGAAACTGACATCCCTAAATCTACTTATCGTGAAACGCAAACTCACAAACTTTGAAGCGGATGGTTTCATCCAGTTTTTTTACTTAATTGATTACATACGAAATTCCATTATGTACTGGAAATAATAAACATGAAATTAGGTATGTACTCAAAAACCTATTTTACCAATTATTAGACCATTTTATCGTGAGACCATCTATAAATGATTCTTTTAGCGAATTTTTGATAAAAATTAAGCTATTGCTCTCGCCTCAAAATTTGTAGAATGTGAATTTTTGAAAAAAAATTATGCAGAAATCCGTTTCAGGCTATTCTGAATCATATTCTGAAGTTTAACGCATTTTTTTATGTATGTATGTATGTATGTGTCATTCCAGACGGTAACTGTCCGTAGAATTGTGCTAGAAACTTCAAACAAATTTTAAAATGTTAAGGACACAAAACGAAAGTTCAATTTCGTTGGCCAGCATGATCGGATTACTTCTTCGGGTTGAAATTTTCAAAAATGTAGTCAACTATTTCAAAATAGCCTGTTTTTTGCGATTTGTTGTGCGAAATAATTTTTTCAGCATACTAACATGTGGTATATTCGGAATCAGCGTAAAATTTCTATAAGAATATGTATCAAGTTTTGAAAATTTTCAAAGTTGAAAAATCAGTCAGAAATCGAAATTATGCCGTTCGCTATATAAAAATCGGTAATATTTGCATGAAACATTGTCCAAATTCAGATTGAACTACTCTTATGGAAGTATCCCTGTATAACCAATCCTAGAACCATATGACGTCGGTATGTTATTTTATTTTATGTCAAGATTTGATGATGTTATGATAGGATACTGTTAAGATTTCAACTGCCTTCAATACTGACCACATTGGACATAGAAATCTATGAATATTTACCTACACTTGTCTTTAAATCTACAAGATTAGTTTAATAATAATAAAGTGTGAGTACCTCCTAATTATTTTTAATAATTTGATTCCATGTTTGTCTATCAAAATCATAAACTAAAATTTCTCTACACGATCAATAGCGACTGAAATGTCCAAGATTTCTTCAAAAATTCGCTCATGGGGTCATGCTGCATGACTGGACTTTTTTTTACTTTCAACAGCTGGATGAACAGACACAATGAAAAACCACCTCCACAAACGTAGGTAATTGAAGTTGACGAAGAATTAGGTAGGTAAATATGTTTACTGCAGAAATAAAAGCACCTAAAGAAGCGTTTGTTTTATGGAATTGGATGTTTCTGAAATATAGCTAGGTAGGTACTATTGTTCTATAAACTTTGATTCTTGATATACCCATCATTACATTTTCCCATCTATGAACAAATTAATATTGCTGGATGAAATCGGTAAAAAGAGCTCAAGGTGATAGATCATGAAAAACTGCATATTTACTAGTAGGTAATGTAAGTTTTACGTTATTGGAATTTAAGTAGCTACTACGTATGTATACGTACTACCCCTGCCTCATGAACAATACAGTTAGGTACCCACCTAATCAAGTTTGAAAGATTTATCATTGAAAATTACCTATGAAAAATTTGTGTCAATTTTTCCATAGAAATTTAGTTGGTCATTTTAGTTCTAAATCCAATACAAAGTATCGATTCTTTAAAAAACCGATTCATTTTGAAGAATCTGACATCCAATCTACATACTTACTTATCGTGAAACGCAAACTCACAAACTTTGAAGCGGATGGTTGGATCCAGTTTTTTTACTTAATTGCTTACATACGAAATTCCATTATGTACTGGAAATAATAAACATGAAATTAGGTATGTACTCAAAAACCTATTTTACCAATTATTAGACCATTTTATCGTGAGACCATGTATAAATGATTCTTTTATATTTTTGGTTCTGAGCTGGGGATGGGAGGAGAGTAGGTTACAAGCTCTGCGGTAGGTAGCCTACAACCACCCGAGGAACCTGGTTATTACAGATAATTAGGAACGGTCCCCTTACCTGTTTCCGAAGTTGTTCCTCCAGAACTCCGCAGCATCGCTCTTCGTTATCCTGAACTGATCCCCGGCGAAGGTCCCGAAAGGGAAAAGGGCCTTCAGCTCGCTCAGCATGTGACTAAAAACCAAACTCAACTTCGTGAGGTTCCTCCGGTAGTGGGACGTCTCGTCGAACATTTTCTCTTTGCCCTCTTTGAAGAGCTTGACGGCCTGTTTGCATTTCCGCATTAGATTGACGATGAAAACGTTGAAATGCTCGTTGTTGTGCAGAACGGCGGGTTTGTCTTCGTGTTTCGAATAGATGAGTCGGAGACGTTGGTACGTGTCGGGGAGGATGTCGAGGATGAACGGTGGCGAGTTTTTTAGGTTCATTTTGGGATGTTGACAGAGTTTGACGACTTTGTCCATCAGTTTCCAGGTTTTGTCGAGGGTTCGCTTGTCCGTCGGGGCGACGGGCCGAGGAGCGACGCTTCCGGAGCTCGAGTCCGACGGGAACATCGCGACGTGGAGTTTCGAGAAGATCGAGGAGATGGACTTGGGCTGGTCCTTCCGTCCGGCGGCCGCCATCTCCCTCGAGTCCCGTCCCAAAACGTTTCCCAAGTACCTCGGCAGCTTGACCGAAGGGTTCACACAGCTAAAACACAACGGAAACCCCAACAAGGGATCAAACGGAAGTGACAAATGACGAAATCAATTACACCGTTATCGCACGATAATGTACAATCTCATCTCATTCCTGAATTTTCACCCGACACGAATCACTAAACCAATATCAAAACCCGAATACGTTCAAACGAAAAGACCATAAATTTTCCTACAAAACAAATACAGGTCAGACAGCTTAGCTGCCCGCCATGGCCAACTAGGTTGGACTAGAGCGCACTATGTATGCATGTCGATCTTCGGTAAATGTTCACATTGTACTGTAAACCGATACGTTAATCGGTGAGCGATGTAGCGGACCTAATTTCCGATATAGAATCACTTATATTATATTTGTAGAACTAGGGCAAAACACCACACAGATCACCATCACCACCCAACTCCACTTCACAGCACAGCATGAATGAACACTGAAAATGGGAGGATGCAGTGTTGCCAGTTTCCGTCGGCACCCATGGAGTGTAGGAATCGTACGAAAAGCGTCGCTTCCATATAGCAGGTTTCAGATCTGAGTCTTAAGTTGGGAAACGACGAAAACTGCCGCTTCGCTGCGCTAGCAGCAGATGAATTGCCACCTGCAGTGATATCCTTCAACTTCTCTAAACTTCTTGGCTGTTGTTATTAAATAACAAGTAGGTGATTAAAAAATGTCATGGTTAACACATCATTTGACAACAAGTAGAATTCTAAATACGACAAATACTTTTCCAGACTACTGAGGAACAAATACCAAGCTTTTGACGCCAAGATATAGGTAGGTAAAAAAAACTGCACCTTACAATCTTCTACTACAATTTTTATAATTTCTAGGGTCTTTTGAGAAATTGTCGAACTTTTGAGAAAATTTTGAATCGCTCGTTTGAGAAATCCTACGTGTCCAGAAACGAAGTTGTGGGAAAACAAGAAAAACCTAAGGTACTTTATTCAAAATTATCCCTTCTGAATAGCCTTGTAATTTTTTTCGTGTTTCAAAGATTTCATTTCTATTTATTCCATAAACCATATATTTTATTCTTAAGTTAGGTAGGTACCTACCAGAGTGGGTCGGCGTTGTTTCATCATTCATTCCCACGCCATAACCCTGACCTGTAAAGTCCTTTTAGCGGATATTCGTAGAAAATAAAGCTATTACAATGGCTCAGAAAATTATAAAATCAAATTTTTGAAATATTTCTTCATTGGAATCCGTTTTGAGGCATTCTGAAAAGATTCCTGAAGCGCTTTTTCATATGTATATGTGTGACATTCAAGACGATAAACACTCCTTAGGATTGAGATAAAAATTCCGTTCTTGCGCCAACAATATCAAGCTTTCCAAGCGAAACGATGATTTCGTTGGCTAACAATGTTTGAGCACATTAAATTGGTCAAATTTCAAAAATGTACTAAGAAAATCACCAAAAATGGCTAAAAACTGTCAAAAATCGTTACATTTAAATTTTTTAGTCAAAACAATATTATCAACGATTATCTAGGACACTAAACAATTTTTACACAAAATCATTTTTTAAAAACGTACTTAAATTCAAATAATATTTGCTGAAAAATCTATGAAAATTGCAAACAAACCTAAGAATACAAAATCTTTTTTGAATCACCAAATTTTATTTAGTATGAGTTTTTTTGCCATAAAATTGGTTTTAAACAATTTCTTTCTATAGAAATTGATAAAATTTCAATAAAATTTAATATATTGATGAGTGTGGTGGCTGTTAAAACATAGGTACGTGGAAAAATAAAATAAAAAACAGGTAGGTAGGTACAAATTAAACTTGAATGGACGAATTATTAAAAAAAATATTTTTATAGAAAAATGGTAAATTTTTCATTCATTTAAGCTCCTTAGACGCTTTTTCGCCGAGTTCAGTGAAGCATGAATGCAAAAAATGGGAAGTTCTTCAACTACCTACGTTGCTAATGATGATTATTTTTCAGGAAAAAATGTGTCTTTTACAATTATGAATATTTTTGAAAAATGTGTTCCTGCTCTGGTGGGTAGTTGACCAGCTGAAAAAATGAAATCGCTAGTAGTTGACCCTGTGCTGATGCAGTACTTGACCATGTATGTTGACCACACTGTTAGTACAAGTTTGCAATGCTGGGGTTAATTATCAACCGATTGATAATTAACATATGTTTGCAATCTTACGTATTATTTATTAAATGCATACCTACTGCATTATATTGGTAATGTGATTTGTGTTTATACCAACCAAGAATGAAGTATATAGCAATGAATTCTTGAAAAGGCTTCACAAGTCATCCACCCTGAATGCGTCATTTTTTTTTTAAGAATAGGAACCCCCATTTTTTATTGCAGGTTTGGATTCTAGGTGAAATTTCATGAATAAATGACCAATCACTCGATTTCTTGAGTGCACGTAAATGGGCGCAATTATACCTACGCTAAAAGTGCAAAAATTGTGAAATACCGAGTTGTTGAAGGCATGTAGTACACGATTTTGGGGTTTTTTTCATGCTGAACCACGTAATGATGTTCATTTATTGATATTTGCAACGCCAAGTTGGGAAATATACCGAAAAATCGACCAGAATTGCACTTTTCTTACTCATTTCCATACAGCACAAAGTTTCTACTAAAATTTAGTTTTTTCTGTGTTTTCCCGAATCGATGTTGCAAATATCAATAAATGAACATCATTGCGTGATTCAGCACGAAAAAATACCCCAAAATCATGTATTATATGTGGCAATATATCTTCAAATGTATATATGTGTTATATGTGGAACATAGAAATGTAAGCATATGTATTATATGTGGGAATCTCTTCAAAAACTATTTCAAAATTTTTGCGCTTTTAGGGCAGAATTTGGCGTACTTTTGGAGCGGGATTGCGCCTGTTTACAAACACTTAAAAAATCGAGTGATAGAATTCGAATCTGTAATTAAAAAAAAAAAACGCTTCAAATTATTACACAAAGGTTTATTATTTATGTATTAGACAGCCCTTCTACGTAGATCTCTGGTCCATAATTATTAAACGCCGCTTATAGTACCTACCTATATTTAGTATCGGAACTCGAAGCTTCGGACCTCACAAATGGGTTCAATCCATTACAGCAGCGGAATCTCACAATTTTACGCTTTTAGCGAATTTTTGAAGAAAATTAAGCTATTGCTCTCGCCTCAAAATTTGTAGAATGTGAATTTTTGAAAAAAAATTATGCAGAAATCCGTTTCAGGCTATTCTGAATCATATTCTGAAGTTTAACGCATTTTTTTATGTATGTATATATGTATGTATGTATGTATATATGTATGTATGTATGTATGTGTCATTCCAGACGATAACTGTCCGTAGAATTGTGCTAGAAACTTCAAACAAATTTTAAAATGTTAAGGGCACAAAACGAAAGTTCAAGTTCGTTGGCCAGCTTGATCGGATTACATCTTCGGGTTGAAATTTTCAAAAATGTAGTCAAAAATTTCAAAATAGCCTGTTTTTTGCGATTTGTCGTGCGAAATAATTTTTTCAGCATACTAACATGTGGTATATTCGGAATCAGCGTAAAATTTCCTATAAGAATATGTATCAAGTTTTCAAAAATTTTAAAGTTGAAAAATCAGTCAAAAATCGAAATAATGCCGTTCGCTGGTTGTAAAAATCGGTAATATTCTTCAAAAATTCCAGTCATGCAGCATGACCCCATGAGCGAATTTTTGAAGTAAACTCATCAGTTGATTACCTTTTTTTTTTTTTTTTTTTTTTTAACAAGCACCTACTACCTACGTTTTAAACAGCATGGTTCTAGGATTGGTTATACAGGGATACTTCCATAAGAGTAGTTCAATCTGAATTTGGACAATGTTTCATGCAAATATTACCGATTTTTACAACTAGCGAATGACATTATTTCGATTTTTGACTGATTTTTCTACTTTGAAATTTTTGAAAACTTGATACATATTCTTATAGGAAATTTTACGCTGATTCCGAATATACCACATGTTAATATGCTGAAAAAATTATTTTGCACAACAAATCGCAAAAAACAGGCTATTTTGAAATTTTTGACCACATTTTTGAAAATTTCAACCCGAAGATGTAATCCGATCATGCTGGCCAACGAACTTGAACTTTCGTTTTGTGTCCTTAACATTTTAAAATTTGTTTGAAGTTTCTAGCACAATTCTACGGACAGTTATCTCTGGAATGACACATACATACATATAATACCTATATACATACATACATACATACATACATTAAAAAATGCGTTAAACTTTAGAATATGATTCAGAATAGCCTGTAACGGATTTCTGCATACAATGTTTTCAAAAATTCACATTCCACAAATTTTGAGGCGAGAGCAATAGCTTAAGTTTCTTCAAAAATTTGCTAAAAAAAAAACAGCTTCCTAGAATGTAAAGCATAGAAATTAGGTTTAAGAGCCACTCACCTGATCCGGACCCTGGGCATCGGCAAGTAAATGTCCTAAAGAGGCTACATACGAAATTACAGCTTCCTAGAGTGTAAAGTATAGAAATTACTTATTAAAATTATTTAACCACCACTTCACAAATCAAACCGTTCTCGCAATATTCGGATATGGGACATAGATGAGTATAGTGGAGAAGTATCATCGTTATTATGAAGGATAGGGTCTCGAATTGAAAGTAAAAAGGTTGGTTTGATAAAATTTTGAAAAATGAGAGATTAAGGGGTAACCTATGATATTAGAATGATATTTTTACTTGAATTTTATTACCTTCAATTATTTCAAATTAGAATTCGATAAAATGATATTTTTACTTATTTTGGAACTCATTTTTCTTAATTATTCTTGAACGTCGTTTTTGTAATGTGTAATCTTTAATTATACTGAAACTTTTATACCTAATTATTAAGTAATTTTTGAAATTGAATTGTAATTTATCGTGTTGTGACTAAATCCGTTGTCATCCCATTGTATCCTGTAATCATAGGGGTTGTGACCCACGTTGTAAGGTAAATTAGCGGATTTTTTTTCCAATAATACGTGAAAACCTATATTGAAAAATAAACAGAAGGCAGCCATCTCAAAAAAATATTACCTACCCATACTGATTTCGTCCGAACAGAAGTTACACTAAATAGCTAAACTGGCGAAAATTTTTATTTTATTTAAAAATGTTTAAGAGCATAATAAATCTATTTCCATTATTTTTTATTAACGGAAATTGCAAAATGTGCAGATATATAGTATTGCTCATGTACCCCATGTGAAAATGAAATAAAAACTTTTGAAATTAAAGGACACGAGAGTATGAATCAGGCTCTTTTTAGTTCCTTTCGCTACCGCTAGGCTCGTGTCCTTACTTGAAATCGCGAATCGAGTCCAGTATCGATTAAAAAATATCGAATATCGGTAGTAAAATATCGATGTTTCGATAATATCGATATCGTAGTCTTATCCCTACCTCTACAATGTTTGGAGAAGGTCCCCCACTGCGCAGTATTTAGTGGAAATCACAGAAATCGAATTTATACGTATCCTATGGAAGTGGAAATGTGAAATGACCTTCAATTAACCTTACCCATTGTACGATTGATAAGTGAAAACGTGGTGATATATATGGTGAATTGTGTCATTTTAGAGGCTACAGGCTACCGCAAACGAAGAGAATAGACGCCAATGGTGAGTAAACAATCATTGTAAGGGAACAGTTCATGCAGTTTAGGTGAGGCACCACAGAGACTTGTTGATCATATTTCCACTTCACAGTTCATCTTATAACATGGAGGAAAGCAAACGCGAACTACTCCGCCAGCGATTGAGTGAATTATCAAGTGCCGTTACTTCTGAATTTGTTCCATATAACATTCATCGGTCTGTGACTGTGCCATGGTCTGATGATATTTTCCTCGCTTCGTTGAGTCAGGTGACAGTTCACAAGCTGGGCGTTATGGAAGCTCGCTCTCTGGCATTTAGCATGCTGGATTTTATGCTGACAGGAAATGTGCGGATGAATAGCACTGCAGAGCTGTTTGACTCCTTCATCCAGTCTTTCATTTGGTCAAGTAAAGGCAAGCGGGACAGGATTTTCCCTTTCCAACTCCTTCGAGGGAGGTACTGTAAAGGCGAATCCCCTTATGTAGGAGATTCTGCAGTTTCCGTGTCAGATATCATCGCCCGTTTTCAACATCGAGTGGCTGCAACATCGGGAGGTCAAACTGTCCAAATACCAGTCCTCCTTACAGCAACTGGTGTGGACACCATAACTTGGTCGCAGATGGAAGATCGCATCCGCATATGGGGCCAGTTGATTGACTTGTACTTCGCGGAAAACGATGAATTTGTTACTCCTTCAACATCCACGGAGCATCTTCAGCATCTCCTTCCCCATATTAATTATAAAAATGCGGAAGGTTTTATACGATCGCTGTATCTGCTCTCCTTGATCACACTGAGGGCCCGTTCTAAAGACCAAGAGTCAGTTATAAAGTTTATAAAGGATGGACGCTACATAAAACTTGTTAACAAACTCGTAAAACCCAATCCTGAATTTCTATTTGATGTTGATCCTGTAACTAATGAATATAAGGACTGGCTATTTCGATTAGGATTGGGCTATTCGAGTGTACTGAACATTTTGTACAAGGTAGTCGGCTTCTATGCTATATTTGAAGAAGGCGTATCTCCTTCTGTGGAAACATCAAGTGCGGAAATCCCTCCTGAATCCCAAGGATTGCCTCGGAGTACGACTCATTTATCGGACTTTCTCAACTTCCTCGAGAAGGGATTGCTTATTTACCTCAGGTACAACGGGATTATGCTCTTGCGATTACTGGAAGAACTAAGTCATTTCTCAAACCTGAGCGTTTTTGAAACTATCAATAAAATCAACACCTCTTCAAAGGAAGATATTTTCTCGAAAATAGCCGTTCTCTTCATGTTGTATTCCAAGCACGTCGTTTCTATCAGCGAGAACCGTCACGTGCATTACCCTCAACAATCAACGTGGAGATATGCGCGTAATTTCGAGCGAGACGCCTTGCAAGAAGTTTCGACGCGCCAGAATCGTCCCTTAGTCTCGTCGTTAGTTAAGATATTATCGTCTCAGACTCACATTCAAACGACAGGGATCCCGGCTTTGAAAGGATTGTTGCCTAGGGACGATGAATACGTAAAGATGTGTGTAGATAATCTATTCGGGGCAGGTACTGAAACATTAACCAAAGTCCCCAACCTGAAAATACGACCGATCGACAAAAGTCTAATCAACTCAGTCAATACATCGGCTGATGTATTTAAATTGGAATCTGAAGAAGCCAAGCGGATTCTCATTATGATGGTAAAAGCAGGATGTTCCTTCGCTCCACGGAAGCCATGATCTGACGATATTTCCCTCTCTTCATCGAGTGTCGTTAAATTTCACAAACTCGACTGTCCATCTATTGAATCAATAATAGAGAATTTTAAAGAGAAAAAATGGGTATCGTATATTTTATGATAGACTAGCTGGTTCACCCGTACGTTGCACAGGTTGACTTGAACATTATCAAAAATAGCCTGTGACACAAGTTAAAGTCATTCTGATAGATTCGCCCACTCAGATCCCCAGTTGGTTCAGTGACGTTCGAAACGCTTCAACTCCCCCACCCCCTCACCCTCTATTGTGGGTCAGATTTGAAAAATTTGAAAAAAGTAGTCTTGAATTTAACCCTTCAGGACTCGCATGGTGTCCACTCACGTTAGTACTCGCGTCGGGTCACTGGTGACCCATAATGAAAATTATCGAAAAATAAATTAATAAAGGGGTAAAATAATAAATCAAGCACATTTCAAGCAACAGGAATCGATAATCTTTAATAAAAAAAAAAAAAAAAAAAAAAAAATTCAAAACTTCACATAAGTAAGTACTTCAATCATAATTTTTTCTTTGATCAGAAAAAGTCCCTCGATTTCGCCAGTTCTCCAAGTTTACCTACTTTCAATTTAATACCGAGAACCACCAGAAGATTATTCGAAGACGAGTCAATTCAAATATTGAACCCCTACATCTAGTTTACAAATGAATTTCTCCTACATGAAGAATAAAATGTACAAGATCATAACAAAACAAGTCCCTAAAGCAAGCCATATTTCGCGTTATTACGAATAAAAAATAAATTGAACAGCCAGTTAGGAACTGCAAAGCACTTAGCTTTTGTGCAAATAATATTGTCTTGGGTTGGCTTTATAGCTTACAAGCTCAATTTCAGTAGATGATGGTGGTTCTGCACGAAATTATATTCTACCTGTCTCATATACATAGGCCTTGTTTCAAATTTCAGCTTCAGAGATTAAATACCAAAGAAATCAGCTTTATAGCCATGCATTGTCTAGTACTGACTGCTTACAAGTACCTACAACTCAATAGTACCTACCATGTACTAGTACCTTCTTTTCGCATCATGCTTATTAGCTTATATTGCAATAACTAATATCAGCTTTCTTTCACACTACAGCGGCTTAGAGGTCATGCGGTGTTGTGATAAAATGAAAGCATTCCAAAAAGTGGCGAACGATTCTCCTGCTATGAAAACTAAGGGAGTTACACTTCCCTAGCAACGCATTGGTTGTAGGTGAAATTCAATAGAAAACATGTCAGCTCGGGTTTAATTTCAAACAAAAAACCCAGTTTGGTAAAATATGATACCTACATGTTAATATCTTCATTTGTAGCAAATAGCGGGATAGACTTTATAAACGTGAGGAAATTAAATGAATTACCTAGTTCATATGAGGTGATCTTCGGTTGTACTCGCCTCTGGTCAACACCTGGTAAAAACTACGGACGTTACCACTCGCGTCGGGTCAGATTAGTGATTGTGGGTTACGTGTGCTCTGTTCAAAGTTCGAAAGGTGACAAAACTTATCATTTCCAGGAGCGAGGAGAATACAATGACGGTCGGGGGCAAAAACCGATAGGAAGACGTTGAAATTAGAACTTGAAAGTTGACCGGGTCATCAGGGACCCGACGCGAGTACTGAAGGGTTAAAAACATCATACATTATTACGCATTCCATTACAGAAGTAGGTCAGCCTGAATCGTCTTCTATTCCATTTCACATTCATTCTAGTGGATGCTCTTATGTCCCCTGTATATGCCCTTCTATCCAGCAGGTGGATTGTCAACGATACCTAGGTATTATAGTTAACAAATTCCTGAAGTGAAAACAGCACATTTATCATGTTAGTAATTCAATTAGAAGATCTTCTTTCATTTTTTCTTTTCTAAATAAAGTTTCTGTTATCAAAATGACTTTCCATGCATATGTCTATTCTATTATGATCTACAGTCTTCCGGTATGGGGTGGTGCTTATGAAAGGTCTTTTAAGGAAATTGAGGTGGCAATTAAGTCAGTCTTACGCCTCATTTTCAAAACTGGTTATGCAAGCCCAAGTAAACCTTTATTTTATTAAAGTATTATTTTAAACATGAACTTTCAAATATCCCCCTTTACAAGGTATTACGCGTTTGAATTCGTATATTACGATACCAATCCCATACCCTAAATGTGATTTTTTCAAGCGACAACTTTCTTTTTTAGGCCCTAGATTGTTTGTTGAGTTGCCAGTTCACATTAAGTTAATTAACAATTTTATTCAATTTAAAAAGAGTATTAACATATTTTTCAAGAATCTCTATCAAAATGATAATTTTTATTTCTTTTTTTAGCTTTATTTAGCATTTTTGCATCATCTTAAGAGTTTTCGTTTTGTTTTTTTTGACAGTACGTTTTATTTGAAATTTATCTTGTTAGGTAGAATATAGTACGCACTTGTTGTGCCATTTAAGATCTTATTCCCTAATCTTTAATTAAGTCATGTAATGGTTCATATTTGTGTAAGGATTGCACTTGTCATATTTTCTGTTTTTGTTTTTTAAACTCCTGATCTCCAGACAATTTTTATAAATTTTGGAGATCAGTAACTGCCAAACTTTGATTAAGATGTGTTGGTTTTGTATCCATAGATCGAAGTATCAAATACTTCCTTATCTTTTTGTGTGAATACATATGTACTTACATTCTTTTTGTAATAAATGGCATTAATAAAAAAAAAAATATATATATATATAAGTAGTATCCGAATATTCATCCTGGGCCACTGACTTCAATCTCTGTTGAAAATGCTTTTCTGTTAAATCTCTGATAAAAATGATTCCGACTTCAATCTCTGTTAAAACTGATTTTGTGCTAAATCCTGTTAAAAATGATTTTCTGTTAAATCCTGTTGAAAATGCTTTTCTGTTAGACCCTTGATAAAATTTTTCATCACAAAACATCAGAACACATTTTTTATCACAAAACATCAGAACCAGTATGTTAAAAGAATAACTTTTATAATAAAAATGGCATCGATCGAAATTTATAAAAAAGCAGCCAAAAAAACTAACTACTCGTCGTTTAAAGATTTGGATAAGGGGGCTTACGATCTCTTATCAAATTGTATACAAAATACGGAATATGGTGAAACTGTTGTTGTTACTATTAATACTGAAAATGGTGAATTAAATTTATTTTTACCCAAGACAATTTCTGGTCGACTTCTTGAACATGTTAGAAACGACCCGGAAAATCACCCCAAAAAAATTATTTATAAAGGAATTGATAAAAAGACAAAGGCTTTTCTTATTGACTTTGAGTAAATATTATAATTTCTTTATCGTTTATATAAAGAAAATCTTTATATAAATAACCCTTTCCCTCCAATCACCACAAATTCATAAAAAAATCATTTTTCTATCCTAAAAAATGTCATAAAAAATCATTTTTCTATCCTAAAAAATGTCATAAAAAATCATTTTTCTATCCTAAAAAAATGCCATAAAAAAATACTATGTTTACATAGTATTTTTTCAGAAAGAGAATTGTAAAGTTTCCTTAAGAACTTTTTAATGAACACAGCTCATTAAAAATAAAATCTCCTTTATACCCCCAAGCATTCTGAGCTTTAGCAAGCGTAAAAATTATCCTCAAACTGCTTCTTCAGTATAGCTTTATACACAATATAAGCCACTTTTCTAAGTTGATGTTCAGTGGCATTTTTAGGAACCTTAATATTTTTTTTATTAAGGTCTGCTTCAACTTTTTCTTTTGTATGGAGTGGTGGTTTACCATTGATACCCAATAAACGTTCTTTCAACAACAATTTACTAAGTCTATACTCCTCCAATTCATGTAAAATATTCTCTAGTGCGTCAAGGTTTTTTTCATAAAATTGAAATTTAGGTGTCTTTACAAACTTCCAGAAACCTCCATGTTCTTTACATAAATCTAATGCTTTGTCGTCTAAACCCATATCTCTTTATTTATTATAGAAAATATTTTTTTTTTTCCGGGGACTCATCTTTAAGTATTCAATTCAGATGAGGGGTATGTTAAAAAAATAATAGTTTAAAATTGTTAGTTTTAATGAAGGTTCTTCATTAAAACATATTGAACAAGGTTGTTCTGAGAGAAATGAGTCGATCTCTCTTTGAAATAGTGCCTGCATGCGCCATCTATCGTTTGAGGGGTTAGTTAATATGAGAGGGAGAGAGAGAGTGTCCGGGGAGGCGACGAAATCTTATCTGGAACCGGTTTCATCGCCCCGAGCCTGGTCCCCCCTCACTGACCTCATTCGTCCTCGGAATTTATTATTCAAGATAGCGGAGCGTGTTTATCATCTCAACTGGTCGCTTTTGGTGTGGTGGGTAACAATCCCGCTTCATAATACAGAGGTTGTGAGATCGATGCTCGCCTCAAACCGAGAAATTTTTTTTCCTTAATAGTGAGGATACACTCTCGACGAGGTTTTAGATGTCGTTATTAGCTGATGGGCCCTTTAAGCTAATAATTAATCTAATCCCACCTCGACGGGAGTGAGAGTCGACCTTATCGTCAAAATCTCCTTCCTTAACTGTTCTGCTCTTAATTTCTACTTAAAAACAGCAAAAACCGAAACTCCAACGTAACTGAAAAAGCCAAGTTGGAATGACTCATGGACTTGAAACTCCATCGAAGTCGTGCAAGGTTGCGCCATTCAAAGATCCCCTCTTATAAACAGAGGTAGAGATCGTTCAGGAATGGATGCTGTGTAGAAATTAAGAAGCCAGAGAATGTGCGGTTAAGTTGGGACATTTTGCTGAAATTTCCTTTGATTTTTTTATGGGAATTCATTTAATATCACTTAGGCAAAATATTTTTAAAATCATCTGCTCTGAAGCTCCTTCTGTGATTGATTCCAGTTTCATGTGTAATGTAGATGAAAACTAGAGTCATTAAAAATATTATAATTACGAATATCTTATCGATAAACAATGAAAGATTCAAACAGTCCATATTTATCATAAAAAAAATTTAAAATTTCGTGAGTTGTAATTCCTCAGAATAAAAACTTCCTTGAATTTCCTCTCCATTTAAATCTCTTATTCTATAAGTAACAGGGTTCGTTCTTAAAATCTCAGCTATTTCAAAAATTTCTTTTGTCCAATTTGCTTCATATTTATTTGCAAAAGTTTTCTTCGATTTCGTAATTCTTACACGATTTCCAATTTTAAATTTCTTTTTTCCATTTTTTCCACTCTTTTTAAATAAATATCTCAGGATTTCATTTTCATTTTTCGCGTCAACTTGAGCAGGTGTCATCCCAATAGAACGATGAACATCCTGTTTGTTATACTCATTAACTAATTCCTGTAGAATATCGATCCAATTTTTATTTCCATTCACCTCGAAACGAATTTTCATTTTCTGATTCAAAGTTCTGTTAAATCTTTCTATAATTGCGGATTTTTCTAAACTTTCCGTGTGATACATTTTTATGTTATACTCGTCTAAAAGTTCTTTGAAAAGTCTATTTTCAAATTCTAAACCTTTGTCCGTGTGAAGAAGTTTAGGGGTAGAATGGTTATGAAATTTCACATTTTCCAAAACGTCTTTGAAAGCTTTTGAAACTGCTATTCCGTTTTTCTTTTTCAATGGAATTGACCAAACGTACTTTGAAAAAGTATCAATGATATTCAACATGTAACCGAACCCCTTGTTTTCATTCTCGTATTGTTTCATTATAATCAAGTCCGCAGCCCAAAGATCATCTTTTCCATGAGTAACAATTTTTCTTTTCTGAAATCTTTTTCTAACGGGTTTATGTAACTCTTTCGCAAATTCTAACTTTTCGTTTTCAGGTAAATTTATAACTTCAGTTTCAGGAATTACGTTAGTTTCCTCATTCGGATTTTTTATAAATTTACTTTTGTTAGTCTCACATTTATCACATTTAGTTGAAATTCTCCACCTTCCGTTCACAGTTTGTACAATTTCCGCGTTTATATTTTTTGTTCTTTTCTTACACTTATGGCAATAAATTTCATCCTCCATGTTTTATTTAAGTCTAATACGATTTTTTTAATGTGTCCGGTACCTTACCTTCTATAGCCCAATCAAAAATGGCACGAATTGGTGCTTTTTCTCCGTTAGGATCTTGAATGAATTTGCTCTTATGAGTTCTGCATTTAACACATTTAGCTGAAATTCTCCACCTTCCGTTCACAGTTTGTACAATTTTCACGTTTATATTTTTCGTTCTTTTCTTACACTTACAGCAATAAATTTCGTTGTACATTATTTATTTAAGTTTAATACGATTTTTTTTTAATGGAGATCACTCCATTAAAAATATATAGCTTATAAAATAATTATAAAATTTCCTTTTTAATCATATTTTTAGCCGGGTCGTACACAAAATTCGATCCACTTACAATAATAGCGTAACACGTAGTACCTACTGCGCTACTTCTTGCTGCTTCTACAAATGTATTGAAATCAACATTGAGAATCAAATTATTGCTTTTACCACTAGATAGACTCTGAGGTTGATCAGACAAATCGATGCTAAAAATTGGATATTCTTTTTTGAAAAAATGAGGCATGATGTATGGAATAGATTGTTTAGAACTTATAGTCTTTTTGAACTCTAAAAATGCATCGTAAGCCAAACCATATCTATTTTTATTGAAATCTAAATCCTGCGTTTCCTCAGGATACCTTCTACCTCCTAATTCAAGCCAATAATTTTTCACATCTTTATGATGGAATTCAGAATTGTTTTTTGTCTGATCGTTCAAAACATCAGTTTGAAATACCACGAAGCACCATAATGGGTTATTAACGTTTCTGTAAACGCTAGATAAATCGAACTGTAACGAGTTTCCAGTAACGTTCCTAACTATGCATTGCCAACTTTTAAATTGGAGTTGATACGGAGTGCTTCTCAAATCTGCGATCAAATTAACTTTTGCTTCATCCACGTATTCAATCACCGGAACTCTCAAAACGAAAGAGGTAATTTCTACAACACCTTCATTAGGAATAATATTATCTTTTTTCCATCTAAAAATAATATTATTGTCGCTGTTTCTCACAAAAGTTATTTCAAAACCTCCCTTGAAAATTGGAACTGTTAAATCTTTGAAAAAACCCAAACCTAAGTCACCAAGGTAACCAACAGCATTGAAATTCCCTCCTCCGATAACTATTGAGTTGAATCCTGAATTCATACCTTGTCCGTTATAATCTTTTGGACATTCTTGAGTAGCAAAACCTTCCACCAAGCCACAAATGCCCGGATTTTCAATTTCATCTACTACCACATTGTGTTTTTTCACTTCTATACTCGAAAACATATGACCTACGAAATTATCTACCAACTTAACAGTATCTAAACCTGAATACTCCTTGGTTGGATCTTTTGACTTTAGAACTCCCTCCACGTTATATTGTATATCTTTAGACAGAAAATCGTCGCTTAAATCTATTTTGAAAATTGTTCTTTTATTCTCTGCATTTAAATTCTGAGTTGAAGTTGGATTAAAGGTACGAAATTGCTTTCGCACAATAAAGTCTTGATATTTATCAAATACCTTTTTAGTTTGATGCATACTTTATTATAGTAAATATAATTTTTTTTTTAGACCCGGTAATTTACCGGGTCTAAAAGTTTTAAAAATTTCTTTTAACGTGAACAGTATAATTTTTATTTACTATGAAAAAATTAATTACTTTTCAGCAACAAGTAAGCTTTAATATCGTTGAATCGAATGGGTTCGTTATTTCCCGTGGTCGTTGACAATTTTATCATATTTATTTCTTTCAGTCCTTTTCTTAGTGGAATGAAAACTACTTTCTTTGGTTTTTTCCGTGTAAATAGTATTAGGTGACAGTGGTTTCTCTATGAAAGAAACGTGTAATAACTCATGTTCAACGTGCAAAAGTAAGTGGAAAAGCTTTGGAATTAACACACAAATATGACTTTGAAAAAAACATATATTCATGCCTCGAAGGAACGCCGTACCCGCCACAAGGTGCCGCGTCGCCGGCGCCTCCTCTCACTCCACCCCCCGCTCACCACCCCTCACCACCCACCGTAACCCCCTGCCCAGCGTGCCAGGCGTGCGCGCGTCTAAAAAGACAGTTTTTTGTCTGTTTTTGGCCCATAGCATCTATGCGAGTAAAGCGATCGGGATGATTAAACGTTAGGACCAACTAGACCCCAAATGGAGTCTATGTGCGAAAGAACGGGTTTTTTAAGTCAATTCTTAGGCCTTTTATGGCCCGGACGGCGGACGGCGGACGGCGGACGGCGGACGGCGAACGGCGAACGGCGAACGGCGGACGGCGGACGGACATTTCAAATTTGGATTCTACGCACCTTGAAACGTAAAGTGACAAAGTTTGAGGGGGGGTTATAAAAATTTTTTGCTACACGATCACATAGGCTTATTATTGGAAATAATAAACCAAAAATAGAGATTTAACGATTTTTTGGCCGTTTTTAGCCATTTTTAGTGATTTTTTGGGTACATTTTTCGAAATTTGACCAATTTAATGTGCTCAAAAATTGTTGTCCAACGAACTCATCCTTTCTTTTGAAATGCTTGATTTTTTGGCGAAAGAACGAAGTTTTTATCTCAATTCTATCGAGAGTTATCGTCTGGAATGACACATACATATATATATACATATATATATACATATATATATACATATATATATATATACATATAAAAAAGCGTTAAAATCCAGGAATCATTTCAGAATGCCTCAAAACAGATTTCGACGAAGAAAATTTTTGAAAATTTTTATTTTAAAATTTTTGGAGCCATTGCAATAGCTTTATTTTCTAAGAAAATTCGCTAAAATGCACAAGAAGTTTGGGAAAAATTCGGTATTAAAAACATGTGGGAATTCACCGCGCTTTACAACAAAAGTGACATCTTACTGCTTGCAGATGTAATGGAAAATTTCAGAGATATTTCCCTGAAAACGTACAAACTAGATCCTGCATGGTACTACACAACACCTGGATTCTCATGGGATTGTATGTTGAAAATGACAAAAGTTAAATTGGAACTGTTGACCGATTATAATAAAATTTTAATGATAGAAAAAGGAATTCGCGGTGGAATATCTCAATGTAGTAACAGGTACGCGAAAGCAAACAATAAGTACATGGGTGAACAATATGACCCATCTAAACCTTCGAGTTACATAGCGTACGTAGACGCTAACAACCTTTATGGATGGGCAATGTCCAAATACTTACCATCTGGTGGTTTTAAATGGGTAGAGAACTTGTACAATTTAGATATGGATAATTTAGATGTTGAAAATATAAGTGATGAGTCTCCCAAAGGTTATTTTCTGGAAGTTGACTTGGAATATCCTAAAGAACTACACGATTTACACTCGGATCTACCACTTGCACCGGAAAACAGGATTGGAAATACAAAATTACCTAAACTGATGACAACTTTGTACAACAAAGATAGATACGTTTTGCACTACAGGAATTTGAAACAGTGTCTGAGCATGGGGATGAAACTAAAGAAAATACACAAAGTTCTGGAGTTTGATCAATCGGATTGGTTGAAAGTGTACATTGACTTCAACACGGAACTGAGAACGAAAGCGAAAAATGATTTTGAAAAGGAATTTTTCAAATTGATGAACAACAGTGTATTCGGAAAAACGATGGAAAATATCAGGCAAAGAATCGATATCAAATTATGCTCAAACGGAAAGAAACTGGAATTATTGATAGCAAAACCTACTTTTGATCGTAGAACGATATTCACTGAAAATTTAGCAGCAGTTCACATGAAAAAGACCAAAATTCTTTTCAATAAACCAATCTACATTGGAATGAGTATTTTGGACATTTCAAAAACTCTAATGTACGATTTTTATTACAACACGATAAAGAAACAATACGGAGAAAATGTCAAATTGATGTACTGTGACACGGACAGTCTGATCATGGATATAAAGACTGAAGACTTTTACTCGAATATTAAAAACAACATGATTGATCAGTTTGATACATCCGATTATCCGAAAGAAAATGTCTACGGTATACCTCAAGTGAACAAGAAAGTACTTGGAAAATTCAAAGATGAAATGAGCGGAAAAGTAATGGAGGAATTTGTCGGACTAAGATCGAAACTTTACGCACACAAAACGTTCGAGAATCAAAAAGAAACAAAGAAAGCGAAAGGGATCAAGAAAAACGTTATTGAACAGGACATTAAATTCAATGATTTCAAAGAATGTCTGTTGACCAAGAAACCGATCTACAAAACGCAAATTATGTTCAGAACAAACAAGCACGATATTTATACCATTAAACAGAACAAGAAAGCGCTCAGTGCCTACGATGATAAAAGGCATATTCTGGAAAATGGTATGGATACTCTTGCTTGGGGACATCATAAAATTGGAATAGGAAAAGAAAATTTCGTAGATCATCTGAAGGAGCTTATGAAAACACAAAACGAGAAAGAAAATGGAATTATAGGTAGGATTAAAGTAAATACTAAATTATAATTTTTATAAGGGATTCTTATAAAAACCTAATATTTTTCCATCTCCTCTTCCATCTCCTTTTCCATCTCCTTTTCCATCTCCTTTTCCATCTCTGCTCTTACTACAGATTCTCTTACAAATGTAAATATACTGTGCACACTTTTTAGCATATTTTGATTATCCTCTTCGATGCATTCAAAACAAATATCACCATTTAGTACTCTAACACCACAATTTTTGCAAACGTTAATATTTTTGAAAGGAGTAAAATTTAGAATGTTTTCAGTTAGTTTATTTTTTCCATTGAGAAAGTTACGTTTCACAGTTGCTAAATCCAAAAACTTATGATACTTCCTCACGAAATAATCAGTCAGTTCTCCAGATTTAGATACTGCCTGCCACTCGCTCTTGGAAAGACAATTTCCATCTTCGAGTTCTCTTAACGCTTTAAAGTATTCCATTTTATTTTATAGTAGAGATCCTTTTAACATACCCCCCAAAAGTCACTGGTTCTGATGTTTTGTGATAAAAAATGTGTTCTGATGTTTTGTGTTGAAAAATTTTATCAAGGGTCTAACAGAAAAGCATTTTTAACAGGATTTAACAGAAAATCATTTTTTAACAGGATTTAGCACAAAATCAGTTTTAACAGAGATTGAAGTTGGAATCATTTTTATCAGAGATTTAACAGAAAAGCATTTTCAACAGAGATTGAAGTCGGTGGCCCAGGATGAATATTCGGATACTACTTATATATATATATATATATATATATATATATATATACCTATACACTATATATATATATATATATATATATATATATATATATATATATATATATATATATATATATATATATATATACCTATACACTATATATATATATATATATATATATATATATATATATTTATATATATATATACCTATACACTATATATATATATATATTTGAGTAATCCAAACATATTCGACAATAAAATCCCCAGTTCGTTCAGTGATGACGAAGATACCCCATTTCTCCCCCAGCCCCCTTCCCCTAAAACAACCCCCTTCTATGGGTCGGATTTGAAAATTGAAGATTTGAAATTTTAAACCTTTTCTGGACTTTCACAAATAATTTAAGACCAAAATTAGCCAAATCGGTCCAGCCCTTCTCGAGTTTTAGCGAAACTAACAAACAGCAACTGATTTATATATATATATATATATATATATATATATATATAATAATAAAATAAGCAAGCAGTGGTAGCAGTCATAGCTGCTGGTGTTGTGTAGTTTATAAATTATAAACATTTGATCACAACTTGACATTTTATAGGGACACACATGCATTATAGAGTGACTAATCTCAGGTCTCACTCCGGGGGTATAGTGATTCATAATATGTATGTTATTACATTACAATTGTGTGCTATTATATTATATTAAATATAATACAGGGTGGCAGGGGATAAGTGACTAACAATTTTTTTCTGTTAATCTACATCAAAAATGTAGTAAAATGCACTTAAACCGCATATTTTTATCTCAATCCGTAGGTACTCGAGATATGATTTTTAAAGGTTTTTTTTTCCCCAAGAAAACCGTCCTTTTAGACTCAAATTTCTCCACTTTGCCTCATTTAATTTCAACTTTTGACCTAATTTTCGGAATCAGCATTAAATTTCCTATGAGAATAGTGTACTTGGATTCTTAAAAAGTGCCATCCGAAGACCCTCACATCAGCTCAAACATTGACGATTTTGAAAAAATAAAATTTCTGGAAATCTTTAAAACCAAAAAGAATCTTGGAAACTGGCAAATCTCAAGAAAGCTGCTTCATCTAATGCTCTTTCCAACGGTATAGGTAATCAATTTTACTTTTACTTTGTTATTTAGGGGAGAAAATCATGTTTTAATGTTGAAAAATGTGGGTTTTTCGATGAAATTGTTGGTTTTCTCGAAAGATGACCCTCTATGAGCCCACGAGTGTGAGGTCGGTTTCTATTTATTTTTTCTCGCTGGATCGAATGGAAACGCTTGCAGATCTCTCCAGCTACGTTCTAATAGAGTTTTACCCCATAACACACATACATTTTATGCTTAACAAACAAACTAAACATTTGCGATTTTAAGTGTAACACTCGGTTATAACGGAGTTGGAGAGATCTACAAATGTTACCATTCGATACAGCGCGAAAAACTACATAGAAACCGACCCCACACTCGTAGGTTCATAGAGGGTCATCTTTCGAGAAAACCAACAATTTCATCGAAAAACCCACATTTTTTAACATTAAAACATAATATTCTCCCCTAAATAACAAATTAAAAGTAAAACTGATCATACCGTAGGAAAGAGTATTAGATGAAGCAGTTTTCATGAGATTTGCCAGTATCCAGGATTCTTTTTGGAAGAGTACTGAAGTTTTAAAGATTTTCAGAAATATTATTTCTTTCAAAATCGTCAATGTTTGAGCTGATGTGAGGGTCTTAGGATGGTACTTTTTAAGAACCCAAGTACACTATTCTTATAGGAAATTTATTGCTGATGCCGAAAATGAGGTCAAAAGTTGAAATTAAATGAGGCAAAGTGGAGAATTTTGAGTTTTAAAAGGAAAAAACACGGTTTTCCTGAAAATAGCTTTAAAAAATCATATCTCCACTACGGATTGAGATAAAAATATGTGGTTGGCAATGCTTTGACTACATTTCTGATGCAGACTAACGCAACAAAATTTTCGCCACTCCGTATATTATTTTAACCAGTGTTACCAAGCTTTCTTTATATTGCTATGAGTTACAGTGTCACTAGCTAGTTATAGTTAGTCTTGTGTGTTAGTGGTGTAAGATTCAAATATTGTTCTTGATTTGGTTAAAGTACCTATCAGGTACATTTGGTACGCAATAGCGTTTCATATCAAGTTTTGAGCTCAAACCTCTGTGTTCAGAAGTTTCGTCATTTCTATGTACTAGTCCATAACTCTTTGTTCTTCCTTGTTGCGATAAATTGCCATTGTTTCAGTTCTATTTTATGAATAAATCTCTTTTAAGTTTGTTGGGGTACATACGCGTTATTTCTATCCCCTTAATTCAGAGTTGTTAGCACTATGTAGGTTTTTGCTTCAGTAGATATACTAGGGTGCAAATTTTTGATACAAGATTTTCAAATAATTATCCAGAACGTTTGTGAAAAACGTTGTCTATTTACACGAAAAATGAAGAGTTACAATATTAAATCGATTTCGACAGTTAGGCCATCATCAGTACCAAAAAATAACTGAATACACATTAGAAAGGACACAGCTTATATAGTGACAGGTGAAGGGAGATTGAATCCCATTGGTCGAGAGAAAGGAAAGGGGCCGGAGGTGCAACCAATTAAGTGCATACAAAGTGAAGGGGGATTACAGCTAATCAGATGAAGTGAAAGGGGGAAAATAACTAAATATGGTTTCAACAGAGTGAAGAGATAATTCCAAGCTTTATAGAAATGGATCTATCAGTGGTGAAATATATTGAGGGATATCCTCATTTAAACATTTACCAGATCTGTCACTTTTGATGATTTCGAATTTTTCAAGTACATTCAACATACCTCCCTTTGGACAAAAATGAAGAAATTCTACAAAACGTCTATCTGCCAAATCAAAATTTTAACTATGATTGGATTCCGTAAGATGTTTCGCAAATGTAGACCTACCCTTAAAGTTCTCCCTGAAATCCTCCAGATGCTCTTCTATTCTTTCCCTAAATTTCCTACCAGTCTAACCGCAATATTCGTAGCCGCAAGAACATTTTAATTTATAAACCACACTTTTATCCTGAACGTTGATTTTGTCCTTAACGGATCCTAGTAATGCTTTAAGACTAGTTTTAGTTTTAAAACCTACCTTGTAACTCGATGATAGAATTTTGCCAATTTTATCTGAAATTTTTGGGAACTTGGCAATATGTCGACACATAAACTGGTCGACACCTCCTGTCGCCATATTTCCACACCAGGTGTTGAAGAACGTCGATAACGCACATCTTTGAAACTGGTCGACGGATTTATGTCGAAAAATTTGAGATCCGTTTTTCGCTGTATTTCAACAACAGGAGTTGAACATGAGCTAAAAACACCCCTCTTGAAACTGGTCGACTGCTAAACGACGACAAAAGGGTTGTTTGGCCACTACCTGTCCTCAGCCTTGGTCCCATGGGGTCTTTCAATCCGAGGATTAAATGAAAAGTCACATTTACGTTTCTAAACTGTTATGTGATCGTGTTATGAGACCACGAAACTATACACTTCATTCTGATCTACACATCCAACTAATCTGCATTTTTACTAAGGGATTGACTACTTGATGTTATGTATTTTTGAGATGCGAGCTTGCGAGCATCCAGACCACCAAACTATACACTTCATTCTAACCTACATGTCAGGTATACGAAGGATGTCGATGTAAATATGTCGACGTATCCCCATGGTTGACTTGGACGACCTTTTTCAACAAGGGGTGTTGAAAGTTGTCGACTAGTCGCTGTATTTTTGTGTCGCCATATTTCCAATGCCTGTGAAATCGACATTGGTCAACCCTTGGTGTTGAAAGATGTCGACACGGCTTCTTGCCCGTTTGTCGACCAGTTTATGTGTCGACATATTGCCCCCCATCCAAATTTTTCCATAATAAGGTAAACTTATCCATTGTTTTTCTTCTAAGTTACATCTTCCCGAGCCAGATTGGAAACTTTTCCCCTACTCTTTTTCCTAAGAACCTTATCCCATATGGTATCAACGAGATCTCCTTCATATCCGTTACTAGCCGCTATGCTTTTGATAATGGATTTTTCTTTTGATAAATTTTGTTCACTCATTGGAATAGACAGTGCTCGGTTAATCATACTATGGAAGGCTGCATGCTTATGGACTAAAGGGTGATTTGAAGTACTATGGATAGTTATATCGCTATATGTATCTTTTCTATAAATTGAAAAATCATGCTTTTCGTTTACCAAAGAGATGGATAGATCTGAAAAATTGAGTTTATTTCCGCCAAATTCGAGGGTAAATTTGATAAAGGGATCTAATTTATTGATTTTTTCGTGAAAAGAATTTGGTTGTCTTTCTGTGCCCTTCCATAGAATGATGATATCATCGACATATCTACACCAATAGAGAAGATTATTTGTGTTAGAAGTTGTAAATATTTGTTGCTCAAGATAAACCATGTAAATATCATTATCCAGATCCAGACACGACTCGAACGCCTTCTTAAATGTCAGGAATACGTGCTGAACGCCTATTTGGACTTGATTGCCATAGGAGGTCCATTGACAGTATTTCATCTGGACAAGAATCTTGTCATTGTGATTTCTTACCTTTGGCTGAAAAAATATAAATACCTAGGAGTTATACTTGATCATAACTTGAAATTCAATTTCCATATTTAGGCTTGGGTTTCAAAACTGAGAAAATTATTTTATGTTTTTAAGGAAGCTCGAAATTTTCTATTTGTTGTGCAATTGAGAACCATTTACATTGGCTTAGTTTTTTCTTTGTTAAAATATGGTATTTTCGTATGGGGAAGTGCTGGTTAATCATTAGGATCCTTGCAGGTTGCACAGAATATACTCAAAATATCCCTTCGGAAGAGTCCACGATATCCTACTATACTCCTTCTCAGAGAGTTAGATGTACTCAACGTGAGGCAATTATTTTTTATTTCACTCGTGCTTAATTGTATACAGGGTGTCTCGACTTAAGTAGGTAAGTCTTCAGGGGTCGATTCTACAAGTAATTTTCAACAAAAAGTGACTTGTATACTTTTTATTTGAGAGGCTTCGTTTCCGAGTTATTTCTTTTTTAAAATTTTTTTCGTGTTTTCAACCTAACATCACAAAAAGTCCAGTCATGCAGCATGACCCCATGAGCGAATTTTTGAAGAAATCTTCGACATTTCAGTCGCTATTGATCACGTTGAGAAATTTTAGTTTATGATTTTGATAGACAAACATGGAATCAAATTATTAAAAACAATTAGGAGGTACTCATACTTTATTATTATTAAACTAACCTTGTAGATTTAAAGACAAATGTAGGTAAATATTCATAGATTTCGATGTCCAATGTGGTCAGTATTGAAGGCAGTTGAAATCTTAACAGTATACTATCATAACATCATCAAATGTTGACATAAAATAAAATAACATACCGACGTCATATGAAAGAAACGTATTTCCACAGCCAATCGATGATGAGGCTTTATATTACGAGTGATATAAAGTCAGTTGCATTCGAATCTAGTATCCCACAGCAAGAAATTGACAGACAAACTGTAGTCTCTGTTTCATGCAAATATTACCGATTTTTACAACTAGCGAACGGCATTATTTCGATTTTTGACTGATTTTTCAACTTTGAAATTTTTGAAAACTTGATACATATTCTCATAGGAAATTTTACGCTGATTCCGAATATACCACATGGTAGTATGCTGAAAAAATTATTTCGCACAACAAATCGCAAAAAACCGGCTATTTTGAAATTTTTTACTACATTTTTGAAAATTTCAACCCGAAGATGTAATCCGATTATGCTGGTCAACGAACTTGAACTTTCGTTTTGTGTCCTTAACATTTTAAAATTTGTTTGAAGTTTCTAGCACAATTCTACGGACAGTTATCGTCTGGAATGACACATACATACATACTTACATAATACATACATACATAAAAAATGCGATAAACTTCAAAATATGATTCAGAATAGCCTGAAACGGATTTCCGCATAAAATGTTTTCAAAAATTGACATTCTACAAATTTTGAGGCGAGAGCAATAGCTTAATTTTCTTCAAAAATTCGCTAAAATGAGTAGAATCTGTGATAACTCAACTTTCACTGTCCACCATTAATTTAAATGATAGGCATATGGTCTGGTAAGTTGTGTTCCTAGGTGGCAGTAGTGTGTAATAAAAAGGCATGATAAAAATGTTTGCCACAACAGCAACACAAAATATCTCTTATTTTAGAGCATTTCCCCTGAACTGGTCAACTACTAGTGCATGGTCATCTACTGGTGGGTGCCCTTACATTAGTGGAAGCATTGTTTTCACTTTCGGGAGAAAGAAAATTGTTGGTCTCCAACATCGAAATGTCCACTCGCATTTTACGTTTTAGACCATTCTGAACAACTTTGGTTCCATGTCTGTCTGTCTGTCGTGTGTTCGCAAATCCATGTAACATTCTTATTTTTCACAGTTTTCAACCCATTTGGACGAAAATTTCAGGGAATGTGCGGGCCAAGATGCGGACAGTCCCCTATCAGTTTCATAGTTCCCGACTCAATACTTCACTCTGCGCATGCACAAACGTAAATTCCACCAAGCATCATTTCTCACGCCCTAGTCATCCGATCTCGCTCAAATTTGGAGTATGGTTTGGGGATGACGATTTGATCATCCCATATCAATTTCAACATTATTGTTCCATTAGTAGCTACTGCGCATGCGCCACTGTGAAATTCTTGTAACAAGCTTATTTTCCACATTTATCATCCGATTTGGATGAAATTTTCAGGGGATGCACGGGCTAGAGTGTAGGCAGCCCCTATCAGTTTCATCTTTAGCTTTGTTCCAACAAGGACAAAAGGGCGCCCTAGAAGAGCTTGGAGCTCGAAATTGCGTTCCAACAAGATTATGGGGTTGAGAGCTCGTATTCCAACAGATCTTAGAGTGCCCCCAGAGCTGCTCCGGGGGTCCCCCAAGCAGCCCCACACTTTTGAGGTAGTCTCATCGAGAGCTCTGAACCCTACACATGTGCATTTTGAAAAAACCTGCTACCCTTGGGTAAACTACATATCCTTGTAACCTTCTCTAAACTGTTTTCACCTTCTCTCCTACGTTTGTTATCACATTTCTCTCGAAAGTGTTCCAACAAACACGAAAGTGGGCGACCTTGGAGCTAACCCCAGGGCAACCATGGAGGAGCCCCGGGGGTGGCTCTCGAAGCGTTGTTGGAACCAACCTTTTGTTAAATCAGTACTTCACTCTGTGCATGCGCAAACGTAAATTCCATTATGCTCCATTTTTTCACGTCCTAGTCGTCCGTCCTTGCTCAAATTTGGATGATAGTTGGGGGATGGCGGTTTGATCATCCCAAATCAATTTCAACATGATTGTATCATTAATAGCTACTGCGCATGCGCCAATGTAAAATCCTTTTAACGACCTTAATTTCCACAGTTTTCATCTGGTTTTGAAGAAATTGTCAATGAATGCGCGGGTTAGGTTGTAGATGGTGCCGTACCTATTTCGTTCTTCTCAACTCACCAGTTCATTCTGGCTTACACAAACGTAAATTACATTGAGTAGGTATAATTTTTTTTCCGTTTCTTAATTGACCAATGTGTGTCTGTAAATCCTTTTAAACTTAATTTCTACAATTTTCAAGACATTTTGATGCAATTTTCAGGGATGGTGCGGGTTAGAATGTAGATGGCCCCCTTTCCGTTTCATTGTTTTTGTACTGAACGTAAATCCTATCAAGCATCATTTTCACGCATCCTAGTTGTCCCATCTTCACTCAAATTTGTAGGATAGTTGGGAGAAGAAGGTTTGAGCAACCCATATCAATTTCAAAAACGCTGCAAATTATTTCACAAAGGTTTATTATTTTTACAATCGAGTTTGATCGTAGTTTTAGTTGGCTTGCGTACGTCAAAAGACCTCCAAACTCCTCGGCGTGTCCTATTTCGAGTTGCCACAACCTATACTTCTATAATTATATAAGCATGTTTATATTTCTCGATTTGAGCTCCTATCTATTCAAATAGTTATTGCCTTAATAATATCATAATCTAAGTAGGTACGTACGAAAAGTCGAGAGGATATGTTATTAAATATGCGTAGGCAAAGCATTGGTATTAACACACAAATATGACCTAGAAAAAATACATATATTCATGCCTCGAAGGAACGCTGTACCTACCCACCTCATGGTGCCGCGGTGTATTATATGGGTATAACACGTAAAAGTAATAAATATTCATTCTCCTACACCCCTCTGCTACGGCCCTGGTCACTCCAGCCACCACAAGGTGCCGCGGCGCCACCTCTCACTCCACCCCCCTCACCACCCACCGTGACCCCCTGCCAAGCGTGCCAGGCGTGCGTCTAACACGTCTAACACTCAAAACTCGAAAAAGACACTTTTTCGCCCGTTTTTGACCCATAGCATCTATGCGAGTGAAGCGATCGGGATGGTTAAACGTTAGGACCAACTAGACCCCAAATGGAGTCTATGTGCAAAAGAACGGGTTTTTAAAGTACCTACCTAAATTCTTAGGCCTTTTATGGCCCGGACGGCGAACGGCGGATGGACATTTCAAATTTGGATTCTACGCACCTTGAAACGTAAAGTGGCAAAGTTTGAGGGGGGTTTATAAAAATTTTTTGCTGATGATATTGGAAATAATAAACGAATATCATCAGGTGCCACTGTGCATGTGACATCAGTGTGACAGGTTTAATCTCCACAGTTTTTTGCCAATAGAACTTCTTCATAATTTCATGGCTGATATTTTCTAAGCCACAGTCAGTATTAAAGCTACATCAAGACCTGAAACAGTTGAGCGTAAAACATTAAAGAGAGTGACCGAGAGAATCGAACTTTTTTTTTAACAAGCACCTTAAAAGGCTTTTAAAAACCTACGTTTTAAACAGCCATGGTTCTAGGATTGCTTATACAGGGATACTTCCATAAGAGTAGTTCAATCTGAATTTAGACAATGTTTCATGCAAATATTACCGATTTTTACAACTAGCGAACGGCATTATTTCGATTTTTCACTGATATTTCAACTTTGAAATTTTGAAAACTTGATACATATTCATATAGGAAATTTTACGCTGATTCAGAATATACCAAATGTTAGTATGCTGAAAAAATTATTTCGCACAACAAATCGCAAAAAACAGGCTATTTTGAAATTTGTGACTACATTTTTGAAAATTTCAACCCGAAGATGTAATCCGATCATGCTGGCCAACGAACTTGAACTTTCGTTTTGTGTCCTTAACATTTTAAAATTTGTTTGAAGTTTCTAGCACAATTCTAAGGACAGTTATCCTCTGGAATGACACATACAAAGATACATACATACATACATAAAAAAGTGCGTTAAACTTCAGAATATGATTCAGAATAGCCTGAAACGGATTTCTGCATAAAATTTTGTCAAAAATTCACATTTTACAAATTTTGAGGCGAGAGCAATAGCTTAATTTTCTTCAAAAATTTGCTAATGATCAGATCATTAGTAGCCCTGGATATGCGTAAATGTGAAATCTTAGTAATGGGCTTAATATACACATTTTCCATCAGATTTTGATTAAATATTCAGTGAACGCATGGGTTAAGTTGTAGATGGCCCCCTACCAATCACATTGTTCTCAAATCATTACTTTATTCTGCGCATGTGCAAACGTAAATTACTTCAATCATAATTTGTTTTGTTTCCTAATTGACTGATTTTGACATTTTACGCTACTGACAACTTGATTTACTATTTCCCAATATGGAATTCTTTAAGATCATTCAAAATATTTCAATGATCTACACCAAAATTCTTGTTATGGATACTGGGATGCTAAGTGCCACACGAAACTCGGCAAACTTTTTCAACTGAAACAGTGGTTTTCTGTACATTACCTATCCAAGGTTACACAATAAGTCTTCGAGTAATCAGTACTTAACTAATCCGTGGTTAACAAACCCCACATATACTTTTCTGAACGCTCTTCATGGTTTTAGTAAGGTTAGAGGCACATTAAAGGTTACAGTAAGGTTGAGGTTACGGCTAGGTAGGTAATTAAGTTTATCTTAATGGACCCTGATAGTGTACCTACCTCATGCAAGGCTGCCCGTGGCCTCTTCCTCCAAACCAACAAAACTCTGGCAATGCAGTGCACAACTAGATAATACATTTTCAAGTCCAACAGAAAAACAACCTCAATTCTCTTGGATTGAGGCTTGGGTGACCTGAACAAAAACTCGTGAAAAAACACCCGGTTTTTGGGCTTTAAACCATTTCTAAGAAGAAAAAAAAAAAAAAAACATTTATATATATGTATATGTAGGTATATAGGTTCTTGAGGATCGGTCCGTTGAATCACAAATGCATTGATTTGGCGACGTTTCAGACATTTTTTATTTCTATTTTCAAGCCCTACAAATGAAAAGACTGAAATTTTATGTAATGCAACCAATTCCCACAAGCTCAATATGAAAGAGATGATTCACATCGAAAGAAATTAACATGATGCATTAAATAAAAGATCTGACACGCTGAACCTGAGCCAATGTTACTCCAATATAATAATGAACCATAACCTAGACCAAACCACCATTAACAACCTCTTCTGCTTTCTTCATAGTTATACCTACCGCCATTCCTATTAGAATTTTATAAGATCTGATCCACCTACAGACAAAAAATTCACATTTATGACCAAAATCATTAAGCTTCCACCACTCTTTTTCACAAGAATTACTTGAAAGCAAGTAATCCCTTAAAGGGTTACCTACTACCTGCCTGTTCCACACCTACAGTGCTTGAAGGAGGTAGAACTCCCTCAACTGTCCAAGACGCTTTTTAGCCTACTGTAAGTAAATTCATACCAATATATTTTTATGATCATAGCTACAATGTTAAAATGTTGAACTTAGTGTACGTCAATGTAACCAGTCATTACCACACCTAGAATAGACACCACAAATAAATATAAAAAACAACACCACAGATTCCTATAGTATACCTTGTAATTCTTATCTTCTTGTTGTAGGGCTTGGAAATAGAAATAAAAAATTTCTGAAACGTCGCCAAATCAATGCATTTGTGATTCAACCGACCGATCCTCAAGAACCTATATACCTACAATTGCTCCAATGGTCAATAACGGAAAAAATCATATTATATATATATATAAAGCTAGGTTGATTAAGACCTGGGCAGTCTGAACAAGATTTTATCATTTACATATAGGTACCTACTTATAGTTTTTTTTCGAGGAGTTTTTTTACAGGGAGTCAGAAAACGGATTTATATGGCCCATTTTTCCAACAGTTGAGTGTAGTCATCATCTCACCCAGATAAAAAGTTGCTGAGGGATGCCCCAAAAATGCACGTTGCATTTACGGGTGTTGTAAATATTAATTCGAAATTCTGTAAAAGTGATGTAGGTACAGTCAGACAATTTCACGTGTCGAAAAAAAAAAGTTACAGGCAAATCGTTTGAAAGTTGAGGAGTGAGAAGAACAAGATTTATGCAGCACACACGCACCCCAACGTGTTTCTCTAGGTTTCAATTTCAGGGAGTTCTGAAACAGATAGAGACTTTTTGGTACAGTTCGGGCGACGTAGCAGCCGGTACCGTCTAGAGAAAAATGCAGACTGCGCATGCGTGACGTACAGTGCGCCAAGTAGCCGGTGTGACGTACTGGTCGAAATCGGTTTCCCCCGGGGTCTTTTCGTGACAAATGGGACGTTACATAACCTTACTCATTTATAACCCAGTTTACCTACTCGTTGTTATTTCAGTCTATCCGTTTTAATCACTTCTGTCTGTCTTTCCTTTTTAATCACTTAATATAGGTACTGTATTCTGTTGTTCTAATTATGAATGAACTCGAATTTTTCTTCGCCTTTACAATGAAGGTGTCATAGATGAAAACGAGATGGATGATGCAATGACCGATATTTGGAGTTGTATGCTACTCAAAGGACTCCACAGTTAAGAAGTGATAGATACGGTCAACAGTCAACAATCAAAACTTTTCCACAGGGTAAAGTAGGTAGGAGTCACAGAATACAGTAGGTATATTGTAGGAGTAAACATTTCATTTGAATAACCAACAATACCAACGACTCATCAATGGCGAAGTCACGCTAAACGTGATTTCAACAGCCCGTAGTCTTGAAGTAATTCGTCATGGAAGTGTTAGCATCCAGCCTCAGCTCGACGACCATGGTTTCCTAGTCGTCAAATACCAAAAAGTCTCTATTTCACTACGGTTCTTCTCCATCGATAGTTGATTAGATGTCTGACAAATGAACAACCTACCTAGTGCAACCCCCCCACCATCGCTACTGAATGGCTTCCTAAAAACGCGACAACTTCTTACAAATAGGTATATGTATCTTGGGATTTCAGAAATTTGGCTGAGTAGGTAGGCAGCAAGAAATATACAAACCAATTCTATAACAACTTTATTTTGTTGAAACTTATCAGAGCATAAACAATTAAATTGTGAAGAGATAAGCGGTAAACTGCATTTACAAAGTACCTAACCCCGGGTAGGATGTTTAACTGACAAATATTATATTTGTACAGCAGGTTACATAAAATAAATAAAATTACATAAATTAAAATAAATAAGTGAATTATCAAACAATAATAGGTACATCGCAGAAGAGGAAGTGAGATTAGCAAAAGGATACCTAGGTGGAGCGCTACTATCAAGCTTTCGGCTTTTTCCACTCTTGCCATAGTAAAACCAACTTTTCCCTGACTTGGTCACTATTTGTTAATTCAAACTGAGACCAAGGGCCTCCTATGGAGTGACAACTCTAACATTTTTCTTGAAAACAACATCCACAACAACAAAAATAATGAAATTAAATCACATTTTAAAAAGTAATAAAAAATCATATAGCTACTTACGAAGTTTTGAAGAGAAAAAATTGGTAAGGTTGGGAAAACTTTTTTTTCCAAGTATAACATCTCATTTCTGTGGTTATATAAACAGGTAACTTATACACGTTTAATGTCTATTCATGCGATATAATTTTGTATTCACATTCACCAATCCATAATGGATACCAAGTTGTGTTATAATTATAATAGAGATAGCTGATCTCGTTTTTGCACTGGAGCCAAAAGCCAATATCACATCAATTATTCAAATAAAGGGAAATCATGGTCCAGTAGTTTCAACGTTGAATCATCAAATCGTCAAAACTTAGTTTTGACAAGGTTCAATGTGCGTGCATTTACGATGATTGGATTTACAACAGACTGAAGGCCGCTGTTTTCCCCGCCATTTGTACCAACTCCTTTTATCATCTGTTACCAATCAACACCACGTGTTGATTTGTAGGTTATTCCTGTTGTTATATAAACGCCTTGTACGTTTTGTGTGAGTTTGCCGTGTTGTTTCCCAGTCATTTATCGGTTTTTCGGTCCCGCGATTAAGAAATATGGACTGGAATAGAGATAATGTGTTGAAATTTATAGGTCTCTACGAAGAACAGCAGGTCCTCTGGGACTCGGACCATCCACAGTACAGGCAGCTTGGGATAAAATAGAAAAGGACATGGGCCCTCCCCCTCCCTACGGTGTTGTCGAATTGAAAGATTATAATATGCGTACGTTGAAGAAGAAATACCGAAAGAACATACGGGAAGATAAGATCCCAAAGAGAGGCACCCTTCAACACATCTACTTCTGTAAATTGAACTCTTTCCTTGGCAAAACGTCAACGGACGTCACAACGGCCAGCTCAAGTCAAGTTGATAGGATCGGAGCCACTGAAGACGCCAATTTAGCATTTGACCAAAACTTAGGGACATCACAGAGGACTTGGCTACTGCCAAAAATGAT
This sequence comes from Adelphocoris suturalis, assembly GCA_030762985.1. Classification (NCBI taxonomy): domain Eukaryota; kingdom Metazoa; phylum Arthropoda; class Insecta; order Hemiptera; family Miridae; genus Adelphocoris; species Adelphocoris suturalis. Next base: position 134,689,929 of record CM061042.1, read on the forward strand.
GTTAAGGAGTTAACACAGCAAGTTGTTAACTTTCATCTTGAGAATAAAACTCTTAGAGAGAAGGTTGATAGGATCGGACATACTGAAGACGCCAAGGTAGCTGTTGACCAAAAACTTAATGACATCACAAAGGACTTGGCTACTGCCAAGAAGGAGCCAACGCCTGTTGAGGAGTTAACGCAGCAAGTTGCTAAGTCGCAGCTTGAGAATGATACCTACTCTTAGAGAGAAGTGTTGTGGCAGTACGTCTTCAACAGCCGAAGGCAGGAAAAGGACCTTTCACATGAAGCAGAGTTAATGGTTGAGAGGATCGGTGTGCCTCAACAGGAAGACTTTTGTGGTTTCTACGGGAAATTGTTGTTTAAGTTAAGGTTATGGTGGTTAGGTGGTTAAGGTGGTGGTTAAGTTTAATGCACGAACTCGATGGAATCATCTTCCGCCATCTTGACGTCGAGTAGACTAGTACGAGTATATCCCCATTTTTGTAGTTCTTAATAACTTCTAACTTAATAACTTAATAACTCTTTGTAATAATAATTCTTTGCGTCGGGAAGAGTCAGGGAAATGCAAGAACCAGAATCTTTTAAATGAAAACGGTGTAATAATTTAAAGCGTTTTAAGGTAGATATATTATAACTAATAAACAATCAAACGTACCCCTGGCCCTTAGTAGGTACATATATTTTCAGTGTCTCTATACTTTTAAAGCATATTTTAGAACAATAAACAGATAATAATTATGACAGTAATAAATAGGTAACTCAAGAGAAGAACATGTTTTCTCTGTAGTTTTATTACAATACTTTAATTACACTGTATCCTTGTTTATAGCTATCGATTGCGTGAAAATGGTTTTGATTCCCACAAATCACTAAGGAGCTTAGTTTGTGTATTTTAAATCCACATAAGAAACATCCTTCAACAACTTCTCAAAGTTTGGTTAGAATTCAATGGAAAAAGGGTAATTTCACACTAAATGGGGAATTTAGGCATTAAAAAAATGGATTTTATAAGTTTTTTACTCGACTTGTTCCTTAAATAAATGTATTAGGACAGGTACCTACTCTAAAGAAGCATTATATGCTCGAATAAGGCTTTACAGCTAATTAATTAGGTGGTTTTACCAAAAGACAAAGAGAGGCTTCAGAAAAATCTGAAACGCGTTGTGAGAGAAGCACTTTTATTTAGGAGACTGATACAGGCAGTAGTTATTGCAGTTCTACCTGCAGTGGTAGAGGTTCTGAATAGAATGTCACTAGGGAAAACAGAAAAGATGCTAATATCCGAGTTGTATTTTACGAGTGGGAAGTCGTATTTTGATTCAAGCGAAGGGTTTCAAAGTGACGGTATTGAGAGAATTTATTTTAAATGTTTGCCTGCATGAGATTTTCCTTCCGCATTTCACCATAAGAACCATAAGAGCCTACAGTTAAAATAGGTTAAATAGGACGCATTTTACAGTGGAATATCATGTGTAGTAGACAAAGCACCGGGCACCATTTTTCCATGTAGAAAAAAAACTAGAACTAACTGGTTCAAAACTAGACTGAATTTGAACTTATACTGTTCCCTGAGAAGCCCAGAGAAAGATCGCTGCTGGAGGTAAACTGCATTTGGCTACAGAGGAAAATTCATCAAACCTTTTTGACAGCGGAAGTATTCCCTAAATATAAAATTTCCTAGGCGTCAAATATCAGACGCTCGACTGAATCGAGGTCATACGAATGACTGCTGCTGGCTCAGCAGTTACTTGCAGGAAGAAGTTGCAGTTGATCGAGCTCATTTTCACTGTGTGTTTTGACTCAGTGAGTGAGGAAGTGAAGATGCCAGGGAATGCGATGTTTAGAGTCAGGCTCGAGAATAATTACATATTAAACGTTGGGTCTTACTGTCCTGCGCCAAATGTTACAGCCCAGAAACCTCCACAGAATCTGAACTCATACTGTTCCCTGAGAAGCCCAGAGAAAGATCACTGCTGGAGGTAAACTGCATTTGGCTACAGAGGAAAATTCATCAAACTTTTTTGACAGCGGAAGTATTCCCTAAATATAAAATTTCCTAGGCGTCAAATATCTGACGCTCGACTGAATCGAGGTCATACGAATGACTGCTGCTGGCTCATCAGTTTCTTGCAGGAAGAAGTTGCAGTTGATCGAGCTCATTTTCACTGTGTGTTTTGACTCAGTGAGTGAGGAAGTGAAGATGCCAGGGAATGCGATGTTTAGAGTCAGGCTCGAGAGTAATTACATATTAAACGTTGGGTCTTACTGTCCTGCGCCAAATGTTACAGCCCAGAAACCTCCACAGAATCTGAACTCATACTGTTCCCTGAGAAGCCCAGAGAAAGATCGCTGCTGGAGGTAAACTGCATTTGGCTACAGAGGAAAATTCATCAAACTTTTTTGACAGCGGAAGTATTCCCTAAATATAAAATTTCCTAGGCGTCAAATATCAGACGCTCGACTGAATCGAGGTCATACGAATGACTGCTGCTGGCTCATCAGTTTCTTGCAGGAAGAAGTTGCAGTTGATCGAGCTCATTTTCACTGTGTGTTTTGACTCAGTGAGTGAGGAAGTGAAGATGCCAGGGAATGCGATGTTTAGAGTCAGGCTCGAGAGTAATTACATATTAAACGTTGGGTCTTACTGTCCTGCGCCAAATGTTACAGCCCAGAAACCTCCACAGAATCTGAACTCATACTGTTCCCTGAGAAGCCCAGAGAAAGATCGCTGCTGGAGGTAAACTGCATTTGGCTACAGAGGAAAATTCATCAAACCTTTTTGACAGCGGAAGTATTCCCTAAATATAAAATTTCCTAGGCGTCAAATATCAGACGCTCGACTGAATCGAGGTCATACGAATGACTGCTGCTGACTCATCAGTTTCTTGCTGGAAGAAGTTGCAGTTGATCGAGCTCATTTTCACTGTGTATTTTGACTCAGTGAGTGAGGAAGTGAAGATGCTGGGGAATGCGATGTTTAGAGTCAGGCTCGAGAGTAATTACATAATATGTAATGATATTATCAAACGCTGGGTCTTACTGTTCTGCGCCAAATGTTACAGCCCAGAAATCTCCACAGAATCCCAACTCATTCCGTGAAAAAAGTCCAGTGAAAGAACTCTTCAACTGTGGAGTTTCCTAGAAAAGGATCAGGATGGGATTAAGCCTTTCTCAATTCCCAGGAAAGAATAAAGTTGTCACCAAAACTAGATAAATAATTACTCATTATTCAAGATTTTACCTTTGTCTCTTCTCCACGATTAAAAAGGAAATACTATTTTTCGTTTTATTTTTCTGTAATTTTTTGTTAGTTTATTTGAATTTTCGTTTTTTAGTCAGCAAGTTGGCTGTTCTTATTACAATTCGTTAGTTTAAGCTTAGATTTGTCTTCAAATAATTTTCGAATGGGGGTTCGAAGAATAACTCCGTCATTAAAGAAGCACTACAAAGCTTACAATATGAGTCTCTCAAAGCGGTTTTAAACAGAAAATTTTTTCTGAAAAGTAGGAAGGTACCCTAAGAATCAAATTTTGTGACCCATTACAAAAATAATTTTTATCATCTTGCTATGCAAGTTATGCACGAGAAAAGTGGAGTAACTGGTTTACTATTTTCAATAATAAATCTTTGTAATCACCCAAGAAGCCAACTCAAAAATGTAGATAATTTTCGTTTCAAGGTTCTTAGAATCCAAAAAAATCGTATGACAAATCTGTCCATTTACCGTCAACGACGCTTTTCTCTTAGGTTACTGAAGCAGATTTCATTCTATAAAAGCATTTTAACAGAAGGCAGTGAAGGGGCTTACCTACTGTTCAACTCAATCTGAGGAAAGCCAAACCTATTTGGTAGATTTCATTCAAATGATGCGACTTGTGTTATCTATTTCTCATCTAAATTTTGATGTTTTAAGAACTTAGGTGTTCTGGCTTTAGTATTAAATTAATTACTTTTACATTTACCAACTAACTGTAGACATTATTTTGTTACCTACCTATATAAACCAAATTAATATAAAACACAAATGTTTTCATTCACCTAGTATCTTTGGCATCTGCCTTTTAAAATGTTGGCGAACATTTTGCCAATTTGGAACTAAAGGTACAAATTCGTTCACAGACAAGCTAGGTATGGGTACATATAACTTTTGAAGTTCACATTTCACCCAGAAGTAAAATTCAAACAATCATCACTATGAGGAACATTTCATTATTTTTGATGCGCTCTGAAATGAAATAAGGAGGGGAGTACCTCAGTAATTTTTAGTGCCTAACAAAATTGCAGTTTCTGAACAATAGTAAATATATAAGCAGGCAAATACCTTTTAAGGTTGTCATTATTCAAAATCTGACGTATAGTCAGGCGTGTCAGGTATTTGTCAAGTGAGAGGTTATTATGAAGTCTAGGACTTACTGTATTCTATGCTATTTATACAGAAAATAATACTACCTATATGCAAAGCGTATCAACATCATAGGTAGGTACTTCATGGCGTGAGCCACAAATTGCTGTTCACCAACAACAACGTGACACAATATAACAGTAACATAGTAACAAAACCTTTTCGCTTCTGAATTTTGCGACGTTCGCCAGACTAAAAAGAGAGAATAATTTAGGGCCTCCCCCTACCGTAAATATGTGATCTCTTAGGGATGATTTAGAGTAAAATAAGGGGTGGAACTAATGTGGAAAATGTTTTTGAATCCATCTGGGGGGTGTTAAAATACAGATACGCTATAACTTCCACATAAGTAGTAGATTCGACACGATCCTATGACATAGTGTGGGTGTGAAACCTCCGGAAAGCCTATAGTGACTTCAGAAGCGAAAAGGACAATTCATCGTAACTTTGAGTTTTATATCTTTGTAAGATTACTGACCGAACTCACTCATTTTCTACAGACTACTTGGCACAACAATTTTAGTGATGACTACGCCATCATTACCTCAACTTCACGTAAGACAGAAGCTGAACTTGCTAATCAATTCATCCTTTCTAATAGTACATTTGTATACTTCAACCTCTTAAATATACATATAAAATGGCTGAAAAGGTAGTTACGTTGAATATAGCACTACTCGAGTATGGTTGTGAACAATAAAAGTAGTATATGGCGTACTAGATGTGGCGTTCGAGTGAAATGCCACGATGAACCGGTCGACTGATTACCTTCCACGTTCAGTGTCAAGAAATCGCGACCGTAGCATGTTCGTGCAGGAGGAAATTTTCGGAGACTACCACAATCTGCTATCTTTGCAAGAGTTCAGCCACAACTAGCAGAGCAAAACTTGAGAAAAGGTAAAGAGTTCCAGGTATCGACGATATCAACATGTACCTCTCCTCTGTAACAGTAAAATGAAACATAACTATTAGATCTATATAATATATCTACCAATTAATATTTTAAAAAGGGAAAGAGGAAGGGAAGGTACAAACGAAATTTCATATACATATATATGATTATATATATACTCGGCCCTTCGGGCCTCGCAAGCAGGGGGGCTTCGCCCCCCTGGACCCCCTAATCTATACTCGGCGCTTTGCGCCTCGCCGGATCTTTTCTCTTTTTTATTGTGTAGAAAACGAGTATAATTTGCAATGCAATTTCTTTGTCTCACGAGAAAAAAAAAAAAAAAAATTTTAAGCCTGGCTGGGATTTGAACCCACGACCTTCGTCTCATGATAAAAAAAAAAATATAAAAAAAAATTTCAAGCCTGGCTGGGATTCGAACCCACGACCTCGCGCTTTGCGGTCCCGGACGTTACAAAAAAAATTGTTGGGGGTCGGCCTAAGAATTGCATAGCAATTAATATATATACGTATAATTGTCAATTTTTATTTAGTAAATGTCAAAAGCTCGTATAGCTCGCCATTACATCTTTCTTTCTTCCTTCTTATCTTTCTGTTCACTTCTTTTCTCTTTCTAATCAGCCTAGAAGCCATCACTCGTTGTTCGACGATCTACACGGATGGGACATTTAAATATTGCCCGAAATTGTTCGTTCCACTTTATACGATCCACGGTTATTTGAACGGATACTACGTACCGCTCGTTTTTTGCCTCCTTCCTAGTAAGCAGACAGGTTTTGGAAAAAAACAGGAACTAGGCCTAACCACCTGCTACAAGAGTGGCACGACAGCTGGTAAGTGGCTCCACTGGCCTTTCGGAATGCCGTACTGTCACCCAAGTGAAATTGTTGATGTGTTCTGTCAGTGGATCCTTAAAAAGCCAAACAATGAGGCCGCTGCTCAACAATTTTTGGAGTACCTTCACGACACGTACGTCGCTGATGACGCATTGTTTCCTCCGACGTTGTGGGCCCGAAAATCTGCTGATGTGACGTACACAACCAATGCGAGTGAGTCGTTCCATGCATCTTTCAATCGAGATTTTAATAGTCCCCACCCTAACATTTACAACTTTTATGAAGTCTTAACAAAATTCAAGTGGAGGTTTATGCCAAGATACATTCCATCAACGGCAGCAACATCCACGAGCCGAGACCAGACATAACGCGGAAACAAGAGTGGGTAAGGCGATATATTCGGAGACACGAGGAAGGGGAAATTTCCGGTTACAAATTCGTGCAAAGGGTGTCCTTCAAACTGCGACCTAAATCAGGATGATTTGTAAATTAAGGTCTGTTTTTATTAATTTGACGAGGTGCCTCTTCGGTACCGATTTTGGGAACAACGTGAGCAAACTCCTCGTAGTTTTCTCCAGGTAACGCTGATAGCTCACAATTTTTTTGGCCAGGAGCAAATGGTCAACCGGGACCAAAGGGCGACCATCACTTTTGGTCAGCCACGAGCAAACGGTCAAATTTCGTTGGGCCCGGGAGCAAGCGGTGAACATCCCCTCCTGACCAATGTCAATTAAATAGAACTAGTCACATCTAATCAAGCAGAAGTATCAATTAGATTTTTGAGCTAATAATTCAGTAGGCTTTATTCACGTGTTTTGTCATATTAAGAGTGAACGGGAAAAAATATCACAAATACAGTTTAATTCTAAAAAACAGGAGAGGATAATACTCGTAAGAGAGGTAGGCAGCTGTCTCCGGCAGGGGGCGATTTGACTGGCAAATTCCTTAAAGGCACACTTTAGGTTCATTAATATGCCTACATGGATGTAGGAACCTACAGAGGGAAAATTAATGCAATTAATTAATAAATACGTCTACACTTTACTAGTCCCCATGATCTAAGTATAAATATATTAATTTACGTAGGAAAGTACCTACCCACCAACTGAAAATTTATGAGATAAAATGAACCACTTCACGTCCATTCGTAGAGGCAAGAGTTATAATAAACTCAATTTCACGGAGCCACAATTCCATTGGGAGTAATTAAGCTGGTTTCATATGGAGCCGAACGAGCACGGAAAGCGGAAGTCTGAAGGACGGAATGCAATCTGATTGGCTGTTGGCACAACAGTTGAGGAAGGTGGCTGCCATGTTGTCGGAATGGGCCGACGGCGGTAGAAATGCTTGTACTGTTTCCTCCTTCTGTCGAGCTCCGCGCAAGCACATAGGACAGGAATGTTGATAACCGTAAGTAGAGGTTTCAGATCAGAGAGGCTTTCAGTAGGAAGGTTATGATTCCGTTCACCAAGGTAACCGCTTCCTGTGAATAATCTTTCAGACTCTGCCACCCCTCCACTGGTTTTTCCGTACTTCGTTTTTCAGCTTTCCGCGCTCGTTCCACTCCTTGTGAATCCAGCTTTACTGTGTTTCGATTTTACAACCACTAGCACTTTCTAGCGGCCATTAATGAAATTCGAAGATGTTGCTACTCGTGCTTGCCCTTAGGGAGAGCAATCGGATTAACGTAAAGCGTTTCAGGTGGTTCCATTCGAATCTCTGAGACAATATCTATCAATGACTACCAGAAAATATTACTGTTACCTTCAGAGTTTTTAAGATCTTAATTTTCTACTAATATTTCAGCCCTTTCTGGTTGAGCGAACTAGATGCCAATGTTACCGGCGTACGTTTAATTTCAGAGCCAAATTTTGAAAGTTCGGTTCAGTGGTTTCAGAGATAAGCTTCAAACGGGGGGAGGACAGATTTTTTTTATTCGAATTTTAGACTACATATTACTTATCTTCAAACATAAAACATCAAATTTTTAGGGGGTTGCATTTTTTTCTTGGTAAATTACAAAGGTTTATTATATTGAAAATAATAAACTGAAAAACCCGACTGTACGCTGAGCAAAGCTTTTCTCTGAAACTACTGGACTAAACTTCAAGAAATTCAACCCAAAAACCGTTCATCGGCCAAGAATGTGCCAGTAACATTGGCATCACTTTCTATCAACCCTAAAGAGTAGAATTTAACGGCTGAAAAATTGAAAAATCGAGACCTCGAAAACTTTCCAGGGTGGCCCCCCCCCCAATGGAAATTTGAAATTTCCCTTACCGAACTTCAGATTCGCCTGACAAAAAATTTCAGAATCAAATACTGTTTTTTGTCATTTTTACGAATTTTTAAAGAAAAATTGAGCTATTTAAATGGCTTCAAAATTTCAAAATTGGGAGGAAGGGGGCGGGGACCCCCCCACATATCCATTTCGTACATCAATGAATACAATCCTAGATTTTAACGTCGTATATATATATATATATATATATATATATATATATATATATATATATATATATATATATATATATATGTACCTGCTCAAAATTAGTGCACCACCACCCATTTTTCTCCGTTTGTCCCCTTGTTTCTTCCCTTACCAACTATCAACCAAAACTTGATTAGAGGCATGGGTCGAAGGCTCCAAGCCCTCATCCGAGCTAGAGGAGGTAATACCAAGTATTGAAAAGCAAAACTGGCATATTATTTTTCAAATTTACAATTTTTATAATTTCACCACAAGGTAAATTTTTCTTAAATTTTATTATAAACATCTTTTCTTCGTGAATTTTCACCTTTTTTTGGTTACCTTATACCTTCTGTGTTTGCAAACAATGTGTGCAAACGGATAAAAACTTGATAAGGGAAAAAAGAAGGGGACAAACGAAGTAATGGATAGTGGTGCTCTAATTTTGAGCAGGAGTATATATATATATAGGGTGTATTCCCAGAAACTCTCTTAAAATACGGCTTAAAAAATTCGTTCCTTCTTGGCAAAAGACAGGTCGAGTTCGTTGGCCAGCCCGATCGCCAAATTCAAATTTGCAATTTACAGTGTCTCAAAAAATTCTAAAAAATCAGTTTTTTGACAACCGGGCATGTGGGTTGTCACAGTCGAAGTATTTTTCAGCGCTGATTCGATTACGACTACTTCCAGATTTCCAAGATTCACAAAGTCCGAACAGTTTAACCACCACTCTTGATAAATATTTTTGATATTCGGATAACCCACCTATGAAATAATATGTAGTATGATAAAGTAGACATTTGAAGTTCGATTGTTCAGGAGTTGGAATATACCTAAGAACGCTACGAATTATTAAACTAAGATTTCATTTAAAAAATTCCCTCAGATTTGATGGTTTTTGCAAAATCCCCTGACATTTCCCGACGCAAAGAATTCCCTGATGATTCCAGATTTTCGCTGAATTTTCCAGTTGGGGGCCACTCTGCTTTCAAGGTAATAGTAGTTTTTTTTTTTGCTGTCATTTTTTTGAAAATGAAACCACTGGGATCGCAGCTTTTGCTCTTCCTAAGAACTAGAACTTTCACAGGAAAGAAGAATATAAACAGGGGAGTGAATCGCAACTGGTGATACACAGTAAAATGGCCTGACGTATGAGCTGATATACAATTTCAATAAAATTCTTACTTGACGAAATAGAGTTTATTACAACTTTCATCTTCTTTAGATGGACTTGTGAAGCTTAGGTAGGCGATGCAGGTCAGCTCTTGTTAAATACTTAACAACTAGTGAAGTGAGATGTTTAATTTAATTTAATAAATTTCTCCTTAATAGGCGTCTACGCCTGTGCAGTAATATTTAGATTGTAGCAATTATTATTACGATTTAGTTATGTATAATATATATACCTACTTTGTTTAGGGTTATCCAATAATTTTAAAAAAAGTTGTGTAATAATTTGCTGCTCTTTATTAAATTCCCATAGCCAATTCATACATTGCTCCTTTCATCAGCCAATTCACCTACCTAATGATTCCTTTCTCGGCAATATGTTGTTGTTTGCAGCTACAACCCGAGAGATACCTGTCGAATGGTGTTGTAGGTACCTTAGGCTCTGTTGGTAGGTAACTAACTACTCACGATCTGCTTAAATCTCGTCAACGCGATGAAAAACAACACATTATTTTGTCATTAAATAATGGAGGAATTCCCTGACATTCTCCTTTTTGTAAAATGAGACGGCCAGAATGTAAATATTCATTAACATATTTCACATCCGGTATTACATATCATAATTTCCTTGGAAAACATCCTTGTTTTTGTCTTCTCTTCATCACTAATTACAAACACATCGAAATAACGCTGGCGCGTAGGTTTTTGATTCACTATGTAATCAACATGGTAACAAAAATGCTTACATAACACCTGTTTCATGTGGAACGAATTTAGAAAACTGTGACTGTATGGTCTCCTTCAGTTTTGAAGATGGCATGAACTGCTTAACGTTTAATGAATTGACACTACCTACCTATTGTTATACGTCATCAGATGTGGTCCATTGTCAAAAATATGACGAGGCCCAATTTGTTATGGCTATGGGTAGTTCCTCCTGCAAATACCTAGGGATAGTCCCTGGGCACTTCAGCCTTCAGGATATCTTCTGGGTGTAGCAGGTTAATTTCCTCTCCCCTTTGAAGGGGTAACTACTCCATTTCCATCACCTCCTTGTCATATGGTAGCAGAGCGTAGTTTCAATACCCCCCCCCCCCTCCCCTTATTGACTGTCCTAACCACCCCCTCACCCACCAATAGGCAAATATTGCCGCCATACCCTAAACTTTTACATTTAACAATAAAAACATATCCATGTCCTGCCTATTTGGAGCCCTCCTTTCACTCTGCCCCCCCCCCCCCCCGCGCTTTTTGAAAGCCCCAGGAGTGTGATGGATTGTCCTTCTTGACTCTTGCAAAAGCTACACCTTGGGATGGCTCCAGGGAACTTCAGCCTTCTATCCTTTCATTCAGCCAACTCCATTTCACACCTCCTCATTATAAATTTCTTCTTGAATACAAAGCTCGTCTTCTCAGCAGTCCGCTGAGAGAGGAAAAATCGTTTGCCATTTGTTAGATATTCAGTCTAAACAGCCAACTGGGTCGCTCAAACCCAGTGACAGACCGCACAGCTGCCCATCCTACATGACCTTCCTGCAAAACATGCATCACTTCAATCGGCAGTGTAGCACAAATCGCTATAATGTTTCATAGCAAAGTTCCCCCTGTACGAAAGGTGCTCACTTGTCTTTCCAATGTAAGTGCTGTGCTATTTACAACACAGTACTCTTGTGGCTAATTTTCTTGGAAGGTCTCATAATTTTACCTCTTACGAAATTGGCTGTTGAAGTGGCACTCAAGTCTCTTTGAAATACTCATTAGTTGAGTGTATGCAATCTTTAATTCAAAAACAGGTTCAATAGAACCAACCCACATTTTTCAAGGACAGCAGCATTAGAATGTTATCAGGAAAACTTACCCCACGAACTTCCAGAGCCAAAAACCCAATTTATCTGATCACTATTATCACCATTCCCATATTGCTCCAGCTACCTGAGCAGTTCAACATTATCGCACAACACATAGGTGATTTGTGTGCAACATATATTTCTAGCTTTATACAAATCAAATTTTGTAATACAATTTAATACAACTTTCGATTGCCAATAAAAGCCTACACAACTTCATTGAAGCCAACATCAAGCCTTAGATGCACAAGCACTTGTAATCTCACCCACCCCACACTAACCCAACACCTATAACGCAGGTCTACTCTAGCACCACCAACTGGCATTTGATTAAGCTAGATGCCAAATGCTTGTAGACACACAACCGATAGAACGATTTCACATTGTTCTACTATTCCTTTCTTATTGAGTAACAAATATAATTAGCGTAACCAGCCATGCTGGCCAAAAGTATAGATACCTACCTTGGGAGAATTCAAACTTGCATCTTTCCACTAGGTACCACCAAAAAGGTCTGAAGAAAAGTTTTCAACCAAACCACTTGGTTCCCATTGTTCACATCATGTTACACTCTTAGATGCTAGGAGGAATTCAATGCAACTGGAAAAAGAGGATCTAGCAGCTATCTGTACATCCCTGACAGCAGCCCGTTATTGTTGTGACCATTAATAATTTGTAAATTCTGTGGGACAGAGGTAGCGTTTTGGTTACAGGGTTCGAACCCCGTAAGAATAAATTTTTCTATTTACTTTTATCAATTCCACCTACAGCTTTTGAAATAAATCTCCAACATGCCTACTATATACATGAATGTTGAATCATGACTTGAATAATCGGATAACAATTGATAAAGACCTCAGGAGAACTTGGACTTGAGGAGTTTATCATTACAATCTCTAGGAAGCGTAAATGTCATTGTGCGTACGATCAGGGGTACAGATCCTCCATAACATGAATTTCTTGTGATTGTATTATAACCTGTTACCAGGTGCTCAATATAACACTTTATCAATTTTGAAGGCAGTGTTTAATAATAGATTTCAAATGCCGTGGACAGACGCTGTGATGAACCTATTCTTCCCATTCTCCTTCCATGTATGCTAGCTTTTCCCCACAACTCCACGAATCATTTATAACATATCGCTCTTCGTCTTTCAAACATTTCAGTACTAAATAACGTTATTTTTGGGCCTTATCTGGCAAAGAATTAAGTCATTGGTCCTCCCAACTAGATCGGGCTCCCACAATTGAATCGAATGTCATTTTTCATCAACCTAAACCTCGTAATCACCAGGTTTTGGTTCTACTTGTCCAGATGCCAACCATCACTCACACACCTTGAATTGTACTAGCTATCTATCCAACTACTTCTGAAAGTGGAAGGGCTAACAGCGAACCTTTGAAATAGAACTGTGAAAGAACCACTCAGAATAATAAGAGATGGGTAGCAACTTGAATTGAACTGAACGGAAAAGCATTCTGAACTGGACTGTCTACCGCAGGGGTTCTTAACTTTTTTGAATTTGTGGACCACCAATAAGGACCGAAGGTTTTCTCTTTCCACTTCATTTTGTTTAAAGTAGGTAATTATTGAAAGAGCAGTCATTTAGCACTATTTGTTATTCGTGAAGGTTTTTACAGTGTATTTGAAAATTTTGACAACTACTTTTTATTGCGATGGTTTGGTGTTGATGTAATGCTTGTTTTTGACTGGCTGGTAACACTTATTGCAAGTGCCATTCGTAAGTTAACCCAGGGAGAATAGGAAGAACTCATTTCATTCTACACTGACTTGGTTAACCAGCTCCGTGAGCTAGAACAGAGCGAAAAGTTTCAGCTTCGCTGTTAGCAGTTTCGCTTTTTGTTGTGACTAAGCATATTTTGCAACACAACTCTCCGGTTTTTGAAACATTGAAGTTATCGTTGTAGTTTCTATAATATTGTACTCTATCAGGTAGGTACTGAGATCACTTCGATGGTAAGTGGATTACGTTACATTTTTCGGATTTTATTAGTCAACGATTCAAGCTGCGAGCTGTCATGAAACGAACCACAACAAGGTGCGTACCTACGAACTTACTCGATTTCCCCGCTCTCCTACTTGATTTTTACGTAGTGTGTCAAGTTTTCGAAAAAGTCTCACGGACCACTTCTGGGTAACTTGTGGACCACTAGTGGTCCTTGAACCATCGGTTAAGAATCCCTGGTCCAAGGTTTTAACAGTCCATTTTTAACAATTCTACTCCAGGGCCCTGTTGCACAATAGCTTAGTAATATACCTAAGTAAATTTTACAAATCTACAAGTTATATTTTAAGTACTAACATTTTCTATTGCACAACGGTTCACAAGTCACTAATATTATTAGACGAATTTTACAACCCTGGGTGCCAAAAATATTAGCCTGCTGTCCGTCATGGTGTTGGCAAGTCCAAAAAATTGTAGAAAGAAAACGTAAGGTTATACAAATACGGAGCTCATCCTTAGTTTGTTCAGACATGGGAATTTTTCTTTTAAAATGGGAAATGTGGATTCTACTATACATCTGGTACTTTTGTGTCTGACGTTGTAATTTCTCTCATCATCATTATGATCACTATAAAGGGTTGGTATTAAACTTATTTTTAGTCAGTTGGCTGGATCCCAAAGTAAAATAGCATTTGGAAACACTCAACGTTCCATTAGCTCATATAGGCAACTGTTACAAAGCGCACGCATGCCATGTACATACACTGCCCGACCATTTCTTATCAACATACAAAAATGGCAGTTGAAGCGACTAGCAAACATTCAGTTAATGTTAAAGAAAGCAACTTCATGATGTTTTGGTGTGTCCATCTTGATCACTAAACTGTGAAAAACTCCTACGACCCTAGTAAAGTGTTAGAGAGTATATAAGAAGATAGATAGCAGAGTGCTAAGATGTAAAGGAAATTAAGAGTTAATTAAGTTAGTTAAGTTAATTAATTAAGTTAAGGCAAATAGGAGAGCTCATGACAGAAGGCCATCATATCATAGAGGCCACTGAACAATCACCATGCCTCAAAGGGGATTTGGTATGCAGAGGGGTGTGGGAACCACAGAGGGAAGCGTTATTTGACGTACGTGTCACAGACACTCTTACACTTCCCGTCCTGTAGCATCCATTTTTACTGCAGCAGAAGAAGAGAAGAAAAGAAAATACACAGCAGCTTGTGAAGATGGACGATCTTCATTCACCCCCCTGGTCTGTTTGGGGAGCGCACAGCCGCATCGAAGAACAGCCGCGTTGAATGAGTAACCGCGTATAAAAAGGAGGTTTTTCAAATAATATCTCAATGTAGTGTACAACCGCATCGAAGAATAACCGTGTATAAAATAGGAAATACTGGCGCTGAAGAACAGCGGCATATAAACTTTAAGAAGTAGCTGAAACACGACGAAGAATAACCGTGTATAAAACAAAAAGGGAGATAGCGGTATCGAAGAACAACCGCGTCAAAAAGGTGAAGAAGGATGAATGATGGATACTAAACAGAACTATACAGAGGCCTGCTTCGTTAAAGTATCCATTTCAAAGCGACTGTTTTTCGACACAGTTACACGCGTGGAGTTTTCATGCCTAAAACTTTCGACAGGGTTATGTGACAAAAGAACGACATCAAAGAGGAACGGCGTCGAAAACGGGCACATTATCTACTTGGTTGAGCGTTCTTGTTTTTTGACACGGATGAGCGTTACTGTATATAATTCCGTATTTTATACGCCGCTATCTTTTGACGCTGTTGTTCATCATCATAAATGTTTTATTTCACCTGTTTTCGACGCCGTTATTCTTCGATACCGTTCTAAACAACCTCTGTTTGGTTGATGCCCATTTCGCACACAGATGGTGAGTTTTCTGAAAGTGTTGGCTGAGCGACTGAGTGATCGATGAGGACAACCGCAAAGTATAGTGCGTAGATGGATTCGTGCGAGATTGGCTTTCGCGATTTAGCGTGCATCAAGCATGTGAGTGCATGGAGCTCGAAAACGCTGGCAAAGCTGTGAAGAACTAATAGGATTCTACAATGGCGCATCAACGCGACTACAATAAAAAAATACCAAACACTACGTAGAACGTCAACGGAGGCTCAAGTCTCACTCTTTCTACAAGAATTTTCTTACCACCTTTCTATAAATAAAAAATTTAGTATTTTAACCAGTATTATCATTTTTATTCACACGAACACTTTCACATTTTTTAGAATTCACAAACACAAACTGACTAACATCAACACATGATTAACTGCAACAAATACAATTACCACAGATTCTCTTTCTCTTACCAGAAATTCTAACAGAAACACAGCAATACGATAGACTTTTGCTACCTCTTCTTTAATATTTTGTGGTCAACTTACAATGCGGGGAAACAGTCAGACATAGACTGCTGCCACAAATCTTTTAATTACACAGTAGTACAGTCTTTTGAACCAATGGTACGGTATATTCCTCTACCCCACAACCAGTGCAATGCAATAATCACCTACGTTTTCACACTAGTGCACCACTATTTCTAATTCGATGTGCGAGAAGAGAGCCTCATTCTCCCACAATCCACTTCACTTTGACAGGAGACATTCTGAACCTCTCTTTAGACTCAAAATCGCTTGAAAAATTAACGTTTACTCTGTGTTGTAAGACTTTCGGCAACTGCCATGGTTTGTTCGATAAGTATCCTCTTCATAAGCCCCTGAATCGAACACAATTTCTTCCAATATCTTGCAAGTCTCGAATTAACTAAGTTTTGAACGAAGAAACCTTACACTAACATGACATTTTACTGCAATTTTTTGCCTGTAGAAATATTATTAGCGTTCACTAATATTTCAATCAACGCTAATAATTTGCAGGCCATTGCTCAACAGTTACTATAGCTATTGTTAGTTACTAAGCTATATTTTAACTAGCTAAACTATTGCTAGCTATATTAGTTACTAAGCTATTGTGCAACAGGACCCAGGAGTGTAGAACTTTTCTTAGGTAAATACTTACTTATCAGCATAGGGTTGGAAGAAGTATCTAAGCACTTTCTTTCCAAATTATATAGATTTTAAGTACTTTTGGGTCATTTCACAGTCCCAATAAAGGACGCCAAACTTGAAAAAAAGTCTACTTTGTTACGCAATATGTCAGTATACATGTCGGGAAGAAAATAGCCTTTATTAATCCATAGTGGCCATTTGCAGTATTTCTTACAAATAAAATATTACCTATAATGGCATAAACAAACACCAAACTTGGATTTTTCTAATGAATGCATAAAAACTTAGGTTAACTTTTTGAAATTCACATTTTCTGCTCTGTTTTAGCGCATACGATTTTTGCCTGGTTTGATCAGAGGAGGATGGTTTGTTGTTGCAGAGGTGCTTGATAGCCTGATGGAGTGGTGTTCGTTGAACAGCTTAACCCTGAACCCATCTAAATGTTCTGTGATCTCATTTTACAGGTCTCAAAATTTCATTCCATTTGACTATACAGGGTGTCTCAACTTAAATAGGCAAGACTTCAGGGATCAATTCTACAAGTAATTTGCAACAAAAAGTGTCTCCTAAAGTGTTATTTTTAGAGGCTTCGTTTTCCAGTTATAGACGATCTAAGATTTTTTTCGTGTTTTCGACCTTATCTCCTAAAAATGGCTGTGACCCCATCATTCTTTGAGTATTCTCAAACCTGAGGATACCATTGGAAAGAACGTTAAATTTCCTATCTTTTTGATGCCAAATCATAATTATTCAAGAGAGTTAAGATACCGAAAAAAGAGGTCAAAGTACAAACTTTGTAAAATTCTAAAAATTTGGGTTTTTTTCAATCTGATTCCTCCCTCCATAAAAAAAAAAAAAAAAAATGAACAGTCGTTTTCAAGTACAGTAAAAACTTCAAAATCTTACAGCTTTCTAACGGTATAGCCAAAAAATTGATAAAAATAACAACAAGGAGAAAAAACGGCTTTTGAATGCGAAAAAACGTAGTATTTTTAACGAAAATCGATGGATTTTAGGAAAAACGATTTCCCACAACATTATGATTTAAATGTCGAATTCTACGTAATTTTTCACGCTGAATCGAATGGTGACACTTGCGGACCTCTACGACTAACGAATAAGAGCGAAAGTGCCCTTCTCTGAGTTTCGAGGGTCAAAGGGCACTTTCACCCTTATTTGTTAGTCGTAGAGGTCCGCAAGTGTCACCATTCGATTCAGCGTGAAAAATTACGTAGAATTCGACATTTAAATCATAATGTTGTGGGAAATCGTTTTTTCCTAAAATCCATCGATTTTCGTTAAAAATACTACGTTTTTTCGCATTCAAAAGCCGTTTTTTCTCCTTGTTGTTATTTTTATCAATTTTTTGGCTATACCGTTAGAAAGCTGATAAGATTTTGAAGTTTTTACTGTACTTGCAAACGACTGTTCATTTTTTTTTTTTTTTTATGGAGGGAGGAATCAGATTGAAAAAAACCCAAATTTTTAGAATTTTACAAAGTTTGTACTTTGACCTCTTTTTTCGGTATCTTAACTCTCTTGAATAATTATGATTTGGCATCAAAAAGATAGGAAATTTAACGTTCTTTCCAATGGTATCCTCAGGTTTGAGAATACTCAAAGAATGATGGGGTCACAGCCATTTTTAGGAGATAAGGTCGAAAACACGAAAAAAATCTTAGATCGCCAATAACTGGAAAACGAAGCGTCTAAAAAATAACACTTTAAGAGACACTTTTTGTTGCAAATTACTTGTATAATTGATCCCTGAAGTCTTGCCTACTTAAGTTGAGACACCCTGTACAATTGGTGGCCATCAGCATCAGCGTTGCTCTGTTACCCGGGATCTTGAGGTTGTTCTTGATTCGCAATTGAACTTTTCAGAACATCTTGATTCAATCACATCTTGGGCTCTCCGAGAGTTGCGATTTCTTAAGCGTAATACCCGAGATTTACCCATCCTCGAGTATGGTTCAGTTGTGTGGTCTCCTTACTATAGTGTGTACAAATTGCAATTGGAAAGAGTAAAGATTATGCTTGGAATACCGTGTTTCTCTTCTGGAGGACAGACGAGTTGTGGCTGACATCGTATTCCTCCACAAGCTTCTTATCAACAGCTTGGACTGCCCTTCTTTACTGGCCCTTGTAAATATTAATGTGCCTCAATGTGCCAAACGCTCCAATTCTCTGTTTTCAGTCCCATTTTCCACCGTAAATTATTTATGCAATCGTCCCCCCGGTCACCTACCTCGTGAAACCAATGTTTTTCTCACCTCTTGTCACGAAGAAGACTTTTTAAACGTCTCCCTGTCTTCTTTAAAATATCATTTATCATCCTTTTTGCTCAAAACCTAAACTTATGTGCCACCCAACAATTTACTTTCTTAAATCCATTGCCAAATATTCCAGTGTGTAATTTATAATTTTTTATTTAATAAATTATAATTTTGTTCATGTATCATATTATTTTTGTTAATCTTTTATCGTAAATTACGTCTTATTTCAAATAACTTAATCTGTATTTTGTAATATATTATTGAATTTTTTGTAATTGGCTCTAGCCGTGAATAAATAAATACTGCTAATTCCACTAATGAGTACTAACAAATGTGGATGAGAACCCGTTGTAAACATAAATTAATACTATTGCTATAAAATGCGTCCACCCACAATACAGGTTTGGTTTATAGTAGAAGCATCCAACCATGCAGATTAGGCACACAACGGGGCAGGAGCATGAAAAGCAAACAAAAGTCAGCAGTGCATTTTATTACAGTGAGATGAAAACCAGAAAAGAGACGAAAGGAGTTTCAAAAAACAAATTAAGAAGAAGAGAGACATTTATTTACAAATAAGAAACATAAACGGATGAAAACTAAATTATTTACAACACATTAAGTAGATGAGTTAGGAAACAGGGGTAAGAAATATCACTGAGAAGCGCCAAAGAAGATGGATACAAAGCAAATCTACAAGCTGTATCAATTGTTTCCAACACCTCTTGTACTTCGTGCAGTAAGGGAAGGATGTACAATTGTTTATCCAAGGTAGCCCAGAAATAGAGAATAAACTTAGGAATTTGCGTTACACACCTTCAACATATGTAGATGACTTGATTATTTGTTTGAGATTTTTAGTTAGCACCCAGTGCAGGAGTCCATTGACTATGTAACTTTCAAGGACCAGAGCACTTGTGATTAAAATCCATACCCAGTGGCTTCTTTGACCACAGTCGTAAAAACAAGGAATCATCCCAACGTCTAGTTATGTAAAGGAGAGTCTGAAGTACACTTAAAACACTACCAAAAACCCCTCAGTAATTTAGGGTGGGGCAGCTTCCATCCCTTTACCCAAAGACAAAACAAACCTACAACAAGTTTCTAGCTATTTTTATACTTTGGTATAAAATATAAAACACAATGTCATAAAGTATAGGTACCTATTAATGCCATAATATAATAATAACGCCATACTTTCCAGACTTTGCTTGTATATATATTTTAGGCATTTTTCGATATTTATGGAATTTTAGGTCCTTTGCATACTAAGAACCAAACTGAAGCTGCTGTTCTATCGGTATTTGATAAATTAATTTAATTATTAATGCTTACAATACAGAACACCACGAAATATGGTGTTATGACACCAGTCATACAACCACGAAATATTGTTTAGAGGTTACAATCTCTACTTCTGTGATCCTTTACTGGTGACGTTTTACTAACTGAAACTGAGATTTCCACTTGTATTGTTCCCAACACTTGTAGTTACCACTAGAGAACTCTTGTAGTGCTACAGTCAAGATTTCAAATAAAATATCGCTAGGGAGAGCAGAAAATGTGCTAACCTCTGATTCAGATTCCACAAGTGGGAAGTCCGGTTTCTGACTCAACCTGCGAGTCAAAAAGTGACAGTAACGTGAGAATTGATTGGAAAATTTCTTTTGGGGCTGATTTGCATCCGAATTCTTCCCAATTTATAAGATATTATAGGTATGTTACTATTTTAATTCAGTAAAAGATCTTAATCGGGTAAATCCTATTCGAACCTCTATTTGGGCTAGGATGACGACTGATTTTTCTATGTGTATGACACAATTCTACCCGTAGCCTCTGTGTGCATACGTAGTTCTTCATTTCCATTAGTAGTGTCTCCCACTTTTATTCCGACTCATACGTCGGAGGAACTGCAAGAACACACTATTAAACCAAAAGCGTAAAAATCCGTGGAAATCTTGTATTCCAAGAAGCTTTATCGGAAACTAATATAGAGACAAAGTGCATGTAACTTATACAGCGATAAGTGCCCCTTCATTGATTTGCAACATCCTTGACTCACGCTAGTTCCCAATTCACAGGCTAGGGTGCTTACTGAAAATCTCGGAAACTAATGAATTTACTGAGAAAGTGCCCAATGGGCTATAAGTGGCTAAACGCACACATACTCGAAACTTAAGATAATTTTCGAATTTCACCAAAGTGGAAAAAATTCTAGGTGTCAAAATACATTTAATGTCTTCAACAGATGATGAGAATAGAATCGCAATCTGCCCATTCAAGTGTCGGTACAATATGTGCTCACTGAATGCACTGTTTCATGAATGTGAATAAAATAATAGGTAGTGATATAAGTAGATAGAACATAAACTGTGATAGTAAGCAATGAATTCACATAATAACAAATTCTGAAGAAGATTAAACTATTGGTTCCCATTAAAACATTATGTCCTGACAATTTTGAGGATAAGTAGGGTACCTAGTAATCGAGGGTAGTCTACAACCAAAATCTACAGATATAGATAAGATCTTTTGGAAGTCAACACTTCTATACTGACGAAAAACATTCACAATTTCATGAACACAAGTTAACTATATTCTAACATCAAACTTCAGCCAGACATAGAATCCAACACATGTTCTTGTTTACCTGTCATGTGGACTGAACGTTTGGTTGCTGCCCATCCCAAGCTTCTTTGCACAGCCATCTTCCACTTCGTGTATCGTAGATTTCTCTCTGCAACCGAACAATATAATAAACACAGATTAACTTTGTGATGTAACTCCTCCATAAAGTTTTTTTGTGAAAATCAATAGCCTGCAAATGACTACATTATGGTTTATTATTTCTGAATCAGATAGCCACATATAGTACCCAGCATGCTCTGGGACTTTTGCCAGTCTCTTTTCTAGTATTCACCTCTGTTCTCGCGTTACAGGCTGCGCCTCCCGATGGGGAGCAAATGGATGATTGTACAGCCACCCGAGTGGTCTCATTCAATCCACGGAGCTAATTTCTATAGGAATCAAACTAAAACCGTGGGTACACTGGATTCCAAAAGCATCTGGGACATATCCCAGTCGATTCTCCGTCCGAAATTACTTGGGTGACGACACCCCACTTACCTATGGCAGAAATATAAGTAAACAGCTATTCATCCAGAGGGTTCAGACTCCAACCTGCCCATGTAATGCAATTTTAATTTAAAAACGATTTGCTTTGAACTATCTGAGAAGATTTTGGGAAGAAGAAGAACGAAGGATTTTAGATGGGCTGGATCAATTATTTTTGTAACATACTATAGTCTTGATATAATATACTAAAGATACTAGTGTGTTCAAGGTAGGTTAAATGTTATATGGGGTAAAAGTAATAAAATATAATATAAAATATATATTATATCCGTTCCACTAAGCCCCTAATGCCGTACCCCCCTCAGGTTGGTGCGGCGTATTATATGGGTATAACACGTTAAAGTAATAAATATCCAGTCTCCTACACCCCTCTGCTACGCCCCTGGTCACCCCAGCCACCACAAGGTGCCGCGGCGCCTCCTCTCATTCCACCCCCCCGCTCAACCCCCTCACCACCCACTGTGACCCCCTGCCAAGCATGCCAGGCATGCGCGCGTGTGTAAGTCTACACTCAAAGCCTCGAAAAAGACACTTCTTCGCCCGTTTTTGGCCCATAGCATCTAATCTTTGGTAAAGCGATCGGGATGGTTAAACGTTAGGACCAACTAGACCCCAAATGGAGTCTATGTGCGAAAGAACGGGTTTTTTAAGTCAATACTTAGGCCTTTCATGGCCTGGACGGCAGACGGACATTTCAAATTTGGATTCTACGCACCTTGAAACAGTTGAGGCAAAGTTTGAGGGGGGGGGGGGGTTATAAAATTTTTTTGCTGTACGATCACATAGGCTTATTATTGGAAATAATAAACCAATAAAAAATTGGGAGGGTCTGACTGACTGACTGCACAGGGCTTCCGTAGAAAGAAATCCGAGGCCTAATGGCTTATATTTTCCCAAAAGGGCCCCTTTTGATTTTGGGATTCTATGGCTACAGTATGTCCCTAAATACGAGTATGTTGCTTAGCACAACAAACTTCTTAATATTTTTCCATTCTAGGTCTCTGAGTGAGGCCCTATCAATTGTATAATGTTCCAGGGCCTC
Organism: Adelphocoris suturalis; assembly: GCA_030762985.1. Classification (NCBI taxonomy): domain Eukaryota; kingdom Metazoa; phylum Arthropoda; class Insecta; order Hemiptera; family Miridae; genus Adelphocoris; species Adelphocoris suturalis. The sequence goes on from CM061042.1 coordinate 134,713,024, forward strand.
TTGCATATATCTCCAGAATCTATCACAATCACACAAAAAGCGTTCAGCTGTATCCTCCCCGTTTCCACATTCGCAGATTGGAGAGTGTGGTGAAAACCACCCCCTCTTGTCAACAGCCCTTTTCAGGGCTACCAAAAAGAGGTAGACACAACACAAAAATATTTACAAGACGTCGAGTTATAACTCCGTCAAACAAAATATTTCACCAGAGAGAAAATACGAATTTCTCTCTCAAAAGTGAAATATTAACTAAAAACATACAAGGCGACCTCCCTAGACACTTACTGGGCGAGAGAGATGCGACAAGTATCTCGAACCAAGTCGCCTTGAACGAGAAAACTCAAACAGAGAATCAAACGTCCTCTAAAACTAGCAAGGACAATTCAAACAAGCCTACTCGCCAATCAGAAACACTGATTACACGAGAGACAATAGGCGAACCAACCAAGAGGCGGCAAGCAACCACCTCTGGTCCAGCAGCCACCCCGGGGACCCCGTCTGAACAACTGACGCCGAGGTCCCCGGCTAAACTCAAGGTCGTCGGCTCCGCGACGGACGCTCGTAAGCACCCCGGAGGACCAGCTCAGCTATCATACTCACAGATACTGAGAAAACAATGTGCGAGCCAATGAGATTACACAGTCGAATTAATGAAATTAAGCGGACCAATCAGGAGGCGGCAGGAGGCGGCCACCTCCCTATAAATACCCCGCTCAGAGCCTCCGAAATTCATTCTACTCTCCGCTCTCGACGACGACACCTCGAAGTACGAAGATTTCTACACGCTCTACGCTGACGAACCTTCTGCATCCCGAGTTCATCTCAAGAACGGCTGCCTACTGCTTTCTACAAGGCCTACCTTCTCTACACACAGATCTCGCATTGGCATCTACGAGTCCAGTGATTATTCATCCTGCTCATTGCCCAACGTAGTTCATCTGTCAGGACGCCACCCGGTACATCTATCGATATTCTCTTTAGATCGTACGCCCGAGGGACGTTCCGAGCCGTATCACCCGGGTTTCGTAGCATTAGGCTCGTCACCGACCGCCGGGATACGCCGCTAAATTACTCTGCTCATCCGCTCTAATTTACCGTCCAAGGAAGTCTTTTTCAAGACTACAAGGTAGGACCCTGACATACGAGCAAAGGAAAGACGCTCTGTCAAGCGAGTCCACTTTCCTAAACCCTCTATTTCTGTACATAGAGGCATCGAAACGAGCTAATAACTCGGCTATTTCGATGGAACGTCGGCCGTCTTATTTCCTCATGCAAGGGGAGGCAGACGACGGCGAAGCCGGGCCTCTTAGCCCCCGTAGCGCTCCCTACAGGCTACCCGGCCAATCCGCCGGTCCCAGCGACGGCGCAAGGCTCGATCCTCACGACGAGATCGCCTTCTCACCTAACGTATTCGTTAAAGAAACGTTCGATCAAGCCTCGCCTATACAAAAGATCGAGGATACCTTTCAGACCCGCTCTGAAGTCAATCATTACGATTCGACCAAGCTGTCCGAATACCCACGATATTCGACGCAAGCCTACCCGGCCGATCCGAGTGTCAAATACACTCCAAATGTGCAAAAAACGAAGGATACTTTTCAGTACCTCAACCAAGCTCAACATATTCCTCCTACAGATATAAATCTTAGGCCGGAATATTACAAAACGGCTCAGTACCAAACTGATCGAACCCAGCACCCACTATGCGAGCCCAGTGCTCCACGCGGCTGCGACACGAACTATCTCTCAGTTCATCCCGCCGAGCAAGCTGACCTTGACGGATCCGCCCACATTCCTTACAGGAATAACACGGGGACTAACCCGCATAATCAGAATATAAATGTCCCACTTGGTCTACCGACGCCAAGTAAAACATATATAAATCCACTACAAATGGTGACCCCGCCTTTGAACAGGCTTAACACGGAGCATTTCGTTCCCTCTTATGAAGCTAGTGGATTTCAGGGAACCACTGCGGGCGTGCGACCCCCGCCGGGCCTCTACGCCCCACATCTCATGCAACAACCCTCTACACAAAGTGGCTTTCGAGCACTTTTAGAGGAGATGGGAGATTATCAAAAACCAATCTTCCAAAAGAAGAATATCGATCGTGCACTCGCCGAGTTCGATCAATACTGCGTGCGAAAACACCTGAGAACGCAGAACGAATGCTTCTCAGCTATATACAAGTGGGTACCAGAAGAAATGAGGGAAGCTATCGACTCAGCTTACCTCACGGCACCCCACGCACCCTACGAAGAGGCCAAACAGCGCCTCCAGCGAGAATATGGGTTGTCCTTACAGGACAGGCTCCTCGCACTCGAGGACCCCGCATCTCTCGCCAAAAAACCCAGCACCAAGTACCACGAAATGTACTCTAAAGCTGTTGGGTACTTTTCAGAAGCTCTGATCACTCAATAGTGGATCGAGACTCTACCCATCGAAGCACGAGGTATGGTCGCAGCTCAGCCTACCACGACCGCCCGGCTCGACCTAGCTGATACGCTACACGCGTACAAAACAGAGAATACCTCTCTAAACATACGAGGAGTAGAATCTACTCCGAAACCCATGAATACTGGTTTCAAAAAGGCCCTCTCAAAACAAGCTGAGTTCAAACCCCAACCAGTAGAGAGTAGGCCTCACAAACCGACGGCCTATGTCTGTCGAAACCACGCACGTTTCGGTAACGAAACTCGCAAATGTGCAGACCCAGAACACTGCACTTGGAAGACAAACACTGCTTCCAAAACTAGCAAAAAGGCAGCGACTATAAGCCAGCCTAAAACCTGGGTTTCAAACGAAAATACTCAGAGATCGGTACAAGAAAGTACCGTTCCAACCTCCGACGTAGAGAGTTCGGAAAACGAATAACTGCCAGTGTATCTGAGCCTATACACCGGCAGTCTACTGAGTATAAAAGGCTTTTTTTCAAGTGCAAACTAAATGGCACTGAATTTCTCATCGACACGGGAGCAGAAGTGAACATTCTGCCCCACAATGTCACAAAAAAATTGGGCTTAAAAATTCGTAAGTCCAACGTTAAGCTCACAGCAGCTAACGGAGCCCCTATAGACACACTAGGGCGAGCTGACACGACAATTAACATCGGCCTCGGAGACATGACCACCGATTTTATGATCACGAAAGTTGATCTAGCGATCCTAGGTATACCATTCCTCGAGTCTTGGGATATCGGAATACGGGTCAAACACAAGTACATTTATAAAGATAAAATAAAGAGCTATGCCGATCAAAAAATAGCTGCAGTCATGAACAAAAAATTCACTGACGAACAAATAGCAGCTACTATCCCTCATCGTGACAATAACCCTCAACCAGAGGACGTGCAAATCACGGAGGACGAAAACATTCGCTCTATCATTGACAAATACAATGATAAAATGAGCAAACTTCAAGGAAAGTGGAAAAACAACGGGGTTTACCACCGTATAACCACGGAAGGAACACCAGTACACTTCCGAGCAAGACCCATGGCGGGCGAAAAACGGGCTCAAGTCAAAAGTACTTTTGACAAAATGCTTTCAGAAGGCATAATTGCACCATCAGATTCCGAATGGGCATCCCCGTTACACTGTGTGCCAAAAAAAGACGGGTCATGGAGAATCACCGGCGACTACCGTTTCCTGAACGCGAAGACGAAGAAAGACGCCTACCCTCCTCCTCACATTCGCTCTTTCCAAGCGAATTTACATGATACACGAATCTATTCGACAATAGATTTAAAATCGGCATATTATCATATTCCGATGCACCCAGATGACGCTCATAAAACTGCAATTATTACACCTTTCGGTCTTTATGAGTTTAAGAAAATGAGCATGGGTTTGGCCGGAGCGGCTCAAACATGGCAAAGATACATGGACAGCATCATGCGAAAATTTGATTTCGCATTTGTATACCTAGATGACATCCTGGTGGCTTCTAAAAATTATAAAGAACACATGAACCACCTCAAACAAATTTTTGACAAGCTAGGGGAACACGGACTTCGAGTAGGTTTTGATAAATGCATTTTTTCAAAACCTACCGTCGATTTCCTAGGTTTCACTATCTCGAAAGAAGGGATAATTCCTAAACGAGATAAAATAGAAGCCATAGAACAATTTCCTAGGCCAATAGACGTACGAAGTCTACGCAGATTCCTAGGTATGTGTGGTTTCTACCGAGCATGCTCAAGTAAATTCGCTCACACGGCACAACCTCTGTATGACTCCATTCAGTCAAACAAAAAAAAAAATGACAAAACACCTATCGAATGGACATCAGAGAGAGAAAAAGCTTTCAACAGCTTAAAACAAGCAATGATTAAAGCTACATTACATAATATCGCTCATCCACACCCTACAGCAGAGTGGAGATTAGTCTGCGACGCATCCGACACACACATTGGAGCAGCACTAGAGCAGGAAATTACAGACAAACACGGCTCGAAATCTTACCAACCATTGGGATTTTTCAGTAAAGAAATTCCGGAACAATGGAAGAATAAAGCATCATTCGACAAAGAGATGTTCGCCGTTTACCAAGCTTGCATTCATTGGCACAATGACTTGGACGGCCGATCTTTTCATATTTGTTCAGATCACAAGCCTCTGCTAGGCACGATGCTTAAGAAAAATGCACATTTTTCTAAAATGAGATTAAGATGGCTAACATACATCTCTCAAATGACGAGTGACATTCGTCATATACCCGGAGAGAACAACGTCGTCGCCGACGCACTCTCCAGACCCTTCGATCCAGTTGAAATTCAACCCAAACTGACGAGGGTCCACCCATAGCCGAAATTTCGCAAATTACGGCTGCAATAGAGTGCAATCTTCTACTGCACATTTCAAATGCACAAATTCGTTCTCCTCCTAACGCAGAGGACAAATTGAAACTCACACGAGTCGAATTTCCTCAAGGAGAAATTTGGTGTAACCTAGACCTAGGACACCCAAGACCTTATATTCCAAACGAAATAAGGCAAGAAATAATCAGCCAAATTCACAATTTGGGACACCCAGGTATACACTCTACAGTGTATAAAGTTAAACAAAGATATTTTTGGCACGGACTCCGTGCAGATGTCTCCAACTGGGTCCGAGCGTGCGAGACTTGCCAACGAGCAAAAATCACTCGCTCCGTGAAGCTCCCTTACTCCGAATTTGAAACGGCTAACAAATTCTCACATGTACACGTTGACATTACCGGACCTTTACCTTTAGCTAAAGGAGGGAAACGTTACATTCTAATGATGGTCGATAGAGCAACGGGTTGGCTAGAGGCAGTCCCTCTTAACAACATCGAAACAGCCACGATCACAAACGCCTTTATCAATATTTGGGTAGCTTCAAAAGGCGTACCTAAATACATCACAAGTGATCAAGGCACACAATTCGAATCAGATCTATTTAATTCCATTATGGAACGTCTCGGAGTAAAACATACCCACACGTTACCATACAAACCGTCAACAAACGGAATGGTAGAACGCAGAAATAGATCTCTGAAAGAGGCTCTCAAAGCACAAAACGAAAATTGGCTCGACGCCCTACCAAAAGTACTACTCGCCATGCGTACGGCAGTAGACCCAGCAACGGAAACTACACCGTTCCAAAAAGTTTACGGAATTGACGTACCACTCCCAGGAGACATTTTCGTAACTTCTACAAACCTTTCGGAGCCTCTCTTCTTCCGGCCTACGCATATTAAACATAATAATACGAAATATGCCGTAAACATGCCCAAAAATTTGGATACATGTACACATGTCTATATCAGAGTGCCCACACAGCTCACCTCTCTGCAATGTCCTTACACAGGACCATTCAAAGTGGTTAAAAGAGATAGGTTTTCGGTTACAGTGCAAATTGGCGAACATACAAAAAAAGTTCCCAAACAGCAAATAAAACCAGCTTACACTCTAAAAACAGACGAAGCTGTGTCACTAAACAAAAATCAGGCAGAAAATAAGGAGGAGACTCCCCGAAAATCTGCCAGAAGGCACGTCCCCTCTACCAAATTCGAAGAGAGATGGGTGACGGCGCTCGAAACACCCCAGCCGGCGTCGTCGTTAATAACACGACGTCTTAGGGGGGCGCCTGTGGTGAAAACCACCCCCTCTTGTCAACAGCCCTTTTCAGGGCTACCAAAAAGAGGTAGACACAACACAAAAATATTTACAAGACGTCGAGTTATAACTCCGTCAAACAAAATATTTCACCAGAGAGAAAATACGAATTTCTCTCTCAAAAGTGAAATATTAACTAAAAACATACAAGGCGACCTCCCTAGACACTTACTGGGCGAGAGAGATGCGACAAGTATCTCGAACCAAGTCGCCTTGAACGAGAAAACTCAAACAGAGAATCAAACGTCCTCTAAAACTAGCAAGGACAATTCAAACAAGCCTACTCGCCAATCAGAAACACTGATTACACGAGAGACAATAGGCGAACCAACCAAGAGGCGGCAAGCAACCACCTCTGGTCCAGCAGCCACCCCGGGGACCCCGTCTGAACAACTGACGCAGAGAAAGCACCCGAGGTCCCCGGCTAAACTCAAGGTCGTCGGCTCCGCGACGGACGCTCGTAAGCACCCCGGAGGACCAGCTCAGCTATCATACTCACAGATACTGAGAAAACAATGTGCGAGCCAATGAGATTACACAGTCGAATTAATGAAATTAAGCGGACCAATCAGGAGGCGGCAGGAGGCGGCCACCTCCCTATAAATACCCCGCTCGGAGCCTCCGAAATCCATTCTACTCTCCGCTCTCGACGACGACACCTCGAAGTACGAAGATTTCTACACGCTCTACGCTGACGAACCTTCTGCATCCCGAGTTCATCTCAAGAACGGCTGCCTACTGCTTTCTACAAGGCCTACCTTCTCTCCACACAGATCTCGCATTGGCATCTACGAGTCCAGTGATTATTCATCCTGCTCATTGCCCAACGTAGTTCATCTGTCAGGACGCCACCCGGTACATCTATCGATATTCTCTTTAGATCGTACGCCCGAGGGACGTTCCGAGCCGTATCACCCGGGTTTCGTAGCATTAGGCTCGTCACCGACCGCCGGGATACGCCGGTAAATTACTCTGCTCATCCGCTCTAATTTACCGTCCAAGGAAGTCTTTTTCAAGACTACAAGGTAGGACCCTGACATACGAGCAAAGGAAAGACGCTCTGTCAAGCGAGTCCACCTTCCTAAACCCTCTATTTCTGTACATAGAGGCATCGAAACAAGCTAATAATTCGACTATTTCGATGGAACGTCGGCCGTCTTATTTCCTCATGCAAGGGGAGGCAGACGACGGCGAAGCCGGGCCTCTTAGCCCCCGTAGCGCTCCCTACAGGCTACCCGGCCAATCCGCCGGTCCCAGCGACGGCGCAAGGCTCGATCCTCACGACGAGATCGCCTTCTCACCTAACGTATTCGTTAAAGAAACGTTCGATCAAGCCTCGCCTATACAAAAGATCGAGGATACCTTTCAGACCCGCTCTGAAGTCAATCATTACGATTCGACCAAGCTGTCCGAATACCCACGATATTCGACGCAAGCCTACCCGGCCGATCCGAGTGTCAAATACACTCCAAATGTGCAAAAAACGAAGGATACTTTTCAGTACCTCAACCAAGCTCAACATATTCCTCCTACAGATATAAATCTTAGGCCGGAATATTACAAAACGGCTCAGTACCAAACTGATCGAACCCAGCACCCACTATGCGAGCCCAGTGCTCCACGCGGCTGCGACACGAACTATCTCTCAGTTCATCCCGCCGAGCAAGCTGACCTTGACGGATCCGCCCACATTCCTTACAGGAATAACACGGGGACTAACCCGCATAATCAGAATATAAATGTCCCACTTGGTCTACCGACGCCAAGTAAAACATATATAAATCCACTACAGAGAGGGTACCTGGAACATGATAAAAAGGGTCCTCTTAAAGCTAAAATGCCCCGTGAGGACCCCAATCATTTTCCTCGTTTGTGTTTTAGGCTGTGATATAGTCCAATCTGAACGACTCTTTTCACAGCCAGAGATGCACATCCTAGATTGTCTATATCTACTGTCCTCTTTTCTCCATTGCTCTTTTAGATCTTTGATGGCCCAGGTGTTTGCCTTGGCCTTACACGCATTCCACTTTATGCCTAGGGCTGGGTAATAGTTTCTAGACGACCGCAACCTGGCAAGGCGATCTACCTCCTCATTTTCCATGTATCCCTTGTGACCTGGTACCCAATTGACATACACTTTGTTGTAAAAATTGGGTGCCTAACTTGGTCAGTTTATCTTTAGCCTCTTTTATCATTGTTGAGGTAGTGACCGGATTCATCAGTGCTTTGATGCAGGCCTGTCTGTCTGTATGTATGACTACTTATCTGTTTATCATGTTATTCTCTATTAAGCCGTCAACACACCTGATAATGGCATACAGCTCACTCTGAAAGACAGTGGTGTGTGCATCCAGAGTGAAGCACTCAGCTATAGCAATCAGCTAATTGGGAGGGTCATGGTGGGATTTGTGGACTAGAAGCCGTATCACAATTGTATTTTTTCAGCTTTTTTCTTGCATTTTTAATGCTTGAAAGTGAAGAAGGCAAAGTGCTTTTTTTCCAAGGTCAACTGTGAATATTGAAGAGGAATAAATGCAAAAACAGCGTATTCTGGCGGAATGCAGTTTTATTAAATCTGTCAGTTTAGGGCTCTAGGGGTTTTCCATTGAATTTCTACCTTCCCAATGGTTTCGTTTTAGCATTTTTCTTGCGTCGAGGTAAAAATTAGAACATGTTTATTTTTCCCAAGTGAGTTTAAAAATGCTCCGCCAGGATGCGCAATGGTCAAAAAAGCTGACCTTGGAAAAAAGCACTTTGCCTAATGTTCGAGCACTAAAAATGCGAAAAAAGCTGATAAAATGCAAGTGTGATACGGCCTTAATAAATTCGAGACCAAATTTAATTTTATTTGTTCTGGTAAAATTGGATAACCATAAAGATTTGTACTAGGCAAAACGTTATTTCAAGGTTTCCTGTTGACAATTTGGTTGTCGTGGAAGCAAAATAATAGACTAAGAGCGCAACTGGAGCAGGTTCGTAACCATTGCAACATGTTTCAAAGGTACTCAAGGTCCATTCCTAAAATTGAATTCATAGAAAATTGATGGTGCCATAGGATACATCGGCATAACGTCGAAACGAAGCACCCCTTGCGGTGATTGAAGAAAGCAAAATCAGTGCAGATTGCCACCTTACCAGGTTATAAATAATGAACAATAAAATTAGTTGTAAAAAACATAAACGAGAAATCCAACAATCTATAAACTTAGAACTTTCTTGGATCGTCGGATGATCAATAAGCATGTTTAGCAGACAATAGAACTTTATCTTTTTTTCTATGATTCAACGTTGAGAGTTGACTTTTGAAGGCTTCAGCCCATGGTAAATCGAATCCACGTACAAGATTACGCGCATGCACATTGGAACCCATCGAAACTTTAGTCAAGACTTTGATGATTTAGTGAGTCAACGTCGAAACTACTGGACCAAGAATAAAAAAACCATTAGAGGAGAAAATGTGTGAAGTTAACACAACTCTCCACTCGTGAATCGTAATAGATCAGGCAGGATAAATTTGCTTCCTTATCCTTAACGAATCATATTATATTTTAAAACAAATATTAGTCTTTGATAAGATGTTCTGAGGGGAAACCTAGAGAATTTTTAACCCTCCACTCTGTGGGTGGTACAAGTAGGTGAAATGAGTGTAAATAAACTTCCTAATCCAACACATCTGACAGTCATTAGACTTTTTGTATCTATGAGATAACCTTGCTTTGCTAGCTCTATACCTGCAGAATCAGTCCTTGGCGAAAAAGTAGTCCCTCGTGCTTCACCGAGCGACGATTCAAAGTCTTTCTCCCAAACATCGATACCACTCGCCCATCCAGCAGTCATTGCACAGCCAAGAGTTGTAACATCAGCAAAATGAGGAGCACGAACTGAAATTTAATGAAAATGTAAAAATAAAGGTAAAAATGAATTCATATTATAGGTATAAATTGTATATGAGTTAATTCCATTCTAAATATTCAAAACTCATGTTTACAGAAATATAATTTATTAATCATTGGTCTGAAAAATTGAAGAAGAATAGGTAGCCAAGATTGTTTTTTCTTGAATGTTCGTCAACAACGTATAGTACCTAACACTATGTCCCAACTGTACTGTGATCGTACGACCATGCGTTCAGCGATGGTCAGGCGCTCGTACGAACATAAAACAAAACTATCCAAACAAAGGAAGGTGTCCGAATTGAACCAAAAAGACGCTCCTGAGATGGGAGGAAACGAATGAGTTTGATTTAGGAACGCGTTGTCCAGTTCGTACAAACTCCGCATGAACGCATGTAAACAAACTTTTTCACAGAAGGGGTTCTAATTGGCCTAGGAACTCCAATCGTTCATAGGATCCGCAATGAACGTATGGGACCAAAACAGCTTGATTTTGTCCGTACAAACTAGAGTTTCTTGCCTTCGCTGTTCCTTGCTGGTGATTGCTGTGTCATGATGGTCGCAGAGACCTCATGTATGCTGGGTTCGTTTGTGTTGGTGTAGTTTGAACATACGAATGAACAGCTTGTACAATCGGGGAGTGCAACACCTGGTCGTACAAATAGTTGTTTGCAAGTAGGATACATATTTTCATCGGACTACCACTACACGATGTGTACGACCATCGCCGAATGCACGCTCGTATGATCACAGTCCAATTAGGGGATAGTGCAAGCCAAAATCAATGACTGTAAGAAGGTAATATGATGGATTTATTGTTTCTCCCAGAGTATGAATGTATGAGGCCTGCAACGACGAGGTGCATTCTGATGAGGTTTTCTTTGAAGGTGCATTCTTTTTGGTGGTCAGAGACATGGCAATTATGACAATAATGACTGATCTTTTTTAGATAACTTGGTACCTACCTTACTTTATGGTTCTTGGGAAATGGGGAGGGGTGTACCCGTAAATTGAAAAAATTATATTGCAAAATAACTTTTGAAGGTCTTACCAACTGGTATGCCAGAAATATCTGCCTGAAGCTGTAGGAGGAGAGAGTTAGACGTCATTCTGCCATCCACCCTCAGCTTCTTTAGTGGTACACCACAGTCTTTATGCATAGCTTCTAAGACATCGCGTGTTTGGAAGCAAACGGCTTCTAACGCAGCTCGTATCAGATGAGACTTGGTAGTGAACTGTGTTAACCCACACAGAATGCTGAAACGCAAAAATAATACCTAATGAAGATGCCAACTTCCTTGCTAAAGCATGAATTTAGAACAAAATAACGGGAATTTCAGTTCAGATCTCAATCCATACATGAGTTGGTTTTCCATTATGGAAAAAAGGCTGAAGAAGCTCATTAGAACTATTTGGAAAGTTTCTTATTTTTTGTAATGTTGAACTAAGCCATTGCCATAGGGCATGAAAACGAAAGAGTGATACGCTTTTGTACAAGTTGTCATTAATATGCCTGAAGTAAACCTACCAGTCTTGGGTTGTGGACAGATGGAAATGGAAAGGATAAAACAAAATTTGAAAATATTGTACAGGGTGGTCCATGAGAACCTGACCGTTTTTTGAATGGTTCGTACTCGACAGGTAAGAGGAGTAGGACCATTAGAAAGGTCCTATTCGAACCCTCGGGATGTTCCAATTAGTGTATATCATGACTGAGTTCATCGCATGTTCGCGTTTGAAGGTATTGTCAAACATGGTTATCAGTTGTGGCGACTTAAAGACTGTTTCGGAGTGAGTTCAATCTTGGTCATCGAGGAACTGTCCCAAGCCCGTTATGTTCGGATGATCAACAACTTCATTAGAACAGAGTTACGCAGACTAAGACCTACTATTGAAAGCCTTTGGTTCCAGCAAGATGGAGCAACCCCTCACACTGTTAGAGCATCGATGAATTTATTGCGCCAAATGTTCCCAGAGTGCTAGATCTCATGGTTTGGGGACGTGCCTTAGCCTCCGAGGTCACCTGATTTAACAATATGTGAATTATATCCCTCTGGGCACTTTGGGACATTAACGTGGTAGTAGGTTTAGGATTAGACTTCACTTCTCGAAATTTGGAAGATTAGGTAGGTAGGTACCTACATCTTTTCGAAAAAACGCGCGAAATCGCGTTGAATTTCGAAAAAGGAAAGGATATCGGCCTCTGGGGCCCTCAACTCCTTAGGACTAGGCATCAACCCCAGCCATCTTCCGCTTCCTCTCCCCGCGGGTAACCCTGCTCACTTCGTTTTCGAGAAGACTTCAAAACTCGTATAGGAAGATTTTTATAAAGAAATTTGATATATTTTAGAAGTTTTCGCGGAAAAAACGTATTGTGACTGGATCTGTATTACTTTGTCTTGAAGCAGGAACGATCGGTAAGTGTTTTCTCACTTTATTTTGTTTTGTCACAATGTTCAGACGGTCCCCTTCTCATGGAAGAGAGCCGAGATGGGACGCATTCGATCCGGATTTTGATCGGCATCGATCGAGATCGGAATCACGTTTTTTGCGCACAAAAACGGATCGTCGTTTTTATGACGAAGTTAATCCGTTCGGATTTCGCGGAGATCGTCATCGGTCACAATCTCCGGCACACGGACATTGTTCGTTTTATGCTCGGCATTTGGTCGAACCGGGCTCCGAGCCAGGTCATTACCATAGTTCGGACGATGAATACTCAGAGTATCCACGTACGTACACTGCCGACGAAAATTTCGACGATGTTGAGGAAGAAATGTCCGACAATGGGGCTCGGCTTGAGAATGAACAGGCCGACGCGTTGACCCAAACTCTGAGTTTGGGCGACGGGATTCCATCGGGACCCAATGTTCTTTCTAACTCTAACTCGCCCGACTTCGCGGGCTTTACCCCACCAGAAACACCAGAAACAGAGGGCAAAACAATAAACCCTGATTCGGGTTTAAACCCAGGGTTATTGAAGGCATTGGGCGAGAACCCTCAGGTTCCCCCTCCCCCTGCCCCTGCTTTGCATGATAGTATAGCGGATCGGTGGAGACACCACATTTTATATGGTTTACCTTCAGAGGCTTTCAGTACTCTGAAGGAATCATATCCGATTCCTTGTAATCTTCAGCTCCTTGCTCCTCCAAAGCTCAACCCTGAGATCACTGCGTCAGTTGGATCGATTCACAAATCTGTGGATGCCCAGTATGTGGCGCTTCAAAAACAGTGCTCCACCGCCATAACTGCTTTAGGCATGGGTTTAACAAAGATAATTCAACAAGGTGGCGAGTCAGCTGCGGTGATGGAGCCCAGTTACCAGCACATATGCGATGCTGGACGAGCAATGACGGCTCTGTTTTTCGACATCAGTCGTACCCGCCGTCGGGTCATACAAAATGTATGCACAAATACCCTGACGACAATCTCCCGGGACGTCCCTCCTTCCGAGTGGTTGTTCGGTGATGATCTGGGGTCCCGTTTCCGGGCTCGATTGGGGCTAGAATCAAGCAGCAAGGGATTGGTGTCCTTCAACAAGCCGCCCCCAAACCCACCTAAAAAACTGCAGCCACACAGGCCACAGAACAGGGGGTCGGGAAATGTGAGAGGCCGGGCTGCTCGGGGTGGGCAGACTCACAACAAGGCCAAACCCCACTCATCCCAGTATCAGGACAGGAACTTACCACCATTCAGGCAGAACCAGGGAGGCTCTCGTCGTCAGACCAGAGGAGGCCCCTCCCAACAATTCCACCACTGAGGATGACTGAAGCATCTCCAGGTAATATGTCCTCCATTCGGAGGCAGTTTACGTGAATGTTGGTCTAATTGGAAATATATTACTGATAATAATATAATTTTATCCTGGTTACGGGGCTATGAAATTTCCTTCACCTCCACCCCCACTCCGCACCCTCATTCATTGTCTAATTTGCAGGAAAAGGGTGATGTTGAGACTCAAAAGCTAATAGTGGAGAGGTTGTTGAATCAGAGGGTTATAGAAACATGCGAGCCTCACCCAAATCAGGTGGTCTCACCCATATTTTTGGTAGATAAACCTTCAGGGGAAAAGCGTTTCATTTTAAATTTAAAACACTTAAATAAATTCATTGATGCCCCTCACTTCAAGTTGGAGGACCATCGCACGATGCGTGATCTCATTACTCCCAATTGTTATGGTGCAACGGTCGATCTTAAAGACGCCTATTATACATGTCCCATTGCAGAAGACTCTAGAATTTACCTTCGTTTCAGGCTACAGGGACAGTTATTTCAATTTACTTCCCTTCCTATGGGGATGTCAGTATCACCATGGATATTTACAAAATTGATGCGTCCTGTGGTACAGTATTTACGATCTAGGGGGGTCAAGCTAGTTAACTACCTGGACGATTTCGGAGTGCTGGGGAGATCACGACAAGAATGTGTACAGAATGTGAACCAGCTGGTACAGCTTCTAAAATTTTTAGGATTCGTGATAAATGAAGAAAAATCAAAATTGGTACCGTCTCAAAGCTTTACCTTTCTGGGCTTTGTGTTTAACACAGCTGAAATGACTATTGCTCTTCCCTCTGATAAGCGTAGGCGTATACAGTCTATGTTATATTGTTTCAGAGAAACATCATCATGTTCTATACGCCATTTAGCGAAGCTAATAGGTACTTTGGTGGCAGCATGCCCTGCCACACCTTACGGGAAGTTATATACGATGCATTTAGAGGCAATAAAAGTCCAACTCCTAGCTGACAATGAGGGGAATTTTGAGGCAAAAATATACCTACCTCAGTGTATTTTACCTGACTTAACTTGGTGGTACGACAATATCATGTCAATTTCCAAACGTTTACACAATGATGATTATTCCATTACCCTGACAACAGACTCATCATTGTCAGGATGGGGAGCCTCTGATGGAGAGACCAGGATACATGGGTGGTGGTCTTTAGAGGAAGCCACTTGGCATATAAATGTGTTGGAGCTGAGAGCGGTTGAGTTGGCCCTGCAACATTTTTGTAAGGATATTTCAGACGCACGAATCCTGATAAGAGCCGATAACACAACGGCAATCGCCTGTATCAATAGACAAGGTTCCATGCGGTCTGCTGTATTGTATGAAATTACAAAGAGGATTTGGAATTGGTGTGAAGCCAGAGAAATCTTCATTTTTGCATCGTACATAGCTTCAAGTGATAATGTTGTGGCAGATGAATGTTCTCGCATCATGCCAGGAGAGACTGAGTGGTCTCTAAATTACAGGGTTTTTTATGAGATTTCGAAACATTTTGGCTCTCCAAACATTGATTTGTTTGCATCGGCAGCCAATACTAAATGTAACAATTTTTTTTCATGGCACCCAGACCCTAGGTCAGTGGGCGTCGATGCCTTCACACATTCATGGTCTGACATATATTTTTACGCTTTTCCTCCTTTTTCCCTTATTCTAAGAGTTTTACGAAAAGTGATATCAGACGAGGCAGAAGGAATTTTGATAGTCCCAAACTGGCCCACACAACCGTGGTTCCCAGTATTTTTTGAATTGTTATGTGGGGACCCTCTTTATTTTGGTCCTAATGACGAACTTTTACATCTACCTTTCAGGAGCATTCCTCATCCACAATCGCAAACACTAATTTTGATAGCAGGGAAATTGTCCGCCAAGCGTTCATGAGGAGGGGAATCTCGGACGCTGCGACAGACACAATGTTATCAGCATTGTCAGCCTCAACTTATGCTCAGTACCAAGCATGTTTTCGTAAGTGGTGGCATTTTTGTGATGAATTATCTTTCGATGCTTGGGATCCCAAGCCCTTGCAAGTTATTCATTTTCTACAAAAAGTGCTGGAGACAGATCAGGTCTCATACTCAACCCTTAATACATATAGATCAGCCTTATCCCTGATTGCCACACAACCTTTGGGATCTAATCCACTAATTGCCAGGTTTCTGAAAGGGGTGGCCACTTTGCGCCCACCAGCGGCCAAATATAACAAAACATGGGACCCCCATACAGTTTTAAGATGGCTAGAAAAACCAGTCTCAGGGTTACAAAATATAGCATCAAAATTGATAATTTTACTCCTTTTGGCAACTGGTCAGCGCCTCCAAACTATAACAGCTATCCAAGTACATGAAGTACTTATTGACCCAGATACCGGGTTAAAGATTTCTATTTCTGCCAAACTTAAAACCACAGCACCTTACAAAGAACAACCATGCATTGAGATACCATTTTTTCCACAACGACCCCTCCTATGTGTCACAACCATTATGCAACAATATCTTTCATTGTCAGCACCTCTAAGATCCCCCACAACGACTGCCCTGTTTATAATAGCTCGAGAGCCCTATACAGCGGCTTCTCGCCAAACAGTATCCAAGTGGGTAGGGGTCATTTTACAGGAAGCAGGGATAAACAAACTGTTCAAACCCCACTCTACGAGACATGCAGCAGTGTCAGCAGCGGCCAGGGCGGGGGCATCTCTAGACACCATTTTCAAATCAGCAGGATGGACAGAAAAATCAAAAGTTTTCGCACGATTTTACAACAGGCCGCTTACACAGCCTACCACCCTGTTTTCTCATATCTTTCCGAGAACGCCCACTTCCCTGTAGTAACAGACCCTTTTCCTTGTTTTTTACAGGTCACTTTCAGTTGGCCCTATCTCAGGGGGTGAAAATTTTTAAAAATAAGGTACCGGTATGTCAACTTTATATCAGTGATATTTACTGCAGGATGACACCAGGAGAACATCCATTTATTTTGTTTTAAAAAACTTTTTATACCTTAATTTGATTAAAACATTTTGTTTCAGTTGCTTTTGGACAAGAAGTTGTTTTGTTTGTTAGAACCCTTCACACTCTTCTTTCTATGATCATGAGATCATATTTTTCTGGTTATAATTCTTTTCTTGCGGCATCAGTCTGTAAGTAATTTACACTATGATAAAGCAATTTACCATAAATTTGTCTTCTCTCCTTCCTCCTTGTTGTCGGTTTTGGAGGGGGGGGGGGGGGTATAGATCTGACAGTACGAAGATCACAGAGATAGAGTACAAGCTCGAGGACCCTTAGACCCCAATACCCAGAAGTTTGATTCTTCTTGAGGGGTGGTCTTTTCTTGGCCAGCCGCTCCAGTAGTGAGTTTCTTTCAACAGCTACCACGTTAATGTCCCAAAGTGCCCAGAGGGATATAATTTATGAATAAACGAACTTGTGAAGTTCATTAATAATTATATCCTGAAGGGCACTTTGGGACATTAAGGCCCACCCATGATACCCTACCCTAGTATCTGGAGGACTGGTGCGGCTGGGGAAGGTCTTTCAACTAGTGAGCAGGGTTACCCGCGGGGAGAGGAAGCGGAAGATGGCTGGGGTTGATGCCTAGTCCTAAGGAGTTGAGGGCCCCAGAGGCCGATATCCTTTTCTTTTCGAAATTCAACGCGATTTCGCGCGTTTTTTCGAAAAGATGTAGGTACCTACCTACCTAATCTTCCAAATTTCGAGAAGTGAAGTCTAATCCTAAACCTACTACCACGTTAATGTCCCAAAGTGCCCTTCAGGATATAATTATTAATGAACTTCACAAGTTCGTTTATTCATAAATTCTTTCTATGGGGTTCTCGTGTTTACCAAAAAAAATCCAGAACGTTTGGTGAACTGAAAGAAGCAATGCGAGCCGAAGTTTGGGCAATTGGCACACCTTTATCGGAGCACGTTCACCAGGAGTTTTTGAAAAGACTTGCAACGGTTATGAGCAAGACGGTCATCACATGACAGATGTTATTTTCAAGACTTGACATAATATATATGTATATATTTTATTACAAATAACAAGTTTATTCATGACTTTAATCAAGTGGTTAATTGGGTAGGGGCAAATTTAGCATCTGGGCAAAACCTTGAGATTGTGGGGTTGCCTTTTTTCTTCTTCTTTTTTCTTCAGAAATATAAAACAAGGTTGTGTTTCAGTTCCTGGGTAGAGGCAATGGAGCTCCATCCTCTTGGCCCATGTCCATCATTTTGGAGTCCAACCAATTTGTCCAGCTATGCAGTGGTCATCTGGGACTGTGGAGTCTGAGGGAGATGGCACGGGTTATTGTCAGTTGCAATTTATCCATCAAGCAATTTGGGACCTTGGTTTCTCCCATTTTCCAGCAAGAAAATCGACCATTCTCTTCGAAAAAGCTTCGAATTCTCAATACATGCCATCACCAACGCATCACCGAAGCATGCCTCAGACAAACTTCACACTTATTTCGTTTTGTTCGGTTTGGTGTGCATTAGGTTCGTTTGTGATCACTAAATTCAAACCTTGTATAGACCTCTTTTCGTGTGCGGCTCATATTAGATTCCTATTTGGTTGGCAATTCGAACCTGGCTTGAAGATCAGACCTCTCTTCTAAATGCTCGACTACGTATATATGTGGTGGATGCATGAATGCATTCATAGTGTATCTAGTCAAACATTTCACAACATTCCTGGTAGGTGAGGGGAAAGAGAAGAACATCTCTCTTTCTTCTCGTACCATTCACATCAATGACTGATTTTGCTGAATGATTTAAAAAAAATATCTGTATACAGGTAAAACATAGAAGCCCTTTTCGCAGAAGACAGATAGAACAAATTGAAACTCACCCTCTAGCATCTTTCCTCCAATATGGAGCGTACAATCCGTTGAATGCTGGAACGAAGTACACGTCGCCAGTTGTCATAACTTCCTCTGCCAGAGATTCCGTTTCGGTGATGTCATTCAATACATTAAGGTTGTCCCTAAGCCACTTTATCGCATTTCCAGCAACTGCCACTGAACCCTCCAAAGCGTAGACTGGCGGCTCTTTGGGTCCAAGTTTGTAGCTTACTGTTGTCACAAGACCATGAGTTGAAAAAACCCTCTGAAAGGAAAAATGGAAGGTCATAAAAGAAGATAATTACAATAATGAGTAACAACACTAAACCAATGGTAGGGAGGTAGGAAGGAGTGAATTAAATAAACTTTATTCCAATAAAATATGAGAAAGAGCAATAAAAATCAGGGGAGCCCCTTTGGAATCACACTCCTTCAACTTATGACAATTTCGATTTTTTTTAATGAGGGTGGGGGAAACCATCATTAATTCGTATGAGTACGGGCGTGTTGTGTGGGCTTGTCCATCAAGATCTCCAAACTGTTTAAAATCAATAAAAATGAACTAATTGCTAAAATCCTAAAATTGGATTTCATAGCAAAATATTTATGAAAATTATGAATGAGCCATAAATCAGCACGTAAATTAATTATTTGAGTATACAAAAGTGCACAAATTTCTGGAAAAAAACATGTTGAAAATTTCTTAATAATGAATAAAATTTGTTCATAGGGTCATTTTGTACGCTTGCGACTTTTTATTTACTCAATTTGTTCTTAAACTATAGTTTTATAGTTATTTATAGTTTGCTTTACAGCTATACTAGGGGGCTATCTCCTGCAGACTTTGCCTGCAACCCCCACCATTGTGGCCAGATGGGTTCATTTCAGCCTGACAGGCTGACCATTGCGCTCTAACGCCAATCAGTATCCAATAATAGTGTTTAATAATAATCCAATTCATACTGCCCACCCCTTTGGCGAGATTTATACTGCCCACCTCCTTGGCGAGATTTACACTGCCCACCTCCTTGTGAGATTTATACTGCTTACCTCCTGGTGAGATTTATACTGCCCACCTCCTAGGCAGATGTATACTGCCCACCTCCTTGGCAGACTTATACTGCACACCTCCTTGGCAGATTTATTCTGCCCACTCCATTGGCGAGATTCACACTGCCCATCTCCTTGGAGAGGTTTATTCTTACAGAGTGCCTTGCGGCCTGACGGGCCAGAGGTGGCGGTGGGAGCCCAGGCAAAGACAGGAACCGCCTGCACCTTGGAAGTAGGAGGCGGGAGGAGAAGGCCGCGCAAATTCCTCTTTTCAAACAAAAGGGGGCCACCCTATGTTTTTTTATCTAACAACGATTTTTTGACACACTTTCACAATTTAAACGACTAGCTTTTCCACACATAAATCCTTTCAAACTCAACCAATTAAGCTGAAACAAAACCAAATGAAAGGACATGATTCACTGAGTGTTCTTAGACCAAAACGAACAATTTATCTCAATTAGAACCTGAGATATCAAAGGACAAAGCTATACAACTTTGAGTTATCTGATTTTCAATGCTTGATGACAAATCTATGCATAAATACCTTTCATTCAAGAAAAAAATGAAGGAAATCGGCCGGATAGAACAGCTGTACTAACTGCCATAATAATTCGAAAAATTTTAATATATAAGATAATTGGTAGTATACTTACATTATGGCCAGTATTGTACAGTAAGAAACAACCACCTCGATACGTATTCTTCGCAAGACCCTCCTTCATGCAGTCCTGACCGATTAAGGCAGAATGCTGGTTGCCAATCATCTACAAACAGAAAGGATGGTCAAAATTGGAAGAAGCAGCGGTGTTTGAAAAATGGAATCAGGAAGTCTTAAAGGTAAACCTTGAAAAATTAACATTGATATAAGTAGGCATAGATACTTGAACAAAAACTTTTAATGAACAATGGCGAAGAGGCAGAGGCTGTAGCCAGTTCGCAACCACTGCAAGCATACAAAATGCAACCTGATTTTATTCTACAGTTCAAGGACAAAATTGTAAAACTACGAAGTTAAACTCTATTTAAAAAAAAATATATTAATACGTAGTGGTGTGCAGTTGCAGTGGTAAAACAGTGTGCTCACAAGAACTGTCCATGAAAGAAGGAGTGAAGTAGTCCAGCGGAAAAAGGTATGCTCGTGTTATTTATGGTTATTTTTTGCTTAAACTAATTTGCCTAAAGTGTATACACCTTGTTTTGAAGTTGAAATTATAGAAATAATGATCTTCAAGTGCTGAATTGATAGAAGGCTCTATCAAGATTACTGAATAGGGAGGTTTTTAGTAGTCAGAAGTTGGACTGAGCATTCTACTCAATCAGCACTTTAAAAACATTAATTTAAATTGTTTTATTTCAAAACGAGGTAGTGAACATATTATGTAAACGGATTTAAACGAAAAATAACCATAAATAAGACGAGTGCGCTGAACTGCTTCTCTAGCAGCAAAACGATGTACTGCAACAGCAGACAATCAACAGTGTTGTCCCACTTTCGTTCGTTTAATTAATCATACAATATTGGCAAACTACTGTAATATAGTTGATAAACTGTTACATACAAATAATATTGAAGATTATGCAGGTTATGAGCCTAAATATCCCACTAGAAGAGGGGGGGGGGGGTCCCAACTACTACCTCAATGAATCTAGATTTTTACAACGAAGCTGTGAAATAGAAGGACACTCTTTCTTTATTTTGAGAAAGCACGATCTTTTTCCATGAAGATAAAGAATGCTAATAAGTTTACAAAACCTGAGGTGCCATGGTCTCTTCATTATATCTACCTAATAGGTATTAATTTGAACATTTGAATTCAAAAATTGAAATAATTAGAGAGCTGGTAAAATTTAGCTCAAATCTGATTTCCAATGTTTGTATTCGGTCTTTGTTTGGACTAGATCTTTAACGGCGCAGGTAAAACGAGTGGAAAACATCTAAGAATCAGAGAGTGTTATTTTTTGTTAGTGTGATGAAGCAAGTCCATAGGCACTGACAGATATAGGATATACTGTGAAAATGTGTTTGGTTTTAGCAAAATGTCTGGACGTTTTGAATAAATTCACTTACCCTTAAATAAAAAGTTTTGAAAAGGACAGATAAATTGTAGATCTACTTAGGAAACAATATTGTAAATTATGAGCAACGATTTTGAAATATGATAGTCATCATCCATCTTAATATTTCGCCTTCTACTTCTCAACTTCCTACTCAATTCTGAACTTCATGCTTGTCATTGATATGAATTGAAATCATACAAATTATCTAAGGAAATAAAAAAACGAAGTCAAAGTAATTATCGAAAATCTTCATGAGACAGAAAGTGCAGTGGTAGAAGTAGTAATTCGTTTATTGTATAAAACCACAGGGTGATTATTACAATGAGTTCAGGTCTTAATATATGAAAT
This sequence comes from Adelphocoris suturalis, assembly GCA_030762985.1. Lineage (NCBI taxonomy): Eukaryota > Metazoa > Arthropoda > Insecta > Hemiptera > Miridae > Adelphocoris > Adelphocoris suturalis. The sequence goes on from CM061042.1 coordinate 134,735,142, forward strand.
AATATGCATCTCAATATAAATGCCTGAAATATGCAAAGAAGAGGGAAAAAATAAAGTATATGCCTACACCTAAATGGCTAGTGAGCAGCTTAATAAATCAAAACATAACCTGGACTGAAATTACGTAATAAAGGGTTTAAAAAAAAGAAACATCAATGAGAAAGAACTCATAAGTTCAATCTGGAAAAACATGAATGAGGACAGTCATATGACTGATAATTAACTAGGTACTAATAGGCAGTATGCTATGCGACAAAATGCTTTCGGTAAGGTTCCAACATTAGGCAACGAAGACATAAATGGTACAGGGTGTCAGGTTCATTTAAATTACATATTTTGCAGAGGTTTTCACTATTCAGTTTGTATGAGTTACCCTTATAATACAAAGTCACAAACCGGTAAGAGGACAGCCTTAATTGACATAGTACTCTTTCTACCTGCACGTTCTGAGAAATACCCAAATAATATTGCCTGCCTGAATAATCCACGATTCTCCCGAATAATGAGCTGTAACCCGTGTTGCACACACGGTCAATATTCTGACACAAAAAATAATTGTGCAATTTATCAAGAATTGAAGGAAGAATAATCTTTACATTTTGGGGGTCATCCAAAGTAAAAAGTTCTTCACTAACACGCAAAACATTAAAAAGCTCGATAAACCAGTTGTAGTTATTCAGTCCCCTAGATGTTTTATGCATTTTTTCGAGAACTCTAAAGCAAATCTTAGGCCATCTAGAGAAGGAGGGGTCTCCAACTAACGATCTCACCCTACCTCAATGGAATCTAGATTTCTACAATGAAGCTATGAAATAGCAGGACATCCTTTCTTTATTTTGAGAAAGCACAATCTTCTTCCATGAAGATTAAGAATGTTAATAGGTTTACGAAACTAGGACATATAAATTGTAGATCTACTTGGGAAACAATATTTTAAATTATGAGTAACGATTTTGACATATGGTAGTCATCATCCATCTTAATATTTCGCCTTCTACTTCTCAACTTCCAACTCAATTCTGAACTTCATGCTTATCATTGATATGAATTGAAATCATAAAAATTATTTGAGAAAATAAACAACGAAGTCAAAGTAATTATCGAAAATCTTCACGAGACTGAAAGTGCTTGATTCTTGGGATGCTAAGAATAGTCGGTACAGTTGGTTAAGGAGCGGCTCAAACCTTAAATTAAATTAAAAATTCGGCCCTTCGGGCCTCGCAAGGGACCCTGCCCCTTGACCCCAATGGGGGAGGGGGGGGGGGCAGACCCCCCGGATGTTATTACTTACTAGGCCAAAAGTCAAGAAACATGGAACATGCCTGGCAGAAGTGACCAAGTAACAAAAACCAAAATTTTCAGGAGCTTTATACGACAAATAGAATCGAAATTAGAAGGAATTACCTGGGTAGGTAATTTTCTGTTACGGTGCGCGTCTACAACTACTATAACCAAGATTAACTTCTCAACCAAGTGACAACACAACAAGCGGCATTGTTTACTATATCCATTTATAACATAAATAAATATAAAACTCCGACATAAATAGAAGAACAAGTACGAAAGAAATGCGTGATAAATCGAGAGCTTTCCAACGAATGGAGAACGATTTTTGTCCCATAAATACTAAAGAAGATTAATTTCCCCAGCAACGGCTTGGTTGTACGTAAAAATCAAAAGAAATTCCGCAACATCTTAAATCCGCACATTTTCAGCAACGCGTTCTCTTCTCAGTCTGAGGAACTTAAATGCTTGCATACGAGTCTGCAACACATTGGGACATTTTCATGTGTGTTTTCTTATTGTATTTATTACTAGGCAGATCTCACCTGTGCATTGCACGGCGGGGCGTACAGATCAATTAAATGGGCCATAAGAGAAACCGCCCACCCGTGGGTACATAATTGAATTCGCGATCGTGTTGACTCATTGTTCCGACACCCGTGGGTACTTTATTGAATTCGAGCCAGGATACATCACCTACCCCAGTAGCGTTGTTGTTACCACTACACAACAAGGTAGTGAAGTAAGGTTGTTAGTTCATGTACCCAAGCATCAAAATAAGAAAACAGTTGATTGTTCTCTACGCAACACAGTGAGTCTATTCTATGTATTGGTATCTTGTGAGCAAGTTTTCGTGACGATTTTTCAGTTTATGTGCCAAAGCAAAGACATGAAAATGTCAAAAATCGATGTTGGTTTTTACCGCGAATGTTGTTTACAGTTCTTTTAAATCAGGGGTATATCTCAGCTTCGTCCATATTTACAGTGGTTTTGGTAGTATATAATTTACGCATAAATTGAGGGCTTTCAACGAGTGGCGAACTATTTTAATGGGATGAAAACTAACGGCGATACATTTCCCTAGTAACGGGTCGGTTGTAAGTAAAAATCATTACAAAATCCCGCGCTGCTTTCGTTCCATGGTCCCGCGCTGCTTTTGTTCCACAGTTTAGTCACGTTTTTGCCCAGTTAGGTGATGGCTAAAGCATGCTTGAAAAAAAGTCGGCAAATTCGAATGTAAATCATCAAATGGAGTGGGATATGTCAATAATATGCTACTATATTTCTTTGCACCTACCGCTGAAATGGGTAGTCCTTCAAGGAGACCAGTAAAAATATAGCCGTAGATTTCAGAACAGCTTCTGATTTCAGGAAGAATGTGGCGAGGAATTCTGAATAACCTGTAACGAAAATAACAAAAATTGTGTCACTCTAGGTCAATAAATGTTAAACCTTTACAAAAAATATAAAAACAGGGAAATTGAGTGCTTTGATAAGTTTATCACCTGTAAATATAATTTCTTCGTCATTATTATGATTGTTTTTGTACTTTGACGTCAAAAAGTAGCCAACAATCCTCACATAAGTAGGTATATGTGCCTTACAGTGTGAAATAAAAGTTCATTCTCTAAAGAAAAATTTGCAAAAATGTTCAATTTTTCTTGGTGTGTTCTCATCCTTTTTATAGTAAAGACGAGGTACCTTCCTCATTCACCATAACCTTTTCCCGAGTAAGCCCACTTTAAGAGCATCTATGGCATCTATTCATTACACTTCCATCAAGAGCATTATTACGCCTACAATCCTATCCTATATCTGAACTGTGTTGAACATATGTGTTTTGGGAACGAGGAAGCCGACCACCTGGCTAAACAGGGGTCGGAATCTTACCCTGTTGGCCCGAAACCCCTTTTGGGGATCCCCAAGAGCTTTATTACTGTACAGTAAACAAATGGGAAGACAGAAAAAGAGCTGAATATTGGCAAAACACTCCTATGCAGAGGCAAGCCAAGCGGCTAATGACCATCTCAAGAAAAAGAGCTACAGCTTTGTCACTGAGGCGTAAAGATCTTCGCATTACTGTCGGTCTCCTCAACGGCCATTGTCTGCTGAGATACCATCTCAACAAGATAGGCAATGCCAGGACAACAGATTGACGCCTCTGCTGCGAAGAGGTCGAAACAGCGGAGCATATCCTCTGTGATTGCCCTGCTGTTACGTCTTTAAAATTCCAACATTTCGGGAAGGGTACACTCTCCCCTACTGACATTGCTCAGGAAGTGTTCGAAAAACTCCTCCACTTTGTGGGAGAAGAGGCAATAAAACGGGTTATTAAATGATAACAGGGACTTTTTGTCGCAATAGACCAATAGTGGACTCCGTGACTAGGGGCTCATACCCGTTAAAAAAAAAGTGTTTCCCCTCTTGATGTCCTTGTTGAAGCTAGGAACATGAAGTGAGCCATAAAGAGAGCAATGATAATGAAAATAAGACGACCGATGAACTATTCACTGCTGCCGAAGTAGTTATAAAGGAATAAGCTTAAGAAATACGGTACCAACACAATTGTGATGCATCATGAGAAGGGACAGTTCTCCATCCTATCAAAAATGGAAGATCAGATTCAAAATAACACCACCACACAGAAGCTGGTCATTGAATCCTTGAACTCAACCCAGCAGAATGTACTCCATGATATGCTCAACCTTTCCACCGAACTTGAGCTGATGTGGACACACTTGTCTTGGGTAGAGGCTATTAGGAAACTCGAAAGTGAACTTGCATCGAGGATTAGCTGTGAATTGTTGTGAGGGGGTGATGTCATGGGCCACACCAACTAGTGCCCACAACCAGCAAGTACAAGTGGAAGTGGCTGCTTCTGAGGATGACCTTGTTTTCATTACCACCATCCCAATAACGGAGACAGCAAGGTCATTTAATCTGTTTAAGTCCCCTCCATGCCTGTTTTTGATAGTGGGGTTGGCCATTGGATGGGTTGGGCACAGTTAGACTCTTACTTGGGGATAAGTGAGGACATAACACTAACAGACAGACAGTTTTCAAAGTGCACTCATTTCTCTCCAAGGATCTGCCCAGTAAATCAATAAGTTACTACAGTAGCATCACCACACCCTCATATACCAAAAGCCTTTACTATTGCCAACATGAAGGTTGTGACAGACAGCTGAGGTCATCACATAGTGAACCAATCTCTGAACAAATTGGCCCACACTGGGCCTATTCAACAAAGGCACCCTGGTCTATAACCATACAGTGCCCAAACCATACCACTTTAAGACCATCCACAGTATCTTCGCAGAGGAGTTATCTCTAGAATACCTGAAGTTATTTCTGGTAACCAGGCTTCTCATATGAGAATGAGGGTATCAGTCACACAGCTTGTGACCTCCGTAGTACACAACCATTTCTTTTGGCCATGCTGGGGTAGGCCAATGGTATTACCAAGTAGTATTTGACTTGCCCTCTTCGCAGCAGCTTTTACCTCGAGTATAAAAAACACGAGGCCTTCCACGAGGCCTTTCACGGTGCCTTTATACCTAAAGGCAGTATCACACTTGCATTTTTCAGCTTTATTCTCAAATTTTTAATGCTCAAACATGAAGAAGGCAAAGTGCTTTTTTTCAAGGTCAGCTAGGAATGTTGAAGAGGAATAAGTGCAAAAGCAGTGCATTCTGGCGGAATGCAGTTTTATTAAGTCTGTCAGGTTAGGGCTCCAATGGGTTTTCCATTGAATTGTTACCTTCCCAAGGGTTACGTTTTAGCATTTTTCGCGTTAAGATAAAAATTAGAACATGTTCTAATTTTCCCAAGTGAGTTTAAAAATGTTCCACCAGGATGCACAATGGTCAAAAAAGCTGACGTTGGAAAAAACACTTTGTCTTATTCACATTCGAGCATTAAAAATGCTAGAAAAAACTGAATAAATGCAAGTGTGATACGGCCTTAACTAAGGCTCCTGACAGAAGTAGGGTTGGCTCTAATTTCAGACACTTTAGCGAACAGATTTGAAAGTCAACTCTAAGACTAACTCTCTTACGGTTTATAATTTGCAATAATGAATCCTTCTAATTGAGCATGAAAATGATTCAACCGATCTCAAAATTTGAGGTACTAATACGTAGATTCATTGATTTTCTTTCGGTAAGTGGCGACGTTTGTGGTGAAATCCACCCCCTCTTGTCAACAGCCCTTTTCAGGGCTACCAAAAAGAGGTAGATACAACACAAAAATATTTACAAGACGTCGAGTTATAACTCCGTCAAACAAAATATTTCACCAGAGAGAAAATACGAAATTCTCTCTCAAAAGTGAAATATTAAAGAATAACACACAAGGCGACCTCCCCAAACATTTACTGGGCGAGAGAGATGCAACAAACATCTCGAAACAAGTCGCCTTGAATGAGAAACCTCAAACAGGAAAACTCAAGGTCGTTCAGCCACCCCCGGGGACCCCGTCACAGCGACGGACGCAGGGAAACCACCTCGAAAGACCAACTCAGCTATCATATGCACAGATACTGAGAAAACACTGTGCGAACCAATGAGATTGCACAGTCGAATTTAGGAAATTAAGCGGACCAACCAGGAGGCGGCAGGAGGCGGCCACCTCCCTATAAATACCCCGCTGGGAGCCCTCCGAAATTCATTCCACTCTCCGCTCTCGACGACGACACCTCTGAAGTACGAAGAATTCTACACGCTCTACGCTGACGAACCTTCTGCATTACGAGTTCATCTCAAGAACGGCTTCCTACTGCTTTCTACAAGCTCTACCTTCTCTCCACACAGATCTCGCATTGGCATCTACGAGTCCAGTGATTATTCATCCTGCTCATTGCCCAACGTAGTTCATCTGTCAGGACGCCACCCGGTACTTCTATCGATATTCTCTTTAGACAGTACGCCCGAGGGACGTTCCGAGCCGTGTCGCCCGGGTTTCGTAGCATTAAGCTCGTAACCGACCGCTGTGGGCACGCCGGTAAATTACTCTGCTCCTCCGCTCTAATTTACCGTCTAAGGAAGCCTTTTTCAAGGCTACGAGGTAGGACCCTGACATACGAGCATTGGAAAGACGCTCTGTCAAGCGAGTCCACCTCCCAAACCCTCTTTTTTTCACACGTAGAGGCATCGAAACGAGCTAAAACTCGGTCATTTTGATGGAACGTCGGCTGTCCTACTTCCCCTTGCAAGGGGAGGCGGACGACGGCGAAGCCGGGCCGAGTAGCCCACGTAGTGCTCCCTACCGGCTACACGGCGAATCCGCTGAACCCAGCGACAGCGCAAGGCGCGACCCTCACGTCCGGATCGCCTTCTCGCCCGACGTATTCGTTCAAGAAACGTTCGAGCAAGCCTCGCCTATACAAAAGATCGAGGAAACCTTTCAGACTCGCTCTGAAGCCGATCATTACAATTCGACCAAGCTGTCCGAATACCCACGATATTCGACGCAGGCCCACCCGGCCGATCCGAGTGTCAAATACACTCCAAATGCACAAAAAGCGAAGGATACTTTTCAGTACCTCAACCAAGCTCAACATATTCCCCTTTCAGATATAAATCTAAGGCCGGAATATTACAAAACGGCTCAGTACCAAACTGATCGAACCCAGCACTTGCTACGCGAGCCCAGCGCTCCACGCGGCTGCGACACGAACTATCTCCCCTTTCAGTCCGCCAAACCAGTTGACCTTGGCGGATCCGCTCACATTCCTCGCGGGAATGACCCGGGGACCAACCCGCATAACCGGGATATAAATGTCCGACTTGGCCTACCTACGCCAAGTAAAACATATCTAAATCCACTACAAATGGTGACCCCGCCTTTGAACAGGCTCAACACGGAGCATTTCGTTCCCTCTTATGAAGCTAGTGGATTTCAGGGAACCACTGCGGGCGTGCGACCCCCGCCGGGCCTCTACGCCCCACATCTCACACAACATCCCTCTACACAAAGTGGATTTCAAGCACTTTTAGAGGAGATGGGAGATTATCAAAAACCAATCTTCCAAAAGAAGAATATCGATCGTGCACTCGCCGAGTTCGATCAATACTGCGTGCGAAAACACCTGAGAACGCAAAACGAATGCTTCTCAGCTATATACAAGTGGGTACCAGAAGAAATGAGGGAAGCTATCGACTCAGCTTACCTAACGGCACCCCACGCACCCTACGAAGAGGCCAAACAGCGCCTCCAGCGAGAATATGGGTTGTCCTTACAGGACAGGCTCCTCGCACTCGAGGACCCCGCATCTCTCGCCAAAAAACCCAGCACCAAGTACCACGAAATGTACTCGAAAGCTGTTGGGTACTTTTCAGAAGCTCTGATCACTCAAAAGTGGATCGAGACTCTACCCATCGAAGCACGAGGTATGGTCGCAGCTCAGCCTACCACGACCTCCCGGCTCGACCTAGCTGATACGCTACACGCGTACAGAACAGAGAATACTTCTCTGAACATACGAGGAGTAGAATCTACTCCGAAACCCATAAATACTGGTTTCAAAAAGGCCCTCTCGAAACAAGCTGAGTTCAAACCCCAACCAGTGGAGAGTAAGCCTCACAAACCGACGGCCTATGTCTGTCGAAACCACGCACGTTTCGGTAACGAAACTCGCAAATGTGCAGACCCAGAACACTGCACTTGGAAGACGAACACTGCTTCCAAAACTAGCAGAAAGGCTGCGACTATAAGCCAGCCTAAAACCCGGGTTTCTACCGAAAATACTCAGCGATCGGTACAAGAAAGTACCGTTCCAACTTCCGACACAGAGAATTCGGAAAACGAATAACTGCCAGTGTATCTGAGCCGATACGCCGGCAGTCTACTGAGTATAAAAGGCACTTTTTCAAGTGCAAAATAAATGGCACTGAATTTCTCATTGACACGGGAGCAGAAGTGAACATTCTGCCCCACAATGTCACAAAAAAATTGGGCTTGAAAATTCTTAAGTCCAACGTTAAGCTCACAGCAGCTAACGGAGCCCCTATAGACACACTAGGGCGAGCTGACACAACAATTAACATCGGCCTCGGGGACATGACCACCGAGTTTATGATCACGAAAGTTGATCTAGCGATCCTAGGTATTCCATTCCTCGAGTCTTGGGATATCGGAATACGGGTCAAACACAAGTACATTTATAAAGATAAAATAAAGTGCTATGCCGATCAAAAAATAGCTGCAGTCATGAACAAAAAGTTCACTGACGAACAAATAGCAGCTAATATCCCTCATCGTGACAATACCCCTCAACCAGAGGACGTGCAAATCACGGAGGACGAAAACATTCGCTCTATCATTAACAAATATAATGATAAAATGAGCAAAATTCATGGTAAATGGAAAAACAACGGGGTTTACCACCGTATAACCACGGAAGGAACACCAGTACACTTCCGAGCAAGACCCATGGCAGGCGAAAAACGGGCTCAAGTCAAAAGTACTTTTGACGAAATGCTTTCAGAAGGCATAATTGCACCATCGGATTCCGAATGGGCATCCCCGTTACACTGTGTGCCAAAAAAAGACGGGTCATGGAGAATCACCGGCGACTACCGTTTCCTCAACGCGAAAACGAAGAAAGACGCCTACCCTCCTCCTCACATTCGCTCTTTCCAAGCGAATTTACATGATACGCAAATCTATTCGACAATAGATTTAAAATCAGCGTATTATCATATTCCGATGCACCCAGATGACGCTCATAAAACTGCGATTATTACACCTTTCGGTCTTTATGAGTTTAAGAAAATGAGCATGGGTTTGGCCGGAGCGGCTCAAACATGGCAAAGATACATGGACAGCATTATGCGAAAATTTGATTTCGCATTTGTATACCTAGATGACATCCTGGTGGCTTCTAAAAATTATAACGAACACATGAACCACCTCAGACAAATTGTTGACAAACTAGGGGAACACGGACTTCGAGTAGGTTTTGATAAATGCATTTTTTCAAAACCTACCGTCGATTTCCTAGGTTTCACTATCTCGAAGGAAGGGATAATTCCTAAACGAGATAAAATAGAAGCCATAGAACAATTTCCTAGGCCAGTAGACGTACGAAGTCTACGCAGATTCCTAGGTATGTGTGGTTTCTACCGAGCATGCTCAAGCAAATTCGCTCACACGCACAACCTCTGTATGACTCCATTCAGTCAAACAAAAAAAATGACAGAACACCTATCGAATGGACATCAGAGAGAGAAAAAGCTTTCAACAGCTTAAAGCAAGCAATGATCAAAGCAACATTGCATAACATTGCTCACCCACACCCTACGGCGGAGTGGAGATTAGTCTGTGACGCGTCCGACACACACATCGGAGCGGCACTAGAACAAGAAATTACAGACAAACATGGCTCGAAATCGTACCAACCATTGGGATTTTTCAGTAAAGAAATTCCAGAACAATGGAAGAACAAAGCATCGTTCGACAAGGAAATGTTCGCCGTTTACCAAGCGTGCATTCACTGGCACAACGACTTGGACGGCAGATCTTTCCATATTTGTTCGGATCACAAGCCTCTGCTAGGCACGATGCTTAAGAAGAATGCACATTTTTCTAAAATGAGACTAAGATGGCTAACGTACATCTCTCAAATGACGAGTGACATTCGTCATATTTCCGGAGAGAGCAACGTCGTCGCCGACGCACTCTCCAGACCCTTCGATCCGGTTGAAATTCAAACGAAATCGATTTCAACCCAGACGGACGAGGGTCCACCCATAGCCGAAATTTCGAAAATTACGGCTGCAATAGAATGCAATCTTCTACTGCACATTTCAAATTCACAAATTCGTTCTCCCCCTACCGCGGAGGACAAATTGAAACTCACACGAGTTGAATTCTCTCAAGGAGAAATTTGGTGTAACCTAGACCTAGGACACCCTAGACCTTATATTCCAAACGAAATAAGGGAAGAAATAATAAGCCAAATTCACAATTTGGGACACCCAGGTATACACTCTACAGTGTATAAAGTTAAACAACGATATTTTTGGCACGGACTCCGTGCAGACGTCTCAAACTGGGTCCGAGCGTGCGAAACTTGCCAACGAGCAAAAATCACGCGCTCCGTGAAGCTCCCTTACTCCGAATTTGAAACGGCAAACAAATTTTCACACGTACACGTTGATATTACCGGACCCTTACCTTTAGCTAAAGGAGGGAAACGTTACATTTTGATGATGGTTGATAGAGCAACGGGTTGGCTAGAGGCAGTCCCTCTTAGCAACATCGAAACAACCACAATCACAAATGCCTTTATCAATATTTGGGTAGCTTCAAAGGGCGTACCTAAATACATCACAAGTGATCAGGGCACTCAATTTGAATCAGATCTGTTCAATTCCATTATGGAACGTCTCGGAGTAAAACATACTCACACGTTACCATACAAACCATCAACAAACGGAATGGTAGAACGCAGAAATAGATCTTTGAAAGAGGCTCTCAAAGCTCAAAACGAAAATTGGCTCGACGCACTTCCCAAAGTTCTACTCGCCATGCGTACGGCAGTAGACCCAGCGACCGAAACTACGCCTTTCCAAAAAGTTTACGGAATTGACGTACCACTCCCAGGAGACATTTTCGTAACTTCTACGAACCTTTCGGAACCTCTTTTCTTCCGGCCTACGCATATTAAACATAATAATACGAAATATGCCGTAAACATGCCCAAAAATTTGGATACATGTACTCACGTCTATATCAGAGTGCCCACACAGCTCACCTCTCTGCAATGTCCTTACACGGGACCATTCAAAGTGGTTAAAAGAGATAAGTTTTCGGTTACAGTGCAAATTGGCGAACATACTAAAAAAGTTCCCAAACAGCAAATCAAGCCAGCTTATACTCTACTCTCAGAAGAAGCTGTATCACAAGGACAATCTGTGTCACAAAATCAGACAGAAAGTAAGGAGAAAACTCCCCGAAAATCTGCCAGAAGGCACGTTCCCTCTACCAAATTCGACGAGAGGTGGGTAACGGCGCTCGAAACACCCCAGCCGGCGTCGTCGTTGATAACACGACGTCTTAGGGGGGCCCCTGTGGTGAAATCCACCCCCTCTTGTCAACAGCCCTTTTCAGGGCTACCAAAAAGAGGTAGATACAACACAAAAATATTTACAAGACGTCGAGTTATAACTCCGTCAAACAAAATATTTCACCAGAGAGAAAATACGAAATTCTCTCTCAAAAGTGAAATATTAAAGAATAACACACAAGGCGACCTCCCCAAACATTTACTGGGCGAGAGAGATGCAACAAACATCTCGAAACAAGTCGCCTTGAATGAGAAACCTCAAACAGGAAAACTCAAGGTCGTTCAGCCACCCCCGGGGACCCCGTCACAGCGACGGACGCAGGGAAACCACCTCGAAAGACCAACTCAGCTATCATATGCACAGATACTGAGAAAACACTGTGCGAACCAATGAGATTGCACAGTCGAATTTAGGAAATTAAGCGGACCAACCAGGAGGCGGCAGGAGGCGGCCACCTCCCTATAAATACCCCGCTGGGAGCCCTCCGAAATTCATTCCACTCTCCGCTCTCGACGACGACACCTCTGAAGTACGAAGAATTCTACACGCTCTACGCTGACGAACCTTCTGCATTACGAGTTCATCTCAAGAACGGCTTCCTACTGCTTTCTACAAGCTCTACCTTCTCTCCACACAGATCTCGCATTGGCATCTACGAGTCCAGTGATTATTCATCCTGCTCATTGCCCAACGTAGTTCATCTGTCAGGACGCCACCCGGTACTTCTATCGATATTCTCTTTAGACAGTACGCCCGAGGGACGTTCCGAGCCGTGTCGCCCGGGTTTCGTAGCATTAAGCTCGTAACCGACCGCTGTGGGCACGCCGGTAAATTACTCTGCTCCTCCGCTCTAATTTACCGTCTAAGGAAGCCTTTTTCAAGGCTACGAGGTAGGACCCTGACATACGAGCATTGGAAAGACGCTCTGTCAAGCGAGTCCACCTCCCAAACCCTCTATTTTTCACACGTAGAGGCATCGAAACGAGCTAAAACTCGGTCATTTCGATGGAACGTCGGCTGTCCTACTTCCCCTTGCAAGGGGAGGAGGACGACGGCGAAGCCGGGCCGAGTAGCCCACGTAGTGCTCCCTACCGGCTACACGGCGAATCCGCTGAACCCAGCGACAGCGCAAGGCGCGACCCTCACGTCCGGATCGCCTTCTCGCCCGACGTATTCGTTCAAGAAACGTTCGAGCAAGCCTCGCCTATACAAAAGATCGAGGAAACCTTTCAGACTCGCTCTGAAGCCGATCATTACAATTCGACCAAGCTGTCCGAATACCCACGATATTCGACGCAGGCTTACCTGGCCGATCCGAGTGTCAAATACACTCCAAACGCACAAAAAGCGAAGGATACTTTTCAGTACCTCAACCAAGCTCAACATATTCCCCTTTCAGATATAAATCTAAGGCCGGAATATTACAAAACGGCTCAGTACCAAACTGATCGAACCCAGCACTTGCTACGCGAGCCCAGCGCTCCACGCGGCTGCGACACAAACTATCCCCCCTTTCAGTCCGCCAAACCAGTTGACCTTGGCGGATCCGCTCACATTCCTCGCGGGAATGACCCGGGGACCAACCCGCATAACCGGGATATAAATGTCCGACTTGGCCTACCTACGCCAAGTAAAACATATCTAAATCCACTACAACGTTTATGTATAGTCCAGTCAAATTGTGCAAAAAGGCCAAATACTCTAAAATTTAGAAGACTTTTTCGGGAAGCTTCCTATTGATATGTTTTCAAGGTGCTGAATTAAAATCGAAATTTCGTTCCCACATACAATTTTCCATAAATGGCGTGCCAACGATTTTTTCGTTAGATCAATTATAAGCTAAAATCTACTCACGCAATGTGCAAGAAGAAAACTTTCATCACTTACACAATTAAAAAGTCCAGTCATGCAGCATGACCCCATGAGCGAATTTTTGAAGAAATCTTCGACATTTCAGTCGCTATTGATCGTGTAGAGAAATTTTACAACTAGCGAACGGCATTATTTTGATTTTGGACTGATTTTTCAACATTGAAATTTTTGAAAACTTGATACATATTCTTATAGGAAATTTTACGCTGATTCCGAATATACCACATATTAGTATGCTGAAAAAATTATTTCGCACAAAAAATCGCAAATAACAGGCTATTTTGAAATTTTTGACTACTTTTTTCCAAATTTCAACCTGAAGATGTAATCCGATCATGCTGGCCAACGAACTTGAACTTTCGTTTAGTGTCCTTAACATTTTAAAATTTGTTTGAAGTTTCTAGCACAATTCTACGGACAGTTATCGTCTGGAATGACACATACATATATACATACATACATACATATATACATATATACATACATACATAAAAAAATGCGTTAAACTTCAGAATATGATTCAGAATAGTCTGAAACGGATTTCTGCATAAATTTTTTTCAAAAATTCACATTCTACAAATTTTGAGGCGAGAGCAATAGCTTAATTTTCTTCAAAAATTCGCTAAAAGCTGTCCAACAGGGTAATTTAGATTACACAGATACTATTTTTGCAGACTAATTTGATGAACAAAGTTTGGGGTTTTTTAATGGTTGATATCAGTTAGGAAATTTTGGAGGATTACTTTTTAAGGAGGGTATCCGAGAGAAAATCCACCCCTGTGAGAGGAATTTATTTAATTATTTTATGTCAATAATTATGTTCAAAGCCGTAAGGCAAGGTTATTCACCATGTTGTTGTGTTCCATAAGAAAATGAGGGATCATTTGAAACTTTTCTATGCGCAGCACTTTCGGAATGAAAAAATAAAATGAATTAAATGATAAAAACCTTACTTTTTTGTGTCTATGAAATATCCTATGTATGAAACACCGAATAAAGTAAACTACTAGTATGAGCAAATATATTGGAGAGATTTTGTTCTTCCTATAATTTTCTACCCGTGTACGCAAAAAGACTGAAATACCAAATGCGCATGCGCGTAGAACTACACGTGTACGCGAATGAGGCCTATCTACACGTTGGCGGGAAAAACGCTTTCGTTGGAATCCCGTCCTACGCGTAGTCATCATAACCTGACACAAAGGTGACCACAGTTTTAAGAATAGTATTGGTTCTCTCTCTGATTGCCGTCTAATAACTTTCTCATTTAAAGTTAAGCCTATGATAAATATAATTGGACTATCAAACCAAATTCCGTTGATTACACGAACAAAGTACCTACGAAATCCAACAGCCAGATATCCAGTTCACCTACTTGGGAGTGAAGTCAGCTGTCGATACTTTCCGATTTTAAAGTAGGTTCTGTACCTGTTCATTGTAGGCATCTGCATGTACATTTCGTACAACAAAGTTGTAACTGCCAACATAAAGGTTCAGACAACGAGCAGGTGTGTGTTTTACGATTTTATATAAAAGCTGTTGTCAGTTCAATAACAAATTGGGTAGGTTAGTAGTAGAATTTGTGCTAGATCCCCAGTTAGATTATGGAATCAACGATTTTATAAAGCAGGGAAGGCACTCAAAACGAACTATTCCATGAGGCCTGATTAAGTGAACTTGATGTATATAGATAAAAAATTGAATGATGAGACAAAAAATTAAAAAAATGCCGAAATTGTGCCAACGTTGCTCAACTTCGGTGAATCAGATAAGAACCGATGTATTCAACGAGATATGGGCGTTGGTGAATACAATATTTTCTTAGATCGTAGGTCTTTACTCGAACCTAGCTATTCGATGACTGCAAAGATAGCTGATAAAGTAGAGTTTAAATGTAAAATTAATTCAATCTTCTTATACTGGATCTCGAATTCAAGGGAATCATTGACATTGGAATACTAAAGAGACTTTAGCATGACGATAGCGTTTGGTTATGGTAAAATACGTGTAGAAACACGCAAACAGATAGCATCTGCAGTTGCCTGCTCTAGACGCTGCTCTACGTGTTAACGCGAGTCTCGTTCGGAAGAACAGAAACTCTCTAAATACGATTTGGTAGGCAGTGGTTTTATTTAATGTAATTTGCATCCATGCACATGGAACTCAATAGTTTTTTGTGGTTCAGATTGTAAGCCTACTTAGAGCGTGTTCCCATCACCTACATAGTATTTCAATTCATTCAGTTTTAAGGAAAGTTAGTAAGATCGGTACCTGAGAAGCGTGTCGTCCCATTGCAAAGTGTCAATATTCATAAGCATAGTTCGAGATGCATTAGTTACGTCAGTTAGATGTTTGCCACCAGCTGGACCACCGGTGAGGTTCTGAAAGTTGAAAAATGATCAATTCGATACAGGGTTGCCAGGTGGTGTGGGGCAAAAAACCGGACACTGATACGGAGGGTAGACTGAAAATACTCATTAAAAGAAAAAAGTTCCAGTCATGCAGCATGATCGTATGAGCGAATTTTCGTAGATTATCGTAACATTATATTATATATTCTATTCTGAACAACTTTCGTTCCGTGTCATTTTCTCTCTATCTCTGTGTGTGTATGTCCGCAAATCCTTGTAACAAGCTTAATTTCCGCAATATTCAACCGGTTCTTATGAAATTTTCATGGTATATGCGGGTTAGGGTGAAGATGGTCCCCTATAAGTTTCGTAGTTCCCAAATCAATACTTCACTCGGCGCATGCCCAAACGTAAATTCCATCAACCATCATTTTCTCACGCCCCCGTTGTCCGATCTCGCTCAAATTTGGAGGATACGTGGAAAAGGTTAATTTGAGCATTCCCTAGCAATTTCAACATAATCCTATCATTAGCAGCTCTTGCGCATGCGCGAATATGTATTCCTTTTTAAACGAGCCTAATTTCAACATGTTTCATCTGATTTTGATGCAATTTTCAGGGAATGTGCGAGTTAGGCTGCAAAATGGTCCACTATTGATTCTGTTTGATCCGGGAAGAAAAAATACACAAAATAACGGAATCCTGGTTCACTTTAATGACTGTACAGCGGGATCGGAAACATAATAGCGGGAGAGCCATTTGGCTCGTACGGGAGGCGGAATTAGACTGATATTCATCCGTCCTTCGTCCGCAGGACACGAAGGGCGCAAGTGATCAATGTAGTGTCCATTGATCCAGTGGCATGTGTGTACAAAATACAAAGTTCTCGTACAATTTACAATTAATGCTTCACAATTTCACTGCACCTTCGGGAGTTCAAATCGTATATTATTACGGGATGATCGGGAAAAATAGATATTATCAGAGTTCCGTCATTAAATATATAAAAAGCGGGATAAAAACATTGAACGACTTATGCGCTCTGTCGGAAGTTTGGGAAGACAACATGCCAACTCCATTTCAAGCACTGGCAGGAGAATTCGAATTTTGGTCAGGGCCAAACAGATTCTATACTTCTCAAATCATTACTCCATTTTGCACATGCGCAAACGTAAATTCCTTCAAGCGTTATTTTTTTACGCCCTATTCGTCCAATCCCACTCAAATTTGGTGCAGTGTTGGGGGACAATGGTTTAATTATTCCATGTTAATTTCAATATGATTGCATCACTATCAGCTCTTGCGCATGCGCGAAAGTGTACTCCGAGGAACAAGTTCTAGTTATCAATAGATTTTCATTACATTTTCTGGGAATTTGTGGGTTAGGCAGTGGATTGTACCCTACCAATTTAATTTTTTTCCAATCATTACTCCATGCTGCGCATGCACTAACGTACTCGTAAATTACTTCAAGCATCATTTCCCGGTTTTTTAAAACATCTTTACTGTGAAGCGTAAAATTGCGGGGTCTTGGAACTGTTAAAGTGTGAACCCTTCTCAGAGGCACGATGCGCCATGTTCTGATCATATATTACATACGGGGTTTAATAATTATAGACCAATGATCTGCGTAGAAGTGCTATCTAACATAGAAATAATAAACCGTTGTGTAATAATTTGCAACATTGAGATTTTACGATTTGATTTTTACTATCTCCCTGAAGAAGCTCCAATTCGTTGGAGGTACGTTGGAGAATATAAAAAAACCAAGACAGAAAGGACTTTAAGTAAACTTTTCTAATAATTTAAACTGTACAAGTAAAGAAACTTAGCAAAGGATTTGAGGTTATACTCAATTGTAGTCCATATTAGTTATAGTTGATGGCAAATTAGAAACTACATCCCTCCCCATTAATTATCTAGTCTAATATTCTGTAATTAGTTTTCTAATGAAAGGAATGTTTCCGATTGAGTAAAAAGAAGGTAAACTAAACATGATAGGTGAGATCCCTAGGGTGGTTATTGAATTACCCATTCAGAATTTATTACGTGTATGCATAGAAACGGTGGTTAAGGGTTGTACAAATATCAGTTTAGCTGATTTTAGTAAAACATGAAGCAATATTGCAAAGGGTTAAGATGTCTGAGCTAAAATTCTATCAACGGTTGAATCGTTTCGAATATCGTACCATACTGAAATACATAAAATAACAAAGGGAATTAGACAAAATTGAAGCAGATACATACCAAATCAGTTTGTAAACACAGGTGTCTGGAAGGCAATGAAGGTTTTCTCACGATCACGATCTGCCATATTGACGATCGCCAAAAATATCTCCAGGATAGAAAAACCTTACCCCTAAATCGTACCTGTTCCTTTTTTTTAAGCCACTGAGGCCGCAATGGCCTATTGTAGCTGGAGAAGGAGGCCGTACCTCCTCTCCATCCCAGACACTAGATCTGCCCGATACCGACAGCCCTGCCAAACCAAGCACTATCTGCCTGGTTCCGGCACTCCTGCTTACCATCAGGCACTACCTGGGACCCGAGTGCTCCACACTCGGTAAGTTACTGGGTCGCAGCCCCAGTCTGGCTTGCCGCCATATCACCAATGCCAGCCACAGCTGGGAAGTCAATCCTTCCCCACCACGTTTTGGCAAAAGCAAGGAGAGTCTTAATCTTCCCCGTCTTAATGTCTTGGGGATCGATTGAGGTTCTTCCCCAATTCAAAAAGCGATGTCTTGCCAATATAGGGCAATGGCAGACCACATAACTCGCCGTCGCGTCTTCTGCCCCACAAAAGCGGCAGAGTGTGGAGTCTGATTTGCCCATTTTATGGAGATGGTATGTAAGTGGGCAGTGCCCAGTTAAGAGCCCCACAACCATAAGCAGCTCCCTTCTCCCCAGGCTGAGCAGCTCCTTAGCTCTTTTCCTAGAGAAGTGAATAAATTGTTTCGCCTGCCTCAGGCCCTTGACATGAAGCAGTCCTCTTCTTACTCTCCCATCTGGTGAGCTCTCTGTAGTGGCCAGAAAGGGTTCTGGGCCCACAGGGAGAGAAGCAGCACCCTTCCTAGCAAGAGCGTCAGCTTGTTCATTCCTCTCCACCCCCTGGTGCCCTGGGCACCACAGCAAGGTAACCTTAGGTCCTGGGGACCTTGGGTCTTGAGGTTAGTCAAGCACTCCCTCACCAACTTCAATGAGATGGTGAAAGAAGCTAGTGCCTTCAAGGCTGCTTCACTATCTGATAAAATGTAGATTTTTACTCCATTCACTTGACGACTCACCAGTCTGTCAGCGCAGGAGCTTATGGCATATATTTCTGCCTGTTCCTAACGCGATTTTTTCGTGAGTCCATAAATATAAATTTCATGGTTGAATAAGCATAGTGAACATTTTTCTTCATGGCTCACATTGGGATATTTCGAACAAGACACAATATTTTTGGGCTCAAAAATAGTGGAAACTGTAGCCAGAAAAATTCTCTTTCCGCATAACATATTGTGAAGTATTAATTTTGCCATTATATATGATCAGTACCAAAAAATATTTACTCAGACTCGCTTTGCTTAAAAAAAGGATTTTATTAAAAAATTCCAAATATTCGGAGTTTGGTAGGGTCGAGAATGTCTAGAAATATTCTCTCAGAAGTTCAGAAACTGGGAATTCAATTACAAGGTTCTGTTTTACAAACAAGAAAAAGGCGCTGGATATAAATACCTGAAAGTTTTGAAATTTTAACATAGTACAGGGATTCGTTCGTATAGAAACTACGGATTCATGAAAAAATCACGTTTAGGAACAGGTACGATTTATGCGTAACGTTTTTCTATTTCCTGGGGATGTTTTTGACGATTCCCCGTCAATATGGCAGATCGTGTTCGTGAGAAACCTTCATTGCCTTCCAGACACCTGTGTAAACGTGCAGAATTACAGACTTACGGAGTGCGTTGTACAGAGGTTCGCCGGTAAATTTATCCCATACGATGGTAGTTTCTCTTTGGTTTGTGATGCCGACGGTAGCTATGTCAGAGGCCGTCTTCCCCGCTGCAGTCATTTTTGATATCACGTTTCTGCATCACATAATAAATGTAGAGTAAAGTCTGCAAATGTTAGGTCGAACATTGACACCTCACATATCTTAAAAACAGAATAAAATATGGGTATTGGGAACGACTCGAAATTCAACTCGTATTTTTTCACTGAAATATGGTCGAACTTTTATGCTACTAATAAATGCGAGTGATTCGTTAAAATTGGCTCGGATACTACCTATTAACGAACATTGTGACGGGATAATTCCGAGCTTTATAGAAATGGACCTATCAGTGGTGAAATATATTGAGGTATATCCTCATTTTAACATTTACCAGATCTGTCACTTTTGATAATTTTTTCAAGTACATTCAACATATCTCCCTTTGGGCAAAAATGAAGAAATTCTTCAAACTGTCTATCTGTCAAATCAAAATTGTAACTATGATTGGATTCTTTAAGATGTTTCGTAAATGTAGACTTAACCGTATTTTCCCTGAAATCCTCCTGATGCTCGTCTATTATTTCCCTGAATTTTCTACCAGTTTGACCCCAATATTCGTAGCCACAAGAACATTCTAGTTAATAAACCCCACTTTTATCCTGAACATTGATTTTGTCCTTAACGGATCCTAGTAATGCTTTACGACTATTTTTAGTTCTAAAACCTACTTTGTAACCTCTCGATGATATAATTTTGCCGATTTTATCAAAAATGTTCCCATAATAGGTATACTTATCCATTGCTTTTCTTCTAAATTTACATCTTCCCTAGCCAGATTGGAAAATGTTTCCCTACTCTTTTTCCTAAGAACCTTATCCGATATGGTATCAACTAGATCTCCTCCATATCCGTTACTAGCCGCTATGCTTTTGATAATGGATTTTTCTTGTGATAAATTTATTAATTACTTATAGGTCCATTTCTATAAAGCTTGGAATTATCCCTTCACACTGTTGAAACCATATTTAGTTATTTTCCCCCCTTTCACAACATCTGATTAGCTATAATCCCCCTTCACTTTGTTTGCACTTATTGGTTATACCTCCTGCCCCTTTCCTTTCTATTGACCAATGGGATTCAATCTCCCTTCACTTGTGACTATAAAAGCTGTGTCCTTGCTAATGTGTCTTCAGTTATTGTTTGTTACTGATGATGGCCTAACCGTGGAAATCGATTTAACATTGTAACTCTTTATTTTTCGTGGAAATAGACAACGTTTTTCACTAACTTCCGTTTTGCAATTCAGGTTGTTTTGAAATTTCCATCATTTCATTTAAATCACTTCCATTATACCACCATCCTTTTCGATTGAAAGTAGATTTAACCCTGATAATTTTCCTGATAATTTGTGATTATTTTGATTTAAAAACTAAAATTTTAACTTGAAACACTAGGCATTACTCCTACGTCTTCAATTCGTCATAGATGTGTTGTGGCAGAGATTTTCTGGGTTCGTACTAGTTGGACACTTTTGGTAGCTAAAGAAGTTAAGTTACACTTCTATTTTAGATAGTATGCAATTTATGAACATTATGAGTGAATAGCTCTGATTTATTCTGTGATAACAAAGGGACAACATTATTAATATAAGATTACTCGTTAATGAACATCTTTTGCTGAGCATCAATGGGATATATTTCGTGGGGATATATTCGTAGACTTACATAAAAGATTGGTAGTAGGTACCTGTTCAGAAAAAAAAGTAGCTGCATGCAAGAACATGTTCCATATCATGCTCTGTGCATTGGTGTTTGTTAGGGTAGGTCCCTGAGTTTCCCTGAAGCATATAATCGACTAGCAGCCTGTTAGCACCCTGGTCAAAAATATTTGATATCTCGACCGAATTTGAACTCGTGTCCTTACTTACTAAGGAGTAATTTCTCTTTAGTTAAAACACCCCAAGGGGTTCAGCTACGAGGCCGATGTAATCAAATCTCTTGGACTGTGGGATTTTCTATTGAACTTAACATTTCCTTGGAGTCAAATACCAGCCGTTGCAGCTGGTTTGAGGCCGGATAAACGACGAAGTGAAACTGCAGGCTACTGGCTCAGCAGCTGCTCTCAGGAAAAAGTCCAGCAGTCGAGGAGGTCATTGTCACAGTGTGGGTTTTGACTCAAGTGAGTGAGGAAGTGAAAGATGCTACGTTAGGGAATGGGATGTTTACAGTGTTTTGGCTTGAGAGGGATTTAATTAATTATTGTTTTGTAATACTTCAGGTTTATGCTAATGTGCGCCAACTGCTAAGGGGCAACAAAAATTTGATACCTCGACAGAATTCAAACTCGTGTCCTTACTTACTAAGGAAAAATTTCTCTTTACTAACAACACTCCAAGGGGTTGAGCTATGAGGCTGCAATCAAATCTCTTCGACCGTGGGATTTTCCCTTGAATGTAACACTCAAACTGAACGAGCGTTACCTATGGGTACGAAAAGGTGCTTCAACAATTTTTAAATGGGAAAAGATTCCCAAATTCTGCAAACTGTTTGCTAATCCCATGAGGTCCACTCTTTTTGGTTTAGTTTTATACTACTTTCCACTATAATATAATGAATTATATAAAGTCTATAATATATCCAACTTTTGAAAACGGAACCACAACCAGAAAATAACTTCATTTCATACAACCAACAAGTATAGATACAACCTGGCGAAACAATGATTTTGTATAATCCAAGACCGAATTGCGAACCTAAACTGCTTACTTATCCCTGATGAGGCCTGTATACAGGCGAAAGTACTTGGATGCACCAATAAATTGTGTAAAGTTATAGCCTTACACATAAGTAATACTCAACAGCTCAGAGTTTGCTCGGTGTGCAAACCGATCTGCATGATCAACTGATTCCTCACTGTTCAACCCTAGTAGATCAGCCATAGATCGTAAGTAGCAGACCTGAAGAACTGTTCATGCCGATCGGTTCTTGAGCTAGTCCTCAACACAAACCAAGCTACTTTTTCAAACGGATTCCGTACATGATACGGATAGGTACACCAACCCTAGAATGGTGTTTTTAATGGTTTTCAAAAGAAGACTTGTGGAAAATTTCAAACATGGCACCAGTCAAGAGAGTGTAGCACAAGAAAAAAGTTGGAAAAACACGGAAAAAGTTTTTACCAAAAGAATGTAGGGTCGCACAGTGGGGGCAAGGCTGGAATAAATAAATAAATAATTTTCGATTTCTACGCTGTTTCCTTTGTTTTGTAATTGATATTAATTTATTAAAAGTGGGAAAAGTTGCTTTTTCACCAGATTTTTTTTCTGTGGTAGGGGTGCTTTCGAAAGTACAGTTTTGAAGATAGCTAAAAAACGTCATTATTTATCAGTACAAAATAAATTCGTCCTGTATGCCTTTGTCTACGAAGCTAAAACTTTGGAAATTACTATGGTTTGTACACATAATCATTAGATAATTAAAAAAAAGAAAACCTAGGTTTCACATTTGGTGCATCGTAAGAATAAAAATAACAGACGACAGACGTTACAAAGTAAGATTTGCGCATTCATAGGGGGTGTACATAAAAGGTTCCTCCGCCTTCCGCTGGTCAGGAACATTTTTCCTCGAAAGTTAACATATTAATCAAATTGTCATTACCGAGAAGGCTCGAAAATACTATTACTCAATGAGTGTATGTTCGAACAAATTTTTGTGTGAAGAAGGACATTTCTAGAAGATGGAATTCTGCATCGCCAGCTCCCTAACTATTTTCCTCGACTGTTGATGTTTTTCAAACTTTTTTAACCTTCTACCACTCACTTGTTAAGGATTTCCATGGAAATGTCCAGAAAACTTTAAAAAATCGCCCCAATGGCCCCATTCGAAGCAGAACTCCTTCTACAACTTTTCTTTCCTACAAAAAACTTTAGGTCAGCTCCAATGGTCAAAAAGCGAGAAAAATTGTCAAAAATTGATTGTTAGGGTCGAAGAAGCTATTTTAATCAGCGCAAAATTTCCTATATTAATAGAGCTGAACTTTAGATTTTCACAAAAAACACTTCTGTAGGTCGGTGCCAATACAGCTATTCCTATTAATTTATTTATATCAATTTCATTATTTAGTTTCCATGGCAAAACTGTTTTCAAGGAGATTGCATTATTTCTTTGCTCTCTTAAAAACAAGGGTCGATGAAACATACCGAATGCAGCCTTTGATGTGGGATAATATGGCCATGGGATCTTGCTCGAACCATCCCTCTTGCGGGCTTCTGACATCGATGTCAGTTTGGTGGGTGAATACCTCCTCTTTCGTTTCAGGGGAAAGTACCTGTCAAAACGAAAAGTCAAGACTGGATTATCTATGAAAACATAACAATTTCATTCTTCTAGTAGGTAGAAAATGTATTTTTGCTCTCGATTTATCCAACCATATTATGATAACTACTGCGAAGTGCGTGGCCAACAAGCTGAGTTATGAGCATGGTTATTTGAATAATTGTGTACACTCAGGTGATCATTCTCAATAATTGATATTGTGAACATGATTGCAACCGCTTGTTAATTTCTGATGATTTCATTGAGTTGGTGTTTCGATGTTTTGATTCATAGCAGGTCCGAATATTGCGAGAACGGTTTGATTTGTGAAGCGGTGGTTAAATCATTTTAATAGGTAATTTCTATACTTTACACTCTAGGAAGCTGTAATTTTGTATGTAGCCTCTTCAGGACATTTACTTGACGATGCCCAGGGTCCGGATCAGATGAGTGGCTCTTAAAGCTATTTTTTATGCTTTACACTATAGGAAGCTGTAATTTCGTATGTAGCCTCTTTAGGACATTTACTTGACGATGCCCAGGGTCCGGATCAGATGAGTGGCTCTTGAAGCTTATTTCTATGCATTACGCTCTAGGAAGCTGTAATTTCGTGTGTAACCTCTTTGGGACATTTACTTGACGATGCCCAGGGTCCGGATCAGATGAGTGGCTCTTAAAGCTATTTTTTATGCTTTACACTCTAGCAAGCTGTAATTTCGCTTGTAGCCTCTTTAGGACATTTACTTGACGATGCCCAGGGTCCGGATCAGATGAGTGGCTCTTAAAGCTATTTTTTATGCTTTACACTCTAGCAAGCTGTAATTTCGCATGTTGCCTCTTTAGGACATTTACTTGACGATGCCCAGGGTCCGGATCAGATGAGTAGCTCTTAAAGCTATTTTTTATGCTTTACACTCTAGGAAGCTGTAATTTCTTATGTAGCCTCTTTAGGACATTTACTTGACGATGCCCAGGTTCCGGATCAGATGAGTGGCTCTTAGAGCTAATTTCTATGCTTTACGCTCTAGGAAGCTGTAATTTCGTATGTAGCCTCTTTAGGACATTTAATTGACGATGCCCAGGGTTCGGATTTCTATTAATACTTATTTCCACATTAATTACTAAGAGCCTAGATAATGCACATACATCCTATTATTCTATAAAATTAAAAGGCACAAAGTAAGTTTGCTTGATACATAAATCTGAGGATGAAAATTAATTTCCCTTATGAGCAACATTTGCTCGTGTTGGAAAATTAAGTCACTGGTTGATAAAGGGGAAAAAAAAAAAAAACTATATACAATATACAAACAATTGGCTATCCAATACTCATTTAAAAAAAATCAATACCTGTGATTTTTCGAATATAGCACGATAATGTGAAGAACACAAGCTTGTGTGATGTACAAAAGAAGAAAAAGTAGGAACATATCAAATTTTCATTACTACATTGACAATACAGTTATAGGTACCTTCCTAATTTTAATTAAGTATGTAGATAGAAAAACCCCACATCTGAAATAGATTTAAAGGTCATTTAAGAAAGTATTTGATAAGAATTTGAACATGTTCACCTTCCTTCCCAGTAATACTTGTTTTTTACTATCCAGTGTTAATCCATTGAACACATTAGGTAATTGTCTTGTAATTGTAATGTATCTGAGCTAGGGTCGTTCTATAGCGTGGTAAATTTGACACGTAATTGTCTTCTATCCTCGTGTTTAATAGATGATTGGGAGGGGACAATAGAGAAATATTTTTTCTAGGGGACAGTACAATTTCTAGGGATTTTTTTTTGAGGGGACAATATAGAAATATTTTTCTACTTACTCTATATTCATATTGAAACCCACGTTGAAATTTCCAAACGATAATGACAAATTACTGACATCTTGAACCCCGATAAAACTGGGTGGAGGGGGACTTGATATTGTACGATCCACTAAATAACAGATCCTAATATTTAACCAACGAACACTGTCAGTTATGCAGAACTACAGGAAACTGAACTAGACTGCCCAAAAAACATATACAGGGCCAACCGCTCGTAGATGCCAACAATTTTGTTGCCTTAACTACAACAACAATGGAGTAAAATGCTGCCGACCGCTTATTCCGGAATACCGGATATTGGTCTCCCATACTGCGCCAGCTACACCTCCTACACTTCCCGTGCCACATATGCTTTTGCAATCAATCTTAAATGCAAAAAACGGGCAGGTGTCAGTAGATTAGTGTAGTCAACCGAAATTATAGCTGTTTAAATAACTACCTACCAGAAAATCAGACCATCCTACCTGCTTATGTTTCCATTCAACATAATCCCTTGTGTAGCGTTTATAGGGTTTGAGTAAGTACGAGGGATCTTGGGTTGTACAAGGTGAACTGCTCATAGATGCAAAAAATTGTTTGCCTTAAACTACAACAATAATGGAGTAAAATGCTGCCAACCGTATATTTTTATCTCACTCCGTTCTTGATAAATGATTTTTTAACGGCTTTTTAAGAAAAACCGTGTTTTTCCCCCTCAAACTTCAATTTCTCCATATCAACTAATTTATCTTTACTTTTTGACCACATTTTCGAAATCGGCGTTAAATTTCCTATAATTGTGGTGCACTTTGAGTCAGCAAAATATCCACCTACAGACCACAACAACAACAACAGCTCAAACATAAAAAAATAAAATGTCTGAAAATGTTTCAACTCTTACAGAAAAATTCCAGGAAACTGGCAAATCTCATGAAAACTGCTTCATTTAATACTCTTTCCAACGGTATAGCTAGATGGGGTTGACCCCGTCCTCAGTTTGGGGCAAAAACGAGCTCGCTCCTGGAGTAGGCTCGATGTTGCCCCAAAGAATGGTCGAATGGTCTCACGCCCCCCCTGACCCGTCTTCACGCCCCCAAGTTTGGGAATCCATGGTATAGTCAATTTTACTTTTAATTTGCTATTTTGGGGAGAAAAGCTTGTTTTAATGTTAAAAAATGTTCAATTTCCCCAGTGAAATAGGGGTTTTCTCAAACATGACCTTGTATGAACCTACGAATTTAGGGTCGGTTATTACGTATTTTTTCACGCTGATTCGAATGGTAACACTTGCAGATCTCTCTAACTCCGTCCTAACCGAGGTTTCCACTTTATCTAACTAGTTTTTCCCCTACAAACATATACAATTGAGCATAACAAACCACAAATTTGTCCAAGTGTAAAACTCGGTTGTTGAGTGTAACTTTCAAAATGAAACTTACAGCGAATCTAATGGTTTTAGAGCCAGCGTCGATGACGCCAACCATTTTAGACGACGGTAGTTTCTTGACCGTCGGTGAGTTAAGGTCGCCGGATATCGGAGATGGGGGCGGCTTGGCCGGGCTTCCATCGTTGACGACAAAGGAATCGTTGGTGTAAGGAACATCATTCACTGGGTGGACGAGGGCCGTCTTGGACGGATCTTTTAGCACCGGGCTGTCGCTGAACTCTGGGCAAATCGTCTCTGCAGGGGGAGGCCCTGGTTCAGGCATTTCCTCCGAAAGTGACTGCAACAGACATTTAAAACGACGAATCAGCATCTTTTGGTTTACCGTTCAATTATAAGCCCCTGTAATCAACATAAAGATACAATTATTTACCTCTTAAATTGTACAGGGTGAAAATGGCCATTTTTAAATTTTAAATTTCCCTGAATTTCTCCCTGACCGTATATCAGATTTCCCTGACATGAAAATGTGACAATTACCTAAGTTTCACCTCTAAAACAGGTGAACTCATTAGCATCCAAAATGCAAATAATAAAGCAATCACGAAGGCTGGACCCTCAAGATGTCTTCTCTCTGTTGTTCCTCTACCTGTTGATGTCCATTCTCTATTGTGCCGTGTTATATTAAAAGTTATTAAGAAAGTGAATTTCAAAATAGCCTGTTTTTTGCGATTTGTTGTGTGAAATAATTTTTTCAGCATACTAACATGTGGTATATTCGGAATCAGCGTAAAATTTCCTATAAGAATATGTATCAAGTTTTCAAAAATTTCAAAGTTGAAAAATCAGTCAAAAATCGAAATAATGCCGTTCGCTAGTTGTAAAAATCGGTAATATGGGATAGGTATGTACCTCAATAACCAATATGTTCGATATTGGATATAATTATCAAATATTAGAGTGAAGAAATAACATGAAGCAGTTAAAATTCAAGAATTTACCTAATCGAATCGTTGATAAATCAACAATAATTGGGATTTAATGCTAGTATTAAATATTTTCAATTTCTTTCTTGTTGCTACGGAAAAGCCAAGTGACACTTCCCCATAATTTAGGCTGTCAATAGATGCACAGAGACTACAGTTTGTCTGTCAATTTCTTGCTGTAGGATACTAGATTCGAATGCAACTGACTTTATATCACT
Organism: Adelphocoris suturalis; assembly: GCA_030762985.1. Lineage (NCBI taxonomy): Eukaryota > Metazoa > Arthropoda > Insecta > Hemiptera > Miridae > Adelphocoris > Adelphocoris suturalis. The sequence continues at coordinate 134,763,408 of CM061042.1, forward strand.
CGTAATATAAAGCCTCATCATCGATTGGCTGTGGAAATACGTTTCTTTCATATGACGTCGGTTTTTTTATTTTTTTAAATTTTTTTATTTATTTTTTTTTATCTTATGCCTTGACGGTTTGCGGCAACTTCGGCCATTCGTCTTCTCGCAGCCCGGTGTGTTATTATGACGTCGGTGTGTTATTTTATTTTATGTCAAGATTTGATGATGTTACGAGTATGATAGGATACTGTTAAGATTTCAACTGAGTTCAATACTGACCACATTGGACATCGAAATCTATGAATATTTACCTACATTTGTCTTTAAATCTACAAGATTAGTTTAATAATAATAAAGTATGAGTACCTCCTACTTATTTTTAATAATTTGATTCCATGTTTGTCTATCAAAATCATAAACTAAAATTTCTCTACACGATCAATAACGACTGAAATGTAGAAGATTTCTTCAAAAATTCGCTCATGGGTCATGCTGCATGACTGGACTTTGTTTTTTTTTTAATTATTCCAATTATGTTCTTTCAATTTGAGATCAGAACCGATTAGTTTTAGTTCAACTTGACATTAAAATTTACGTCATTTGAGTTGGAAAAAAAAGTTTTTCAATACCTACGTAATTCTAAAAATTCCCTGACATATATGAGTTGAATCCCATGACATCTGGTGGTTTGCGTCAAATTCCCTGATTTTTCCAATTGTTTTTCTGTTTCAGTTTCGATTCTACTTCTGGTAGAGGTAATCATGAAAACTCGTTCCAGCTCCTAAATCGATTTTGAGTTAACCACTAGGAAGCTTGGCATAAAGAGTTAACTTAGAACATTAGAACAGTCGGTACATACTCACTCATTCTAATAAATCTGTGAATATTTTTACAAAGGTAAATATGAATATAAATGGAGAATTTACTTCCCGTTAATCAGGTGAATTCATAGAGCATCTCTTTTGTTTAACAACTAACATAGCAGACTGAAGATTTAAGTACCTATTGTACTATGATAATGTAATAATTACATTAATCGAGGGAGAATAATAATGATCTTTAGGAGGGTTATTAAAAAAATCCTTTATAATACTTTTTGCGTAAGAATTTTCAGTATATCTCCAAGCTCTAGCAAAGAACTCGCAACATGGAAGCTACCTTCTTATGAATTAGTGAACTAGGTGCACTAATGGAAATATCGACAAGAGATAATGGGCAAAATTATTTCTTGGGAGCTTGGACACTTCATTATAATTCCACATAACATTAACGGTGTCGGCTATTTATCACACGAGAGCAGTGCCCATTTAATATCTATTCATTTTCAAGGACCAAACTAAAAAGACATTATAGCAATGATTAACCTACTCGCCTTGACTAGCGACCGAGCAAGGTGAATGGTTCGATTTCTTTATTTAGATACGTGCAACGTGTAATTCAGGTAAATAAATACAGTATAAAACTTGGAAGAAAAAAACATTAATAAACACAAACATCAGACATATTACGACTTTGATATTAAAATAACGTTCTGAAAAATATATCATCTTCAAGATTATTGCAGCGCCAACGTCGAAAAAGATTTCAACGCAGAAGTTAAGACAGGCATTACTAAAAATTTATGTTCACACGCGCGTAATGTTTGTGGCTGACTAATAATTAAAATTCAAGTTGTACAGCAAGACCTCATGAACAAATTTTTGAAGGTATTAATATTTTTAACCATTTTGGAGTATTATTTTCTTGATATACAGTGGAACCTGGATAATTCGAACTTATTTAATTCGAAATCTTCTTTAATTCTAATATTTGTCTTGGTCCCTAGCATTTTGTATTTAAACAATGCTAAAAAATCGTGGATAATTCGAATTTTATTTTGGATAATTCGAATTTTAGGCGAGCTAATTAAGGTATAAATTTTAAGCTGAGACTCCTAATAATTGTAAATTTTAGGGAAATACGTTTTAGTAACGATATTCGGCCAAAGGTTTGCGTTAGATCAAATGCATGCAAGTCAGTGCCATCGTACAGTCTGATAACTCCCCTTCCCCTCCCGACAACCGACCGTCCCATTACAAGATCAGGCCAAGGCTGAGCAATTCGCCAAAGAATTGGGAAAGCAAAATTTCAAAGCTAGCAATGGGAGTATGACACAAGTGTGCACAGTGAATGTAAGTGATTCATACTTCAACTCTTTGAATGCGTTGGAATCTTTTATAATGGCCGAGAGCCTTAATTCAAGAAAACAGGCCAAAACACCATCCTTTTTTGAAAAACAATAGATTGTTTTTATGGTTGCAATTAAATAGAGTAACATTCCAGGTGTCTTTATATTTACTGTTCAATATTCTGTTGGTCAATACAGTATTCAATGTAAGTTTGTTGAAATATAATTTATTAAAAACTTCTTTAATTCGAATTTTTGGTTAATTCGAAGTTTTTGACTGGTCCCTTGAGGGAATCGAATCTTCGAATTATCCAAGTTTCACTGTACCATGAAAATTCTCATAAACCTTCGTAAAAGGGATAGGTATGTACCTCAATAACCAATACGTTCGATATTCGATATAATTATCAAATATTAGAGTGAAGAAATAACATGAAGCAGTTAAAATTCAAGAATTTACCTAATCGAATCGTTGATAAATCAACAATAATTGGGATTTAATGCTAGTATTAAATATTTTCAATTTCTTTCTTGTTGCTACGGAAAAGCCAAGTGACACTTCCCCATAATTTAGGCTGTCAATAGATGCACAGAGACAACAGTTTGTCTGTCAATTTCTTGCTGTAGGATACTAGATTCGAATGCAACTGACTTTATATCAGGCTATTCTGAATCATATTCTGAAGTTTAACGCATTTTTTTATGTATGTATGTTTGTATGTATGTATGTATATATGTATGTATGTATATATGTATGTATGTATGTATGTATGTGTCATTCCAGACGACAACTGTCCGTAGAATTGTGCTAGAAACTTCAAACAAATTTTAAAATGTTAAGGACACAAAACGAAAGTTCAAGTTCGTTGGCCAGCATGATCGGATTACATCTTCGGGGTGAAATTTTCAAAAAATGTAGTAAAAAATTTCAAAATAGCCTGTTTTTTGCGATTTGTTGTGCGAAATAATTTTTTCATCATACTAACATGTGGTATATTCGGAATCAGCGTAAAATTTCCTATAAGAATATGTATCAAGTTTTCAAAAATTTCAAAGTTGAAAAATCAGTCAAAAAAAATCGAAATAATGCCGTTAGCTAGTTGTAAAAATCGGTAATATTTGCATGAAACATTGTCCAAATTCAGATTGAACTACTCTTATGGAAGTATCCCTGTATAACCAATCCTAGAACCATGCTGCTAAAACGTAGGTAGTAGGTGCTTGTTAAAAACAAAAAAAATGTAATCACAACTGATGAGTTTACTCTGTAAAATCCATGTTTGTCTATCAAAATCATAAACTAAAATTTCTCTACACGATCAATAGCGACTGAAATGTCGAAGATTTCTTTAAAAATTCGCTCATGGGGTCATGCTGCATGACTGGACTTTTTCGTGTTGCACACGCTAAAACGCTTGAGTGGCTGAACCCTACTGTAAGCATTCAAACTAGGCCTTGAATGGTTAGGTATTTATTATTAGTTTATTATAATCTTATTTTAGTATTTAATACAATTTGTTTCATTCATGTCAATCGTGGCCACTGCGTATGCGCTAACCTGGAATTCTTCCATCACGTTTTTATCTTGACGTAATTTCTTTTTTATTTTATTATTATTGTTTTTTTAAATTCTATTTGTACTCTTTAAATATCACTTCATTATGATGCGCCTTTCGCTCAAATGCAGTTATTTTGCATAGACAATATTGTCTCACCGACTGCTGCTCAACTCATAATAGCCTAGTGAGGACTGACCTTGTGATGATCCCCTTTGCATTTTGTTATCCTCGATAAACGTCAATCACTGCTTATGCGCAAATGAAATCTCAGATACCTAACAGAATCTGTTTTCTTAAACCCGATGAGTCTCCAAATATCACTCAATCTTGTTATGTTGTTATATAAACATTGTAGTCATCTTTTCAGTCGTGGTAAAATCATGCGATGCAGAAGTGCCGTACCCACGTGACACATTTCCTTCTCGCCTCTTGGATTTTGGCACGCTATTGGCGAACAAGAAGGCCCTCATTGAAACAGGTAGTTTTTTATCTCCGAAACTAAAATTTTCGCTTGGCCACTCTAAATGGGACTCAGTTGGCATCGGATCGTCAATTGGAACCAGAAATAGCCCGCCAAGACCGGCGCTGCCTCAACCCGCCGTCAGTTTACTACCAGGCACATTTTCCCGCTCAGGGGTCATTGTCGATTAGCGGGAAACTCGGATTTCGTCATTTTTCGTCCAGTTGCGAAGAACTGCCCAACATTTCCTACCTGACTAACGACTCTCAGGTTGAACTCGTCATTCCGTGGCGGATATTTTAATTGGAAGGTTCTTCGTCATTGCCTGGTTCGTTCTGTCTGATCCCTTCTACCTCTGCCGGCAGCCAATCGCTGGGACTCTTTTGAGCGAGCCCCCTCGAGCCTCTTATCTCCTAACAAACTAAATCGCCGCCGCTCTCGCCCCATCAGTTCGATTCGTTATTTGATTTAGAACCTTGAATACGTTTTTATTGGACGCACACCACATTTTCAGCATTACAGAATTCAATCAACTCGGTAAGTTTTTCAAAAAAAAAAAAAAGTTCCAGTCATGCAGCATGATTGTATGAACGAATTTTCGTAGATTATCGTAACATTATATTATATTACTGTTTTGAAACTTGTGCATTCCGAGTACAAAGAAATTGTTAACCACCAATTTTATGGCAAGTAAACTCGTTCCAAATCATATTCTACGAATAAAAAAGTCCAGTCATGCAGCATGACCCCATGAGCGAATTTTTGAAGAAATCTTCGACATTTCAGTCGCTACTGATCGTGTAGAGAAATTTTAGTTTATGATTTTGATAGACAAACATGGAATCAAATTCTATCTACAGCATGGTTCTAGCCTTAAACAGCATGGTTTTAGGATTGGTTATACAGGGATACTTCCGTAAGAGTAGTTCAATCTGAATTTGGACAATGTTTCATGCAAATATTACCGATTTTTACAACTAGCGAACGGCATTATTTCGATTTTTGACTGATTTTTCAACTTTGAAATTTTTGAAAACTTGATACATATTCTCTTATAGGAAATTTTACGCTGATTCCGAATATACCACATGTTAGTATGCTGAAAAAATTATTTCGCACAACAAATCGCAAAAAACAGGCTATTTTGAAATTTTGGACTACATTTTTGAAAATTTCAACCCGAAGATGTAATCCGATCATGCTGGCCGAGGAAGTTGAACTTTCGTTTTGTGTCCTTAACATTTTAAAATTTGTTTGAAGTTTCTAGCACAATTCTACGGACAGTTATCGTCTGGAATGACACATACATACATACATACATACATACATATATACATACATATACATACATACATACATACATATATACATACATACATACATTAAAAAATGCGTTAAACTTCAGAATATGATTCAGAATAGCCTGAAACGGATTTCTGCATAAAATTTTTTCAAAAATTCACATTCTACAAATTTTGAGGCGAGAGCAATAGCTCAATTTTCTTCAAAAATTCGCTAAAACAGATTTTGGATGTTTAGCAATTTTTCAGTTTTTCAATCGATTTTTCAGCAAATATTGATGAAATTCAAGTACATTTTTCACCTTAATTTTGTGAATACATTTTTGAATGTTTTAGTTCATCGTCAATAAACTTCTTTCGACTACGATTCTGATAAGAATATAAATTTAAAAGTTTTTAGACGTTTTCAGTCTTTTTTAGTGATTTTTTGAGCACATTTTTCGAAATTTGACCAATTTAATGTGCTCAAAAAGTGTTGTCCAACGAACTCATCCTTTCTTTTGAAATGCTTGATTTTTTGGCGAAAGAATGAAGTTTTTATCTCAATTCTATCGAGAGTTATCGTCTGGAATGACACACACACACACACACACACACACACACACATATATATATATATATATATATATATATATATATATATAAAAAGCGTTAAAATCCAGGAATCATTTCAGAATGCCTCAAAACAGATTTCGATGAAGAAAATTTTTGAAAATTTTTATTTTAAAATTTTTGGAGCCATTGCAATAGCTTTATTTTCTAAGAAAATTCGCTAAAAGTAACACTTGAGGAAATAATGGAAGTAATATTGCCCAACATGTCAACATTACGTTGACAATTTTTTTTGTCTTGTCAGCCTGCTGGCTTTTGCCTTGACAGTTATTTTGGGGGATTATTACGCATCGTTGGCGGTAATTAGTGGTATTAATCTGTTAATTAACCTTGTCGGCAGATTAAGGTTCTCTTATGAACATAATAGGTACGTTGAATGTAGATTTCTTCAGTAAATAATAACTTTTCTTGTTTTTAAACGATTGGCTCTTAACTATCACTATTATTATTTCATTTTTCGTTTATCTATTTGCGACAAAAATGGAAGGTGTTGAATGCATTACTATCACCCGCTCCCCAAGTATTAGAAAGAAATACAGCAAACCCATAAACTATGGGACTTTTTTTTAACTTTAAAATTCGCAAATTAATTTTCACGTGCCCATAAATCTTGCGTTCACTACTATAATTACCAAACGCACATCAAAACTAATGTATTTTGACATTTCATGTCTTTGCTATGGCACACAACCAAATTTTCGTTACCTATGTCACGTTACGTTACGTAACAAAATATGCTCAATTTCTGATGATTTCCGCTTACAACCGAGACGTTGCTAGGGAAATGGTACTTCGTCGTTTTTCATCCCACAAAATTCGTTCACCATTCGTTCGAAAGCTCTCGATTTATCCAATCATATTATGTTAACTACTGCGAAGTGCGTGGCCAACAATCACAGTTATGAGCATGGTTATTTGAATTATTGTTTACACACAGGTGGATCATTCTCAATAATTGATGTTGTGAACATGATTGCAACCGCTTGTTAATTTCTGATTGCATACGAGTCTGCTAAACATACCTACGCGTCTGCAACTGAAGACATGAAATGTTCCAATGTGTTGCAGACTCGTATGCAAGCGTTTCGTCTTTACATTTTCGTTTTCTTTGTTCAAATCATCTACTTCTACTTGTGTCGGAGATCATCTTTGAAATCACTATTTTCTTTTTATTTTAATATTGCAATTTAACATAACGATGCTTATTCCTGTTCTAGAACCAAACATTTCAACCATGTGTCGTGTTTTTGACGAAAAAAAACAGGAAAAAAAAACAAGTTCATAGAATTTCGAATCAATATCGAGGAGAAAACATGATACATGGTTGAAATTTTTGGTTCTAGAACAGAAATAATCTTTATGACATGCTGATTTTTTTTTTTTTTTTTTTTTTTAAAAGTCTTTTGCGGTTTTCAGCTTTTTTATTTGATTTAATTTATTTTATTTATTTTTATTTTTTTAATTTTATTTTATTATTTTTATTTTTTTTATTTTTATTTTTATTATTATTTTTTTTTATTTATTTTTTTTTTTTTTTTTGAGCATGGAAATATTCTTCATCCTTTCTTGTGTGATTTAAGATTTTGAAAACGAAAATAGTAATGGAAATTTATTTCAGATTTATTTTTGCATGAAATTTCTCAACAAATTTACTCCGTACAAACTTAAATGATGCGCTCTAAAGTGTGAATGTATAATATTGTCATTATATTCTACTACCAATCTGTTGCTATCTCTTTCAACTATGATTCAGGGATATTTTTAGTTCTATATCGCGTGGTTATACAAGTTTCTTGAAAATTTTCCCTCAAATTAAAATATTATTTACTTAACTTTGGCAATGTGTTTTTAAGATAAATAGTGCAATAACAATTTTTTATCCAGTGACATGACATACACACTCGTGTTTAGCGATGGCTTCAAGACACCTGTCGGTGTTGGCCTTTCTGTATGGAGTCCCAACTTCCCAAGTCAGGTGTTTACCATCTGTCGCGTCCGTGTTCACAGGAGAGTTATGGGCAGTGACACGGGCTGTTCGACACTGCCAGTTGTGAGTTGGAAATTATGCGATCTTTTGCGACTCATTTGGTGCAATCGAGGCGATTATGGACACATGTTAACTAACTAGCTGAGCAACTGTGCGATTTCAGCTCACATGAACTGGGCACCAGCGGCAAATAAACCACCTGAACTGGACACTTTCCATATCTTAGGTAGGTAGGGAGGTAGAGAGCTGTTCGTAGTGGTCCCATAGTTATTAAATTCTAACCTATATATCCAACTAATCTGAATTTAAACTAAGGGATTGACTTTTTCATGTTATGTATGCTCGAGATGCGAGCTTGCGAGCATCCAGACCACCAAAACATGCACGTCATTCTGACCTATTTGTCCAAATAATCTGAATTTTGATTCATCATTTTCAATAATGAACCTTTGTATCGACCATTCACTAATTCATGACGGACTAATTAACTAATTAATCGCGGGCTGGTGCACAGACAGTGACGGATTAATAGCATTTCGGGAGGAAGTCCTCTACCGGGGAGTCTGAGGGGTATGGATTACCCCTACCAAAAGGGGGTAATTTTGTGAAAAAAGACTTGGAAAAACTAACAGTTTTAGACCCACACTTTGTATGTAAAAATTAAGACCATAACCATAATTTTTATTTGTACTAATACTCGTATTACCTAGCTTGGCTACCAAAAATTTTAAACTAAAAAATAAATAATAATAAAATAAAATTGACTGAAAATTAGATTATAATTTTTTGGGCAAAATTATATCGAAAAATGCAGGTAATGAAACATAAAACGCTGGAGTTATAAATAAATATTACATAGTAACTTGATGTAATATTATTTATATATTACATATTTATATTGTAAACACAGGATTAAATAATAATACACGCTTTATTATTATTATTTTTATTTTTTTTTTTTAATTTGCTTTATTTAGAAACAAAAACTTTTAATAAACACGATAAAATTAAATGAACAAAGTATATTTTTCATTAAAGATGAAAATATAAATTAAATATTACCTTGTTGAACATTTTTTATCTATTACTAGTAAAAGTAAAACAGCGAATCATTCGCTTCTACAGAAAAACACTGCAATCAGTTAAGAAAACATGATTCGTTTCTTTCATCGACGAAACAGTACTGATAGTGTATTCTTACCGTTACCGTAAGCGGTAGACGAGAGGCAAATAATACAGTACATACCGTAACTTGTTAAATACACTATGAACACAATCATATCCCTATTAATAACAATTTACTATGGAATGGTGGTTTGAGGGAATGAGCAGTTTGGTAGGCAAAACTCAGACTCATCGTGGATTATTAGTGTCAAAGTATTTTCGCCTGTAACAGGCGTCATCAGGGATTTGAAATATAAATAACAACATGCTTCTCTTGATTGTCCACTCTTTATAGTCTTAAGTTTTTTTGTTACCTGCCACTATAAAATGAATTTTATAAATTATTTACTACATTAAACTTTTGCAAACCACAACCAGGCAATAATTTCATCTTATACAATCAACAAGTACTGGTGAGTAGAGGCTAGCATTACTCAACCAAGCCCATATCCCTGACTTATTGCCTCTCTATTACCTCATAATTTTAACAGCATTGTAATATCATTCATTACAGACCAGTTACAACCTGGTGCAACAATGATTTTGTATTATCCGAGACCAAAAACAACGGAGCGCTATATATTCCAATGAGTGATCAAAATTTATCAAAAGCATAGCGGCTAGTAACGGATATGGAAGAGATCTCGTTGATACCATATGGGATATGGTTCTTAGGAAAAAGAGTAGGGGAAAAAGTTTGCAATCTAGCTAGGGAAGATTTAAATTTAGGAGAAAAGCAATGGATAAGTATACCTTATTATGGGAAAATTTTTGATAAAATCGGCAAAATTCTATCAACGAGAGGTTACAAAGTGGGTTTTAAAACTAAAAATAGTCTTAAAGCATTACTAGGATCCGTTAAGGACAAAATCAATGTTCAGGATAAAAGTGGGGTTTATCAACTAAAATGTTCTTGTGGCTACGAATATTGCGGTCAAACTGGTAGGAAATTCTGGGAAAGAATAGATGAGCATCAGGAGGATTTCAAGGAAAATAAGGGTAAGTCTACATTTGCGAAACATCTTAAGGAATCCAATCATAGTTACAATTTTGATTTGACAGATAGACAGTTTGTAGAATTTCTTCATTTTTATCCAAAGGGAGGTATGTTGAATGTACTTGAAAAATTCGAAATTATCAAAAGTGGCAGATCTGGTAAATGTTTAAATGAGGATATCCCTCAATATATTTCACCACTGATAAGTCCATTTCTATAAAGCTTGGAATTATTCCTTCAAACTGTGGAAACCAGTAATTCTTCCCCTCCTTTCACTTCATCTGATTAGCTATCCCCCCCCCCCCCTTCACTTTGCTTGCACTTAATTGGTTGTACCTCCTGTCCCCTTTCCTCTCTCTTGGCCAATGGGATTCAATCTCCCTTCATCTTGACTATAAAAGCTGTGTCCTTTCTAATGTGTCTTCAGTTATTGTTTGTTACTGATGATGGCCTAACCGTCGAAATCGATTTAACATTGTGACTCTTTATTTTTCGTGGAAATAGACAACGTTTTTTTTCACTAACTTCCAAAAACAAACTCAAGCTTCTTACCTGTAAGTAGGTACCCCAACTAGTAGAACCTACCCTATAATTTGTCACTCTAGTCAACTCTTAACAATCCGAACTCCGGTAATAAGACATGACTAAGAGCGGCATATTTTTATTTATATTTAAGATCCCTGATGAAGCCTGTTACAGGCGAAAATACTTGGACACTAACAAACAACGGTAAGTTACAGCCTACCAAAATGCTCATCCCTTCAAACCACCCCTACCATAGTCAATTTAAAGCATCACACCGATCATATCAATAAAAATTGTATTCCTTGCCTGCTGCCTTATGTGTTTTAAAGAAGAAAGATGTAATCTTTCATGCTCGTTTCATGAAAGGGCTAAACTCAAACACTAAAAACTACTCGCATAAGTTCGCATTTCACCTGAAGTTTGAATTCTACTGCTCTTCTACTCACGAAATGGCGACGACAGCACGACACAGACACCACATCGTTGATGATTTTTCCCTCAAGCACTTCTGGAAATCTCCGAGTTTACCCATGAACATTCTGACACTACCCGCGTCAATCCCCGATTGATCCCCGTGGACATCTACACAAAGGATTTTTTGTTTATAAAAGAAAAAAAAAAAAAAATCATATCATATTATATTTTTACACTACACGAGGAGAGAGGTAGGTAAACAAGCATTTTAATTTCTCCCTTGATGGGAAAAACAAAAGATCATGGATATGTCTAGTACCTACTGCTTACCAGTTGGTACCTACTACTCAATTGCATACCAACCATGTAGTGCCTTCTTTTCACAAGATTATTCCATCACGGTTACAAAACAATATTAGTTTTGAACTTAGAGTAATAAATCAGCATTCCTTGACACTACAATGGCTTAGAGGTCATGAAATGTCGTGGTAAAATGAGAGCATTCCAAAAAGTGGCGAACGATTTTCCTACTATGAAAACTATGGAAGTTACTCTTCCCTAGTAACGCCTTGGTTGTACGTGAAAATCAATAGAAAATGTGCCGGTCGGGAAAAAAAGTGTCGGTCGGAAAAAAAAAGTGTCGCGAAAAATTCCTTGACCCCCAGCCAAAAGACATATCCATGTCAAAAAAAGAAGCCTTCATTCGTTGTTAATTACTTTGTAGATAAGCCCAGTAATTGAAGTTACAGAAGTTATAATGTAACATGTATAGTAAAGTTACAAAATATATTATAGTTTTTGTCTATAATTTCTGTGTGGATCATCTTACTCTGGAATTTGGAAGAAGAAACACAGACTGCTCTCAGCTTTTTGCGAGCGCTTTCTGGAGATACGATGCCCACTTCCTCAGGCTAACAATCAACAAGCCATCTCTTTCTGCCTCTCTACCCCTTCCATCATCCAACTCAATATTGCAATCCAACGCCAAGCCAAGCTTATTGATTGATATCCTGAGGAAGGGGGCATCGTATCTCCCGAAAGCGATCGCAAAAAATTGAAAGCAGTCTGTGTTTCTTCTTCCAAAGTCCAGAATAAGATATTATAGTTATTAAGTTAAACTGTTAAATCAACAAAGAATTAATGAAGTGAGGTATCGTGTGACGAATTGTCAGCAGCAGATTGTGATTGAGATTGTGATTTGGGTTCGAAAAACTCCACACTGAAGGAACTTTTGATACAAGATGTGATTGGCATATTACGTGGAAGTAGTTGGAGGATTCCTATTTACTGGGGAGCACTGGGATGGGATATGAGAAATAGAAATGGATTCTTCACGTGAAATTTCGTTCTGTTCTTCAGCTGTCGCGACAGCTTCGTAAATTTTATTTCGTACTTGCCGTTGGTATCGAGGAGAAAGGCTTTTCGTGGTGTAGTACATGGATAAAAAAAACTGATATAAAGCGTCATTTTGATAGTCCGGCTGCCGTTTCTCTAGTATCGGTTGCCTGAGTTCATCACGAATCGCCGCTATTTTATCGGAAGATTGCAAAAACTGTTGCGGTAATAACTGTTGATCTCGATTTTTCTCCTTTTGCCGAGGAATCTCGTTTTCGATGGGGTCACTCCTGGTTTCTTCATTTGAGGTGAAGGGCAGAATTTCGTCTTCTCCAGCTGTGTCGTCATCGTCATCAACTATACAAGAAGTGCTGCTTTGGAATGAGTCCATAAAATGCGACTGCGTCGATCTGTTCTTCATGAAGGGAAGCAGAAACTCCATTTGGCTCTGAAAAGCCCATGGTTTTTGACACACTGCCCCATCACTTCTTCTTTTCCTCTGCCTTCGCAACGCTTCACGATGATTTTCTCTCAGTTTTCTCCATTGCTCTTTCACAGATTTACCTGAAATTCGAAAGGAAAGATGATACCGACATATATTTCAAAGTGACATAAAAAAGTTCCACTCAAGCAGCATGATCGTATGAACGAGTTTTCATACATATCGTCTTACATCATGTTACATTATTTAGAAATTTGAGCACTTTGAATGCAAATAAATTATTAACTACACATTTTATTGCAGAAAACCTCGTTTCAAATAGTATTCTGTAATTCAAAAAATATTTGGAGATTTAAGCTTCTATTTGGCAGCTTTCATAGATTTTTCAGCAAATATTAATGAAATGTAAGTACATTTTTCTGCATAATTCAGCAAATAATTTTTTTAATGTTCTAGCCCAACATTTTTTCAACTAAAATTCTGCTAATAAGTATAAATTTAACATTTTTTAGCCGTTTAGCCATTTTTTGTGATTTCTTCTAGCTCATTTTTTTTGAAATTTGGCCAATTTAAAGTGCTCAAAAAGTGCTGGCCTACGAACTCGTCCTTTCGTTTGGGAAGCTTGACTTTTTGACGCAAGAACGGAATCTCAATCCTAAGGAGAGTTAACGTCTGGAAGGACACAACACACACACACACACACACACACACACACACACACACACACACACACACACACACACACACAACACATATATATATATATATATATACTTATGAAAAAGCTTTAAAACTGTTTGGTTCGTTTCAGAAGGCCTCAAAACGGATTTCAATGGATAAATTTCCAAACATTTTTATTTAAAAAATTTTGGAGCCATTGCAATAGTTCATTTTTTATGAAAATTCGTTAATAAGAAAAACTGCTGAGGGCACATCTTGAAGTTTTGCTATTTTAGAAAAAAAAAACCTATGAAAAACGTGTGTTAAGACATATTATAAAACTATCTAATAATTTTCAGATACTTGGCCACTGGTGATATGTTCTAAACTATTGCGTTGAGCTGATTGGGAGAAATAACTGTGTCCAATATCAGTTTCTTAAGTGTGCGACGCGATATATGGTCTCATTTGCAACTGCTCTACATACCTCGACCACCACAAGAAGTGTGGGAAACCATTACCTTGGATTTTGAGAGGAAATGGCAATTTTACAACTACTTATGAGCAATGGGGAATCGTCATGATTATTTTTTATTTGCTCAATAGAAAGATCTTGATGAGAGCTTTCCAAAAAGGTGCTATACGATGGGTATCTGACCAGTTATATCGCCCTTGCTTGAAATTTATTTGCACGATGAGATCACGGCCCCGGCCGCCTGGGAACCTTCAGCCCCTTTGCACTACTACCTCACGCGTGATCTTCCTTGTCATTTATTAGCCAAACTAAATGGTTTTTTGAGCTGAAAATTGGATCTAGGGGGTTTTGAAGTGCGCTGAATCCGAATCTGGGGCCGAAAGTGTGAAATAATAATGTGCGAAATAAAACTTAATGAATTGATGAACTTGAAAGTTCCCCATTGACAGGAAGCATAATCTCCGTTCGAAAACCATTACGCAGTGGTTCTTACTTTTTTAATTATTAACAATAACTATTTCTCCATTGTTTTAATAGCTACTGTAGATGCTCATTATCGTTTTATTACTGTAGACGTTGGGGTTTAGTGATAAACATTTTTTCCAATTTCAGTTTTGGGGAACGATGCACCGAAAATTTGCCCCCAACTAATCGCTCTCCTACCAAAATGATGAAACTACCCCATACGTATTTATCACAGTATTTACCACTTTTTCGTAATTGAATGCTTCCATATCCATAAGCGAGCGTTACGGTTTTCAACTACAGACAATCCCGTGTGGAATGCGGGCTTGGAAACTTCTTCTGTCTGCTCGATTTCGATGTTTAAAAGGCCTTTTGAATGCAAGTTGGGGACACCATGAACTGTAATAATCAAATGTTAAACCAATGAAATGTTTTTCTGTGGCCTATATGTAATGAAAAGTGTGTATACTTACCATCTGTTTCAAGTTCAGCACCAAATGTTTCCCACAGCTGATCCTTCAGTTTTGTTCTCAAGTAGTCCGCATGAGTGGTATCATAAAGGACGGGGTGTACCCGGACAAGCTCGATTAACTTTTCAATATCCATACTGAAAGAGGAAAAATACCGACCCACGAAATCTGTGATCACATCACCTGCCCACGCTTGGGAAGCGACTGCTGGGCTAGCCGTGGGCTGGTTCGATATGCGGGACTGTGGGGAAAGTTTCACATTCCCCCCACGCGTGGGCTGTGCGTGAGCTGGGTTCAATTTGCGCCGGCGCACTCACACACTAACAGACACCTGCTTGACGCAGAGGCTCGTGATCTGTCCATCCGAGGCCCCCTCAGTGGGTTGAGCCAGACAAGGGTCCAGTTGTCCCTGTTACGAACTAAATCACTCGCGACGAAGTTGTTGAAACCCATTTCAAAACGGAAGTTCGTGGGAAAACGTTGTCTATTCCCACGAAAAATAAAGAGTTATAATGTTAAATCGATTACGACGGTTAGGCCATCATCAGTAACAAAAAAGTTCCAGTCATGCAGCATGATCGTATGAGCGAATTTTCGTAAATCATCGTATTATATAATATTAGATTGTTTTGAAATTTGAGCTTTTTGAGTGCAAGTTAATTGTTAACTATTGGTTTTATTGCAAAAAACGTATTGTAAATAATAATCTCCAGTTCAAATAGAGGTTTTAAATTTTTAGCTTTTTTGAAGTTTTCATCGATTTTTTAGCAAATTTTAATGAATTTTAAGTACATTTTACAGCATAATTTTTTATATAAATTTTTGAATTTTCAATTTCATAGTTAATAGACTTTATTCGAGCAATGTTCTACCAGCAAATATGAATTAAACGATTTTTAGCCGTTTTTAGTGATTTTTTAGTACATTTTTTGAAATTTGACCAATTTAATGTGCTCAAAAAGTGTTGTCCAACGAACTCATCCTTTATTTTGAAATGCTTGATTTTTTGGCGAAAGAACGAAGTTTTTATCTCAATTCTATCGAGAGTTATCGTCTGGAATGACACACACACACACACACACACACACACACACACACACACACATATATATATATATATATATATATATATATATATATAAAAGCGTTAAAATTCAGGAATCATTTCAGAATGCCTCAAAACAGATTTCGATGAAGAAAATTTTTATTTGAAAATTCTTGGAGCCATTGCAATAGCTTTATTTTCTAAGAAAATTTGCTAATAATAACTGAACACACATTAGAAAGAACACAGTTTATATCATATAGTCTCAGGTGAAGGGAGATTGAATCCCATTGGTCGAGAGAAAGGAAAGAGGGCTGGAGGTACCACCAATTAAGTGCAAGCTGAGTGAAGGGGGATTATAGCTAATGAATGAAATGAGGAGGAGAATTACTGGTTTCAGCAGTTTGAAGGGATATTTCCAAGCTTTATAGAAATGGACTTATCAGTGGTTATGAATTCAAAATTCCCTTAATTCTGTACGTAGGTCGTTCATGCTTCTTATTCCTCTCGTTATTGTTTATTTGATGATTGTTTCCCCCGTGTTTCTATAACAATATTAGATTTTACCAAGGAAAACAAACTTGTAGATACCTTCGACGGTAGTTCGTTCTCACGTCTTGAGTTTACATAAACCTCTTCAAATACTTACATTTATTCAGTAAACGAAGTATAGTCTCATTGTCAACATTCAAATAATGGTATTAGTTTTGTTGCGTTGGAGTTGTATGGATTATCTCTCTCCTCTCGGTTATTGTATGCCCACAAGGATCGTAGTTAATCAACCGTCTTGCTGTTGTGATTCTATTTATAATGTAGTGTTTATTTAGGTCAATGTATTCTCTTTTAAATTATCTCACCCTTCGGTTATTAATAACACGTCTTAACAGATGACGTATTAGTGAATTTTATGTCAAAAATCACACCCATAGAAATTTGTCCTTAAAAATACTTTTTGAGAAACATGTTCTCAAATTTCAATAAAATTCGCTTAAGCAATTGCTAAACACGCCAAAGCCAAAATTAAATAATCCTAAAATTTTTTGTCTATGCATTTGTTTTTAAAGTTTGCTGTCAAATTGAACGTAGGAACTTCATAAGTTTTTGTGAACTGACAATGCTAAAATTCATGAGGGATGTGTAATAAAGCGCTGCTAATTATTACACAAAGGTTTATTATTACTATATTAGAGAGCCCTCCTACGCAGAACACATGTCTATAATTATTATTCGAAGTATATTTTACATTAGGTATCTAAATATACCTACTGCATAAGAGTTGACGCCTACTGAATAGAAAAGAATTTAATATTACACCAATACTTTCCTAGTATTTAAGAAGAGCTGGGTCACCAACTGGAAAAATTGATTATATAAAATCAAATCAACTACTTACGCTTCAGAAGTCCATCTACTGGTGAAAGGTATAATAAACCCGATTTTGTTAAGTGCAAATTCTATTAGGATTTATTATATCAGCTGACACAAGCGTAGTTGCAAGGCGATTTTTGCTAAGTTCCACCAGTAATATTTGCTCCCATGTTGTTAATTAATTTATTTTTTCTTCCTGCCAAAGTTCTAGCCCATAGGGAGAGCGAATGGACATACGTACAGCTACCCGGGTGGTTTCATTCGATTTTTTGGGATGATGTCTATAAATGAGACCCATACAAACATTTGAGATGGATATGAGTAGTTCTTCCTTCTCGATTCTTGCAAATGTTACTTCTAGGGGGATAGTTCCTAAGCTATCAGCTTTCAGTATATCCTCTAGCTGTAGCAGCTTAATCATCGCCTCTCCCCTTCGAAGGAGTAGCTACTCCATTTCCATCACCTCTTTATCATACATTACTGTTACCTTGAAAGTTATCGAGATCTAGATTATTCAGTATTTCAGCCCTTAATTACTACCGATGTTTTACAGGCGCCGATGTGTGATTTTTGAGCCAAATTCCGTAAGTTTGGTCAAGTAGTTTCTGTGAAAAGCTTCGGACGGTGTACCGCGGACGGGCGGATTATATATATATAATCTATTATATATATGATTATATATATATAATCTAATATATATATATATTAGAGATGAGTCGATACCAAAATTTATCGATTCCTGATACCGATAGGTACCGATACCTAAAAAATCGATTCCCGATTCTCGATACCGATACCATCGGCGCATAATACCTAACTTACCTGTAGTTGAAAAACAAAAATTCGTCTTGAACTAGTAATATATTCAAATTTTTATTCTCTCAAATTCAGATTAATTCTTATTACAAATTCTAAATTTCAGATTTACATTTTCATTCAACGCTTTAACCGTTAATTTGATTTGTGCAAATACAAAATTTGATATTTTTTCGTTATCTATCACGTATCAATTAATAGGCAACTTTTATTGCCTAGGATTGATTTCTTTCTGAATAAAATAAGTTAAGCAGACTGACTTGGTTTTTTAGTTTTTCGTCGGTAACTGTAAGCTATTTCCAAATAAGACTGGCTCTAGGCTTTTATACTTGGAAAACATTGCTTCTGTTGTCACAAACAAAATAACACAAGCCTACTTGTAAACATCGTTATAATTGTAAGTTGTGTTTTGGACCATTCATGTTTCGCAGCTGCTAACTTCACACAACCGTTGCACGGTACAACCATCTTCGTTGTTAGATGGTTGCAATAGTACCGTAGTGTAATAAAACGCCCATCACCGGGCGGTATCGGTATCGGCTTTAGGCGATCAATTCTCGATACCGATACCAATGCCTAAGAATCGGTGGTATCGAGAATCGGTATCGGGAATAGACACATCCCAAATATATATATATATATATATATATATATATATATATATATATATATATATATACTTTTTTTCTTTTAACGAAGGTTTATGAGAATTTTCATGGTATATTAAGAAAATAATACTCAAATATGGTTAAAAATATTAATACCTACAAAAATTTGTTCATGAGGTCTCGCTGCATAACGTGAATTTTTACTATTAGTTAGCCACAAACACTACGCGCGTGTGAACATAAATTTTTAGTAATGTCTGTCTTAACGTCTGAGTAGAAATCTTTTTTCGACGTTGACGCTGCAGTTATCTTAAAGATAATATATTTTTCAGAACGTTAATTTTAATATCAAATTCGTAATATGTCTGATGTTTGTGTTTATTAATGTTTTTTTTTCTTCAAGTTTTATACTGTATTTATTTACCTGAATTACACGTTGCACGTATCTAAATAAAGAAATCGAACCATTCACCTTGCTCGGTCGCTAGTCAAGGCGAGTAGGTTAATCATTGCTATAATGTCTTTTTAGTTTGGTCCTTGAAAATGAATAGATATTAAATGGGCACTGCTCTCGTGTGATAAATAGCCGACACCGTTAATGTTATGTGGAATTATAATGAAGTGTCCAAGCTCCCAAGAAATAATTTTGCCCATTATCTCTTGTCGATATTTCCATTAGTGCACCTAGTTCATTAATTCATAAGAAGGTAGCTTTCATTTTACGAGTTCTTTGCTAAAGCTTGGAGATATGCTGAAAATTCATGCGCAAAAAGTAGTATAAAGGATTTTTTTAATAACCCTCCTAAAGATCATTATTATTCTCCCTTAAAAGATCATTATCTCTCTTCTTTATTATTCTCTCCCACGATTAATGTAATTATTACATTATTATACTTCAATAGGTACTTGAATCTTCAGTCCGCTATTATTTATGATGTTAGCTGTTAAACAAAAGAAACAGAAGAGATGCTGTATGAATTCACTTGATTGACGGGATATATATTCTCCATTTATATTCATATTGACCTTTGTACCGATTGTGTTCTAATGTTCAAAGTTAACTCTTTATGCAAAGCTTCCTAGTGGTTAACTCAAAATCGATTTAGGAGCTGGAACGAGTTTTCATGATTACCTCTACCTTAAGTAGAATCGAAACTAAAACAGAAAAACAATCAGGGTGGCCCCCAATTGGAAAAGTCGGGAAAAACCTGGATTTTTTTTTTTTTTTTTTTTTTTTTTACAAGTTTTATTGCGCCAAGTAATAACAACTTATAAGCAATATTTATGTGATAAATTATTATACATTTTCTTAAGATCTAATATACTTTACTTTAGACTTATTGTTCTGATAATTGAGTCACTAGTCTTGACGTTTATTTCACTTAGTTCATGCGGTTTATTTCTTCTAAGTCTTCTAAGTAGATCTTCGGTGTCTAGGAGCTGGACTTCATCCTCGTTAACAAGATCTCTGAGCCTCAAAAGGTGATTGACGGCTTGTTTGCGGATAAACTCATTGACTGATTCAATTTTCAACTCAGTGTAATCTGTCACTTCTGAAGTGTCTGTATGCGTCAACGCAGGTACGCAGAACATTATTCTGAAAGCGCTCAATAATGTTGCGGTTACTTTGTGCAGTGCACCCCCACAGTTGAGCACCGTATGTCCAGACAGGTTTGAGGACTTGCTTGTACAATATGAGCTTATTGCGGATAGACAGTTTTGAGCGTCTTCCCACAAGCCAGTACATTTTCCTGAATTTGATAACTAGTTCAGACTTTTTCTTTCTAACATGTGATTTCCACCTCAGTTTGGCATCGAGTGTCATCCCAAGATATTTAGCTAAGATTCTCCAATATTGCGGTAACCTGGAAATGTCAAGGAATTTTTGCGTCGGGAAAAATCAGGGAATTTGACGCAAACCAAAGGATACATGGGATTCAACTCATATATGTCAGGGAATTTTTAGAATTACGTAGGTATTGAAAAACTTTTTTTTCCAACTCAAATGACAAAAATGTTAATATCAATTTGAACTACAACTAATCGGTTCAGATCTCAAATTGAAAGAACATAATCGGAATAATTAAAAAAAAAAAAAAAAAAAAAAAAAAAAAAAAAAAAAAGAACATTTTCTTTAAATCAACAGGTGGGTCACGGTCGGCGGTGAGGGGGGGGGGGGGGGGGGGATGGTGAGCGGGGGGTGGAGTGAGAGGAGGCCCCGCGGCACCTTGTGGTGTATGGGGGGGGGGGGGGTAGTAGAGGGGTGTAGGAGAATGGATATTTATTACTTTTACGTATTATACCCATATAATACACCGCAGCACCTTGAGGTGGGTACGGCGTTCCTTCGAGGCATGAATATATATTTTTTTTAGGTCATATTTGGGTGTTAATACCTATGCTTTTCCTACGCATATTTAATAACATATCCTCTCGACTTTTCGTACGTACTTAGATAATGATATTATTAATTCAATAACTATTTGAATAGATAGGAGCTCAAATCGAGAAATATGACGTACGCAAGCCAACTAAAACTACGATCATACTCAATTGACAAAATAATAAACCTTTGTGAAATAATTTGCAGCGTTTTTTAAATTTCATCAAAATGTCTTGAAAATTGTAGGAATTAAGTTTAAAAGGATTTACAGACACACATTGGTCAATTAAGAAACGGAAAAAAAATTATACCTACTCAATGTAATTTACGTTTGTGCATGCCAGAATGAACTGGTGAGTTGAGAAGAACGAAATAGGTACGGAACCATTTATAACCTTACCGCGCATTCACTGACGATTTCATTAAAATCGGATGAAAACTGAAAATAAGATCGTTTAATGGATTTCTCATTGGCGCAGTAGCTATTAATGATACAATCATGTTGAAATTGATTTGGGATGATCAAATCGCCATCCCCCAACTATCATCCAAATTTGAGCAAAAACGGATGACTAGGGCGTGAAAAAAATGGAGCATAATGGTATTTACGTTTGCGCATGCGCAGAGTGAAGTACTGATTTAAAAAATATGAAACTGATAGGGGACTGCCTACACCCTAGCCCACGCATCCCCTGAAAATTTCATCCAAATCGGATGATAAATGTGGAAAATGAGCTTGTTACAAGAATTTCACATTGGCGCATGCGCAGTAGCTATTAATGGAACAATGATGTTAAAATTGATATGGGATGATCAAATCGTCATCCCCCAACCATACTCCAAATTTGAGCGAGATCGGATGACTAGGGCGTGAGAAAAATTGAGCATAACGGAATTTACGTTTGTGTATGCGCAGAATGAAGTATGGGTGATATTCTCGAGACTTGGACACTAGCGCATTCTTACATCAGGGCAAGGTGAAATCGAAGTTATTTCACCTTGTTGTCATGGTGACGAGTAAACATATGCGAAAATGCGCCATTTGTAGCCACAGCTGGACAACAGCATAACATAGTCTCACCTAGTTAGTAGTCAATCTACCGTCAGTGGAATGCATTTCAAGGTTTTTTCCTTGCAGCTGGTTTTTAATTCATGTTGCATATTCCCTGATTCGATATTTGACAAACTTGCTAATCAGCGGTTGTGTTCGTCGGCAAAAGCAAACGACCCACCTACTTTGTTTAGGCACTTTTAAACAACAGCAAAATCTGGTAGGACGTAACGTACCTACCTAAGTAGTTTCGTTTCTTGGTGTAGCAACAACCTGCCTTGTTTATTTTGACAAACTATCAAATCTCTTCTTTTTATTCATTCAATATAACAAGTAAAGCTTCCTCAGTTAAGCATAGTACAATGAACTTATAACACAATACTGATGAAGCTGCCTAAGCAATGGCCATGTACCTACACTGCAGTACAGACACCTGAGGATTTTCAATAATCTTTTCTTTTACTATTTTTCAGGTTAATTATTCTCAAAGCCTAAGCCAATGAAGTTCTTTAGTTTTCTGACACTGATTAACTACTATAGTTAGTAGGCTCCTAGTCCAAATAAAAACTCGTTCACGTTAGATTGGTATTGTTGACAGCAATCTACAATCAATTATTGCGCTGGCAGGCATGATTATTATAACATTTAGTCGAATTGAAACTTTGTATTGCTACAATATTATAGTTTTTCAAAACAAAACTGTTGAAAAATGGCCTTATAACCACGAATTATGTTGACGTGAGACGGCAAACTTCTTGTGAGAAATAGGTTGGTTGAGTAGCGATTCATTGACGTAGGGCGGTCTCATGGCCGCTTTGGCTGAAACGCGAACCTACTCCAGGCGTGACGTCACGAGAATATGGGCCATAGTTCCTATCTATAGACTTGTTTTTGTTTTTTTTTCATAAAACGTTTGCTGTAAACGTAGGTAAAGATTTAAACTCATCGGTGAAGAATGTTGCCAAAAAATTGTTTACTAAATAAGGGAATAGGTACGTAACAATTATGCCTAGCTCAAATAATTAGTTACCTAATTTTTCAAACTCATAATTTAATTTCTTGACTTTTTCTATAATGTTATAGTAGTTTCTCTACCTATCAGGTTGTTTGCTAGCCCAATAAAACTATTTATTTGAACAATGGTTAACTTTATACTATTTCCCTTAACCCATTTCCCCTCGTAACACCCATTGTATCAAAATGATCGCCGTTTTTTTTTAGACCGGGCCTATCCGAGGGCGTATGCTATCAACCAACTGAAAAAAATCTGAAAAATGAGTTTTAAAAGTTTTTTGTCCTGCTGAAATGTTGCGACAATAACATACGGGCTTTTCTAAACGCCCATTCAACTACTAACTAAGTAGTTATAGATTGTTGGCTTTATTTTGCTCCAGCCGCTCATCCTGTCCGTGCTCCCTCACCAGTGGGAGTGATTGGCAATGAGCGCAGTACGTGAACATCCACTCGCGTGCCTTCCAGCATAGATGAGGCTTAGGAGGCACAGAAACGATGCTGCCTCTACTTCCTCCTTTGCTCGATGTTATATCCTCTAGGATATATATTATATTAAAGAAATACTGAAATAATTGTGGAAAAACCGGGTAGAGAAAGGACACGTTGTACGGTGAAAAAAGCACTGCTTACTATATTTAAAAAAGGAAATGATCAGTGAGTGTTGATAACACCTAGCGGTAACAGACGAAACCTTAGTATGGCGGGAGCGGGAAACGAATACAAATTCAAAAGATACAACACTCGAGGTCGAAATGGAACTGGGAAGTATAGGCAGCATGTAACCTCCCACTGCCCTCACTGTAAATACGGCAACCTCTGTGGCAGAGGTAGTGGTAGTGGTGTGGCTGTATGTAAACGAAGTATATAGCATTTCCAAGTCAAATTCAACCTTTTCTAGTCAAATTCAACCTTTTCTAAGTCAAATTCAACTTTTTCCAAGTCAAATTCAACCTTTTCTAAGTCAAATTCAACCTTTTCCAAATCAAATTCAACCTTTTCCAAAACAAATTCAACCTTTTCCAAAACAAATTCAACCTTTTCCAAGTCAAATTCAACCTTTTCACTATTATCAGGGAAATGACGAAAAATACGCACAATCCCTAAATGTAGTACCAAATGCTTGTCTGTGATTGGGGACTGGGCGGAAACAATACTCCAAACGCAGTAGGTAGGTACCTATACATAAACAAAATCATGTTTTATTAAAAAAGAAATTAACAAAAAACCGTATTTCGCCTACCCTCAACCCGGTGGAACATGCGTTCTCGAAAATAAAAACCGCTGCTCGTGGTATTCTGAGTGAGCCATGCCAAACTCATGATCTGTACGATGTGTGATTCCACGGGCTGTGTCATCAACTACAGCTACAGATTGTACTAATTATTTTATGGATATGATGCTCCTGCTCCCTCAAGCGTCAGTTGGACAGCCTCTCCACTGATGTCATATATTTTGTCAATTTATTACAAGTACCTACTCGTATTTCACAAAAGTACCTACCTGTACATTTTTTTAAGTGAAAAAAAAAAAATCGAAGATAGTCTTTCTACAAATAAGATTTTTAATTTTAAGACTTTTAAAATATTAATTATGTAAAGAAGAGAGAAGAGTTTTTCTTTCAAAGAAATGTTGATTTTTTTAAATTATATTTTTTATTGATTTCTCTTTTAATAAAACGTGATTTTGTTTTATGTATAGGTACCTACCTACTGCGTTTGGAGTATTGTTTTCAGCCCAGTCCTCAATCACAGACAAGCATTTGGTACTACATTAATTTAGGGCTTGTGCGTATTTTCGTAATTTCCCTAATAATGGTGAAAAGGTTGAATTTGACTTGGAAAAGGTTGAATTTGAGTTGGAAAAGGTTGAATTTGACTTGGAAAAGGTTGAATTTGACATGGAAAAGGTTGAATTTGACTTGGAAGTGCTATATAGCCCGGTTTGAAACAGCAGTCATATCACCAGATCGTGAGAATTCAAAAGCATTATTCAAGAGACCAGCTAGACTAAAAGCTGCTGCGTTGCCAAGGTTTTACGGACGCTGATTACTACGATTGCAAGATCACTATCGCGGATACGATTATAAGTTCAACGTGCAACATTTACAACATTGTGGTTCGGTTAAAATCATCCATATTGGGTCATGCACTTTGATTGACCTGTTTCTTTCTTCAGCGAGATAATACTCTCCTTAAAACTGGCCGAATAAATTAAAGAGTTTTTGGCGACTTGAACTTAAGCGTCACTCGTCACGAAAGTCTTGTATCACAGTCTTGTTTCAGTCACCGATTATTCATTGTCAAAGAAATGTTGCTAATAAGTTGTATTACTTGGTGCAATAAATATTATGAAAAGAAAAAAAAAAAAAAAACGAAAGTCTTGAGGGAGCTTATGAAAATGCTAACCCAAATTGAACAGGGGCCACGGTGGCCCCCCAGCCACCATGATGTCAACGGTGGTGGTGGTGATGTTTTGATGTCATGTCAACGGTGGTTGAGCAACGCGAAATTTTTCCCCAGCTGTCTTGTTGAATACTGGTTGTCTAATCAACTTCTATATTTTGATATGAAAAGCCAACTTGCAATCCTAAATTTGAATTTCATGTTAGTTACAATACAAATACGGGCTGATTTCTCATTTTTAGTTTTCAATTCATAAACAAGGCATGGACTTACCGCAAAGATAGCCAGCCTTGAGTGGGAAACACTTCGGTTTAGTTGCTACTTATAGGTAATCATGGTCGTTACTAACTTCATATTTTCGGGTTTTCCATGGGGAAAATCATGGAACAAGCATGAAAAAGTATTTATCTCTGTGACAATGAACCAGGAATTTACCTACCTGATAATCAGCACTGAAAATCAGCACTTCACGCAATGTTCACGAGAAACCAGTGTCACAGTCAAACTATCAACAATACTGCGAAGAAGTAGATTCTAAAAACTTTGGTTTCTCATTTAAAATATGTGACATAATAATAAAAACATGGCTCTAATCGACCAAATAGAGCCTGTGTGCAAAAGAACAGATTTTTTAATCAAGTTGAAGGCTAGTAAAGCTAAACGGTGGAGGCGGACTTGAGAGCAGATTCGATTTCTACGCGACCTGTTAACGTAGAGTAACCAAGTTTGAGGGTTGTTCAAAAAACCTACCCACTACATCAATTTGATTAATGGGGCATTTGAAAAAACAAATTATTATTATTTACTTCACCTAGTAGGTATTTGTTTTTGGGGGTGACCAGTAGTGTGAACTGTTCCAAGACTATACAAAAAAGGCCTTTTCTTTCCTTAAATTTTTTTTTATAATTTCCAACGTTTCTCCCAGCACCACTTGCTTCACCCCAGTCCACTGACTTCTTCAGGGACACAAAATTTGAAATATAAAATTAAAATTTTTTTAAAGTCATCTTTTTTTTTTTGTCTGAAAAATTAAAACAATAGGTATTGATTTTAAAGAAATTTGAATTTTATATTTTAAATTTTGTCTCCCTGAAGGAGCCCCAGTTCCTGGGAAGAAACGTTGGAGATTATTAAAAAAAAAAAAAAAAAAAAAAAAAAACAACTTAAGAACAGAAATGGCCTTTTTCTGTAATGTCTTGTAATAAACTTGTACTGTCCAAACGTTGTAGTGTTACCTTAAAAAAAAAAAGTTGTAGTGTTACATTCACAGGAAGGTTATGCATGTGTCGTATGCCTTTAGATTCCTAAATGGGTGACGTTAAATGAGCCATTCTAACGTACGACGTTGCTAACGTCTCTTCAAGGTCACGTACTCTTGGGTACGTTAGGGTGACGTTAAGGTCACGTTAGTGGTCACCAAAAACTCTCTATTGTCAAACCTAAATCTCAGTTCGTTCCGTTCCGAGACACGGCGCTTAGGTTATTACTCCGCACTGTGGCGTTAATTATCTCCCATTCCATCAGAGTATGAAAGAGAGCAGGATCCTCGCTAATTTAGTGTGATTAGGTATGTTATGACCCCCACCAACGACCTATGTCCAAGAACAATTACAGCCCATCATGGCCACCGATGATAATAAAGATCCTCTAATATTAATGTGCTATGTTCGGAGTAGATTGGTTTTCCAGGTCTTGGATCCCAACGCCAACCCAGCCTTTCAAGAACACGAGAACAGGCGTGTGACGTCCGTTGGGAAACAACGGAACGACGGCAGCGCTTTCTCTGGGATTCTGACGGGAACTCTGTCACACTCCCCCCTTAAAGACATAGTTGATTGAAGAGCAAGTATCTAAACCAGGTGGAATAGTTTACTGGCTGAGAACTGATGCTCATTAATAAATAGCTGCATTGGAGGTTGAGGATGAGAAAAGAGAAATTAAAACAGGATGGATTGTCAATGAATCTTCATACGAAGTATTCACAGTGTGTGTGGCTGAATGCAAACAAGGTATAATAGGCAGG
Organism: Adelphocoris suturalis; assembly: GCA_030762985.1. NCBI lineage: Eukaryota > Metazoa > Arthropoda > Insecta > Hemiptera > Miridae > Adelphocoris > Adelphocoris suturalis. The sequence goes on from CM061042.1 coordinate 134,791,133, forward strand.
TTTGAAACAACTGTCATACAACCTAGATCGAAACAATTCAAATGTTTTATCACGAAACAAGCTAGATTTAAAACTGCCGAATCGTCAAGATTTTTCGAACGCTGATTACGATTGTAAGATCGAAGTCAGGGCCCGCCTGGGGTGTGTGCGATGTGTGTAACCGCACACTCGAGCCTTTTGGCCAGTTTTGGCAAGAAAAAATAAATTTGGCCATTATTTAGAAATTGATTTAAATGTTGAGCAGAAATATTTAAACTAGTAGGAACTCAAACCTATAGTTTTGTCTCAAAACTATAACAGTTGAATTTCAAGGTAAAACCGAGTATAATGAGTTCTGAGATACAGTAGTCTGATGCCCTTGACCAAGGTCTAAGGGTAGTGTAAAAATTGTTGTAACGTGACCCAGAAGCGTTCACTAGTTTATTTAACATAATAGTTGTTTAAGGTACAAGGAAGAGTATTGAACCTATCAAGTCAATCAATAATAAATCAAATTGAGAGATAAATGCAATGTTCTAAAAGGTGCAAAAGTGCACAAAAACTGTGTTTTTACACCTTAAATTTCAAAAATGTTCCGGTGGAGGGCCGGGAAATAGAATACCCTCTTTTACTTGGGGGTATCCTATATCCCCGGTAGGGGCATAAAATGTGAGTCTTGCACACTTGCAATTTCCGCCTTGGGCCGGCCCTGCTCACATGCGTGTGTAACATTTGGGACATCGGCATTTGTAATACAACATTTTGGTTTGGTTAAAGTCAGCCACATTCGCTCATGCATTTAGTCTGACCTGATTCTTTCTTCTGCGAGAGAGTACTCCCCATAAAACAAGCCAAATAAATTGTCAAACCTGAATCTCAGTTCGATCCGTTCCGAGAAACAGCTTAGGTTATTACTCCCGCATTGTGGCGTTAATTATCTCCCATTCCACCAGAGTATAAAAGAGAGCAGGATCCTCGCTAATTGAGTGTGATTAGGTTCGTTATGACCCCTCGTCCACGACCGTTGTCAACCTAAAGTTCAGGACTCGCGTTTGCCTCAGATTGGTCGCGGTTTTTCGTTCTTTGTTCGTACACAGGCGAAGAAGTGGGTGGGCGGGTCGATAAACACGTAACACGTACGACCAGGAGCGGTTTTAATGGCGTTTTTTTCCCGTGAAATATGAGGCTTCGGTGTTTCAAAAGAGGATCCGAAGCGTGAGACGGTGATAAGAATTTTCGTTTTGTTCTCTCAATCGTTCACAAGCCCCTTACACGAATGGAATGGTGTTCATAGGTTCAGGTTCTTTGTACCTTAGGTTCTTTGTTTTCTCAATTCTGAAGTATTAGTAATAATTAATATGAAATACTAGTAAGCAAATAGCGAAAATTGTTAAACTTAACGAACTTATATCTTGAATTCATGATTAATTTTTTTTTCCCCAAATCGGAGGACTTAAAGTATACAGTACCATTTACAAAATGCAGCAAATTATTACGTGAAGGTTTATTCATTTTTATTTATTTTTTAAATTAAGGTTTAAGGCGCATCTCAAGGGTCATTAGTGACATTGAACAAGGTGGGGGACACTAGAGGTGGTACGATTCTAAGGGGAGCCATGTTGCCTTCCAAGAATATAAAGGAGCGCCAACATGGACTCCACTGGCAACTCGGAGGGTGAAAAATTAGAAGTGCAGTGATGATTACTGTTTATGCCCCCAAAGTGTATTAATAAAAAAATAACCATAAACATGCTATTATATACAAAAGTGAAGTGAATAAAAACCATGACTAGATGTATATATATATATACAGGTCACGATGGCCTGTAATTTTTCTTGGTTCCGTCGTAGTAGTCTTGGGCTCCTCACGTTCTTTCTTCAAGATCGTAAATGTGATCGACATCTGTGGACTGATCAGGTCAAACATCTGTCAGGGTATTCAGTTATTTATGGGCGTGAGGCATGTATCGCTTTCTCCATGAGTTGACATATACCTCAACTCTCCATGAGGAATCCTATACATTCCAGCATATGGAAGCTACTTCCTTGCCTGAAACATTCCCCCTCACAGATTTGCTACAATCTATTCTTCACTGCTCTTCCTTTGGTTCTCTCATGTTATAATTTTAGTGTGAATGTACCCGTGTTGGTTTGATACTACTAGCAAGATTAACCAACATTCATTTGTTTATCATTTTCAACAGCTTTTAATTATCGGATAACCCTCATACTGCACCTTGGTAAAGTTCTAAAACTCGAAGTGGGGAAAAGGGGAGTGTTTCCCGCAGATAGTTTTGTAGGCTCTGGTTGTATTTAGCGAATTTCCGTAACAAACGAGCTATTGCAATGGCTCGGTAAATTTTAAAATAAAAATTTTCGAAAAATTTCTTCATTGAAATCAGCTTTGGGGCATACTGAAACCAATCCTTGAGTTAATCGCTTTTTCATATGTATCTATAAATATATATATATATAATTATCTATATTATTTATTTATTTATGTGTCTTTCCAGACGATAACTCTCCTGAAGATTGAGATAAAAATTTCGATCTTGCGCCAAAAAATCATGCTTTTCAAACGAAAGGATGAGTTTGTTGGCCAGCACTTTTTGAGCACATTAAATTTGTCAAATTTCAAAAAATGTGCTCAAAACATCATTAAAAATGGCTAAAAACGGGTAATAATCTATAAATATATATTTTTTGGTAGAATATTGCTCAAATTAAGTTTATTGCCTATAAAATAGAACATTTAAAAATTTATGTACAAAATTATTCTCAAAAATTCACTTAAAATTCATTAAAATTTGCTATAAAATCGAGAAAAACTGCAAAAAATCTAAAAATTCAAAACCTGTATTTGAATAGGAGAATATTATTTGGAGTACGTTTTTTGCAATAAAATTAATAGTTGACATTTTCCTTGTACTCGAAAAGCTCAAATTTCAGAACAATTTTAACATTATACAATACGATAATTTAAGAAAATTCGCTCATAGGATCATGCTGCATGACTGGAACTTTTATTTCCATATTTTCGTGCTGAGGTGTATCCGAAGCACGCACGTCTCGTTTCTGCCTCAAGACTTGTTTTATATATATATATATATATATATATACGGTTAGGTATTTATTTGTTACTCCTAGGTGTTAGGGACTAATCATAAGCTTATGTCTATAATATAGATATAGTTTTTGATTTGACAATCCCCATCCAACATTATTTGGTTCTTTCTACGTTGTTCCTATTATTAAAATTTCTGCAATTTTCTGTGATTGGTTTATTTCACTTCCTTGATGCAGTTTTCACACCACACATTATGCAGAACGATGACTACTCATGTTGATCTCCCTAGAGGTTGGACTCTATCATTAAACTCTTTACAGCGTACATAGGTAGGTACCCACACAGACACACACACACACACACACAAATTATATATATAACTTGTATCGAGTACAACGCCTACCCAATTCCTAAAGACTTGCCAGGGGTTGAGCTGGTCAGTGGTTAGCAACAATGTGGATAGTACGTATTCAATTCAGCCAACTCGAATCCATAACGTCTCATTCATAAATGCCATTAATGTGGAATTCTCAGTTTCACTACATTTCAGTTTGAAACAACTGTTGCAGATTACTACGACGCAGATGTGAATAACGTGGGCCTGGACGAGGGGGGAGGCCCTTGCTTGGGAGCTGCATTTCTCCTGGTAAGAATTTAAACATCATTGCCACATTTAAATCATGTTGACGCCATTCAATATAGATGTTAATGTATTGTCTGGTTGACTTAATGGAAGGGGCAGGGCTCAAAATTGCCACACGACATCAATAATAGAGAAGTGAAAAAGCTGAATTGAAACCCACAGTGCATGCAGCTATCTGGAATTGAAGTCCATGACTGCGCACTGAGGTCCTGATAACCTGTCGTAGGTTTCTTCGGTCAAGGGAAATTTCAACTAAGATCCGGTTGTTCCAAAGCTCTTCTTTACGTCACTCGTTCAACCTTGTCTTGAGTTTGCATCCACTCAGCGGTCATCATTTATTCGAATGCCAAAGATTCGTTGGAGCGTGTGCAACGAAGGTTCTTCGTTTACATAACATACATATAAGAGGTGAGTCTCTCGCATGATTTCAAAAAAAAAAGTTGCTTCTCTTTACATCAAAAATGGAGTAAAATGCCGCAAACTGCATATTTTTATCTCATATAGCGTTCTCGAGATCCATGATTTTTTAAAGGTTTTTAAAGGACATAAGCGTGTTTTTTTCCTTAGTATGATCAACTTTCTTCACTTTACTTCATTTAATTTTAATTTTTAACCAAATTTATCTAAATCAGCACTCCATTATCTATAAGAATACTGGCTACTAACGGATTCTGGTGGAGTACCATCCAAAGGCCCTCATATCAGCTCAAACATTTAGGAAAAAGAGTAGGGAAAGAGTAAAAATAATCTTTAAAACTTTACTAGGATCTTTTAAAAAGAATCCTGGAAACTGGCAGGATCTCAGTGAAAACTGCTTCATCTAATATGTTCTTGTGGCAACGAATATTATCAATTTTACTTTTATTTTGTTATTTAGGGAAAGAATAGAGCATTTTAATGATTAAAGGGAAAATAAGGGTTTTTCTACATTCGCAAAACATCTTAAGAAATTGAACTTTAATTAACTATTTGACCCCATAACACAAATACATTTAATCGAATTACAAAAAAACTAAACATTTGGGATTTTATGTGTAAAACTCGGTTGAAAACGGAGTTAGAGAGATCTATCAAATGTTACCACTCTGATACAGCGTGAAAAAATACATAGAAACCGACCCCAATACTAGTAGGTTCATGGATAGGTCCATCTTCGAGAAAACCAACGATTTCATTGAAAAACCCACATTTTTTAACATTATTTAGTCATTTTCTCTACTAAATAACAAAATAAAAGTAAACTTGATTATCCCGTTTCAAAGCTTTAGATGAAGCAGTTTTCATGAGATTTGCCGGTTTCTAGGATTCTTTTTAAAAAAGTAGTAAAGTTTTAAAGATTATCCCTTTCACATTTTATGCAAATTGTCAATGTTTGTAGCTCCTGCTGAGGGGCTTTGGATGGTACTTTTCAATTCAACCCAAGTACACTATTCTTTATAGTAAATTTAATGTTGATTCCGAAAATGTGGTCTTCAAATTAAATGTTAAAGTTTACGACAAAGCCTTGAGAGAGCATGTGTGATTTGGAGTTGAGTATAAGGGAGGAAGATCTTGTTTTTGCACTGTCTGGCTTCTAACAGAGTAGATTGCCCAGTTCTACTATCTGAATTAGACATTTACGCCCCAATCATATGCCACAAGAGCTAATAAACTATTCTATATACCAATGTGTCCGACGAACCCTCCAAAACGAACCGATCTTACGCATCTAGGAAGACTTTATTGGGTTGTCTGTTTCGGTCGTTATTTTGGACCTTTTCAATACTTCATCCGCATCTTTAAGATCTGCCTACCACTACCTCTACCATTGATGATTGATCATTCCTTAGTGTTTCTTTTGAACACTGTATATAGTTGTTTGTTATTATGAATTTTTTGTAGTTTATCACTTTCTATTTATTGCAAGCATCCCTTTTTTTGCATCTCTTGTATCGCGTACATCATATATCTCTTCGTTATCAGTCTATACGTTCATACATGTTTTGTTCTACAATGAGAAATTGAGCTTTGCCCGTACTAAATAACTGAATAAGATCAACTTTCACTGAAAACGAAAATAAACTGTAATAAAACCGCAAACAGTAAAAAGTACTGTGGTAGGTAATATACCTGTGTCGAAATCACATCCATTCACACATGTGCATCTTCCGTAAGTAAGTTTGGAATCCTTCATTCCCTCATCTACGTTACTCGTACGTAGAGAATTCTTCATAACCTTTAGAAATTAATCAATTACAGATATGCTTCTTACATTATAGTTACGTTTAGAAATATCTGAATTAACGATAGTTTGGAGTATACTTCTTGATGTAAAGGACAAACTAAAATAAACACAAATTCTGAGCCATCCTTAGAAGAAAAAAGGTCCAGTCATGTAGCATGACCCCATGAGCGAATTTTTGAAGAAATCTTCGACATTTCAGTCGCTATTGATCGTGTAGAGAAATTTTAGTTTATGGTTTTGATAGACAAACATGGAATCAAATTATTAACACATGCACAGAGTAAACTCATCAGTTGTAATTACTTTTTTTTTTTTTTTTTTTTTTCAGCATGGTTCTAAAATTGGTTATACAGGGATACTTCCATAAGAGTAGTTCAATCTGAATTTGGACAATGTTTCATGCAAATATTACCGATTTTTACAACTAGCGAACGGCATTATTTCGATTTTTGACTGATTTTTCAACTTTGAAATTTTTGAAAACTTGATACATATTCTTATAGGAAATTTTACGCTGATTCCGAATATACCACATGTTAGTATGCTGAAAAAATTATTTCGCACAACAAATCGCAAAAAAAAAACAGGCTATTTTGAAATTTTTGACTACATTTTTGAAAATTTCAACCCGAAGATGTAATCCGATCATGCTGGCCAACGAACTTGAACTTTCGTTTTGTGTCCTTAACATTTTAAAAATTTGTTTGAAGTTTCTAGCACAATTCTACGGACAGTTATCGTCTGGAATGACACATACATACATATATACATACATATATACATACATACATACATACATACATAAAAAAATGCGTTAAACTTCAGAATATGATTCAGAATAGCCTGAAACGGATTTCTGCATAAAATTTTTTCAAAAATTCACATTCTACAAATTTTGAGGCGAGAGCAATAGCTTAATTTTCTTCAAAAATTCGCTAAAAATGAAGTTTATTCTCTTCTGCGTGAACTAACGAAGAGGAGTTGTGCATACATTTGAATGTAAATTATCTTGAAACCCGAACTTTCAACGTTTGTTTATCGATTGGTTTAAAAGGCCACGTCATTACCGTGTATACACTATACCGTACAGAGAGAACTCTATAATATTGAAACAGCTGATAGAATTATCTCATTACGCCGTCAACTACTAATATATGTAGACCAAAATTACTTAGGCGGGCCTCTCAATTTACTGTTACAACCGTTTTCCCATTTCCGTATCAAACTAACGTTCGCGCGGCATCGCCTAGGATGATGGTAACCAGGGCTGGAACCTGAACTTTAAATTATCTCCGCTTCCGCTCGCGGTTTGACTGAAAAATTATTTAGGCTACTTCATGAATATCAATATTTTGCTCAATTTACTGTACCGCGTACTTTCCCCCGATCCGTATCGAACTATTATATCGATACTTTTGTAACGCTCGCCTTGGAACCTTAAACCCCTTGAAAGCTGTACCATCCGCGCTTATATCTATATTAAATATAGGTGCAGTTGTCGATTGAAAAGTGATTAAGGTATCTATTAACGGAGTATCCATGACGTTTTCATACGATTTCTCTCCTACCTCAAGTAGAGGGAAAAGGTTCGTTTCAGCACAGGGGCCAACACGGCGCAGAATACTAACCCGCACGACACATGATACTAACCCGCATAACACATGACACCCGCACATCGCATAAATTGAAATTTTCTGTACATTTGTCCGTTTATCGTAAGATCAAAAAATAATTAGGCGTTGACCGGGAATCGAGAAGGCAACCTCCTAGTCACCAGACAAGTGCTTCAGCCAATTGACCATGACGCCAGATAGTCAACGTTGAATATAAGTGTTTCATACGATGCATGCAGCTTTTGATCACCCATCCCTAATGTAATATTTAGTAGAACAACGGTCAAATAAAGGTATGTGCTGTTTATACTCAAATTGGATGATTAAGAACTGAAAATGCGTTTATATAAATCACAAATGTCAGCACTCTCTCGGTATTATTCCATTTTATACCTCTCGAAGAACCCGATCTTCCCAATTCCTACATTGATCCTAAGTGAATTTCTTTGTTTATCGTCTATTCTTCATAAAATTGTTCACTAGCTCACAGCTCCTTCCATTCGGACACCCAATTAATTAGTCATGGGCCAACTATTGGTGGAGTTTGTCAAATTATATGTAGTATGTAGTATGCATTACTTCAAAATTCATAAAATTTGAAAAATTGTCACTGCTATGCTTAAGAAGAACTTACTTCTACTGTACGTATTAGACATGCCAAACATGCGTTGATTTTAATAAATACGTTAAAAGTGGATAGGAATAGTGTCATTATCAAAATTTTCCAAGGGGCCATGGTGCCGTGTATGGATAGCTACCTCAAACTTTAACAATTTTGTTAAAGTGAGTTTGTACTTTCCTTAAAACCCTCCAAAAAACGAGGAATTAATCGATTGTTACAAGTTCCCTGACCATGGTGTCATGTATGCATAGCGACCCCTATACTTTAACAATTTTGTGTTGTTAGTTAGTCACGTGCATCACACTGTCCTATATATTTATGTAGTTTACACCTTTCTCAGTCACCGACGTCAAGGTGGAAGCTTTGAAGTCCACGCTAGATGCAAATTAGAATACAAGTTCATCTCTAAGGATAGTTATAGGTACCATTTATAAGGTTAAGTGGGGATGTCGTGTTTTCTGTAGGTAGGTACGTATCTATCGAGTAGTTACATTTCGTGCAAGAATGAGGACTAGTGGGGACCGTGTTTATGGTAAGAACATTTCCATAGATACACCCATCCACTACAAAATACATTATCAAATTTAACTACCGAATCACCCTTTTACACTTAACATCACAATAAAATTCATGGTCGATTGGCTAAAGCACTTGTCTGGTGACTAGGAGGTCGCCTGCTCGATTCCCGGTTTTGATCTTACGATAAACGGACAAATGTACAGAAAATTTCAATTTATGCGATGTGCGGGTGTCATGTGTTATGCGGGTTAGTATTATATGTCGTGCGGGTTAGTATTCTGCGCCGTGTCGGCCCCTGCGCCAGAACGCAGCTTTTCCCTGTACTACCTCATCTGCCGATAAGGGTTTGATCGGGTTTCCCAGCTTTCTCGAACGGCCAGAGAAAGGAATATATTGCAGTTACCTTGTAAAGATTTGATTATATTTTTCCCTAATTATGGACATGACACATTTATAATTCAAGGGACGATGCACGTATTCTTGTCACTGGTAAAGTTGAAAATCACGTCATTTACCAAAATTTCTGAAAACCATTGAAAAATAATAAAACGCTGCAAATTATTACACAAAGGTTTATTATTTATGTATTAGACAGCCCTTCTACGTATATCTCTGGCCATAATTATTAAACGACGCTTATAGTATATTTAGTATAGGAACTCGGAGCTTCGGACCTCACAAATGGGTTCAATCCATTACAGCAGCGGAATCTCACAATTTTACGCTTGTTAATATAGTTGATAAACATAACAATTTATTACCAAGTCATGTTTCCAACACATAAAAGTGTTACCTATACTGTATATTGATATCATTTAATTGGTCAAATTTCAAAAAATGTGCTGACAAAATCACTGAAAATGGCTAAGAATCGTTCAATTGATATTTTTTAGCATAAGATTGGTCAAATAAAGTTTATCAACTATGAAATAGAACATTCAACAATTTATGTACGAAATTATGCTAAAAACTTGAACTTCATTAAATTTTGTTTTAAAAAATCTATAAAATTGATAAAAATAGCCTAAAATTCAAAGTCTCTTTTTGAATAGAAGAGTATCATTTAGAATACTTTTTTTTCATAAAATTAATAGCTAACATTTTTTTTTTCACTCATAAATCTCCAATTTCTATACAACTTGAAATATACACAAAAAAAAGACACTTTTTCACCTTTTGGCTCATAGCACCCATGGGTGTAGAGCGATCGAGCTGGTGAGAAGTTAGGACCAACTAGACCCCAAGTGGAGTCTATGTGCGAAAGAACAGATTTTTTAAGTCAATTCTAAGGCCTTTTATGGCCCGGACGGCGGACGGTCATTTCAAATTTGGATTCTACGCACCTTGAAACGTAAAGTGACAAATTTTCAGGGGGGGTTATGAAAATTTTTTGCTACACGATCACATAGGCTTTGAACGAAATCGGACACAAAGGATGAAAAATCGACGTTAAGTGATATTCACATTTGCGCATGCACACAAGCTACTGTTGAAGCGACAGCATTGAAAATTATAGGGGACCATCTAGAAGCTAATCCCTGAAAATTTCATCGGAATCGGACAAAAACTTGGTATAGTTTTAGGCATGACAAGGATTTACCAAAGACATCAGACAGATGGATGACTACGCGAAGCTCCCCGTCTGAAGTGAAAGTCATTTGCGCTGTACTCAGTGCTCCCCGGCAAGTTCTAGCAGGCATACGGAAGCGTCCCGTGCCGAGAGAATGGGTGTACGTGATGCTCCCCGTCGAACTCTCTTCCCCTTTCGAGGCGTTTCGAGCCTTATCGGTGATTTGAACGGACTGGCTCTCAGTGATCATCATGAACGTATCCACGTTTGTAGCATCCAGTACTCGTCGCTGTGCTATTGGTGGACAGTTTTAAATTTTATTTCCAAAAACCGTTGCCAAACGAAAAGGGTGCTCCAAAATAATGTGAAACGGAAGGCTTTGGAAGACATCTCATCCCGACCATCAAGGGTTAGTTCAATAATTTCGCTTCAATAAAAAAAAAAAAAAATCAATGGCAAATTACAATGGCTCCAAGGAGCGACACCCGACTCAGTCCAGGCCCTCCCCGACTCATTCCCGCTTAGCCCGCCAGTTCCTAAATGAAAACTACCATAAAAATTCGAAATTTTCTGATGAATTCTTATTGTTGAACATCTATGAATGGGGAAAAAAAGCATACCATTTATACCACGCTCCAAGTACTAGTAGTGGTACTGCACCCTGTAGGGTGCATTAGGCATGGGAACAACAAGAAATAAGATGTTTGGTGAACTTATAATTTTTATTTCATAAACCTTCAGAATAGTGTAGGCAGTATTATATAGGTAAAAATCAGTGTTGGAAAGAATTTTTGAAGCTTTTTGGATGCAATTTTAGAGCTATTCACGAGATGAAGGTGCAACGTGCGGTTTTATGTCCATGTAACTGATACCAGCAACTCCACATGCTCGGCTCATTTGTCTTGAATTCTTGTAGCATCTTCTGCATCGCCGCTTATTACAAGGAACTGGTTCGTGAAAATTTTTGGGTTGATTTGGGGGATGTCTGGTCTTCATTTTGGGGATGTTTGAGATGGATCACACCTGTTTAGCTGGATTCCCGTGCGTCAGGCATTTGGACTGAACGATGGCCCTTCTGAATTGACCGTATGTCTCATTTTCTTTAGACGTCCTCTTCTTTAGCTGCCATGCATTCTGACAAGCAGCATCAAGTCCAAGCAGGAAGAGAGGGTACCACCATTTCCGTTCCTGCAGAGAGCATCTCAGAGATTCAACATTCCCATCAAACCAATCCTCCCATATATCGATTGTACATCATAACAACATTCGGGCAATCAACGGAAATCTTCTTCTTCACTTTGTCAACAGTCACAATCCTATTGTGACAACAATATTGTCCCGAATCGAAAGAAAAAAAATGGACGGATGGACTGACAGACACGACGAGTCCTAGAGAGATAATACAGACATAGATAGTTACTGACACAAGCACAACAAACATGTACCTACTTACCACCAAATCCCAAAGTTGTTCTCAATCCTAATGCACCCTACAGGGTGCACCAAAGTTGTATTTATGATTGGGAGGCCAATTTCGCTCAGTTCTCTGATATTTTTTGTTAGGGTTTCTCAGAAACAACTAGAAAAACAAAATCTGGAATGAATTATTGGTTAATTACCGTTTTTTTAGGCATGGTGAACGAAAATGAGAAGGCAGGTCACACAGACGCATAAATTGCGGAGGTTGGCCACTTTGAACTGACTTATCAAGATAACAGGTGGATCTTATCAACTTCCTTTTGATCAAGTCACTTTGTCACATCTTCAAAACCTTCTAGGACCGCTAGGATCAGTTAGTGGGCGACCTGTTTGAATTTCAGGGGCCGAAAAAGAGGTGCACCCTGTAGGGTACATTAGGAACTGGCGGGTTAGAAATGGAAAGGTCGGTCCGCTCTCCCGACTCAGTCCCGCTAGTTAAAGTCCCGACTCAGTCCCGCTTGTGGAAAATTCCGTGATAAATTGTCAAACCATTTCCATTTACCAAGGTACCAACTTACTGGAACAACTAGAACTAGAAAACAACTTCCACTTACCTTTGCGGGACGAGCTGAAAAATCCTGGGACGATTTTCTTACAACACTTGCTCTCACTAAGCAGGTACTCAGTACTCATGAGTTTGGCACATGACAGTGTGGAGTGACTTGCAGCACTTCTCTCTGAAGCATTTTCATGTAGCTTTTACAATTGAACTTATTCATTGCACCTCATCTCCACTGTGTCAAGCCACCCGCCTAAGGTTTATGGAAACTATATCTATAGTTCTCGTGAAAAACTGAATCCCCCATCTCTTTGGCTACCGCCTTAGATAATTGACACGCTCATGACTAAACTAACACTGAACACATAACGGCGGCGACCATCGCTACAGAGTACTCTTATCGCTTTCATGTTCCAACGGGACTGAGTCGTCTAACCGCTCAATGCGTAGCGGGATCAAGTCGGGCAATTGCAATATCCCCCTTTCACCAGTTGGGATCGAGTCGGGTGTCGCCCGCTCCAAGAGTTTTAGGAAAAATCACAAAAAACGGCTAAAAATCGTTCAGTTTATTTATTTATTTTTTTTTTTTTTGCACAATATTATTATCCAAAATCTTTGTTTGAACAGAATAAAATTATTTAGAACAAGTTGTTTCGCAATAAAATTTATAGTTAGGCACACAAACTGCTCAAAATTCTCGTTTTTTACGTGAGGAGCTGTGGTCGATATGGATAGTTCTCCCTCTCCTTCTTCTTTTCTTCTCCTAAATAATGCCTGAATCAAAGTTTATCGAATGATTTTTTTGTTTGTATTTTGCATTTTGGCTTTTGTAATGCCTAACATCTAGGTTACTGCATTAGGTGACTTTCGTATATAGGTGACGGGGATCTTCGTGTACATGAAAAGAAAAGAGGCGGGAGCTTCGCGTACACGAAGAAAAATTAAGCGGGGAGCTTCAGTTATAAAAACTCGTCAATGGGGAGCTTCGCGTATGCGCCCAGACAGACAGACAGACAGAGAGAAACGGAACCCAAATCGATCAGCAAGCTTAACGCAAAAAGCAAGTGGAAATTATGATTTTGGAGGACAACAATGTTTTCTTCAATCACGAACACAAAGCTTCCCTACCTTTGGCATGCCCTGCTCGGCGGTCACAGTGAATACTGATTTGCTTTCGAAGTCATATCATCTAATAAGGGCTTCAATCTTGCTGTATAAATATTTCCAGTGTAATTTGGACATCATCCAGACATTTTGCGCCAAACCAGCTATTCCATCCCTGCCATTACTTCAATTACTGCCCTCACAAACACTCATCGCTAGACCCGTTTCACAGTATCGTAAAAACGATCCCGGAAACCGAAACCCCCTGAGAACGATCCCATTCACGGGCTCCGTCTACTTAGTAGAAACTTGAATAACGAAGGTTGGCAGTTGGTCTTTCGATCTCTATCGTTGCCGACCTCGCCCGGTTTCTGACACGAAAACAACCTTCTCCCATCAACCCGCGTGTTTTCAGAGGAATTAATCCCCTCTTTAGATGTTTGTCTTTCCCCCGAAAAGACCTCCCCCGCGATTCCCTTCACTGGCTTTTCCATTCGCGTTGTTCGTGTCAGTTAACGAAAAGAGATTTTCCCCGTATTGTTATTTCTATCGGTTCCGGATCGGTAAAGGGTAGGTTTCCATGGGGTTCCCCTCGATTGTTTGGTAGACTGCTATTGGTTCTCCATTGAACCGCATCACGTTCATTGGTCGACTCTTTATGTTGTCTGCTTGGAGTTACGTGCGCGACTTCGCCAATTGAGGTAAGCTCAATCGCCCATCGTGAAGCCTGAAAAAGTTAGTTACATCAGAAAGCAGCTTCATTTTATTAAGGAAATTCGATGAAGACAACACTGTCTTTGTTACGCTACGTGACTATACATAACAATTGGGAAGAAATTATTCAGCTACAGATGTAGATGTTTATAAATGTATAGGGAAAACTCTCAGGTAGGGTTATTTTGGGCCCCAAGCACGGAAGCCTGGTGGCTAATTGTACTTTTCTGAAAGTTTTGCGTTTAATCAAAGACGAACTAAATCACTAGCGACGAAGTTGTGGAAACCCATTTAAATAAGCGTACACCAGGAATCTTTCAGAAAATGCGTACGTGAAAATATGTTTTTAGTCGTCTGGATGCTTGCAAGCTCGCATCTCAAAAATACGTAACGTTATGTAGTCAATCATTGTTGAAAATTCAGATAAGTTGGTCATATAGAATGATGTGTACAGTTTGGTGGTATGGATGCTCGCAAGCTCGCATCTCAAAAATCAATAACATCAAGTAGTATATCCCTTAGTAAACCATTGAGCACCTACCTACTTATATGAACGTTTGCCAGTTTATTAACAGCCTTTGTATACTCAGCAAAAAGTACTAGAAATTAATACTGACTCTATAAAATTTAGAGAAACAAAGCAGCTTGAAATGCTTGCATACGAGTCTGCAACACATTGGGACATTTTCATGTGTGTTTTCTTATTGTATTTATTACTAGGCAGATCTCACCCGTGCATCGCACGGCGGGGCGTACAAATCAATTAAATGGGCCATAAGAGAAACCGCCAACCCTTGGGTACTTAATTGAATTCGCGAACGTGTTGACTCATTGTTCCGACACCCGTGGGTACTTCATTGGATTCGAGCCAGGCTACATCACCTACCCCCCTGCAGACTCGTATGCAAGCTCTAAGAGCCACTCAGCTGATCCGGACCCTGGGCATCGTCACGTAAATGTGCTAAAGAGACTACATACGAAATTACAGCTTCCTAGAGTGTAAAACATAGAAATTAGCTTCAAAAGCAGCCACTCAGCTGATCCGGACCCTGGGCATCGTCAAGTAAATGTCCTAAACAGGCTACATAAGAAATTACAGCTTCCTAGATTGTAAAGCATAGAATTACCTATTAAAATGATTTAACCACTCGCAATATTTGGATCACCTGCTATGAATCAAATCATCGAAACACCAGCTCAATGAAACCATCAGAAATTAACAAAGCGGTGGCAATCATGTTCACAATATCAATTATTGAGAAAGATCACCTGAGTGTACACAATTATTCAAATAACCTTGCTCATAACTCAGCTTGTTGGCCACGCACTTCGCAGTAGTAAACATAATATGGTTGGAAAAATCGAGAGAGCTTTCGAACGAATGGTCAACGAATTTTTTGGGATGAAAAACGACGAAGTACCATTTCCCTAGCAACGACTCGGTTGTAAGCGGAAATCGTCAAAAATATTTACGTTTTTTGTGCAATGTGCCAGGGCAACGACATGAAAAATGTCAAAACGGAAGTTAGTGAAAAACGTTGTCTATTTCCACGAAAAATAAAGAGTTAGCACTGTTAAATCGATTTCGACGGTTAGGCCATCATCAGTAACAAACAATAACTGAAGATACTTTAGAAAGGACACAGCTTATATAGTAACAGGTGAAGGGAGATTGAATCCCATTGGTCAAGAGGAAGGAAAGGGGGCAGGAAGGTACAACCAATGAAGTGCAAAACAAGGTGACGGGGGATTAAAGCTAATTAAATGAAGTGAAAGGGGGAAATAACTAAATTATGGTTTCAACATTGTGAAGGGGATAATTCCAAGCTTTATAAAAATGGACCTATTAGTGGTGAAATATATTGAGGTATATCCTCATTTAAACATTTACCAGATCTGTCGCTTTTGATAATTTCGAATTTTTCAAGTACATTCAACATACCAATATAGTTTGACCGCAATATACCAATAGAGAAAATAAAAAATTGTTTTTTAAAAAAATTGAAAATTGAAATTGAAAAAATCGAAATTGTTTAATTTGATGACTATTTGTATGGATCAAAATTACTTTTTATTTGAGGGGAAATGTTATACACAGCCAGGGGTTGCTATGGGTTCTCCGTTATCTCCTCTGCTTGCAGATATTTACATGGATTATCTTCAGCAACAAATATTTACAACTTGTAACACAAATGACACAATCACAACACAATCCTCTGCTTGCAGATATTTACATGGATTATCTTGAGCAACAAATATTTACAACTTATAACACAAATGATCTTCTCTATTGGTATAGATATGTCGATGATATTGTCATTCTATGGAAGGGCACAGAAAGACAACTAAATTCTTTTCACGAAAAAATCAATAAATTAGACCCCTTTATCAAATTTACCCTCGAATTCGGCGGAAATAAACTCAATTTTTTAGATCTATCCATCTCTTTGGTAAACGAAAAGTGTGATTTTTCAATATTTATAGAAAAGATACATATAGCGATATAACTATCCATAGTACTTCAAATCACCCTTTAGTCCATAAGCATGCAGCCTTCCATAGTATGATTAACTGAGCACTGTCTATTCCAATGAGTAAACAAAATTTATCACAAGAAAAATCCATTATCAAAAGCATAGCGGCTAGTAACGGATATGGAGGAGATTTCGTTGATACCATATGGGATTAATGTTCTTAGAAAAAAAGAGTAGGGAAAAAGTCTCCAATCTGTCTAGGGAAGATGTAAATTTAGAAGAAAAGCAAGGGATAAGTATACCTTATTTTGGGAAAATTTCGGATAAAACCGGCAAAATTCTATCATCGAGAGGTTACAAAAGTAGGTTTTAAAACTAAAAATAGTCTTAAAGCATTGCTAGGATCTGTTAAGGACAAAATCAATGTTCAGGATAAAAGGGGGTTTATAAACTAAAATTTTCTTGTGGGCTACGAATATTGCGGTCAAACTGGTAGGGAATTCAGGAAAGAATATAGGAGCATCAGGAGGATTTCAGGGAAAAATAAGGGTAAGTCTACATTTGCGAAACATCTTAAGGAATCCAATCATAGTTACAATTTTGATTTGACAGATAGACAGTTTGTAGAATTTCTTCATTTTTGTCCGAATGGAGGTATGTTGAATGTACTTGAAAAATTCGAAATTATCAAAAGTGACAGATCTGGTAAATGTTTCAATGAGGATAT